>OY757013.1:4970537-6170537 GCA_963580285.1 Lucinisca nassula | reverse complement strand
TGAGCGAGTCCCACTGCATTTTATTTTTCGTCTTGCAGTTCAGTTTATAATGTTTTTTTTTTTTTTTTTGGTAATTTACAAATTTTATATATATATATTTTTTATTTATTATTTTTTTTTTTTTTCATTTTTCATAGATTTACACAGGTTACTAAATTTCACACAAAATCGCTGTCTGAACTGTCCCCAAAATAATAGGCTGCTTTGGTATAAGGATTTTGATTTGATGATTTTTTTTTCCTTTCTTACTGTCAGCTTTTTTCACTCCTTTTTTGGGGCCTTTTTTCTGCACAGGCTGATATTGTCTGGGGCACTGTAGCTTTTTGGACACTGACTGATACTCCCACTCACTGCTGTCATCAGAATGAACCTCAATTGGTTTTGATTTTGGTTTTCTTTTTGTGACAAATTTGTCATCAATGTGTGTGTTTGAACATGATGGCTGTGGTGCTGATGCTTGTGAACCATCTGGTGTAGCAGCAGTGCTATTGCTAGGTTCGGTTGATGATGCAATGGACATTGTATTGCTAGATTTGCTTGAATCTGGAACTATAACGGGGGGGGGGGGGGGGGGGGGGGGGGGGGGGGGGGGGGGGGGGGGGGGTTGATGCTGCAGTGGGGATTGTAAACTCTTCCTCTGAACTGGAGTCTGTACCAGAGTCTGATGAGCCTTGAATTATTGTCATGTGATGATCTCTTTCATCTTTCTTTGATGGTGGTGTCTATGTATTGAACAGAGGCTTTGTGTATGTGTATTTTGGGCACGCATTGAGTGGGTACACTGATTTTAGCAGATCAAAAATGCTTCATATGTATTTATCATATGACGTTGCGTCTGAGAGTATTATAACGTCATGTAATAAATTCGATAATCCACTAGTGGATTAAATATGCAAATTAGCAAGATACGTCCTGTAACGTTACATGTACGACATACTTAACGACGTCGCGTTTACATTGTACTAATGGCGGAAAATTGACAGTTTTGTTTAACAATCGTGAATAAAATGCGTTTTAAATGTCATATGATAAATAGAATCTTGAATTCGTGCTCATGTATGATTGAATTTATTAAACTCGTTGACGAAAATGGATAAAATGCTCGGCAAAGCCTCACATTTTATCCCTTTTCCTCAACTCGTTTAATAAATTCAATAATACATGAGCACTCATGTAAGATCCTCTGTTTCCCTTATGGGTCTGATTACACCATACTATTTCTGCTAAGTGTTGCTCGAAGAAGGCAGTGTTGGATCCATGCGTCGAAAATGATCTTTACATGTTTTCCAGGCCCCTTCTATCCTATTAGTATGGCATTCAACAAACTCTCCTGTATCAACATTTTGGTATTTTTATGCTCCCTGAAGGGGGAGCCGTCTTAAGCTTCACCTACTTAAAGAAATAACAAACAATTTCTTTGCAAATATCGAGATTTATACGTTGCGTCAAAAGGAGATGGACACAGTATATATCACTAACATTAGCAGAGCTTACAATATTTAAGTATGTCGTTATTGTACTTCAAGAATAATTGCACACATTATAGAATGAAAATGCACTTCATCTATTCGGATCTCGACGCAACTTGTTGCGAGCGGGCTACCCAACCCTACTCCCGGTGGGAGGGGGAGGTAGGATTTACCCATGCTCTGACCAGCAGGAACGTTCACACAGACCAATGTTCACCCACTAGGACCAGAACATACAGAAATGTCTAAAAGGCACATCTATATAAGCTGGCTTCAGCACCCGAAGCACAAGCCTGTGTTCTCGTTCTTTGAGTGTTTACTCACTTGAATATGACATATTTAGACAATAAAGAATTACTTATTTGATTCTGCTCAATCTTATGCATTTAATGTTTTGCAAAATTGAAATTCTTGTACAAAATAGCAATGTGTATGTACCAAGATCTCGCGTAGAACTGATTTCTTCACGCCCTAAAACTACTAGCTATTCTTTTCCACGTGCCAACACTACTCACTGCTCACAACTTGATAAACCGGTTCTGTTAAGACATAAATTTCCCGCTTTACGATGTACCACGGGAAATTGATAAATATAGTCGCCGCTTTGTCCGTCCGTCCGTCTGTCCGTCCGTCCGTCCGTCACACTCTATATCTCTAAAAGTATTAAAGGTATATGTTCAACGTGTCTCTGTATTATGAATCTCTTTTATCTACTGGATACAATATAATTATATTGCTCTGGCATTGAATTATCCCAAAAATTCATATTTTAGCCCCTCTAGGGTCACCCTTATGGTATTTTATCTTCCGCCCAAACAGACTGTCATCTATTTCGACCTCACCGTCAAAACTGAGCATATTATATGCATTGAAAACGAATTCGCAAAACATTTCCCGTATATAGCTCGCCCAATTTACAGCGGTATGTCTGTAGTCCATACCAGTACTTAAAGCACATTGGTGGAGTGTGTCACCTTCTAAATAATACTTGATAAATATCATTAAATCTCTGACGTCATATGACGAGCCCTCAAAAAAAGAACTTTTCCTCATACCAAGTTCATGATTTGAACCACATCTGAATGTGTAACCATCTTTACTTCGGTTCCTTCTGTTCAGTTTAGCTTTTTTTCCACAGTGACAAACTAATTCATAATAATTGAATCCGGCCCGCACACTAGTACTGGTAAACCACTTAGAGGATCTAAGCCTGTCCAGGAACCGCGGTGCGAGGTGGATCGTCCATGCTAATAAACCCTGTTGGTTTCATTGGGCGACAGGGCTTGAGATGTCATTTCATCTCAATGTCGGGTAAAAGTCCCACAAAATTGGAAGCAGCGTCTCCAAAATGACCTTTACGGTATTGACGGGCATGTTAAACCTCAAATCAAATAAAACTAAAAAGATGTAGATATTGGTCTAAAGTTTCGCACAGTACCAGCCCCACCCCCCTTAGTGACCTTGAGATCAAGATCACGGACTTAGAAATTTTATGTTGAAGACTTTGGTTAAAGTTTTCTATTGCTCTATATCTCTAAAACCACTTGATGGATTTAGTTTCTTCTTCGACTGATTCTACATATTGGTCTAAAGTTTCGCACCGACATAGTTGGTAACCACTTGATATAAATGCCAGTTTTAATTGTACATTTTACTAATAAGCTGTAGATAGGTGAGCTATGCTGTCTTGTGAGTACTTTTGTTACATTAGATGGAAGAGTGATGTAGAAATCCGTTGAGAAAACTACTACTATAGCTATTCAGTATTTTGTTGAGGGCTTGTAGAGTTAAGAGATGGAGAAATGTCTGTTACTGTAATGATCCTAAGTATCGGGACAGAGAGGCCTAAGCAAACAGTACAGACCCAGATCAGACTGCTCTAAGGAGCAGTCTGATCTGGGTCTGCACTGTTTACCATTCCGTCTGCACCTTTTGGACTCCTTGCTGGATGACGAAATGCATGTAAATTTCAGAGTTCTCGTTAACTCCAAATCTGGAGTAATTTACGCCAACTTTTTCTGACTCCAACTTTTGAGAAAGTCTCAATAGAAAATTATAGTAACACTCCAACTTTTTCTGGAGGACAGCATTTTTACTCCAATTTTCAAAATCCTGGTGAGAACCCTGAATTTGTCAAAATCCTGGTGAGAACCCTGAATTTGTCAAAATCCTGGTGAGAACCCTGAATTTGTCAAAATCCTGGTGAGAACCCTGAATTTGTCAAAATTTTAGGAGAATTACAGTAAGTCCTGAAGGTGACTGAATTTTTAGGATTGTTACGGTACTCAGGAATAAATGCTGGAACATTGTGAACACTGTCATAAGAAAACATGTCTTTATGGTTTGCAACTGGGGCCCAGTTGTTCAAAGCATCGTTAGCTTAATGAGCTAGTTAGCGATCAAAATGTTAACTATTTTGGTTAGCAAAATACCTAAAACAGTGGTATTTTTGCTGAAAAAATGTGAGCAGCTTTTGCATTTGCAAAAGCTGCTCTGATTTTTCATGAAAAAATGTGAGCAGCTTTGCATTTGCAAAAGCTGCTCTGATTTTTCAGCAAATATAAAAGCATAATAGCCATATTAAATAATAAAAGTTTTGACAATATGTTAACTAATGGCATCGTTAGTTTTGAACAACCCACCCCAGGTAGTATTTAACCCTTATCTTGCTGTTCACGACGATCCCTATCTTTGAAAACAGTGTAGATCCAGATCAGATGGCTTCTGAAGAAGTCTTATCTTGCTGTTCATGACAACCCCTACCTTTGAAAACAGTGTAGATCCAGATCAGATGGCTTTTGAAGAAGCCATCTGATCAGGATCTACACTGTTTAGCATTCAGTTTATGAATTTGTAGCACTAAATTACATCAAGTAATTTGATTGATTGATAGCAGAAAAGGGTGTGGCTTAAATGAATATTCAGCAAGATAAGGCTTAACCATCCAAGCAGCAAACGCAAAGGTGCTGATCAGATTTTGTGGATGTGCAGGTTCATCACACCTTTGTTGTCAGCAAATTTGATATATATGCAGCTGGATATTGGTGAATCCACCATTGAAAGTGTTTAACCCCCCCCCCCCCCCCCCCACACACACACACACACCTGTATGTGTTTGTTTATGGTTGTCAATATGTAAATTTATAAATAAAGCTCTCTTTCATTCTTATTTTAATATCTGTTTATTTTTATACACAGTTCTAGACATTTATGACGTTATTTTTGTTGTTAGAACGATTTTTTTAGGATTTTTCAAAATTGCATGAACGTAATGTTTGATGTGAGCTGGCAGTGTTTTAGAAGATCACCTCATCTATACAGTTAGGTAAGTGATCCTCTAGCACTTCTCAGTAAAAAATCTTAACCCTTGTCCTGCTGAGCCCGGATATGCCTTATCTTTGAAACAATGTAGATCCAGATCAGATGGCTTCTGAAGAAGCCATCTGATCAGGATCTTCATTGTTTGACATTCAGTTTATTTATTTGTTGCCAAAAATTGCATCAAGTAATCTGATTGGTTGATATTCAGTAGTGGGTGTGGCATATTTAAATATTCAGCATGACAAGGGTTAATGAAAATTAGCGCATCTAGAATTGTTATTTCATCAAACAGCTTAACCCTTGTCCTGCTGAATATTCATATATGCCACACCCACTACCGATTATCAGCCAATCAGATTACTTGATGCAAATTATTGCAACACATTCACAATCTGAATGACAAACAATGTAGATCCTGATCAGATGGCTTCGTCAGAAGCCATTTGATCTGGATCTTCATTGTTTGGAAAATAAGGCATATCCGGGCTCAGCAGGACAAGGGTTAATAGAAAAAGTTGAAAGCATTTGAAGCAGTACACCTGAAACTCATAAGACATGGGCAGCCATAGCTCCACATTAGCCCTTTTTGTACCAAATGGAAAATTTTCCTTCTTATATATAGCAGGAATTCATTTCAAAATTTAGGGGTGTCGGGTTGTGTTTTCTTCAAAATTGATAAGGAAAATGGCTGAACTTTTTGCAACCGGTGTAGGCCCTGATCAGACGTCGCGTTCTGCGGCTGATCTGGGCCTGCACTGTTTGCCAGGGTACCTCTTTAGGGGTTTCTGGTACTAATTGGGTTAGGCACTTTTTTCATCCGAAAAGTACTGATATTTTTCTTATTTCTGCATGAAAACATAAGTTTTGGGTATTCATTATACCCCCGGCATACGAAGTATGTCAGGGGGTATATAGTTTTCGTCTTTCCGTCCGTTCGTTGGTTCGTTCGTATGTTCGTTCGTTCGTTCCTACGTTCGTTCGTCAACCTTTACGTCAAAGTTTTGCGTTAAACCTTTTTGATTGCTCATATCTCTGTAACCACAGGTTGGATTCTCTTCATATTTGGTACAAGATATCTCTATAGCATTACCTTTCATATGGAAAATCTAAGCCCCTGGGTCAAGCCCCCGGGTGGGTTGTCTGTCTGTCAGTTCATCTCCTTTTAAGTCAAAGTTTTGTGTTAAACCTTTTTCATTGCTGATATCTCTGTAACCACATGTTAGATTCTCTTCATGTTTGGTAAAGGATATCTCTATAGCATTACCTTTCATATGGAATATCTAAGCCCCTGGGTCAAGCCCCTGGGTGGGCTGTCTGTCTGTCTGTTCATCTAATTTTACGTCAAAGTTTTGTGTTAAACCTTTTTCATTGCTGATATCTCTGTAACCACATGTTAGATTCTCTTCATGTTTGGTAGAGGATATCTCTATAGCTTACCTTTCATATGGAATATCTAAGCCTCTGGGTCAAGCCCCTGGGTGGGCTGTCTGTCTGTCTGTTCATCTACTTTTACGTCAAAGTTTTGTGTTAAACCTTTTTCATGGCTGATATCTCTGTAACCACATGTTAGATTCTCTTCATGTTTGATAAATGATTTCATGATGCATGTCCCTTCCCCCACCCATGGTGACCTTGACCTCAAGGTCACGGACTTAGAAATTTTACATTTGGTTAAAGTTTTATGTCAAAGTTTATAGATGCCTGTATGTTCTATTTGATCCCCTCACTTCCTTGTGTATTTAGAAATTTCATGTTTGGTTTAGCTTTTACAAGCACATTTATAGATTCTTATAGCTTCTTGACTTCATTCATATTACATACAAGCTCGAAAGATATATCAGAGGGTGACGCTGGCCGGGGTAATACGTGACCCACTGGTCACTTTCTCTAGTTAGAAGTGCCTCGACAAGGCGCTTCTAATGAGTACCCACAACATAGGTTTTAGTGCAGAAACAAGAAAAATGATACATGTAAGTGGTTATCCCCTTTTACGTAAAAGGGGCAACTATGTACAGTGCAACTAACAAAGACTCAGATTAGCCTGTGCATTTGAACACAATCTCATTTTTCTCTATAAATAGCCCAAGATATTCAAGGCATACGCGACCAGATAAGACTGATCAGAGTTGTTGTGGTTGCGCAGGTCTTATTTTAGGTTTCATTGTGTGCCAACTCATTTGTAAATATGTTAAGATGCCAATCACGACATTTATCGTCTGCTTTGTCATCTGCCGGTTTCTTTAAAAATCATCATTGCAAACAGTGTGGACCTAGATCAGACTGCTCCTAGAGGAGCAGTTTGATCAGATCAGACTGCTCCTAGAGGAGCAGTTTGATCAGGGTCCACGCTGTTTGCCTGTATCCAAAAATATTTTTAAAAATTTTGCAAGAAGATTTCAGCAAACAACATAAACATAAATTTTCAGATGCAGATTTTCTCGACATCTTAAGGGTTAAGCATTCAGTTTTACAGATAATTTTGAAATTTTGGGAAAGAAAACACTACAGATTCTGTCTTTAGGTTGTAAAGCTCACTGAAAACAATGTTCAAAGTTCTGAAACTGCATAAATTTATTCTTGTCATTTAATGTTCCCAGCTCATCGTAGTAAAATATCAGCCCCCGCCCATCGGGGCTTGAAGAAATATATGGGCTGCATGATGCTTCCACGCAGAGCTGAATCTGACCCGCACACGAGTACTGGTAAACCGCTTAGAGGATCTAAGCCTGCCCAGGCAATGTGCGCACAAGTCGGACCGTCCATGCTTATAAACCCTATTGGTTTCATTGGGCGACAGGGCTTGAGATGTCATTTCATCTCAATGTCGGGTAAAAGTCCCACAAAATTGGAAGCAACGTCTCCAAAATGACCTTTACAGTGTTGACGGGGACGTTAAACCGCAAATCAAACAAACAAACACAGTAAAATATTTTGTTGAACTCTAAATATTCTGTTATTCTGAATCATTCATCTGCCAGCTGACATAAAACATTTCATTTATCAAAAATGTACAGTAGTTTACATGTAATCAGCATAAAACATATGAAGCTGAGATTATAAACTTACATATACAGTAAAATTCCTATATTAAGACCACCTTTGGGACTGTTCAAAAGTGGTCTATTAAAGACCACTTTTGAACAGTCTCAAAGGTGGTCTCTGACTAGAGGACAGGGTAGACAGAACACGCAAAGAAAGAATAACTGTAACATAATAAATAAGCTTTTTAAAGCAAAATTAGTCTTAATTTTGGGTGGTCTTAATAGCGGAATTCACTGTACTTTACTAGAGTAATTTTTTGGCCCCCGCCCATAGGGGCTTGAAGAAATATATGGGCTGCATGATGCTCTCACGCAGAGCTGAATCCGGCCAGCACACTAGTACTGATAAACCGCTTAGAGGATCTAAGCCTGTCCAGGAACCGCGGTGTGAGGCGGACCGTCCATGTTATTGGGCCGTATTGGTTTCATTGGGCGACAGGGCTTGAGATGTAATTTCATCTCAATGTCGGGTAAAAGTCCCACAAAATTGGAAGCAACGTCTCCAAAATGACCTTTACAGTGTTGACGGGGACGTTAAACCTCAAATCATACAAACAAAACAAACTAGAGTAATTTATCCTTCAAATGAAATAAAAAACTTAGTCTTCAAGCTTCATATTTGACAATAGTTTTCCCTTGTTTCAGGTGGGTTTCAGCCCTGGGAAAAAGTACCGAGGATATTCCCAGGAAAATCTTGCAAAGGCATTTCAAGCGGTGAAGGAGAGAAACATGAAAGTTCAGAGAGCAGCACGGGAATACGGAGTACCGGAGTCAACGCTACGTGATAGAATCAAAGGAAGAGTACCGTTGAAGAAAACACGCTCTGGTCCTCCTCCAGTGCTTGGAGTGAAGGAAGAGAATAAATTAGTTGAATATCTGCAGTTTTTGACAGACTTCGGTTACAGCTTCTCACGTTCTGATGTAATTAATCTAGCTACAGATTTTGCTGTTGTTCTTGGAAAGAGAGAACCTTCAGATACCTTCACACATCAGTGGTATTACAGTTTTCTATCTAGATGGCCTGGACTTGTGTCAAAAAGACCTGCTGGAACTAAGCAACAATCAGAAAAGGCTTCATCACTTGAATCTTTAACAAATTATTACTCTCAGCTTCAGAGTACATTAAAGAAATATAATCTGACTAAAAGTCCTGACTCTTTGTTTGTAATTGATGAGTTGTGTATTAACACTGATAAATCACCGCCAGAAATTGTGTCTTGGAAGGATGTCAGGTGGGACAAAAACAGTAGATCAACAGTACCAACATTAACAATGATTGTTTGTGGCAATTCAACAGGTTCTCGCCTCCCAGGCTTCTTTGTGTTTCCAGGAAAAACTGTGAGTTCAGAATCTATTGAGGACTGCTCACCAGGAACAGGAGCAACTTGCAGTGATGATGGCACCACAAACAGCAGTGTGTTCCAGCTCTATCTTGAGAACCACTTCTTGAAATTCATTGAAAGGAAAGAGGAAGCGCAGCCAATTCTACTACTTTATGATGGCCATCGTACCCATATATCTCCAGCAATGATCGAGATGTATAAACAACAGCATGTGCATATGTTTCCTTTGCCACCAAATGTGTCACAAGCGTTGGTTGATATAAGAGCAGGTATTTTTAGAGATTTTGTTCCAAGGTTCAATGAGGAGAGTGATGATTTTCTTGAAAGTGAGTTTGATAAATCAATTCATTCTAGTGTCTGTGTAGTGGCTTGCAAAGCATACAAGAGAGCAGTCAACTCATCTATTCTTAAGTCATTCTTCAAGAGTGTTGGCATCTATCCCTTCAGTCCTACTGACGTTGATGATAGAATTGATTTGTCTAAACCGGTGTTTGTCCAAAAAAGGAATATCCCAGCAAGAAAGCCAAAGGAGACACTGTCAGTAAAGTGGCATTCTCCAAGGCACCAACAAGGTAGGAAACAAGCAATCAAACCTGTGGAGGATCCCACTAATCAGGATGGTGCTGACTTTGAAGAAATGGAATCAGAAATATTTGGGGGTATGAGAAAGAAAAGAAAAAAAGCTCCAAGGTCAGTTTACAGATATAATTATAGTAATAGGAGAAAATCCACAACACCAAGGGTAAAGAAACAAAAAGTTGAAGACCAGCATGCTAAATCTGGGAAAGTACCTAGAATTAAACTGAAAATAAGAAAGAAAGAAAAGGGTAAGGCCAAATCAAAATCAAAGCGTACAAAAAGAAGGGATGAGTCTACAACAGAGGAATCATCAGAATTTGATACAGAAAGCACAGATTCTGAAATTGATGACATGTTATCTAGTGATGAACATGATATTGAGGATTATGATGCACAAACTAGAAGACTTGAATTTGAGTCCTCATTAAGGGAAGAACTTGAAACATCAAGACTCTATTATGAATATAATCAAAAACAGTTCAAGCTTATTGACTCACCTAGGAAGGAACATCCATCATATGAGTTGGTTGAACATCAACAGTCTGGAAATTCAACAAGAGAAAATGTGAAACCTGCCACTTCTGAACAGTATGGTTATGAAACTATTATGACACTCCAAGTCCAAGTTGATGAATCGGGCAATGTTGTTGATACTGCTGTTGCACAACAAGTTGTTGAAGAGCAGGTAGTAGAGGATCAGGTTGTTGATCATCATCAAGTTGTTGATCAGCAGGAGTTTGTTGGGAAGCAGGAGGTTGTTGAAGAGCAACAAACTGTTGAAGAACAGCAAGTTGTTGAAGAAGTTGAAGAAAAAACAGATGTGGGAGTGGCACAGGCTAGTCAGCCTGCTGCAGTTGAAAGTGTTGAAGAGGAAATTCCGGTGTCAGAAACATGTTGTGTTTGTAAACAATATCATCCAGAAAAGGCAGTTGCTGGTGGATATATCATTGAATTTGCTACATGGGGCAAGTGTGACTTCCCACACTGTGAACATTGGACGCATCTGAAATACTGCTGCGATGTGAAGGTGTTGAGGAGACATGATGTGTTTATATGTCCGTGTCATGATGAAGCGACATAAGTAATTGAGGCTTTAGGCAGAGTCTGCTTGGATGTAGAATTTCATATAGCCTGGCTTCTTAACCCGTCAAATGCCAACCACAACAATTGTTGTCTCCTTTGTTGTCTCCTGGTTGCTTTAAACTGCATTAGTACAAACAGTGTGGATCCAGATCAGACTGCTCCCCTAGGAGCAGTCTGACCAAGCTCTACACCTTTGCCAGTATGCATATATATTTTTAAACCTATGCAGGTACATGTAGATGCAGCAGACCACAGTAACAGATGACATTTTAAAAAGCAGTATTTCTTGGCATCTTAAGGGAATTGGTACACTTTCAGGGGAGGCAACTCCTTCAAAAGTATATTTGTCTCCCACTTTCAAAAGTATTTTGTCTCCCCATGTCAGTGAGGGTCAACGCTTAAAGGAGCAAATTCTTTCCTTTAAGAGTTTACCATTTACTCCGTGGGACAGAGTTTATAGAAAAGCGAACAGGAAGTCCCAAAAGTTGCCTCCCTTTAAAAAATGGCAGAAAAATCTGCCAGGTATGCCCATTTCCCTATTCTTGATACTGGTATTCCATTATTGGTATATAGAATAGCTCTGGTAAAAGACTTTACTATCCCTTCAGATAAAGAGGAGTAAAGAATGTTTTTCACAGATTTTTTCCCTTATTTCTCATCAAAAACCTGTATATTGGGTACTTGAAAGGATCGTCTCGATGAGGCAATTCTAAAAAAGTACGCCAAAAACAGGGTTTTATATAAAAATAAAAAAAAAAAATTCTTTAAGTGGAATGAGAACACCTGGCACATTTTTCCGCCATTTTTCAAAGGGAGACAACTTTCAGGTCTTCTGTTCGCTTTTCTATAAGCCCTGTCCGACAGAAAAAGGGGTCCAATCTTAAAGGAAAGAATTCGCTCCTCAGGAGCAAATTCTTTCCTTTAAGTGTTGACCCCTATTGACATGGGAAACAAAAACATTTTTGCAAGAGTTGCCTCCCCTGACGCTGTACCCATTCCCCTTAATTGGTCTATTACTCCACCAGATGCTATGGTCTTAGTGCTTATGTTTTTGACAAGATATGTGTTTCAATGTAGAGCCTTCCATTCAGCTTGTGAGCTTGACTGTTTGTTTGATTTGAGGTTTAACATCCCTGTCAACACTGTAAAGGTCATTTTGGAGACATTGCTTCCAATTTTGTGGGACTTTTACACGACATTGAGATGAAATGACATCTCAAGTCCTGTCGCCCAATGAAACCAATAGGGTTTATAAGCATGGACGGTCCGACTCGTGCACTACACTTTGCCTGGGCAGGCTTAGATCCTCTAAGCGGTTTACCAGTACCCGTGTGCGGGTCGGATTTAACTCTTCGTGGAAGCATCGTGCAGCCCATATATTTCTTCAAGCCCCGATGGGCGGGGGGCGAGAGCTTGACAGGAATATGGACATGTTGGATACAAATTGTATATACAACCTAATGATTGTATATACATGTATGAAATAGGTGATAAGTGCTATCCTCACATTGAATTTCTGTGGGTATTCACCCAATATTATGAAATAAATTTTATAACTAAGGTTCCAGAGTCCAGTTACTAATGATATTTACAGATATGAAAACAAGCTGGTGAGTTGAACATGCTCAGTTGTTCATGAACACATGAACTTATTAATGAATTTGAGCCGGCGCATGACCAAACCTACAATAAGACTGGTATGACCTGCAGAGACTCAAATCAATGTGCGCACCCATCCACTATGACAAGACCGTTTGCTTATGTCTCTTTGCATAGATACCGGTATTAGCCTATAGTAGGTACATGCCATCAGCGAAGACTCTGATCAGACTGCACGAATGTACAGGCTGATCTGAGTCTTTGCTGATCACTAAAGACTTCTTCTAGATTTTGTCATGCGCTGGCTCATTTCTTATACATCCAACCAGCAATCACCCCAGGTTATCTGCCATACTTGGCAAGTTGGCAGTTTATACATAACTTGTTTGTCTGACAGCTGCTTCAGTGTGTCGACCCTTCAGCCCTATGGTAAAACAGTGCCTTGGGTTTGAATCCCACTGACCACTGGGACTTTATTGTTTGGCTGTGCTTTACACCTTCGTTACCACGTAGGTGACATATGAAATTTTTATGCTCCATAATTATTCATACATTGAAGAAGTGTGTCCAATGACCAGGTGATTACGGGCCTCCGTGGCCCAGTGGTTAAGAGCGCTGACTCTAGATCATTAGGTCTTCTACCACTGTGGTTCGAGCCTCGCTCAGGTCATATGTGAGACGCCAAGTTCTGCAACAGAAGGTCATGTGTTTTTTCTCCGGGTACATGTACTCTGGTTTTCGCCCATCTCTGATTAACGATCGGCTCTGTATGAGTGAAATAATCTTGAAAGGGCCGTAAAACCAATACCACACCCATTTCTGATTTTGAGCCTGTCAAATTACTTGCTGTAATTTTTTTCCTACAAATTCACAGACTGAATGAGAAACAGTGTAGATCCTGATCAGATGGCTCCTGTAGAAGCCATAATATAGAAGCCATAAAGAAGCCATCTGATCTGGATCTGCACTGTTTGCAAAGGTAGGGGTTGTCGTGAACAGCAGGATCAGGTTCATTCATAACTCCTGGTCTGAGTCACCCTCCGGTTCACATATGTTAGGTTGTGTGTACTCATTAGAATTGCTTCATTGATGCATTTCTAATGTATACACACAACATACCTTTTCAAAATAAAATAAGAAAAACTTCCTCTTCCTTCCTTCCTTTCTTTCTTTCTTTTTTTCTTTCTTTCTTTCTTTATATACTGCAACACTCCCTCACGAGGATTACATGCAGGTGTGCTTTACATACACTCCAGGTTTGCAGGTTGTAAGCCTGCACAGTAATTATGTAATTACGGTAGGGATCTTTTACCTACACAGGGGATGGTTCTCCCTGCACAGGGGCCCTCCAGTTAACATCCAGATTCGAAGGACAGTGCACTATGTGGCATTCATCCATGCAAAGGATGCCAATGGAGCGTGTTTGGACACCTGGATTTTATTACAGCTGCCGGGAATCGAACCAGGGGCCTCTAGCATGATAGGCAAGTGCACTAACCACTGAGCTACCAAGCCCAAATTATTCCAAATGAATTATATGGAACCTTTGGAAGAATTCCCTAGGGACACAAGGAGTAATCATCCAGGAAGAGATATGGCATTACCCCTGGTGTATGAGTTTGCGCTGGAATCGACATTGGCGTCCACATTTATGTTTAAGTTTTTTAAAAGGTCACATTTTCCAAATCATACGATGGATTCGATATATATTTGGGTATATCATATAGGTCCAAAGTTTTATTAAGCAAAACCTAGGCCCATTTCCATCTCCTCAAGGTCAAGGTCATGTTAAAGGTTTGTTTAAGAGCTCATAATTATCTTCAAAACCTTATGATGGATTTCATTCATATGCGGTATGATAATATATACATGTATAGGTCTAAACTAAGTTTTACTAAGCATTACCGCCCCCATGCCCACGAACTCAAGATCAAGGATACAGACTTAAAAATATTATATTGAATTTTTTTAGCTCATATTTTCCAAACCATATAGTGGATTCGGTCTGTATTTGGTATGTTGATAGATGTAGGTCTACAGGTTTAT
This sequence comes from Lucinisca nassula, assembly GCA_963580285.1. NCBI lineage: Eukaryota > Metazoa > Mollusca > Bivalvia > Lucinida > Lucinidae > Lucinisca > Lucinisca nassula. The sequence goes on along the minus strand of OY757013.1, from coordinate 6,156,056 downwards.
TTGGCAATATCCCATCTATGTTGATGACCTCAAGGTCAAGGATGTTTTTACAGGCCAGCTGTGCTGTCAGCACTTAGCCAAATCCTGATAAATAAGGAAAAGTCACATACACTCAAATTTGATGGATCGAACCCCTTTTGGACAATGATAATGTGTTGGAGACAGCGGTAGTTTGAGCTGTGGAGGGTAGATATTAGTGTTATACCAAGAGGCATAATGGAGATTTTGGTGTTCTACAATGTATATTATGAATGTATATTGTATGTACTCATAAGAATCACCTCATTGAGGTGATTCTAATGAGTACACACAACAAACATTTGCAAGATAAAAGAAGAAAATCTCCCTACATTATCCCTATATCGTATCTGTAGAAATTCGATTTAGGCCAAAGAACGGGTTCAACTGATCTATGGTAAACGAGCCATCGGGATTCCAGCCATTGAAGTTCCACAATATTCACCTGACGAAACTGAAAATTGGACTAATTGCAACAGTTAAAAGTTTGGCATTTTAGAAAAGTCTGGACAAATAGTCTTGAAGCCGTTTAACTATTTTGCCAAGTGTGATAAAATATTTTTAACTCGCCTGGAGGAAAATCACCAGGTCAGCTTATGCCATGACCTGTTGTCTGTCATTCTTCTGTCGTCCTTCCATCCGTCCATTGTCCATTGTTTGGACATCTTATCCAGAACCATAAGTCCAGTTGAGCTGGGTGGCATTTGGCAACATGGAGATTCAGTAGTGCTAAAATCATTCTGTTCTGATTTCCAAGAGGGCTGCCATGGTTGCCATCTTGAAAATCTTTAAACATCTCCCCAAAAATGAAAGTCAGATTGAGATAAAACTTGATGGGCAGCATCAGAGGAATATGGAGATTCAGAATTGCTAAAACAGTTTCGTTCTATCAGAGATGGCCCCCATGGCAGCCATCTTGAAATTCTTTAACCCTTTTCGTACACGTTCTGAGGCATCTGATCTGGGTCTGCACTGGTCGCCAATTACCCGTTTCGGGGTTTCTGGTACAAAATGGGTTAAACAACCTTATTACATGTGGCGCTTCCATGGGTTGGGGGAACAAAAGTTTGTCAGGGTCACATGACCAAGAAGGCCACCATGCCCATATATGATAAAAACCATAGAAAAGCTTCTCAGGAACCAAATGGCCAATGACCTTGAAACTTGGCACACAGCATTGCTGATTGGGGACTGGGGTCCTAACAAGTTTGTTCAAATGATAAACCTTGTATTGACCTTTACCTTATTTGCTAACATCAAAGTCAAATTAGGTTACTTAGTTTGTTTATGTAATCTGGGTCACATGACCAAGATAGCCACCATGCCCATATATGGTAAAAAAACCTTTGACAATCTTCTTCTCAGGAACTGAATGGCTGATGAAATTGAAACCTGGTATTTAGCATTGTCGACTTGAGCCCTACCAAGTTTGTTCAAATGATGACCATTGTCTGACCTTGGCCTATTTTACCTCAAGGGTAAATATGATCCTTTAAGCGTATGGAAATAGGCAAAACAGAGGATTTTTTCTGGTTATTTTGCAGCCTATGAAATCATTGATGATATATGCAATCAGCAAAATGAAGTTTTTATAAATACCAAAGGACAAGGCAATGTACTGCCCTTGGACCTGGGCACGTTAGATTCCGTATTTTTAACTTTTTCAAAACCACTATGTTGATTGATTTGTTTGTTTGAATTCAAGTTTAACATCCCTGTCAACACTAGTTGGGTCAATTTGTCCCTGTTTTGCTGAACACAACAACCCCTACTTTTGCAGACAGTGTAGATCCAGTTTGGACCTTCAAATCAGGTTCTACTGTGTTTGTCGTTCAGTTGATGATTGGACTGAATAAATCATATCAAGTAATTTGATAGTTTGTAGTCATTCATCACAATAAAATATGGCAAGGAAAAAAATATTAACCCTTATCTTGCTGAATATTCATTTAAGCCACACCCATTTCTGTCTATCAACCAATCAAATTACTTGATGTAATTTATTGCTACAAATTCATAAACTAAATGCCAAACAGTGTAGATCCTGATCAGATGGCTTCTTCAGAAGCCATCTGATCTGGATCTACACTGTTTGCAAAGATAGGGGTTGTCGTGAACAGCAAGATAAGGGTTAATTGAAGCATTGTACATGTAGGTATTGTTTGTTGTTAATTGCTTTTCAACGTTGTTTAATTGATTGTTAAGACATTTTATGCCCCTGCCATTTGAAGACTGGTGTAAAGGGCATATAGTGTTACCCCTGTCCGTTAGTCAACGTCCGTGTCCAAATCCTTGTCCGAGATGGCGTTAGCAATTTGCGTTAACCCATTTTGTACCGGAAACCCCAAAATTGGTGATTGGCAGACAGTGCAGGCCCTGATCCAACATCGCAGAATGTGGCGTCTGATCAGGGCCTTCCCTGTTTGCAAAAAGTTCAGCCGTATGAATTTTGAAGAAAACACAACCTGACACCCCTAAATTTTGAAATGGACTCCTGCTATATATAAGGAGGAAGATTCCATTTGTTACAAAAAGGGTTCATGTTTATCATCAGTGTCACAACACTATCAGGCGGTGGCATCCATGTCCTTTGGACACATTTCAGGTTTATTGTTACAGTTTAATGAGATGTTCTTGGATGAACTTTTTTGATGTTCTCAGTTTTTAGAAGCTTTTAATTTTGTAGACCAGTCGAGAAGTTTCGACAACCTTCAGTTGACATAGCTCCGGACAAGGAGGAAAAGTGGATCAGAAGCCGCAGAATGTGGTGTCTGATCAGGACCTACACTGTTTGCAAAAAGTTAGGCCATTTTCCAAATAAATTTTGAAGAGAACACAACCTGACACCCATAAATTTTGATATGGACTTGTGCAATAAATATGGTGGATGATTCCATTCAGTTCAAAATGGGTTAATAGAAAATAAGAAAAGTTTTTTTTTACCTAAAAAATATCTTCATCACTTCCATATTATGATAAAAGAATTCATGATAATTGTTCCAGTTCTCCAAAAAAAGTGCTTTCATAAATAGACATAATTTACCCTTATCTTGCTGAATATTCATTTAAGCCATACCCATTTCTGTCTTTTAACCAATCAAATTACTTGGTGTAATTTATTGCTAAAAATTCATAAACTGAATGCCAAACAGTGTAGATCCTGATCAGATGGCTTCTTCAGAAGCCATCTGATCTGGATCTACACTGTTTCCAAAGATAGGGGTTGTCGTGAACAGCATGATAAGAGTTAATACAGAAATACAAATAAGAAAAGTTACCCCAAAGCTGTCCTCGTTTCTCCTCCTTTTCTGGCACTATTTGAATGTACCGTTACTTGAGAGAAATGTGTTTATACTGAACTGTTCAGAAAAATACTCCAGGGCTGTGAAATTCCCCTTGCCCAATCACTTCCGGGTGTGTATTTCAGTGCAGGGCAATTTAAGTGCAGGGCAAGTATAATTGCTCAAAGTTCCCAGGGTTTTCCTTCATTCTTTTTGCCCCTTTGGAAAAGGTCACATTACGTTATGCCCCTGGGTGTCCATCCATCTGCCCAGCCATCAATCTGAAACTTTGTCATTTCAGATACCTCCTCCTACAGATCACATCCAATCTAGCTGAAAGTTGACCCAAAAGATGCTTATCACAACAATTGTTGTCTGTTTTGTCATCTGCTGGTCACTTTAAAAGTCATTTATGCCAAACAGTTTGAAGCCAGATCAGACTGCTCCTCTAGGAGCAGTCTGATCAGGGTTCACACTGTTTGTCTGTATGCAAAAATATGTTTGTAATGTTTGTAAGAAGATTCAGCATGGCACCTTAAGAGTTAATGTATAGTTATCCGGTAGACCATGATGTGATGCAGGGCATATTATTTTGAGGTTACTGTCCACCAAATATTAACCCTTGTCCTGCTGAACCCGAATATGCCTTATTTTCCAAACAATGAAGATCCAGATCCATCTGATCAAGATCTACATTTTTTGCCATTCAGATTGTGAATTTGTTGCAATAATTTGCATCAAGTAATCTGATTGGTTGATAATCGGTAGTGGGTGTGGTATATATGAATATTCAGCAGAACAAGGGTTAATAGAATGGTGCCCCTTTGGAGATACTGTGAAGTGGCGCAGCACATATAGTTCTCGTTTCTAACTTTTTCCTCCTGTTGTTTGTATATGGGGAAGTATTATGTGCTGCTCGTGGAGCTGTTGCTAGCAGCTTCCAAAAACAAAATACATATTCCCCCATTTTGTACCAAATGGAATCTTCTTTCTTATATATAACAGGAGTCCATTTCAAAATTTAAGGGTGTCAGGTTGTGTGTTCTTCAAAATTTGTTTGGAAAATGGCTTAACTTTTTGCAAACAGTGTAGGCCTTGATCAGACGCCGTGTTCTGAAGCATCTGATCTCAGCCTGCACTGTTTGCCAATTACCCGTTTTGGGGTTTCTGGTACAAAGTGGTCTCCGGACGTTAGCCCCCCAGGACGTTTGCCCCCCCAATGACTTAATCTAAAAATGGACATTTGCCCCCCAGTTGAAAATGCGACCCGGACATTTGCCCCCCAGAGCTTATTTTTGGTATGGACATCTGCCCCCCAGTGCTTATTTTACAGGTGGACAATTGCCCCCCACTGCTTATTTCAGAAAGGGACATTTGCCCCCCAACCTGGCTAGACAAGGATATTCATTACACAGACTTGTATATAGCTACAAAATTTACATGATAACGTTTTGGTTAAAGTTTTACAGCCCATTCAAGATCACTTCAATTTCTTCAAGAATTAACCATCAGTGTATCCAGTGTAAAAACCACTTGAGTATAGGCCTCTGACACTGGACCCTTAGTGAGTCACAAACTCAATATATGGTTCTGTAGCCGACTTGCTTAACCCTTATCCTGCTGAATAAATTAAGCATCTCCAATTGTTGACTATTAACCATCATATTCTTGGTATGTTTTTGTTAACTTAACAAATTGCATGACAAACAGTATAGATCCCCATCAGATATGGCATCTATCAGGATCCATACTGCTTTCTAACATATGGGTTGTCCATAACAGCAGGTTATTATGGGATTCATATTTATATAGATGGAGTAATTTATTGCTTAACATTTTGTATTTCTGATGATAATAAAACAATAAATACATTGTTTTCCTCCTTTGTGTTAGCCCTGGTCTATCTGGGGGGCAAATGTCCCTTTCTGAAATAAGCAGTGGGGGGCAAATGTCCACCTGTAAAATAAGCACCGGGGGGCAGATGTCCATACCAAAAATAAGCTCTGGGGGGCAAATGTCCGGGTCACATTTTCAACTGGGGGGCAAATGTCCATTTTTAGATTAATTCATTGGGGGGCAAATGTCCTCGGGGGCAAATGTCCTGGAATCGTACAAAGTTTACAGTCCTGGTTGACCCTGCTCTGATATAGAAATCTGGAAAATGATTCCAGCTGACAAAAAAAGCCCTGTTATAGAGATATTATTTGGACGAGATATGTATTTTGTGCTATGGAGTAGTTTAACAGTACAGTGCCATGCTCGCTAAGGTAAATAGAAGTTTCCGGAATATGCATCACATGAACAATTCCGTAAAACGAACGCCCCTTTACACCCCACTTTGTATATATAAAAGTGGGGTTTACAGGGGTAAACATTATTTTTACTGCAAGACATAGGTTATGGGTACTCGTTAGAACCGCCTCTAAGAGGCGGTTCTAACGAGCACCCATAACCTATGTTTGCAGTATAAACAAGAAAAATGTCACGGATTTTCATCAAAACGTAGCCATTTTGGAGATGTGATAAAATGCACTATGGTGCAAGGGTGTGTTATCGTAATGGTAGCTGTAATAAACCCTTATCCTGCTGAACACGAAAACTCCTACCTTTGCAAACAGTGTAGATCCAGATCAGAATGGCTTCTGAAATCAGGATCTTTATTGTTAGACAATTAATTTGCGAAATTAAATGAAACATTTTGTCAAGTATTTTGATTGGTTGACAATCAGAAAAGGTTGTACCTTAATTTATTCAGCAGGATAAGGGCTAGCTTTGGAGTATTTAGAAAGAGTACATTATGAAACAGAGTCACACAGGCCTTATAGAAACCTCTTTTTCTCCCCTGGCACTGCACCTGGTAAGACTCACAACAGGATTGTACTGATATGTTAGATAATTGTCAAGCCGTTTTTGTGTACATCGTTAAGGTCAACTATTCCAGTTGTAAATAAAATTTAGTCCTTTACATTTGTTGATTTGTATATTTTCTAACCTTGATAAGATTTGTGTTCATTTTCTTAGAAGTGTTTGTACTTTTTCTTGAGTCCCCATGATTATAAAACCTGGTTGAGTTGTCATGCTGTTGAGCATGATTTTTTAACCCTTAAGATGCCATGAAAAATAGAAATGAAGGCAATGAACAGGAATTGATACAATTAACCCACACCTCCCATTAGAGACACCAAAGGGAAAGAAACACAAACATTAAATAACTAGTCCCTAATGGAAACCTCAATAGCGGAAAGCCAACAGGACAGATACTTTCCCACAAACCCTAGAAGTTCTAAGCCTGCCCAAGCAAAGTGATGCGAGTCAGACAGTCCATGCATATAAGCCCTTTTGGTTTCATTGGGTGGCAGGGCTTGAGATGTTATTACATCTCAATGCCAGGTGAAAGTCCAACAAAATTGGAAGCAACATCGCCAAAATGACCTAAATTGTGTTGACTCATTTCAAACAAATAAACAAGAGGCTTAAAGCCCATGAGACTGAGCATCATGTATTATTTCTGGATTACAGTTCACCAAATATTAGTAGAGTTGAAAATTTCTTATTTTTGTTTCCTGATGAATCCTCCATTTAGTCTGAAAATTAATTGTTATCCCATGCTGTGGAGCAGAGCATATTGTTTGGAGGTTACAGTCCAACAAATATTTGCAGAGCCTTAATGGAAATGTCTCTTAACTAATTTCTGGCTATCTCCTATAGACTATGTATCAAGATAAAACTTGTTATAATTGTTAGACCATGATGTGGAGCTGTGCATAATGTTTCAAGGATACAGTCCACCAAATATTGAGAGAGTTATTCCCTTTAAAACATTTCTGTAAACATTTAGTTTCCTACTAACACTTTGCGTAGTTTACATCCAAACAAGCTTAACCTTACTAGAGGTCGAGCAGTGCATATTGTTTAGAGGTTTCAGTCCACCAAATAAAGGCAGAGTTAATAAAATTTGGAATTTATTTAAACTTATTGTTTCCCTTCAACTTCTCATATACATATAGTTATGTATTTCACATCTAATCAAGGTATATTTTACATCTGATCAAGGCGAAAAACCATGATATGGAGCAGCTCAATGTTTCGAGGTTTCACTCCATCAAATAGCAGAATTATGCTCTTAGAAAATTTCTGTAACTATTCTGTTTCCTTCTTCATAGAAGTGAAGGCAGTGATCAGGAATTGATACAATTAACAGCTCCCTTCAGAGACACCAAAGGGAAAGAAACACAAACATGAAATAACTAGACCCTAATGGAAACAGCAATAGTGGAAAGCCAAAAGGAAGTTACTTTCCTACAAAATGGCCGATTGGCTGTCCAAAACAAAAATAAAAAAAGCAATGCTCACACTCGCATACAAACCATAACAAAAATAAACTGCGACAGAAATACCACCTTGGAACAGTCAGTGAAATGAATTCCGCTGGGGGGCTTAAATCGATTTTACACGGCCGCAATCTTCGCCCTTACTTCCGTCGCTATTTAGACAAATAATTTGTCCAGTCCACATGAAGGCCTCCTAATTCATCAGTGCAACATCTCGGAGAACACAAAAATCAAACAACCACAGAGATGAAACAACGGTGAGGACTCGACAGCAAGAAACCACTGACATTCTAGAGCACAGAAAAAAAAAACAACAGTTAGACTCTGATGGGCCCGACCAGAGATAGAACATCAGGCATCTACCAACATTACATAAAATTAAATTCTGTCATTCTCAGTAAGCCTTTAAGCTGGAACTGTCATAGAATCTGAAACCTGACCAACTGGCTTGCAATTTAAGAGGGAAGCAAAGTTGTCAACCGTGATTGGGTTAACTACCATGCATGCAGTCTGTTGTATAACATTTATTTGTACCCAATTTTTTATATCGAAGAATGATTTTACGAAATTGGATGCTGAAGTCATTGCAAGTATATATTTTTCTGAATTATGTCCCCCCACCAGAGAGGAGAGGGACATTGTTTTTGGTGTGGATCCCGTTTGCATTGGCATTGCCTGTTTGAAGCACTATATCTCCTGAACCTATGGATGGTTTCTGACCAAACTTGCATAGTTACATCTTTAGGATAGGGGAAAAGAGTCATTAGGTTATGATGACCTTGACCTCATTTTCAAGGTCACAGGCCCCCAAAAACAGTCAATTTTGGGCCAAAAATGGCTTGTCAGCACCCTTCTCATTAACGAATTGATTAATTCTAGCCAACTTGGTAAAGTATATTAATACAACATACCACAGATTCAATTAGATTTTGGTGACCTTGACCCTTTTTTCAAGGTCACAGGCCCCCAAATACAGTCAGTTTTTGGCCAAAAATGGCTTGTCTGCACTTTGGCTTGTTTGCCCTCTGTCTCATTAACGAATTGATTAATTCTAGTCAAACATGATAAAGTGTATCAATACAACATAGTGCAGATTTGATCAGATTTTGGTGACAATCTTATTTTCAAGGTCACAAGCCCCCAAAAACATTCAATTTTGAGCCAAAGGTGACTTGTCTGTTCTCTAACTCATTAACGAATAGATTAATTTTAGACAAACTTGATACAATGTATCATGGCAACATACTGCAGATTAAATTAGATTTTGGTGACTTTGACCTTTTTTCAAGGTCACAGGCCCACCAAAACATCCAATTTTGGGCCATAAATGGCTTGTCTGCACTATACTGCATTAACAAATTGATTAATTTTAGTCAAACTTGGTACAATGTACCGTTACAACATACCCCAAATTTATTAGATTTTGGTGACCTTGACCTTTTTTCAAGGTCACAGTCCCCCCCCCCCCCCAAAACAATCAATTTTGGGTCAAAAATGGCTTGTCTGAACTCAGTCTCATTAACAAATTGATTAATTTTAGTCAGACTTGGTACATTATATCACAACAACTTTCTGCAGATTTGATTAGATATTGGTGACCTTGACCTTTTTTTTCAAGGTCATGGGCCCCAAAAAACAGACAATGTTGGGCCAAAAATGGCTTGTCTGCACTATATCTCATTAATGAATTTATTAATTTTAGTCAAACTTGGTACAATGTATCATTACAACATATCAGAGATTTGATTAGATTTCGGTGACCTTGAGCTTTTTAGCTCACCAGAGCCGAAGGCTCCGGGGGAGCTTATAGGATAGGCAGTTGTCCGGCGTCGTCGTCGTGGTCGTCGTCGTCGTCGTCTGACGTCAACACTTTCAAACATCTTCTTCTCTGAAGCCACTGGACCGATTCAGCCCAAATTTTATCTGTAGCATCCTTGGGCTGGGGGATTGAAAGTTTGTGTTTTTTATGAAATTCAGCTCATTGGTTTGGTTGCTATGGCAACTTAGAGTTTCCATAGACTTAAAATGGGGAAAATTGAAAAATGGCATTTACTGCCAAGCCACTGCAGATATTTTGACTAAACTTTCATAGAAATATTCCTTAGGCAATCTACTATCTGCCATATGATTTTAGGCCTACTGCTCATTTGTATTGGTTGCCATGGAAACCAAAATGAAAAAATAGAAAAAAAAATACTTAAAAAATCATCTCCTCAGAAACCGTATGCTCTATGAGGCTGAAAGTTTATGGAAATATTCACCATATTTGCCTTTACAGGTTTTGTGTTTTTTTATGAAATTCGGCTCATTAGTTTGGTTGCTATGGCAACTTAGATTTTCCATAGACTTATAATGGGAAAAATTGAAAAATGGCATTAACTACAAAGCCTTTGCAGATATTTTGACAAAACTTTCATAGAAATGTTCCTTTAGTAAACTTCTCTCAGCCATATGCTTTTATGTCAACCTGGGGGTCCAGTAGGTTGTGCCGGGGCCATACCCCGCCCCCAGTCTTATATCTCAGAAACCTTACATATCCCCACCCCTAAACCATATATATTCTTGTTCCTATTGATAAGACGCATTCAGTGACACCAACCTGGAGGTCCTCAGGGATGTGCCGAGGCCATGCCCCACCCCCTCCACTTCATAAAAGGCCCAATATCTCGGAAACCATTCAGATCCCCACCCCTGAACCCTATATACTCTTGTTCCTTATGATAAGACGCATTCAGTGACATAAAACTGGGGGTCCCCCGGGATGCGCCGGGGCCATGTCCCGCCCCTCCATTTCATAAAAGGCCCAATATCTCGGAAATCTTACAGATCCCCACCCCTAAACCATATATATTCTTGCTCCTTATGATAAGACGCATTCATTGACCCCCAAATTGGGGGTCTTCCGGGGTGCGCCGGAGCCATGCCCCACCCCTTCACTTCACAAAAGGCCATATATCTCAGAAACTGTTCAGATCCCCACCCCTAAACCATATATGTTCTTGTTCATTATGATGAGACACATTCAGTGACACCAACCTGGGGGTCCCCAGGGATGTGCTGGGGCCATGCCCCACCCCCTCCATTTCATAATATCACAATATCTCGGAAACCTTACAGATCCCCACCCCTAAACCATATATATTCTTGTACCTTATGATAAGACACTTTCATTGACACCAACCTGGGGGTCTCCCTGGGCCTTGCCCCACCCCTGCACTTCACAAAAGGCCTTATATCTCAGAAACTGTTCAGAGCCCCATCCCTAAACCATATATATTCATCTTCCTTATGATAAGGCACATTCATTGACACCAGCTTGTGAGTCCCCGGGGCATGCCCGGGCCTTGCTCCACCGCTTGACTTCATTAAAAGCCACATATCTCAGAAATAGTTCAGATCCCCACCCCTAAACCATATATATTCTTGTTCCTTATGATAAGACTCATTCAGTCACACCAACTTGGGGGTCTCTTTGTGCTGAGGCAATGTGCCCCGCCCTTCCACTTCATAAAAGGCCATATATTTCAGAAACCATTCAAATCCCCACCCCATATTCATATATGTTCTTGTTCCTTATTATTAGCACACCTACTGTAGGGGTGTCCGCAGGGGCCAGTCCTCTCCTTTCCACTTCATGAAAGGATATCTTGGAAACCGTTCAGATTCCCACCCCTAAACCATATATATACTTGGTCCTTATGATGAGACACATTTAGGGACAACAATCTTGGGCTTTCCTGGGAACGACAGGGCATGCTCCAACCCCTCCACTTATATCTCCAGCCATGCAGATCCCCACTGCTAAACCATATATATTCTTGTTCTTTGTGATAAGACACATTTAGTGATACCAACCAGGGCTCCATTGGGTCCATGCCCCACCCCCTCTACTTCATAAAAGGCCTAATGTTTCATATACTGAGTCCACATTGATGCTCATTTGGATATGGGGGTTCATTTGGCAGATTAAAATGATATCATGTTAAAATACATGGCTGCAATTTGGCAGTGCCATCCTGAGCTCTGGTGAGCATAGTGGCCCATGGGCCTCTTGTTTTAAGGTCACAGGCCCACCAAAACAGTCAATTTTGGGCCAAAATGTATTTGTTTGCACTCTAAGGTCAAATGCTGCCAAAACCTGTTCTTTTGGGGCAAAAATGGCTTATGTGTACTCTATATCATTTAAGAGTGGATGACTTTTGGTCAAACTTGGTACAATATTTAATTACAGTCTACCAAATTTGATTAGATTCTGGTAATCTAACCTTTTTAATGACTGTTATTTTTTTTCAAGGTCACAAGCTTCTGAAAACTATCAGACCTAGTTATTAAAGTCAAATGGGTGTTTATGATATGTTTATGGTGGGGGAACATAACATTTATTGTTTATATACTAAGTCACCATAAAATTTTGGTTCCGATAGACCTTGTTGCAGAAGAGATTTAAGTCCAACATTGATTTTTGAAATTAAATCAGAATGACATCTATAAAATTTTGAAAAAGCTTTGCATAGTTCATGATACCGATAACCATGATAAAGATGTTTAGCAGTTATCAATTTGTTACGAGTGCTGAAGTCAGCAACTTGACTAGACATTCTGGCAAATCAAATTAATTGCGAAATATAAATGTCATGGGATGCCGTACGAGGAACATCACCATCCAAGAAAGGAAAATTTACATTCTTAAAATCAAAATCATCACGTTTATTAGCAGAAGCCCCTGTGGTGTAGTGGTTATGCTACTCGCCTGATAAACCAGGGATTGCAGGATAGATCCCAGGCTTTCGGATGAGACTTTAAAACGAGCTCCCGTCTTCATATGACCTTAGCTGTTGGTGGGACGTAAAACTGAAACACACTCACTCGATCACATTTATCATAAATTTTTTAGGAAACAAACCCTTCTACAAAAGAATGTAAATGCAAAAACAGGGCCTCAGTATAAGAAGAATTTGCTTTATTTAACCCTTCTCTTGCTGAATATTCATTTAAGCCACACCCATTTCTGTCTATCAGCCAATCAAATTACTAGATGTAATTTATTGCTACAAATTCATAAACTGAATGCCAAACAGTGTAGATCCTGATCAGATGGCTTCTTCAGAAGCCATCTGATCTGGATCTACACTGTTTCCAAAGATAGGGGTTGTTGTGAACAGCATGATAAGGGTTAACTGAAGATTTGGGGGGTAAATTGACTGATAGGCAATGATGAGGAATCAATACAATCAACTCCCATCAGAGACACCAAGGGAAAGAAACACAAACATGAGACAGAAACATCACTAGTGGAAAGCCAAAAGGACAGTTAAACCATCGAAATAGGTACATTTATTGTCAATATTTAATAAATCATCCAAATATTCAGAAGTGGAGCTAAAAACTTCTATGATTACAGATTGGTTTTCAACGGAAAGGGACATCATGAAGTCTTTTACATAACAAAACAAGAACAGATCAGCCATAAGGGGTGCACAATTCGTATCCATCGGAATACACACAACTTGTCTAAATAACTTAGTAATCTTATGTAAATATTATCGAGTAGAAAGGTGAGAGCAGAAGTGAAAAAAAGCATTTCTTATGTTACACACAATATAGAGGGAATCTCCTTTTGAAATGTCCATTCAATTAAATCATTAAGTTTTTCTTTTATAAGATTATGAGGAATTGTAGTGTAAAGGGTGGAAAAATCATTAGTAGACAGACTTGAAGCACGAAAACATCTGGATTTCAGTTTATTTGAAGCTTCATTAGAATTTTTATAGACCAAAACAGATTTCTCCCTGATCTTTCAAAGACTTTGTCACAATATTTAATCACAAGTTAATGGTGGTACAAGAGCTTGAATTTGCAATAAACCGTGCTTTGTATGGTCTTTTAGGTAACCAATATAACATAGGAAGCTTTTCTTGGCCTTCAGTAACACATACAGCAAACTTGGTAAAAATTTGTTTGACCCGTATTTTGGAAAAATGGACCCATAATTTACCGCTGTACAGCCCTTATCTGGAGCTCTCTGACTGTCGAAAAAGGCAGTTTAAGGATTAACCTTTTCATTCTGAAGTGCACCCCTCCAACACTGTATATTGGGCATGCATTCTACAAAATAGAGTGTCTAGCCAATAATCGTCAACAGGATGGCAAGGTGAGACAGGCTTTATACTGTTTGCATAGTTATCTGTTCCACACTACAGGGTTTAAAGTACGCTAAAGACATTGCGAGAAACTGCAACAGTACACTGGCAAGCAAGCAATACTACTGCCTAACCAGTTTATATTACTAAGTCTAATGTAGAGTCTGTATAACTTTTGACGCTGGAAAGGCCTAAACAGCTGTGAGCATAAATAAGTTACACGCCACCAAAAAGATTTTTTTTCTTCCATAATGTCACATCATAGTTTGTATTATTATAAATTGTAAGACCAGAGCACCATCACACACAACCCCATATTTGCATAATCTAAAAGGTTTATGATTTTAAAAACCATGGATACCCATAAAGCCGCAATGGATTATTTTCAATGGGTTCCATTTTACTAACTCAAGATTTTTGTCATGAGAGAAGCAGAATTATATTGCACAAGAATAGTAATGTTACCCTTATCCTGCTGAATAGATTGCTTTAGCCACACCTATTTCTGTTGTCAACCAATCAAATTACTTTGTTAAAATTCACCAACTGAATGATAAACAGTGTGGATCCTGACCAGATGGCTTCTTCAGAAAGATGTAGAGCCATGCCCATCACACACAAACACCGGTGAATGAAGGGCAAGAAACAGGGTGTCACATTTTGCTTCGAGCATTATTGTTTAATTGCCCATTAGTGCATGTGCAGGCTCGTCAGTAAGGGTGTCTTTTCTGTTTTTTTTTGTTTTTTTTTCATTGCATCCCTCCCCATGCTGATCCAAGAAGGGCAGTTGTCATTTTCTTGCAAAACTGTGCTTATGTATAAGTCTGGCCAGGAAAAGTGTGTTTAAGTAAACTGCCAGGCTTGTTATGACCTAAAAAATTTTGACTGGGCCACTAAAATGTTTTTGTTTTCGCAAATTGTACACCGTTACTTATAACTCTGTATCATTTTGTTTACAGCTGTTGGACCACATCTTCAGTTTCCTGGCCAGAAAGACAGATTTCTACACTGGAGGAGAGAAAGGAAAGGCACAAAGGGTAGGTTTTATTCATAGAAAACTTCAAGACTTTTAAAAAAATTGGAAGACTGAAACAAATGAAGCTGGGTCTTGAGGAAGGCATAGCTCCAGATAAGAAGGTTTAACAAGGGTTATTAACCCTCGTCCTGCTGAATATTCATATATGCCACACCCACTACCGATTATCAACCAATCAGATTACTTGATGCAAATTTTTGCAACAAATTCGCAATCTGAATTGCAAACAATGTAGATCCTGATCAGTTGGCTTCGTCAGAAGCCATCTGATCTGGATCTACATTGTTTCAAAGATAAGGCACATCCGGGATTAGCAGGACAAGGGTTAAAGGATGATTTTTTATATTTCTTTATATTTACACTTCCAGTGTAAAGTGTAATGTAAACCTATAGAAAACAATGTAGTTCATACTTCAATGAACGCATCGGTCATATGATTTTTAGTGATGTCAAGTAACGTCAGTTTATACCATGGTTCTCTAAGGCGTTGGTGACGTCAAAATTATTCCGTTCTTTGTATAAAAACAGCGTGTACATGTTTTTCAGCTTTAAAAGTTTGCCCTTAAAGCATTTTTTTTGCCCAGTGATGAGTGGCAAAGAATGTAAATATAAACTAGACATGTGTCCAAAGTACACAGATGCCCCCGCCATATATCTTTGTCGATATGGCTTGTACCCATCCTCTAGAATGGCCCGGGGGTGTCCGGAGGGACCCAAAGTCTGTGTCATGAAATGTGTCATATCATAAGTTACAATAATACATATGGTTTAGGTGTTCGAATCTGATTAATTTTCAAGATAATTAGACATTTTGACAGTTTTGCATACAAATTTCTATATAACGGGGGTTGAGGGGTGTGTGTCCGGATGGACCCAATGTCTGTATCAGTCAATGCATCTTATCATAAGGAACAATAATATATATGGTAAAGGGGTGGGGATATGGATAGTTTCTGAGATATAAAGACTTTAATGAAGCAGGGGGGGGGGGGGGGGGGGGGCATGGCCCAGGGGTGACCGTAGGGACCCAAAGTCTGTGTCATGAAATGTGTCATATCATAAGGAACAATAATATATATGGTTTAGGTGTTCGAATCTGATTAATTTTCAAGATAATTAGACATTTTGACAGTTTTGCATACAAATTCCTATATGACAATTTTGACCTGTTATGCAATCTGACCCCTCGGCCCACCCAGGGGCACGACCCTGGGTCAACTTGAACATGAACTGATAGGTCTTGGTCTGAGTAAATGTCATACCAAATTTCAACTTTGTAGCACAACAGGTAAAAAATTATGAGCTCCAATGCGAGCCTGAGGTTTGAGCTCGACATTTCAGCCCGAGGTGGTTACGAACGTGACATACGCACGTAACATCACGGGGAAACGCTATATGCCCCAACCCAGGGGCACGACCCTGGGTCAACTTGAACATGAACTGATAGGTCTTGGTCTGAGTAAATGTCATACAAAATTTCAACTTTGTAGCACAACAGGTAAAAAAATTATCAGCTCCAATGCGAGCCCGAGGTTTGAGCTCGACATTTCAGCCCAAGGTGGTTACGAACGTGACATACGCACGTAACATCACTGCGAAACGCTATATGCCCCACTCCTGCCAAGGCAGACAGGGGCATAAATAAAAACTTAATATTTCTGCTGTTCATGAAAGTATTAACGACAGCGGGTCGCTAGTAAAGTTTACACGAACCCATTTACTTTGCAGGTGACCCACTGCATTCATACTTTCATGAACAGCAGAAAAATAAAGTTCATTTCTTAAATAAAATACCCCGCTTTGGGTAATTGTTACAATCACCTAAATGGTCTTTCTCCAGTTACTATTTGTCTGAGTCTCCTGGGATCTGCATCCTTATATTTTGCTAGAAGTTCTGAGGCCTTTTCTACCCTTACCTCCTTTTGTTCAGGTGTCAAAAGATTAGGGATCCACCTAACACAACCCTTCTTAAGCTTATATATAAAATACAGCCAACAAATTCATGCCATATAAATCCCCTATCTCTTCCAATGTGTAGCACGCATCTTCAGTTGCCGTTTTCTCAATCTCGATTTCTTTTTGCTGAAAGTGGTTTGACTGAAGTTGGTCCACATCTGAAAAGTTGCACCCATCTGCAAACTGTTGGATGCATAGTGCATTTTCACCATAAACTTTATCCAAATCGGCTTTGATCTCCAATGGTGACATATCTAGCAATGCACACACTTTGCGGAACACCCTCTGTACTTTTAATTTAACATTGCTATTTTCGGCCATATTTACACCCAGTGTCAAAGATTTGGTTATCTACAATGACTGCCCCAGCGCACTGCATGCCAAAAAATCATGCAAACTTTAATTAGATCAACTGATTAAAGGTTAGATTTTTCATGCTTTTTTGAAAAATGCATGAAACCTTCAAAACTATTATGCAGTACAGCTACTATTAATACTTTCCAAATGGCCCTCGTATAGGGAAGCTGTGTTCTGTAACTCTTTTAAATCTCAGTTGCTTTTTGTTGCAGTTAATTCTAGAAAGTTTTAAGAAGCATGAGGAGAAGGCACTAGAGAAACAAAGACAGTTGAAAGAAGAGAGGGAAGAAGAAGAGAGGAAGAGGAAAGAAAAATTAGCAAAGAAGAAGGCCGAAGAAGAGGCAGCAAAGAATGAACCAAAGATAAAAGAACTGACAGATGAAGAGGCTGAGAAATTACAGAAACAGATTGATGAGGTATTTAACCCTTGTCCTGCTGAATAGTTTAATCTGCCACACCCACTATCGATTATCAACCAATCAGATTACTTTATTCAAATTATTGCAACAAATTCACAATCTGAATGACAAACAATGTAGATCCTGATCAGATGGCTTCTGTAGAATCTGGATCTACAGTGTTTGAAAGATAAGGCATATTCGGGCTCAGCATTGCAAGGGTTAAATTACCAGTAGCAGTCAGTTAACCCATTTTGTAATGGAAACCCCAAAACAGGTACCCTGGCAAACAGTGATGGCCCAGATCAGATGCCGCAGAGCTATTTCCAAATAAATTGTAAAGATAACACAACCTGTCTTGCTTCCACGCAGAGCTGAAACTGACCCGCACACTAGTACTGGTAATCTGCTTAGAGGATCTAAGCCTTTCCAGATAAAGCGGTGTGAGTCGGACCGTCCATGCATATAAACTCTATTGGTTTCATTGGACGGCAGGGCTTGAGATGTCATTTCATGTCAATGTAGGGTAAAAGTCCCACAAAATTGGAAGCAACGTCTCCAAAATGACCTTTACAGTGTTGACGTTCAACCTTTAATCAAACAAAACAAACAAAAAAACACAACCTGTAACCACGAAATATCGAAATTAACTCGTGTCATCTATAAGGGGGAAGATTCCATTTGGGGCAAAAAGGGTTAAAATCCATGCACTCAGCAATTAAGTCTCTAACATAGAGTTCATATACATTGAAGACATGACATTCTTTTATATAGAGTGATGATGAAATATTTTCTATGGTCATTCTCTTTCTTCCTCTGATTCAAGAAGGGCAATTGTCAGTTTCTGGCAAAAGAATATGCGCTGTACTGGTTAATCGCTTATGTATAAGCCTGCCCTGGAAAAGTGAGGATAGGTCAACAGAGCCTTTCAACTCCAAAACAAACAAACAAACAATGAAGACATAAAGAACTTTTCAGACTAGAAAAAAAAACAATGCTTAAAAGGCATGATCAAAGTCTTGTTTTCCCAGAAACAATTTTGAATTAATTGTTTGTCACATGTTTCTAATGAATTGTTGCTATTCTAACCCTTATCCTGCTGAATATATCAATAAAGCCACACCCATTACCAGCTGTCAGCCAGTCAGATTACTTGATATATTATATTAATTCAGTTCACAAACTGTATGACAAACAGTGTAGATCCTGATCAGATGTTCAGAAGCCATCTGATCTTGATCTACACTGTTTGGAATGGTAGGGGTTGTCATGAACAGCCAGATAAGGGTTACGCCAGGTTTTTGTACAAAATCTGGGAAGTGGTTTTTGATAACAGTGCAATTCTTGAGGCTTTGGTGTCAGAGTGCAAAAGAGTGAAATCTGTAAAACCTGAACTGAGCTCATGAGCTGGGTTAGGCAATCAGTGCCGAAATGGATTAGACATAGTAGAAAGTGGTGTATGATCTGGGTGTCTGAGTGCTAAAGAGTGTAATCTGTAAAACCTGAAATGAGCTCATGAGCTGGGTTAGGCAATCAGTGCCGAAATGGATTATAGTAGAAAGTGCTGTATGATCTGGGTGTCTGAGTGCTAAAGAGTGTAATCTGTAAATCCTGAACTGAGCTCATGTGCTGGGTTTGGCAAACATTGTAGAACTGGATTAGACATAGCAAAAAGTGGTGTATGATCTGGGTCTTCACTGTTTGCTAAAAGATCAGAAATTAAGGGTTGAACAAAATAGTTTAATTTCCAGTTCAGGATCATTTTCCGTTCCTACTCTCTGAGACAGTTGACCCACCAGTACTGTGTGTGCTTTGATTGTTATAGTAAATAGAGAGAACTCGAAGATCTGAAGATTTGTTGTATATGCATTTTGATTATTGTTTGACAGATAGTAAATCAAAAAGACTTTGAAACCTCTGGGAAACCTGGGGTCAGTTGTTCAAAACTAACAATGCTATTAGTTAATGTATCATTAAAATTTTGATCACTTAACATGACAAATATGCTAAAAAACATTTGAACAATTGGCCACTGGTTGTTTAGTTATATATACATATAATATTATTGTCAAGGAAAGGCTGGTTGCCCAGTCACATGCATTGGTGATAAGAGCATCAGGGGTTCAATCTCTGGCTCCAAGAAGATTCTTCCTGGAGATTTGTCTTGAAATACTTTCTGTGGTTGTCTTCCAGTGATCAAGGCAGGCAGCTGTTCGTTGCTGGTTGCTGAATGTGTACTGTACAGTGAAATTCCTATATTAAGACCACCTTTGGAACTGTTCAAAAGATGGTCCCTTAGTAGAGGACAGTGGGTGTGGAAAACACAAAGAAAGAAACTGAAACCTAATATAATATTTTTAAAAGAAGATTCAGTCTTAAATTATAGTGGAATGTCACTGTACTGGTTGACAGCTTTGCTTGCCAGGCAAAATGAGATCAGATTAATTGACTGGCTTGACATGAACTTATAAGTGTTGGCTGGACCATTAAACGCCGAAGCAACATATAATTTCAGAAAAAGCAGACACCATCAGAACCAGTGAAAGAAAAGGAAGCCGAAGCAACAAATGGTGAAACAAAAGATGATAAGGGATCAAAGGTATGGTGTTTTTCAGTGTTTTATTTCAATATATCTTGGAGTGGCTGGGTGAGGTGAAAGTCACTGGTGTAATGTATCTTACATCACAGGGGTTTCTAACTGATATTGGCTTACAGTTGGGCAAGGCCTGCTATCTTTGCAGCAGGTAGGGGTAGCAGGTGAGTGTTTTTATTATGCCCCCGCCATTTGAAGAATGGTGGAAAGGACATATAGCGTTGCCCCTGTCCGTCCGTCTGTTCGTGTGTCCGTCCGTGCGTCCGAAACTTAAACGCGGTCAATAACTTCCTTATTTCTTGATGGATTTTATAATTACTCGGCAGAACTGTTAACCAGCATGAGACAACATGCCACGTGCAAAACCCAGGTCTGTACCTCCAAGGTCATACTTAGAAGTCAAAGGTCAAAAAAAGGGTTCAAAACTTAAACACAGTCAATAACTTTCTTATTTTTGGATGGATTTTGAAATTACTTTGTAGAAATGTTAACCATCATGAGACGATGTGTCACGTGTAAAACCCAGGTCCGTACCTCCAAGGTCAAGGTCATACTCAGAGGTCAAAGGTAAAAAAAAGGGTTCGAAACTTAAACACAGTCAATATCTTACTTTTTTCTTGATGGATTTTAAAATTACTTTGAAGAAATATTAACCATCATGAGACGATGTGTCACATGCAAACCCAGATCCGTACCTCCAAGGTCAAGGTCATACTTAGAGGTCAAAGGTAAAAAAAATGGTCCGAAACTTAAACGCAGTCAATAACTTTCTTATCTCTGGATGGATTTTGAAATTACTTGGCAGAAATGTTGGCCAGCATGAGACAATCTGCCTCACACAAAACCAAGGTCCTTACCTCCAAGGTCAAGGTCATACTTAGAGGTCAAATGTGATAAAAGGGTCCAAAACTTAAACACGATCAATAACTTTCTATGGATGAATACGAACATAGACATATATTCAGGCGGGGGCATCCGTGTCCTTTGGACGCATTTCTAGTTTCTTCTGTTTCTTCACTTCCATTCATCATTCTCTTTGATGTCCATTACTGTCTCTTCTATCTGTTTTCTTCCATTCTGTACAGGAGACAAAAACACTTGCTGTTTCCCACTGATGAATATATTCCCAGTAGCCACACCTACTTGAAATAATAAAAACTTTACAGATGTGTGAATTATGGATTAAAAAAACTTACAATATCATTGCACAAATGGCTTGCTTCATACTAGAACTGTTTCTCCTTGTTGTCAGTTTTCGAGTCATTATTCATATTCCAGTGTAGAATACAAAGAAATTTCCAAACAGAATGCAACAATAAATCTACTCATACCAAATCATGGCTACTCGTGCATTCACTTCTTATAACTCATGTAAACGTAAAGCTGGAACTTCTTAATTGGCCGGCATTATTGTTTATTGTAATGCTGAAATAACTCTTGGCTATGATCAAAGAATAACTATTACTGCAAATGCAGCAGATATGCCAGGCAGAAAATAAATAAATCAATTGGTGGCATTCCCTATTCATCCACTCGAAAATTGTAGGCGATCCCGCGACCCCTGATTTACAAGGTGAGTAGCATAGCCACTACACCACAGAGGCTTCATATTTCAAGAGGGTAACACTTTATTTAGTAAGGGTAACAGATGAGTCTTTAAAGCAAGATCCTGTCTCCATATGACTTGAGCTGTTAGTTGGATGTAAACCTTTTCAAAGGATTCTGATGACAGGTTTTCTGTTGACCCTTATTCTGCTTAATAAACTAATTTAACCAAGACTGTCTACCAATCAAATTGATTGATACAATGTATTCATTCGTTTGACAAATTGCATGACAAACAGTGTAGATCCTGATCAGATGGCTTCTTCTAAAGCCATCTGGTCTGGATCTACACTGTTTGCAAAGGTAGTGATTGATAAGGGTTAATATGACTAATTTACAGTAGAGCTTCGATGGCTCGAACACCGATGACTCGTTTACCATGGATGTGTCGAAGCCATTCTTTAACCCCTAGCGAAATCCTCTACATAAGAAATAGTGGGGGATAATAAAGGAGATTTTAGTCTTTTATCTTGCAAATGTATGCTGTATGTACTCATTAGAATCGCCTCGATGAGGCGATTCTAATGAGTACATACAGCATACATTTTCATTATAGAACGCCGAAAAGATGTTTAAAAGTATCTCGTTATGCCTCCTGACAGTAACCCTCAGTGGCTCGAACTACCCCTGTCTCGAACAGATTTCCGAGGTCCCAAAGACGTTCGAGCCATTGAAGATTGACTGTGTATATTTTCACAGTCTGATGAGGAGGAAGATGAAGCAGACAAAGGGAAAATAAAACCTAACTCTGGTAATGGTGCCGACTACGAGAACTACAGCTGGACACAAACGCTAGAGGAACTAGAGGTATACATGTACATTCACTTCTTTTTAACCCTTCTCCCGCTGAATAATTGATTTAGCCACATCCATTTCTGACTTTGAACCATGAACCAATCAGATTACTTGATTTAATTTATTCCTACAAATTCCCAAACTGAATGTCAAACAGAGTAGTTCCTGATCAGATGGCTTCTTCAGAAGCCATTTGATCAGGATCTACAATGTTTGCAAAAGTAATCGTGTTGTGTTCAGCAGGATAAGGGTCTTCCATAAAGATGTCAGTCACAACAATTGTTATCTGCTTTGTTGTCTCCTGGTTACTTTAAAAGTTGTTATTGCAAACAGTGTAAACCCAGATCAGACTGCTCCTCTAGCTTGCAAGTAGGTGCAGCAGACGACATAAATAGAAGTCGCTTTCAGATGCAATTTTTCTTGGTGTCTTAAAGGTTATTACTGTTTGTTATAACACTATTTTGCAGATTACTCTGTTTAAAGGAAAAAAAGAATGTATAGTTGTCTGACTACTTGAGAGTATTTCTCAGAATGTATAATTGTCTGTTTACTTGAGAGGAATTCTCAGAATGTATGTTTGTCTACTTGAGAGGAACTCTCAGAATGTATGTTTGGCTACTTGAGAGGAATTCTCAGAATGTAAAGTTGTCTATCTACTTAGGAGGAATTCTCAGAATGTATAGTTGTTTGTATACTTGAGAGGAATTCTCAGAATGTATGTTTGTCTACTTGAGAGGAATTCTCAGAATGTATGTTTCTCTACTTGAGAGGAATTCTCAGAATGTAAAGTTGTTTATCTACTTAGGAGGAATTCTCAGAATGTATAGTTGTCTGTCTTCTTGAGAGGAATTCTTAGAATGTATACTGTAGTTATCTGTCCACTTGAGAGGAATTCTCAGAATGTATATTTGTCGTTCTACTTGAGAGGAATTCTCAAAATGTATCATTGTCTGTCTTTTTGAGAAGAATTTTCAGAATGCATAGTTGTTTGTCTACTTGAGAGGAATTCTCAGAATGTATAGTTTTCTGTCTACTGGAGAAGAATTCTCAGAATGTGTAGTTGTCTGTCTACTTGAGAGGAATTCTTAGAATGTAAAGTTGTGTGTCTACTTGAGAGGAACTCTCAGAAGGTATATTTGTCTTTCTACTTGAGTGGAATTCTCAGAATGTAAAGTTGTGTGTCTACTTGAGAGGAATTCCCAGAATGTATTGTTGTCTTTCTACTTGAGAGGAATTCTTAGAATGTAAAGTTGTCTGTCTACTCAAGTTGAGAGGGATTCCCAGAATGTATAGTTGTCTGTCTACTGGAGAGGAATTCTTAGAATGTATAGTTGTTTTTCTACTTGAGAGGAACTCTCAGAAGGTATATTTGTCTTTCTACTTGAGAGGAGCCCGCCTCGGTGGCTCATTCGGATGCGCGTCTGACTGGTGATCAGGAGGTCGCGGGTTCGACTCCCGCCTGGGTCGGCAACATTCTTTCGTGGAGATTGATCATGAAATCTTTTCTACGGTCATTCTCTCCCTTCCGCTAATTCAAGAAGGGCAGTTGTCAGTTTCTGGCGAAAGAATGTGCACTGTACTGGTTAACCGCTTACGTATAAGCTTGCCCAGGAAAGTGTTGATAGGTAAACTGACCGGCTCAAAAATGACCTAAATAGTGTTGTCTGGGCCGTTAAACTCCAATAAAAACAAACAAACAAAAACTTGAGAGGCATTATCAGAATGTAAAGTTGTGTGTCTACTTGTGGCGAACTCTCAGAAGGTATAGTTGACTTTCTACTTGAGAGGAATTCTCAGAATGTAAAGTTGTGTGTCTACTTGAGAGGAACTCTCAGAAGGTATATTTGTCTTTCTACTTGAAAGGAATTCTCAGAATGTAAAGTTGTCTGTCTACTTGAGAGGAATTCCCAGAATGGATAGTTGTCTTTCTACTTGAGAGGAATTATCAGAATGTATAGTTGTCTGTCTACTTGAGAGGAATTCCCAGAATGGATAGTTGTCTTTCTACTTGAGAGGAATTATCAGAATGTATAGTTGTCTGTCTTCTTGAATGTATAGTTGTCTGTCTACTTGAGAGGAAAGGTAGGGGAGGCAGCTCTTTCAAAAATAGTTTTGTCTCTTCTGTCAGTATTGGTCTACTCAGAGGGAAAAATTTGCTCTTGCTAGCCCTTTTTCAGAGAAGCTGAATTTATAGGAAAGCAAAATGTGAAGTTTCAATAGTTGTCTCCCTTGAATAATTGCAGAAAATTTATCTGAAAAAGGAATGTATTCCTATGCTTTAAGCCCATACTCTGAAAAGAGGGAATACTTTCCTTACATAGTTTACCCATATCCTGCTGAACGCAACATTCTAGATTCATATCAGATGGCTTCTTCATCTGATCAGGGTCTACACTGTTTGTCATGCAGTTTGTGAAATGAATGAATGTATCATATCAAGTTATTTGATTGGTGGATAGTCAGAGCTGGGTGCAAATAATATATTCAGCAGGATAAGAATTAATGCTTGTTGACAGGGGTGACAAAGATACTGTTGTGATAAGAGTTACTTCTCCTTGAATGCCAAAAAATTGCAATATTTGAGCTTTTCAATGACACAGCAAAATGAGTTTTGATCAGATCCTTATAAAAGTGATAGCACTTGCAGATAACTAGGGCAAACATAAAATCGTGCATGAGTTTCAAAGCTGGCCATAAATAACAGTTTACCGGTAGTTTACACTCTTTTATTTGGAAAATGGTGGTATAGATACCAGATTAATTATTGTTGGAATTGTGTTCTCTTGATTACCTGCACTGTTTGCCAGTGTACCAGAAAAGTACCGCTAGGCATATATGGATTAACTCTGTTTTCAATATGCTTGTATTTTTCTTTCAGCTCAGAATTCCATTCAACGTGTCTTTTCCAATCAAAAGCAGGGACCTGGTAATCAGCATAGAAAAGAAGGTAAGGAGATCATGTTACATGCAAGAATGTCACGCTAGTTGATGGGGTGACTAGTTGTTGGGTCATATTGGTTTAGCCCTGTTTGTCCATCTGATTTACCATTCACCATATTTGCATTATTTGCTGGCTCCCAGCTTGCACATTGTCCATATTGGAAAAACAGGTAACCAGACCCCCCCCCCCTGACCTTGAAAGGTCAGGGGGGTCTGGTTACCTGTTTTTCCAACACTGATAACTTTCAGACTAGGAACCAGCAGATAATGCAAATAAGGTGAATAAGTGTGCATCAGTCATCCTTTCAGTTATGCTTCAACCCCTAAGTCTAGTTGCAAAATGGTTTATGCTTGGATCTTGAAATTTTATAAGTGGAAATTCAGAAATGAGCATGAAAAATTAACCCTTATATTGCTGTTCACGACAACCCCTATCTTTGCAAACAGTGTAGATCCAGATCAGATGGCTTCTGAAGAAGCCATCTTATCAGGATCTACACTGTTTGGCATTCAGTTTATGAATTTGTAGCAATAAATTACATCAAGTAATTTGATTGGTTGATAGACAGAAATGGGTGTGGCTTAAATGAATATTCAGCAAGATAAGGGTTAACAAACATGTACTGTTTTGTTTCCTTTTGTTGGGCTTGTTTGTTTGTTTTGTTTGATTAGCTCACCTGTCACATAGTGACGAGGTGAGCTTTTGGGATCACTTTTTGTCCGTCGTCCGTCGTGCGTGCATGCGTCCGTAAACTTTTTCTTCAAACGACATCTCCTAAACCACTGATCGGATTTTGACCAAACTTCACAGGAATGATCCTTAGGTGGTCCCCTTTCAAAGTTGTTCAAATGGTTTCGGTCAATTGCACATCTAGGTCACAGGAGCCAAAAATAGATTTTTTTCACCGAAAACTTAAAAAATCTTCTTCTTTGAAACCACAAGGCCCAGGTCTTTGATATTTGGTATGAAGCTTCATCTAGTGGACCCCTACCAAGATTGTTCAAATTATAGTGCTGGGGCCAAAAATGTCCCCGCCCCGGGGCCCTTTGGTTTTACGTGGGCTTATATATGGAAAAGCTTTAAAAATCTTCATCTCTGAAACCGCAAGGTCCAGGTCTTTGATATTTGGTATGAAGCTTCATCTAGTGGACCCCTACCAAGATGGTTCAAATTATAGTGCTTGGGCCAAAAATGTCCCCGCCCCGGGGCCCTTTGGTTTTACATGGGCTTATATAGGGAAAACCTTTAAAAACCTTCTACTCTGAAACCGCAAGGCCCTGATCTTTGATATTTGGTATGAAGCTTCATCTAGTGGACCTCTACCAAGATTGTTCAAATTATAGTGCTGGGGTGAAAAATGCCCCCGCTCCAGGGCCCTTTGGTTTTACATGGGCTTACATAGGGAAAATCTTTAAAAATCTTCTTCTCTGAAACCGCAAGGCCCAGATCTTAAATATTTGGTATGAAGCTTCATCTAGTGGACCCCTACCAAGATTTTTCAAATTCTAGTGCTGGGGCCAAAAATGCCCCTGCTCCGGGGCCCTTTGGTTTTACATGGGCTTATATATGGAAAATCTTTAAAAATCTTCTTCTCTGAAACCGCAAGGCCCAGGTCTTTGCTATTGTGTATGAAGCTTCATCTAGTGGAGCCCTACCAAGATTTTTCAAATTATAGTGCTGGGGCCAAAAATGCCCCGCCCCGGGGCCCTTTGGTTTTACATGGGCTTATATAGGGAAAATCTTTAAAAATCATCTTCTCATAAACCGCAAAGCCCAGATCTTTGATATTTGCTATGAAGCTTCATCTAGTGGACCTCTACCAAGATTGTTCAAATTATAGTGCTGGGGCCAAAAATGCCCCCGCCCCGGGGCCCTTTGGTTTTACATGGGCTTTATATAGGGAAAATCTTTAAAAATCATCTTCTCTGAAACCGTAAGGCCCAGGTCTTTGCTATTTGGTATGAAGCTTCATCTAGTGGACCCCCAACAAGACTGTTCAAATTATAGTGCTGGGGCCAAAAATGCCCCCACCCCGGGAACCTTTGGTTTTACATAGGGCTTATATAGGGAAAATCTTTAGAAAATCTTCCCTGAAACTGCCAGGCCCAGGTCTTTGATATTTGGTATGAAGCTTCATCTAATTGACCTCTACCAAGAACGTTCAAATTATAGCCTTTGGGCCAAAAATGTCCCTGCGCTGGGACCCACTAGTTTTACATTGGCATATATAGGAAAAACCTTTAAAAATCTTCTTGTCCGAAACCAGGAGGCCCAGGTCTTTGATATCTGGTGTGAAGCTTCAACTAGTGAACCTCTGCTGAGATTGGTCAAATTATAGCCCTGGCGCTAAAAATGCCCACTCGCCGGGGCCCGCTGGTTTTACATAGGCTTATATAGGGAAATCCTTTAAAAATCTTCTTTTCTGAAACCAGAAGGCCCAGGTCTTTGATATTTGGTCTGAAGCCTTATCTAGTGGACTGCTACCAAGTTTATTCAAATTATAGCCCTGCGGCCAAGAATGCACTAGAGACACTGATACTCAGGTGAGTGATTCAGGGCCCTCTGGGCCCTCTTGTTTGGGGTTTAACATCCCTGTCAACACTGTTTAGGTCATTTTGGAGACATTGCTTCCAATTTTGTGGGACTTTAACCCTACATTGATATGAAATGACATTGCAAGCCCTGTTGCCCAATGAAACCATTAGGGTTTATAAGCATGGACAGTTGGACTCGCACCGCTTTGCCTGAGCAAGCTTGGATCCTCTAAGCGATTTACCTGCACTCGTGTGCGGTTGGTTTTAGCTCGCAGCCCATCTATTTCTTCTAGCCCCTATGGGCGGGGCCGGTTGGGCTTGTTGTTTATGGTATCCATATGGGACCTTGTGAATGAAATAACTGAGGCCAAATATGTTGTAAGTTAATATATTGTTAAACTTTGATAAAGTATTATGGCAAAAATGCAAGATTTTTTTTTCCCAAACAAAGTGAGTGGCTTTTGCACCTGTTGGAACAGCTAACATTTTGAGCACTGACAAGCTCATTAATCCATTGCATGCAGGAAACCCCTAAAGGGGTACCATGGCAAACAGTGCAGGTCCAGATCAGACACCGCAGAATGCGGCATCTGATCAGGACCTGCACTATTTGCTAACAGAATTTTCCGTCAAAAATAGAATATAAAACGAAAAAATAGGCCTGACACCACTTATATGACAAATGGACTTGTCCAACATATAGCAACTGAAGAGTCCACTAGTATACAATGGGTTAACCCATTTTCCCTGGAAACCTGTGAAAGGAACATAGGCAAACAATGTAGACCCTGATCAGATGCTCCATAATGTTGTGTCTGATCAGGGTCTACAGTTTACCAACATCATTTTCTATCTGAAATAGAAATAAAAGAAAAACAGATGAGACATCCCTCAAATGACAAATGGTCTTGTCCATCATATAACAATGGAAGAGTCCACCAGTATAAAATGCTTCCAACAACTGTGTCCTGGTGAGTGGCTGGTGCCAGGATCTGTCATGATTAGGTACAGTTCAGCTAAATTTTCTCTAAATTAAACTATATACTGATGACAGGGCTTGCCCTTTTGTGCAAATTGTACAACTTTTTAAACACAATATGAATAAGTGCATATGTGTGATACCTCCCACAGGAGGGAGACTGTCTCATATTGATGGTAATTTTTGCCCAAACTATTCCAAAACTTTGGAGTCTCCCTCAAGTGAATTGAGAATTTCCCTATATATTCTTTACATTTATCAAGAATCTCCATCATCAAAATGGCAAATCTCTCTCATCACTTGTATGTGAGTGCATTAGAATGGTGGTTAATACAGTCAAACTTCGATGGCTCAAACCCCTTTGGGACCATGTGAATTTGTGCGAGACAGCGGTAGTTCGAGCAATTGAGGGTTACTGTTAGTTCCATATCAGGAGTTATATTGAAGTTAATTGTGGGATTTCTTTTTGGTGTTCTATATCATAAATGTATGTTGTGTGTACTCATCAGAATTGCCTCACACAGCATACATTTGCAAGATAAAAGAACAAAATCTCCCTAAGTTATCGCTAAATCGTATTTGGAGGAATTCTTTGCGGTCTCGAGAATGGGCTCGACTCGACTCATCCATGGTAAATGAGCCATCAGGGTTCGAGCCAATGAAGTTCTACTGTAAATTGAAAATTATCATTATAGGAAGGTATAATTGAACTTCAATGGCTTGAACACTTTTTGGACCATGAAAATTTGTTTGAGACAGTGGTGGTTCGTGTCACTGAGGGTTAATGTCGTCAGACAGCATGATAGGGATATATTTTCTATATTCTTTTAGGTATTTTGTATGTAAGTATTAGAATTGCCTCCTTGGTGCAGTTCTGTTAGTTATGCACAATTTATATTTTTAAAATAAAATGAAAAAATCCAAAATATTAACTCTTAAGATGCCGAGAAACACTTTTAAAAAAAAATTTTCATCCAGGCAAACAGTGTGGGCCCAGATCCTACAGAAGCAGTCTGATCTGCATCCACACAGTTTGCAAAAAATTACTTTTAAGGTAACCAGCAGACGGCAAAGCAGACGACAATTGTCGTATGGGTTTACCCTTATTGTACAAATGGAATCTTCCTCTCTATATATAGCAGGAGTCCATTTCAAAATTTAGGTGTGTCAGGTTGTTTTCTTCAAAATTCATTTGGAAAATTGCTGAACTTTTTGCAAACAGTGTAGGCCCTGATCAGACACCGCGTTACGCGGCGTCTGATCTGGGCCTGCACTGTTTGCCAGGATACACGTTTAGGGGTTTCCGGTACCAAATGGGTTAATGTCTGCAGGAATTTTTTTCCTAGAAAGAGTTCAATATGGCTGTGGCCTTCTTTACCTTTTAAAGGTGTTCAAAGCAATGACTTGGCTGGACATAAGCAGTCTGATCATGGTCCACACTATTTGTTTGTACGCAACTATGTTTGAAAGGTGTGCAAAAAGATGCAGCAAGCGACATAAACAGACAACATTTTCAGATGCGGTTTTTCTTGGCATTTAAAGGGTTAAATTGTAGGATGATTTTTGTTTGTTTGTATTGGAGTTTATCGGCGCTGTCAACACTATTTAGGTCATTTTCCACACTTTCCCTGGCCAGGCTTATATGTAAGCAGTTAACCAGTGCAGTGGACATTCTTTCGCCAGACACTGACAACAGCTCTTCTTGAATTGGAAAAGTGTAGGATGAATGTCAAACTAATAATGGTCAGCACTAAATAACAAATAATTCCTCCCCACTTGTTCCACTGATTTCCACATCACATTTTCAGCACTTAAAAGCTGGTTTAAAGGGCCACCCACCAATCATAGATGGTGAACTGCAACATGATATCAAAGTTGAAGAGTCAACATGGACCATAGAAGATAAGAAGTTTGTACAGATTGCCATTCAGAAGGTAAAGCATATTTGTTTTTATGGTGCCTGCTTTAAGGGAATTGGAACACCTAGCAGATTTGTCCGCAATTTTTCAAAGGGAGACAACTTTCTGAACTTCCTGTATGCTGTTCTATAAGCTTTTTTCCCACGGAAAAAGGGGTCAACTCTTAAAGGAAAGAATTTACGCCTTAGGAGCAAATTCTTTTCTTTAAGGGTTGACCCCTATTGACATGGGAGACAAAAGTACTTTTGAAAGAGTTGCCTCCCCTGAAGGTGTTCCCATTCCCCTAAAGTATGGTGCGATTTAGCAGTCAGTTTGTTCATCTGTCCATTCATCCATTTGTCAGCTTATCAAAATTTGTGTCAACCCTATGTTAACCCAAATGTTCTTGTTCATTTCTTATGGGGAACAGGAACACCTGGCAGATTTTTCTGTCATTTTTCAAAGGGAGACAACTTTCGGGACTTCCTGTTCACTTTCCTATAAGCCTTGTCCCACTGAAAAAGGGGTCTACTCCTAAAAGGAAAGAATTTGCTCCTTCTTTCCTTTAAGAGTTGACCCCTATTGACATGGGAGCCTAAAATACTTTTGCAGGAGTTGCTTCCCCTGAAGATGTTCCCATTCCCCTTAAGACTTACAATCACAGGCTTGACATAGCCTTCGGCGGAATCCTTGTTAATGTGTGCTTATGAAATTGTGGATGTTAACTCGGTTGCTTTGTTTTCAAAACAAAATACCCATGCAAGTGAAGCAATGTTTTTGATATAACAACAGTTACCTTTTGTCACTTTTGACCATTACCTTAAAAATAGTTTAATTATGCATTTCAGTACTCCACAACCTGTTTTAACACTGTTCATTATTACAAGGTTTTGGATATAACACATAACATGGATCTAAAAAATATGTAGATTATATAGAAAAATGACCATAAATGATAATTGTTTGTTTGTTTTGAGGATTAACGTCCCCGTCAACACTGAAAAGGTCATTTTGGAGACGTTGCTTCCAAGTTTGTGGGACTTTTATGCAACATTGAGATGAAATGACACCTCAAGCCCTGGCGCCCAATGAAACCAATAGGATTTATAAGCATGGACGGGCCTACTCGCACCGCTTTGCCTGGGCAGGCTTAGATCCTCTAAGTGGTTTACCAGTACTCGTGTGCGGGTCGGTTTCAGCTCTGCCTGGAAGCATCATGCAGCCCATCTATTTCTTCAAGCCCCGATGAGCGGGGGCAACCATAAATGGTAATTTTTTCTGTATTATCTAAACATTGGTTTTGATATAACATTGTTGTTTAACTAACACAATTTCTGCTTTTGCTCTCTACTAGAGTGTAATAAAGAGGTTGGAGTGTATCTGTTGTTAAGTTAACCCTTATCTTGCTGTTCACAACAACCTTATATTTGCAAACAGTGAAGATCCAGATCAGGTGGCTTCTGCCACCTTATCAGGATCTACACTGCTTGGCATTCAGTTTATGAATTTGTAGGAATAAATTGCATCAAGTAATTTGATTGGTTGATAGACAGAAATGGGTGTGGCTTAAATGAATATTCAGCAAGAGAAGGGTGAATGTTCTGATGGTGCTCTCCTTCAGAAGATTTTTTTTTTTTTTTGTTTCCCAAATTACAGTGAAATTCCGTTATTAGGATCAGCTAATATTAAAACTGCTTCTGCTTTTAAAAGCATATATAGAAAGTTCTGTTATTTGTTGTTTCTTTGTGTTTTCCGTGCCAAGTGTACTCTAGTAAGAGACCACCCTGGGACTGTCCAAAAGTGGTCTGAAAGACTGCTTTTGGACAGTCCCATGGGTGATCTTAATGTAGAAATTTTACTGCATTTTTGAATATAAGTAAAATACAGCAATATGTTTGGTGTATTTCAGGTAAACAAAATGGAGTGGTGGAGTAAGGTGGTGACAACAGATCCTGAGATTAACACCAAGAAAGTTCAGCCAGAAAATTCCAAGGTATAACATGAGATGGAGCACATTAAAACCTATGACGAGGTCTACAGGACCAGCCAAGACACAATCCTTCTTTACCCCCAAGCCTGTCCCACAAGAGGTTTTACTTATTGTTATTTGGATTGCCTGGAGAATTCAGAAAGCTGTGATGAAAACCAAGACTTGTGCAGGCTGATCTTAATCTTTGCTGGTCCTGCATGTCTTTTTGTAGGTTTTGTCTTATCCTAGATTATATATTAAACTTTTCTATTTTGAAGGTTAGTTAACCTTTAAGACACCGAGAAAATCTACATCTAAAAATGTCTTCTGCTTTTGTAGTCTGCTGATTTGTTTTTTGCAAACTTTATAAAAATATTTTTGCATACATGCAAACTGCGTGGGCCCAGATCAGACTGCTCCTACAGGAGTAATCTGATCTGGGTCCACACTGTTTGCAAAAAAAATTACTTTGAAGGTAACCAGCGGACAGCAAAGGAGACGACAATTGTCGTGATTGACATTTTATGGGTTAAATGGAAAGAAATGGACAATTACTGTCAGCTGAAATGATGTGCCTCCCTTCCATTATGGGGCTATTTTTAAAGTAATGAATCTGCTCAAGAAGGAGCAAATTCTATTCTGTAGGAGTAAGGAGTTCAGGAAAACCAATTCCTATATAAGAAAGTTGTCTCCCTTTGTAACAAATTTTCTGTCATTTTAACAAAGAAGACAACTTTTGGAGTTTCTCTGTTGCTGTCCTATAACTATAATCTGGAAAAGGGGTTTTACACTTAAGGAGAATGGGAGTACCTTCATGGGAGGCAATAGGGGTCAATTCTTTAAGGAAAGAATTTGCTCCTGAGGAGCAAATTCTTTCCTTTAAGAGTAGACCCCTTTATCAGAATTTGCTCCTGAGGAGCAAATTCTTTCCTTTAAGAGTAGACCCCTATTTCAGTGGGACAGGGCTTATAGAGAAGTGAACAGGATGTCCCGAAAGTTGTCTCCCTTTGGAAAAAAAAAATGGTGTAAATATTTTCCAGGTGTTCCCATTCCTCTTAGTAGAAAGACAGGAGCAAATTCTTCTATTTAAGAGAAGACTCCCATTGATATGGGAGACAAAAAAAATTTTGAAAATGATTTACAACTCCCTTAATGCAACATCATTCTTTGGAATAGGCAGTTACTGAGAGAAATTTAGCAAATGTTTTATTTGAAACATACCTTAACAGATGCCAGCCTAAGTAGTTCAGTGGGGTGAATGTCTCTTGATTAAGAGGTTTTGATACCTGCTAGCTCATCAACATTCTTTTATGGAGATTAATCGTGAAATATTTTGCTACAGTCATTCTATTCCTCATCCGATTGTGTTAATGCATTATTGAATCTATTAAACGAGTTGAGGAAAGGAATAAAATGCGAGGCCGTGCCAAGCATTTTATCCCTTTTCCTCAACTCGTTTAATAAATTATTGATTAAGAGGATCTTACACGTATGCGCATGCATTATTGAATTTATCAAACGAGTTGAGGAAAAGTGATAAAACATGAGGCTGTCCCGAGCATTTTATCCCTTTTCCTCAACGAGTTTAATGAATTACTGATTAAGAGGATCTTGCATGTGTGCTCAGGCATTATTGAATTTATTAAACTCATTGAAGAAAAGCGATAAAATGTGAGGCTTTGTCGAGCATTTTATACCTTTTCCTCAATCAGTTTAATAAATTTAATAATAAATGAGCATGAATGCAAGATTCTATTTATCGTGACATTTAAATGCTTTTTATTCACAAATTATAACATAAATGTCAATATTCCACCATTAGTAAACGCAACCTCGTTAAGGACGTCATATGTGTAACGTTATGAGGCGTTTCTAACTAATTTGCAAATTTATCCCTTTTCCTCAATGAGTTTAACAAATTTAATAATACATGAGCACGAATGCAAGATTTTATTTATCATGTGACATTTAAATACTTTTTATTCACGATTTATAACATAAATGTCAATAATTCACCATTAGTAAACGCAACCTCTTTAAGGACGTTGTATGTGTAGCATTATGGGGCATTTCTAACTAATTTGCGTATTTAATCCACTAGTGGATTACCGAATTTAATACATGGCATTATTACATTCTCAGACCTGATGTCATATGATAAAGATGATAGTTGTCAGTTTCTGGAAAAAAAACAACAAAAAAAAAAACAAATGTGCACTGCACTGGTCAACTGCTAATGTATAAGCCTGCCCTGGAGAAATTGGAAAATTGGTTAGGTAAACTGGCTGGTTGATATGACCTAAATAGTGTTGACTAATTTGTTAATCTCCAAATAAACAAACAGACAAATCTGGATAGAATAGATGTGTAATAGCAAAAGATAAGGTTGGTATCTGGTGATTACTGAAGGACAATTTTCCTTATTTTTCACATAAAAGTTGTGGGTTTTCACAGTATAGGTTTTTATGGAGAATTAACAAAAATTATCCTTCATTTGTCACAAAATACACACCTTATCTGTGTAAAAAATAGAAGTGAAGGCAATGATCAGGAATTGATACAATTAACCCGCAGCTCTCATCAGAGACACCAAAGGGAAAGAAACACAAACATGAAACAACTAGACCCTAATGGAAACATCAATAGCAGAAAGGCAAAAGGACAGTTACTTTCCAAGAAAATGGCCAATTGGCTATTTAAAAGAAAATAATACAAGCAATAAACACACTCAAAAACAAACCTTAACAAAATTAAACCTCGACAAGAGAACCGCCTTGGAGCGTTCAGTGAGATGAATTCCACTGGGAGGCTTAAATCAATTTTACCTTGCCCCGATTCTTGCCCTTACTTCCATCACTATTTAGACAAATAATTTGTTCAGTCCGCATGAAGGCCACCTAACTCTTCACAACATCTCCAAGAACACAAAAATCAAACAACCACAGAGATGAAACAACAGTGAGGACTCGACCGCAAGAAACCACTGAAATGCTGGAGCAAAAGAAAGCCAACAGTTAGACTCTGATGAGTGTAATGTTATAGTAAGGCAGATATACTCTTTACTTTGCCATGTTAGTGGTGTTTGTTCTTGTTTTAGATGAAAGCAATTTGCAAAAAGGCACAGTCTTTAGAATGTGTGTCAGTATATTTCAGATGATTGTCCATTAGTAACCAGAACCCAAAACAAACAGCAAATATGCAAAATTTTGAACAGTACAAGATACTAAAATGCTGCACCTCATTCAAATCATGGCCAAGACTATTTGTATTAAATTATTTACAGCTAAACAATAAAAATTCCTGTAACGCTGAGTAATTTATGATTTTCAAAGTTATCTGATCTTGATGGTGAGACTCGTGCCATAGTTGAAAAGATGATGTATGATCAGAGACAGCGGGAGATGGGATTGCCTACGTCAGAGGACCAGAAGAAAAAAGGCATCATGGACAAGTAAGGAATACACTTACTGACCTTGATGTGTCCTTGCAGTGACCTTGCTGTGATCTTGCTTTGACCTTGCTGTGACCTTGTTGCTCAAGAACTTGAAATCTGGGGAATGAAAATAGAAACTGGCTATACAAATGATAGAAAAGGTCCAAAAGATGGTCTTTATTATTTTACTTTAGATCAAATTTTTTGTCTTTATGTTGTATGTACAGTGAAATTCTGCTATTAATACCACCTAAAATTAAGATTAATCTGCTTTTAAAAGCTTATATTGAAGGCTTCACTTAATTTCTCATTCTAATGCACTTGCGTATATAACGCGACGTCTGATTGGATAACATTAAAAATTTGCGACAGTATATTCTGCGATATACTGTCGGAAATCCGACGTCATCATGTAACGTCGCTTTCCATTGGTTGTCATTTGGTTTTACGCAGCTCACCGCGCTTGCCGCCTTGTGCAAAACAGTACAGTTTTTAACTTAACAACTGAATAAGTGCATTAGAATGGGGATAACTGTATTGAAAATTGTCATTTGGGGAGGTAAATCGTCGGTTTTACGGTCGCAAATTACGTTTTACGGCTCCGCTAACGCGTTGCCGTAAAACGAAATTTCCGACCGTAAAACCTCTGATTTACCTCCCCAAATGACAATTTTCAGTACAGTTATCCCCTAATTGTGATTTCCATCTACAGTGTCCTCTGCTCATGGACCACCTGTGGGACTGTTCAAAAGTGGTCTTAAAGACCATGTTTGAACAGTCCCACAGGTGGTCTTAATATTGGAATTTTACTGTACTTGCTCACCTTAAATTATGTTCAGCTTGCAAGTTCTTGAGCAACTGACCTTGAAAAAGGTCAAAGCATTTGCTTAGTTTCTAATCACTCTCATGATTTTAAAGTTATCTGATCTTGACGGGGAGACGAGGGCAATGGTAGAAAAGATGATGTACGACCAACGACGGAAAGAACAGGGTTTACCAACATCGGATGATATGAAAAAACAAGATATGATGTCAAAGTATGATTGGTCGTTGTACCCCTGCATGAATGCCATATTTCCTTAAATATTGGTGTGAAATTGCAAACAATGCAAACCCAGATCAGTCTTCTAGGTGTAGTTTGGTCTGGGTCTGTCATGTTTGACACAGAGCCAGGCAGTAAAACAGTGACTTGCTCTAATTTTAGAATTACATTTACCAGTATCTAGGGTAGTCATGGTATTATAAATTTTAGTTAGTTGCTGTAGAGGGGGAAGCTTTTGCAAAATGCATAACCTTTATCCTGCTGAATAAATAATTTAGCCACAATCATTTTTGACTGAACCAATCAGATTACTTGATGTAACTTATTCCTACAAATTCACAAACTGAACGTCAAACTTTGTAGATCCTGATCAGATAGCTTCTTCATTGTTCGCAAAGGAAATGGTTGTTGTGTTCAGCATTTCATAAGTCATAAATTAGCTCCCGAGAAAGGAAACCTTAGTCCTTTCAAAATAAAAGTGAATGCAATGATCAGGAATCAATACAATTAACCCACACCACCCATCAGTGACACCAATTGGAAAGAAACACAAACATTAAATAACTAGACCCTAATGGAAACATCAATAGCGGAAAGCCAAAAGGACAGTTTCTTTCCTTCTGCTGATGCAAGAAGGGCAGTTGTCAGTTTCTGGTGAAAGACTGCACTGTACTGGTTAATCGCTTATGTATAAGCCTGCCCAGGAAACGTGTGGATAGGTAAACTGACCGGCTCAAAAATAGCCTAAAAATAGTGTTGACAGGGCCATTAAACTCCAATACAAACAAACAAATTCCCACAAAATGGCCAATAGGCTATCCAAAGCAAAAAGATATAAGCATTACACATACTCAAAGACAAACCATAACAGAAATAAACCATGACAGAAGAACCACCTTGGAACGGTCAGTGAAAATAATTTCACTGGGGTTCTTAAATCTATTTTACGTGACCGCAATCCTCGCCCTTACTTCCAATGCAATTTAGACAAATAATTTGTTCAGGCCACATGAAGGCTTCCAAGTTCATCAGTGCAGCATCTCTGAGAACACAAAACACAAAAATAAAACAACCACAGAGATGAAACAATGGTGAGGACTCGACAGCAATAAGCCACTGAAATGCTGGAGCATGTTTGCTATTTTAGAAATGATCAGGAATCGATACAATTAACCCACAACTGCCATCAGAGACACCAAAGGGAAAGAAACACAAACATGAATCTGCACTGTTGCCTTCCTGTAAATGAGTTAGACTACATGATTACACCCCCCTCCTCCTTTAACCCTTATTGTGCTTATCACATCAGCCCCTAATTTTTCAAAGTGTTGATCCAGATCAGATGGCTTCTGATCAGGATCTACACTATTTGACATTCAGTCTGTGAATTTGTGGGAAAAAGTTTCATCAAATGGGCCGTCAATCGATTTTGGTACTTATCGCCTATGCGAGCAGCGAAGGTTCAGGCGAGCCTGCGCATCTGCGCAGTCTCGCCAGAACCTTCGCTGCTCGCTCATACAAGCAGTGAATCAAGAGGAACCTTCAGACAGAAAGCCATATCCCTGGCCCCTCTGAATGGCTTGGCATGCGCAGTTAAAATTTGTCCTGATGGAATGCTCGAAGACACAAATTCGATTGGCGGGGCTCAAATAATCTGATTTGTTCTAAGTCAGAAATGGGTGTGGCTAAATAAACTTTTCCGTGGGATATAGGTAAAGAGCAGATTCCTGCTGCAAAGTATGGCACAAATACATTTTCTTGCACACCAGACAAGGAAATCTGTGATTTTACCATGGGATAGAAATTATGTTCTGACCCTGGTGTTCCGACCCAGAATCGAATAAAATCGCGTGTTTGATAAATGCACTGGTTGATTACGACCTCGTATGCGCCGTCGCAAAGGTTGACGTCACAGCATGTTACGTGACATCACTAAACATTCCTGTACTGTCATCACAATATGGCGGACGCCGGTACTCGAAGTGACTGCAACATTAAAAATCCGGGCTAAGAAATGAAAGGTATGCAAGAAAAAGAATCCTATATGGGTGTGAGGGGCGGTTAGAAGAATCCGTCCCTCGGGATTACTGTCCAGCATCAATCGGCAAACCTCGTGATGCCGGAGAGTGTCCCTCGGGACGGATTTTTCTATCCACCCCTCACACCCATATAAGATTCTTATATTCCTTTACCTTTCCACCCCTGAGTTTCTGAAGGGGACTGTTCCATCTATGATTCTGGGATGCGCCCATGGTTACAAATAGGTGTTCAAAATGTGACACTAAAACACAATGGCAAAACAGTGTAGCTGCCCCCGCCCAATGGGGCTTGGAGAAATAAAAGGGCTGCATGATGCTTCCACGCAGAGCTGAAACCGTCGGCACACTAGTACTGGTAAACCGCTTTGAGGATCTAAGCCTTCCAGGAACCGCGGTGCGAGGCGGACCGTCCATGCTTTTAAACCCTATTGGTTTCATTGGGCAACAGGGCTTGAGATGTCATTTCAACTCAGTGTCGGGTAAAAGTCCCACAAAATTGGAAGCAACGTCTCCAAAATGACCTATACTGTGTTGACGGGGACGTTAAAGCTCAAATCAAACAAACAAAGCAAAACAGTGTAGATCCAGATGAGATGGCGCCTTATGAGCCATCTCATCTGGATCTACATTGTTTGCATAAGTATCTACACTGGGCTACAGGTCACCTCGCAAACCATGGATGGTGGTATCAACACTGGGCTTCTTTACACTTTCAGATTAGTCCATAAACCGAGGTTCCATCTCCATGTGACCTTAGTTGTTGGTGGGACATAAAACTGAAATACACACTCTGAACTACATGGTTAAAGGATTACTCACTTTTAGTTTTCTATTCACATGTTTTATGAAGACCCTGGGTAATAGTTTTGTTACCACATTTTAACCCATTGCATGGGGGAAACCCCTAAAGGGGTACCTTGGCAAAAAGTTCAAGCAGCGTCTGATCAGGGCATGCACTATTTGCTAACAGATTTTTCTGTCAAAAATAGAATAAAAAAGAAAAAATAGGCCTGACATCCCTTATATGACAAATGGACTTGTCCAACATATAGGAATGGAGGAGTCCACTAGCCTACAATGGATTAATGAAAATATGACTTCCTAATTTACGGCATGTTCACTTTCATAGTTTGGTGTTGGTATGTACTAACAAAGAGGGTATGAAAATAGTTCTGTGGGAAAAGTAACAATAAGTTTTAGTTTTTCAAACTGTCAGAATTTTGCAGGTACAGTCAACCCTCTTTATACCGACATTCGATATAACGACAAAACTCGTTATAATGACAGTTTCAATGGAACGAAACCTTAGCTCAGGATGAGACAAATTCAAGAAAATTGCAATTATTTGATACTCCAAGAAGCAAATCATTACGAAAACACGCCTATATCAATACATTGTAACCTTTATCGCCGAAAAAATGAAAATTTTAAGATGAAAAATTGTAATATTTTTCTTATTTCTGCTCAAAATTTAGATTGTGAGTACTCGTTAGAACCGCCTCATCGAGGCGGTTCTAACAAGTACCCACAATCTTTATTTTAGAGCAGAAATAAGAAGAATAAGATTTACCCCTATAAACCCCAGTTTTACTATATAAAAGTGGGGTTCGAGGGGGGTCAAAATTATATAGGCGTGTTTTCGTGATGACTGCGGATATTTGTTAGAATCACCTTGGCAAGGCAATTCTTACAAGATGATTCCAACAAATGTCCACAACTTTGGTTTCTTTGAGTAATTAAGGGTAAAATGTCCTTTATTACCTATTTAACTGCTACTTATTGGAATTCTTTGCAGCGGCAAATTCACGATAGAAGAAACGGTTTTTTATTTGGGGGGGTTGGGTTTTACGGCACTTTCAAGATTATTTCACTCATATCGAGCCCATCGTTAATCAGAGGTGGGCGAAAACCAGAGTACCCGGAGAAAAACCACCTGACCAGAACTTGGCGTCTCACACGTGGCCGAGCAAGGCTCGAACCTACGGCGGTGAGAGACCTAATGACTAAGAGTCAGCGCTCTTATCCACTAGGCCACGGAGGCCCGTTAGAGAAGAAACTGTTAGGGAACAAATACTGTTGGTATAGTGAGGGTCCTCTGTATGTCATTTATTTAAATCAGAATCAGTGTTATATGTAGTCAGGAAACCAAACTTTGCATGTTATAGCCAGTTTGGCAATCACATTAAATAATAGATCCACAAGAATAGAAAATTTCTATTGTTATTCTCACAATTTGCCTTATTTAGAGTTAAATAATTAACCATTACGAAAACACACCTATACAAATACATTGCCACCTTTATCGCCGAGAATAAAAAATTTAAGATGAAAACTTGAGATATTTTTCTTACTTCTGCTCAAAATATAAATTGAGGGTACTAGTTAGAACCGCCTCTTCGAGGTGGTTCTAACGAGTACCCAAAATCTATATTTTAGAGCAGAAATAAGAAAAATAAGGTATACCCCCGGAAACCCCAGTTTTACTATATAAAAGTGGGGTTCAAGGGGGTCAAAATTATATAGGCGTGTTTTCGTGATGGTTTGGCAATCACATTAAATAATAGATCCACAAGAATAGAAAATTTCCATTGTTATTCTCACAATTTGCCTTATTTAGAGTTAAATAATTAACATAAACAATTCTTCATACAGCACATCCATGGAACATTTCGATTTTTTTGTTTCTAACTTTATTTCAGTTTAGAGATCATTACGAAAACACCTATTCAAATGTATTGAAATTTTACCAACAAAAAATTACAATTTTCAGATAAAAATTCTGATATTTTTCATACTTTTGCTCAAAACATGCATTGTGGGTCCTTGTTAGAACTGCCACTGCGGTCCTCATTAGAACTGCCGCTGCAAGTTCTAATGATCACTATTGAAATAAGAAAAATCATGTATACCCTTGTATAATAGTGGAGCTTATCATATGACGTCGCGTCTGAGAGTGTATTAACGTCATGTAATATTTTCGATAATCCACTAGTGGATTGAATATGCAAATTAGCTAGATACGTCCCGTAACATTACATGTACGATGTCCTTAGCGATGTCGCGTCTACTAATGGCGGAATATTGACATTTTTGTAAACAATCGTGAATAAAATACGTTTTAAATGTCATATGATAAATAGAATCTTGCATTCGTGCTCATGTATTATTGAATTTATTAAACTCGTTGAGGAAAAGGGATAAAATGCTCGGCAAAGCCTCGCATTTTATCCCTTTTCCTCAACTCTTCAATAAATTCAATAATACATGAGCACTCATGTAAGATCCTCTATTTATTGGGATCATAATTTTTTTGTGATGATCAGAGAAGTTATTTTTAAACAACAATAATTTACAAGAGTATTCATATTAAAGACAGACATTTTGACACAGTTAAGCTGGTATTACCATTACCGAAACACGCCTTTTCAACTGTGTTGAAAATTTTTTCACCAAAACTTAAAATTTTTAGATAAAAGTTTCTGATGTTTGACATAGTTCAGCTCAAAACATAGATTGTGGAAACTTGTTAGAACCACCTCGGCAAGACAGTTCTAACGAGTACCTTCAAGCTATGTTTCTATCAAAAATAAAGAAAACAATGAATTCCCCTGTAAACCCCAGTTAAACTATATAAAACTGGGTTTTAAGGGGGTCCGAATTATATAGCTGTCTATTCATTATGACATTTATAGAGGATCTTACATGAGTGCTCGTGTATTATTGAATTTATTAAACGAGTTGAGGAAAAGGGATAAAATGTGAGGCTTTGCCGAGCATTTTGTCCCATTTCCTCAATGAGTTTAATAAATTCAATAATACACGAGCACGAATGCAAGATTCTATTTATAATATGACATTTAAAAATGCATTTTATTCACGATTGTTTACAAAAATCTTAAAATTCCGCCATTAGTAAACGTGACGTCGTGTTAAGGACATCGTACATGTAACGTTACGCGACATATCTACACAATTTGTATATTTAATCCAATAGTGGATTATCGAAAATATTACATGGCGTAAGTACACACTCAGACGCGATGTCATATGATAAACATGTATAATACACCTGCATATATAGTTCGACACCAGTAAAAAAATTATACAACATCAATTGCCTTCATGTTTCACATTAGACAGGCCTCCGTGGCCTAGTGGATAAGATCGCTGACTCTTAATCATTAGGTCTCTCACCGCTGTGGTTCGAGCCTCGCTCGGATCACATGTGAGACGCCAAGTTCTGCAACGGAAGGTCAGGTGGTTTTTCTCCGGGTACTCCGGTTTTCGCCCACCTCTGATTAACGATCGTTTCGATATGAGTGAAATAATCTTGAAAGGGCCGTACAACCAAAAAAAAAAAAAAAAAAAGTTTCACATTCTTTCTTTTAAGTCTCAGTACTATATTTATTATTACATAACTTGAGTGTGACTTAGATCATAGCTCCAGACAAAAGCATGGCTAAGGAAGTTTTTTTTTATTTATTTATTTCTTCAACTTCATTTATGAGTACTTCAATGAGGCACTTCTGAAAAAGTACCCACAACAGATTTCTGAAGAGGTTTAGGGAAAATTATCCCTTATTCATCCTTATCTCATACCTGTGATACCTCTCTCATCAGGAGGGAGACTCCCTCATTTTGATGCTAATTTTTGCCTAAATTATAGTAAAATTTTGGTGTCTCCCTCATTTTAACTGAGAATTTCCCTATATATTCTTTACATCTCCCTCATCACAATGACAAAATCTCCCTCATGCAGTTAAAAGAATTATCACAGGCATGTTACCTTGATCTATGTAAGGTCTATTACTTAGTGTTGAGTGTAATAGAGGATCTTACATGAGTGTTCATGTATTCTTGAATAAAATAAACGAGTTGAGGAAAAGGGATAAAATGTGAGGCTTTGCCGAGCATTTTATCCCTTTTCCTCAAAGAGTTTAATATATTCAATGATACATGAGCATGAATGCAAGATTCATTTTATCATATGACTTTCTAAACGCATTTTATTCACGATTGTTTTGCAAAAATGCCATTATTCCGCCATTAGTAAACGAGATGTATTAAGGACGTCGTACAAGTAACGTTACGGAGCGTATCTATCTAATTTCCATATTTAATCCACTAGTGGATTATCGAATTTATTACATGGCATTATTACATTCTCAGACGCGACGTCATATGATAAAAGTATTTATTTGCATTT
This sequence comes from Lucinisca nassula, assembly GCA_963580285.1. Taxonomy (NCBI): domain Eukaryota; kingdom Metazoa; phylum Mollusca; class Bivalvia; order Lucinida; family Lucinidae; genus Lucinisca; species Lucinisca nassula. The sequence continues at coordinate 6,111,505 of OY757013.1, read as the reverse complement.
AAGGTACATTAACATAGCCTCTTTGTAGAATTGAAGAATGGCCAAACACACAATGCAGTGTGAAAATGTATTAATTAGTTTAACAGCAGGCCTAAAGTAATGGATAGTTATATTAAGTGATTTGGGAGGTATCAGAGTTATAGAGGATCTTACATGAGTGTTCATGTATTATTGAATTTATTAAACGAGTTGAGGAAAAGGGATAAAATGCGAGGCTTTGCTGAGCATTTTATCCCTTTTCCTCAACGAGTTTAATAAATTCTGAAAAACAAGAGCACGAATGCAAGATTCTATTTATCATATGACATTTAAAACGCATTTTATTCACGATTGTTTACAAAAATATCAATATTCCGCCATTAGTAAACGCGACGTCGTTAAGGACATGGTGCATGTAACGTTACGGGACATATCTAGCTAATTTGCATATTTAATCCACTAGTGGATTATCGAAAATATAACATGGCGTTATTACACTCTCAGACCCGACGTCATATGATAAACAACAATATCACATGACTAATGTTGTAAGCTTTGTCAGAATGACATCATGTATTTTCCAGTAATCATATAACGTTGCTGTTGTTAAGTGGATAATGTCACCAAATCATACAACTACACATGTTTTAACATGTTTTTACTGGTCGTAACAGGCCCATGTCTATTGGGTCTTAAAAAAATAGATTGGGCTGCATGCAACTTCCACACAGAGCTCAAACAAGCTGAATTTTTTTATGCTCCCCGAAGGGAGAGCATATAGTCACTGCTTTGTCCATCTGTCTGTCCATCGGTCCATCCGTGCGTCCATCCATCCGTCACACTCTATACTTCTAAAAGTATTAAAGGTAATTAAGTAAAACTTGATATACTGATAGAGGGCCATGAGGGGAATCGCAGAAAGCAAGAACCATAACCCTGTCACCAGTATTTATGGAGTTACTTCCCTTCTGAACTGTTTCAATGAAAAGCTTGTCCGGAACATATCTCTGAAAGCATAGAAAGGAATTAATTTATGGAGTTACTTCCCTTCTGAACTGTTTCAATGAAAAGCTTGCCCCGAACATATCTCTGAAAGCATAAAAAGGAATTAAGTGAAACTTGATACATTGATAGATGGCCATCAGAGGAAGTGCAGAGTGCAAAAACCGTAACTATGTCACAAGTAATTACAGAGTTATTTCCCTTTTTAGTTTTTGCTATATTAAGCTTGTCCGGAGCATATCTCTAAAATAAAGGTAATTTAGTGAAACTTGATATACTGATAGGGGGCCATGAGAGAAATCGCTGAATGCAAGAACCATAACCCTGCCAAAAGTATTTACTGTGTTACTTCCCTTCTTAATTAGGGCCTCACACAGTAGTTTGGTGTCCTATATTAATCACCTTGTCAGTCAGTTTGTCACATATAAAGCAAAAAATTTAACCTTCAGCATAACTTCAAAAGTATTATCCCTAACATCACACACATACTTACCATCACAAGACCTACATTCTGACCAAGGGGCATAACTATATTGCTTTTGAGTGTGTGTTTGTCACGCCATAACCAAACAACTTAACCTCCGTCAAAATTTTAAAAGTATTTGTCCTACTCTCATGAAACTTCACACACATACTTACCATCACAAAACCTACAATCTGACAAGGACCATAACTTTATTGCTTATTTTCAATTAATTATCTCCCCTTTTTATACCCCCGCAAACAAAGTTTGAAGGGGGTATATAGGAGTCAGCTTGTCGTCTGTCGTCGGTGTCTGTCGTCGGTCCGTTACAAAAAACTTTAACATTGCTCATAACTTCCTTATTCTTTGACCAATTTCTTTAATATTCACACACCACACACCTTGCCACTAGTACTTAAGATTGATATACACAAACCTGACCTTGACCTTTACGTTGACCTTCCTCAAGGTCAAATACTTGTAAAAATTTGTCGTCGGTCCGTTACAAAAAACTTTAACATTGCTCATAACTTCCTTATTCTTTGACCGATTTCTTTAATATTCACACACCACACACCTTGCCACTAGTACTTAAGATTGATATACACAAACCTGACCTTGACCTTTACGTTGACCTTCCTCAAGGTCAAATACTTGTAAAAATTTGTCGGACAACGCATGCGGGGGTATAATTGGCGCCCGTTAGGCGGCAGCTCTAGTTCAAAACAATATCTCCTGTTATTTCATAACCATGGGTAATAGAGCTTTCATATTTCACGTGTATTCCCTGTGACATTCTTCATTGAAAATCACACCGGCCCCAATAGCTCAGTTGGTAGAGTGTCCGCTCCGGGGAACGGGAGGTCACGGGTTCGATCCCGGGCCGTGAGATACCAAAGTCGTTAAAAATGGTACTAGCTGCTCCTCTCTTGGCACTCAGATTTACGGGGTAGAGCTAGGACTAGTCGACCCAGTGTCCGGATAATGTGACTGGGTGTGGTATCATGCAATGTGTCTGGGACATGATACTTCAGTGAGGCAGCACTATAAAAGTGAGCATTGAGCTCCCTGTCGCAACCAGACACCAATGTGATATGACTGAAAAATTGTTGAAAGCGATGTTAAACCCGAATTCACCCACACACACACTCATTGAAAATCACTTACTAGGCAACACAAAACTGAGTTTCTTAGCCTTATGGTTTAAGATTTACAGTCCCTTGCAGGGAAGGGGCCTTGCATTTCTCCTTATTTTTGCATTCTTTATTGAAAATCACTAACTAGGGAATTCTTAGACTTTTGGTTTATGAATTACAGCAGGCAGCTACATGTACTATATTTGTGTTTTTTCACATCTTGCTCTTAGTTCATTGATTAATTTTAAAATAGAGTGGATGGATGCTTTTACATTTACACCCCTTTCAAAGGTATTTCAGTCATATCAAAAACCCCAGATTTCATACCACACTTCAAAGTGTATAGGACCACCATATTTTACTCTTTCACTAACGTAACCCTCCTACTACTGCGCATCTTTTGGGAGCATCCTTCGGTTTCACCGAATTTCTTATTAGTGCTGTATAACCGCTTAGGCGGTAAGCCTGCCCACGAAAAGTGCTGCAAGTCGGTCCATCCATTAAACCCTAAAGGTTTCTTTAGGTGGTAGGGCTTGGGATGTCATTTCATCTCAGTGTCAGATAATAGTCCCTCAAAATTGGAAGCAGTGACTCAAAAATGACATATAGTGTTGATGGGGACACTTAACACCTCAGCACAAACACATATTGATATAGTGGGCTCCAGGCCATCAAAGAGATTGGCTGCATGGTGCTTCCACACAGAGCTGAAACCAACTGCACATGAGTACTGGTAAACCACTTAGAGGGTCTAAGCTTACCCAGGCAAAGTGGTGCGAGTTAGACCGCCCATGCATATAAATCTTATTGGTTTCATAGAGCGACAGGGCTGGAGATGTTATTACATCTCAGTGTCGGGTAAATGTCCCACAAATTTGGAAGCAACATCGCCAAAATGACCTATATGGAGTTGAGTGGGACCCTTAACCTCAAATCAAACAAACAAAATATTGGTCATAAAATCATGACTCTGCCCAGACACCGTCTAGGACAAGCTTACGTTTTATATTCAAATTCTTTTGAACTTCTATGGCAGTAAACTCTGATTTAAAATCATTGTACGATAAACAGGTCATTTCATATGGAATTTACGAACCTCACTAAAGGCTTGTTCCATGAATTTCTTATCAATGACAACTTGAGTAAGATCCTATATACCGGTATGTAAAATGTGTATTGTCATGTAACTGCATCATGAAACATTACCATGATAATGTACATTTTGATACTAAGTATTAGGGCAGTCAGGCCTTAGCAAACAGTGTAGACCCAGATCAGACTGCTCCTGAAGGAGCAGTCTGATCAGGGTCTACACTTTTTGCCATTCCATCTGCACCTTTTGGACTCCTTGCTGGATCATAAAACAAATTTGTTAAGATTTTAGGAGAATTACAGCAAGTCCTAAAAGTGTCAGAATTTTTAGGATTTTTACGGTAATATTTCCCTAGAAATTACTTCCTACTTCAGAGGACGAAAATTCAGAGAAAAATACGATAAACAGATTCTCACACTTGTGGTTATTTTATATGAAATTTATGAAACTCGCCAAGGCTGGTTTCATGATTTTCATTTGCACTGACCATTTGTGTGAGATTGTCTATGTATACTAACTGTTACATTCTATATGTTTCCAGGTTTATGAAGGCCCACCCTGAGATGGACTTCTCCAAGTGCAAGTTTAACTGATCAAGATGTGGAGGAACTCAGTAGACACACACTGTACACACACTGTGATAGGGATTCTGAAGACAGTATTGATCAAGAGTGGAAGACATTTTGTTTGGCCATTTTGCAACCTGGGGCCAATTTTTCAAATTTAACAATGTCATTAGCTAAAATGTTGTTGATACTTCGATCATTTAATATGACATAGCACACTAGTATTTTTGCTGAAAAATGTTAGTAGCTACTCACATTTTTCAACAAAAATACCAGAGTATTATATATTGTACTTAAACATTTTGACCAGTAACAAGCTTGTTAAGGTGAAGATGTTTTGAACAACTGGTTCCGGTTGTTCAAAGCACCGTTGACTTAACAAGCTCATTAGTGGTCAGAATTTTAACTGTTCTAGCAAGGTACATGATCTTATGTAGTATTTTTGCTGAAACAAATGTGAGCAACTTTTGCAAATTACTATTTTTTTTTTCAGGAAAAATATATATAGTATTTTTTTTTTCTGAAAAACATTTAAGCAAATGCAAATTAAAGCTGCTCACATTTTCAGTAAAAATATTTGCCACAATAAATGATCAAAGTTTTAAAAATATGTTAACTAACATTGTTAGTTTTGAACAACTGGCCCTTTGGCACTGATGAAAATAATGACATTTTTTGTTTTTCATGATTTGATACCAGTTTTGTTAAGGTTCACACCACATTTTACATAGCCTCAGATAAGGTGGAAAAATGAGGACATTATTGGGATAATTTTTTACATTTCTACTTTGCACCATATGCTGTGGGTACTTTTTAGTGTGTGAGTGTGTGTGAATTCGGGTTTAACGTCGCTTTCAACAATTTTTCAGTCATATCACGAAGGTGTCTGGTTGCGACAGGGAGCTCAGTGATCACTTTTATAGTGCTGCCTCACTGAAGTATCATTTGCCAGACACATTACACGCTACCACACCCAGTCACATTATCCTGACACAGGGTCGACCAGTCCTAGCTCTACCCCATAAATCGGAGTGCCAGTCGAGGAGCAGCTAGTACCATTCTTAACGACTTTGGAATGTCCAGGCCCAGGATCGAACCCTTGACCTCACGTTCCCCGGAGCGGACACTCTACCAACTGAGCTATCGGGGCAGGTGGGTACTTGTTAGAATCGCCTCATTGATGTGATTCTAACAAGTACCCACAGCATATGGAAAATGTGTCCATGTGAAATAATGGCCTCCAACATGGTGTCAGAAATTACAGATATAAGGGTAAAAATTGCAACATCGTTCTTACTTCTGCTTTCAACATAGATTGTGGGTTCTTGTTAGAACCGCCTCAATGAGGCGGTTCTAACAAGTACCCACAATCTATGTTTTTGAGCAGAAATTAGAAAATATCTACTCCTGTAATCCTGTAAATCCCAGTTTTACTATATAAAAGTGGGGTTTCAGGGGTTCAAAATTTTATAGGCATGTTTTCGTAATGGCAAATGTTTCTAACAAGAAATAAAGAAAATTACCCTTTGGTTATCCTCACTAATCTAGCATGTCTGGAGCTAGGTGCTACATACAGTAGAACTTCGATGGCTCTAACACCGATGGCTAGTTTACCATGGATGTTTCGAACCCATTCTTGAGCCCCTAGCAAGATCCTCTACATGAGAAAGAGTGGGGGAAAATTAAGGAGATTTAATTCTTTTTTTTATCTTGCAAATGTATGCTGTGTGTACTCATTAGAATCGCCTCGATGAGGCGATTCTAATGAGTACACACAGCATATATTTTCATAATAGAACGCTGAAAAGATGTCTAAAAGTATCTCGTTATGCCTCCTGGCAGTAACCCTCAGTGGCTCGAACTACCCCTGCCTCCAACAGATTTTCGAGGTCCCAAAGGTGCTCGAGCCATTGAAGTTTGACTATAATTTGCTTTACTCACAACAGATGGAACAAATATTGTGTGTACCAATTTTAAAACATGTCTTGATGATTTTGCTTTTCATTTCATGCTTATTTCAAACATACTGTTGACAGTTGCCTTTTCAACTTAGGGATTGAAATACACATTTAACCACCAAGACAATCGTTCTCTTTCAATTTCATTTTTACGTTGAAAATCATTTCATTTGTTCTCATATTCTAGCTCAATGAGAGACACCTTAGGTTTACTTTAGTGTCATTGATGCTTGTGTATAATGCAATTCCTATAGTTTCAGGCCAAAAAAAATCTGTGGAATAAAGATAAGTTTTTGCAAAAAAAAAACCTGTTTTATTTTTTTGCAAAAACTTATCTTTATTCCACACTTTTGGGCCTGTATTCTTGTAGAAAGTTAATGTCATGCAAACATACTTTTTTTTTTTTATTTTGGTTTTCTGGCCCTTTCAAGATTACTTCACTCATACTGAGCCGATTGCTAATCAGAGATGGGGAAAAAAACTTGAGTACCCTGAAAAAAACCACCTGATCATCTGTTGCAGAACTTAGGGTCCCACATATGACCTGAGCCAGGCTCGAGCCCACAGCAGTGAGAGACCTAATGATTAAGGGTCAGCGCTCTTATCCACTTGGCCATGGAGGCTCGTTGTCATGCAAACATGACCTTGAATTGGAATGCCAATCAACTCTTTAGCATAACCCCCAATAAAACAGAGAAACAAAGATGATCTTGGGATATACATTTTTCTTGTTTCTCCGTTAAAACCATATGATATGGGTACTTGTTAGAATCGTCTCAATGAGGCGATTCTAACAAGTACCCACAACATACATTTTTACATATGTGGGTACTTGTTAGAATCACCCAGATGAGGTGATTCTAACAACCCACAACATTCGTTTCTGACAAGAAATAAAAAAGATTATCCCTTCGTTATCCTCCTTATCTTGAGCATTTGCTTGAAGTATTGGCCCAGCTACAAGACGTTCACCTCAGTATCAATGCGCCAGCACCCATCGGGGCTTGGAGAAATAGATTGGGCTGCATGATGTTTCCACGCAGAGCTGGAACCGACTCAACTTTAGTACTGGTAAACCGTTTAGGTCTAAGCCTGCCAAGGAAAAGTGATGCGAGTCGGACCGTTCCTTTAACCCTAGCAGTTTCTATGGGGGGTAGGGTTTGAGATGTCATTTAATCTCAGTGTCAGGTAAAAGTCTCACAAAATCGGTAGCAACATCTCCAAAATGACCTAAATAGTGTTGTAAAGCCTCAACTCAAAGAAACAAACCCCAGTATCAATGTAGTTTTGAATCTATGCACAACAGAATAATAATGACAAAACTGCTCGGGAAAAGTCACAATTAAAGATTGCCCCACCAATGACAGCTGTTAAAACAGTTTTGTTTGTTTGTTTTGTTTGATTTGAGGTTTAACGTCCATGTCAACACTGTAAAGGTCATTTTGGAGACATCGCTTCCAATTTTGTGGGACTTTTACCCGACATTGAGATGAAATGACATCTCAAGCCCTGTCGCCCAATTAAACCAATAGGGTTTATTAGCATGGACGGTCCGCCTCGCACCGCGGTTCCTGGACAGGCTTAGATCCTCTAAGCGGTTTACCAGTACTAGTGTGGGGGCCGGATTCAGCTCAGCAGGGAAGCATCATGCAGCCCATATATTTCTTCAAGCCCCTATGGGCGGGGGCTTCTGTTAAAACATTAGCCACTCAGTATTTGTTGTTTGAGGTAAAATTACTTCTAGCCACTGGCTCCACTGAGCAACAGAATGGGTAACTCTTTAACACTGAAAATGATATTGAGCTATTTCATCATGTTAACAAGTCTGTGTAATGCACAACCCTGTAAACCCAACTATATATAGAGAAAAACTGGGGTTCACAGGTATGAAGGTATATTATTTTGCTTATTTCTGCTGCAAGACATAGGTTGTGGCTACTCATTTGAAAAACCTAAATGGGGCATTTCTAATGAGCACTCATAACTAACATTTTAAGTATAAATGAGCCCCGCCAAGCGAATTTGTGTCTTTGAGCATTCCGTCATGACAAATTTTAACTGCGCATGCCCAGCCATTCAGAGGGGCCAGGGATATGGCTTTCTGTTTGAAGGTTACTCTTGATTCACTGCTTGTATGAGCGAGCAGCGAAGGTTCTGGCGAGACTGCGCGGATGTGCAGGCTCGCCTGAACCTTCGCTGCTCCGTAGGCAATAAGTACCAAAATCGCTTGACGGGGCCCAAATAAGAATAATATCATGTAACCTTTTTGGAGATATGAAAAAATGCGCTTTGCCAGACACGTGTTATCATAAACTTAGTAATCTTGGCACAAGGGAGTTTGCTGAGCCTCTGGTACATAGTTAAATGTGCTATCCATTTTTGTTTTGGTTGACATTCTAACATTTCTCTGCTTAATCTTGTTCGGCATACTTCTTAACCTATAAGATGGGCCCCGTCAAGCGATTTTGGTACTTTTCGCCTATGCGAGCAGCGAAGGTTCAGGCGAGCCTGCACATCCGCGCAGTCTCGCCAGAACCTTCGCTGCTCGCTCATACAAGCAGGGAATCAAGAGGAACCTTCAGACAGAAAGCCATATCCCTGGCCCCTCTGAATGGCTGGGCATGCGCAGTTAAAATTTGTCATGACGGAATGCTCGAACACACAAATTCGCTTGGCGGGGCTCAGATGCCGAACACAAGAATTGTTGTCTGCTGTTGACTTAACAAAGTCATCGTTGCAAACAATGTGGACCTTGATCAGACTGCTCCTCCGGAAGCAGTCTGATCAAGGTCCATATTACTGGTGTTTGCAAAAATATGTTTGAAAAGTTTGCAAGAAGATGCAGCAGACGACATAAACAGACACCATTTTTAGATCCATTTTACTTGGCATCTTAAGGGTTAAAACTCATTTTTAGAGAAAAATGATCTGGATCATGCTAGGAATTTTCTTTCTTTCTTAAGGCTCAGTCAGACCCTCACAGTTTGTGATGGAGTAAAAGCTTGTTAACCCTTGTCTTGCTGAGCCCGGATATGTCGTATCTTTCAAACAATGAAGATCCAGATCAGATGGCTTCTGTAGAAGCCATCTGATCAGGATCTTCATTGTCATTCAGCTCATGAATTTGTCGCAATAATTTTCATCAAGTAATCTGATTGGTTGATAATCAGTAGTGGGTGTGGCATATATAAATATTCAGCAGGTCAAGGGTTAAGAAAATCTTTGGTGAAGAGAAAATAGTTTCTGGTGTTGTCATTCTCACATTCTTTCACCTGCAATGATTTATGGCAACTTTATAAAACTAAATACAGAATGTCATCCAGTTGTCTTTTCATTCCACTTACAGTCCCAACTTCATAATCCAGGTGTTGTGGGTTCGATCCCAGGCTTCTCCAGACATTTGGATGAGTCTTTAAACCGAGGTTCCGTCTTGGTATGACCTTGGCTGTTGATGGGACATAAAACTCAGACGCACAGTCAAACTTTAACAGCTTGAACACCTTTGGAAACTTGAAAATTAGTTAGTGTCAGGTCAGTAGTCATGATCTAATGAGTACAAACAACATACCCATATCAATTCTAACTAGAATACTGTCGATGCCGCGCCATCGCAAATCCCCACGTTTTCTACAGAGGGGCCAAGTACCGAAAACCCCTCACCCTGGGCCCTAATTTGACTCCATGGTCAAAATATTACCTGTATTATATTCTACTAATCATGCCCTTCAATTTCATATGCCACATGACTATGTTCCAAAAAACTTAAATTTTGACCCTTTGACCCCTCTCCCAGGGCCCCAATCTGACCCCAGGGTCAAAATTTTACTTGTAGTTTATTCTACCCATTATCCCCTTCGCATAGATATGCAACATGACTATGTTCTGAAAAACTTTAATTTTGACCCCCGACCCCCAGGGCGTGACCTAGGGGTCACAGCCAAACTCGCGTTCAATATGTTTTACTTTTTTCATAACTAAGTACATGTGCAAAGTTTGGCATCAAAATCTTCAAAATTGACTTTGTAATTGAATTTTATTGATATTTGGTCTTTTGACCCCTCCCCAGGGCCCCTGGGGGCGGGGACAAAAAAAAATGTGCTCTTGCGCAAGCCATTCATGTAAGCAACTCGCATACCAAATTTGGTTGAATTCCGGCTAACGGTTTAGGAGGAGATAGCCGGACAGACAGACGGACAGACAGACAGACGGACGGAGGCGATAACAATATCCCCACTTTTTTTAAAAACGTGGGGATAATGAGTACACACAACATACCCATATAGATTCTAATGAATGCACACAACATACCATATTGATTCTAATGAGTACACACAACATACCCATATCGATTCTAATGAGTACACAACATATACATATCGATTCTAATTAGTACACACAACATACCCACATTGCCGCAATTCAAATGAGTACACACAACATGCCCATATAGATTCTAATGAGTACACACAACATACCCATATTGAGGCAATTCCAATCAGTACACACCTGCCCTAAATTACCCTCTGTATATGGATATCAAGAGTTGTTGGAAGATTGCTCAAGAGAGTCATGAAGGAATTCAAATTAGCAACCCGAAATTACCCTCTGTATATGGATATCAAGACCTATTGGAAGATTGCTCAAGAGACTGACTCCTGAAGTTCAAACTTAATAACCCTAAATTACTCTCAGTATATTATGGATATCAAGAAGTATGTATTGGAAGATTGCTCAAGTCTCATGAAGGAGTTCAAATAAGGCACCGTAAATTACCCTCAGTAAATGGATATCAAGAACTATTGCAAGATTGCTCAAGAGACTCATGAAGGAGTTCAAATTAGCCACCCTAAAATACCCTCTGAATATGGATATCAAGAACTATTGGAAGATTGCTCAAGAGACTCATGAAGGAGTTCAAGTTAGCCACCCTAAATTACCCTCAGTATATGGATATCAAGAACTATTGGAAGATTGCTAAAGAGACTTGTGAAGGAGTTCAAATTAGTCATGGTGAAAGTCACGTGTTTGAGCAAGTTTTGCTGTAAAATAAATTACACCCATTATATGGATCAAGAATTGATGGAAGATTGCTCCAAGGCCCGTACAGTTCAAATTAGCCACCCTAAATTACCCTCTGAATATGGATATCAAGAACTATTGGAAGATTGCTAGAGACTCATGAAGGAGTTCAAGTTAGCCACCCTAAATTACCCTCAGTATATGGATATCAAGAACTATTGGAAGATTGCTAAAGAGACTCATGAAGGAGTTCAAATTAGCCACCCTAAATTACCCTCTGAATATGGATATCAAGAACTATTGGAAGATTGCTTAGTAATGCTAAAGAGACTCATGAAGGAGTTCAAGTTAGCCACCCTAAATTACCCTCGGTATATGGATATCAAGAACTATTGGAAGATTGCTCAAGAGACTCATGAAGGAGTTCAAATTATTCAAGGTGTATGGATATGACTCACCAGTGTTTGAGCCAGTTTTGCTGTAAAATCTTCAAAATTTCACTTGTCCTGCATGGCCAAGAGCATGTAGATTTTGGTAAATTTCATAAGACTAGATAAAATTTTTACCTGTCATGGCAAGCGTATGAGTGGAATTTTCAAGCCCTGATATGTCACAGTTGTGTTCAGTATTACATCATTCCTTATAGATCATGGCTTCTCTTGACCCTGAGTAGATGGTGCCTCTGGTTGAATCCAATGACTGGTGATCCACAACATTCTTTCCTGGAGATTGATAATGAACTATTGTCTATGGTCAGTCTTGCCCTTCTGCTAATTCAAGAAGGGCAGTTGCCAATTTTCGGTGAAAGGATGCTCTTTTGTATATGTCTTCCCAGTAAAAGTATGGCTAGGCAAACTGACTTTGACATAGCCTTTTGAAAGTACATCTCAACCTCATTATGACACTGTTCATTATAACACGGTTTCAGATATAACATCGTTTCAAGATGGATTCCAAATATGTACAGACTATATAGAAAAATGACCATAAATGCTCATTTTTCTAAATAATCTATACATTTTTGTTTAGATATAACAAAGTTGTTTAACTAACACGGTCTCTGTTTTGGACCCCATTAATAGTGTTATAAAAAGGTTGTGGTGTACAAACCGAATCTATCATACAGTTTGGAAATTATAAGCTGACAATGACCTTGAGGTCTGTCATACCAAATATGGGCTTATACTTAGTACCTGCCCAAATATGAACCAAATCCATCATATGGTTTGGAAAATATGAGCTCTTAATACAGGTTCACTGGGCCCCATCCATCGCAGCTTGGAGAAATATACTGGGCTGCATGATACTTCCATGGAGAGCTAAGACTGACCAGACATGAGTACTGGTAAACCACACCGCTTAGAAGGTCTAAGCCTACCCAGGCAAAGTTTGTACGAGTTGGACTGTCCATCTCAATGTTGGGTTTAAGTCCCACGAAATTGGAAGCAATGTCACATAAATGACCTAAATAGTGTTGAAGGGGACATTAAACCACAATTCAAATAAACATACACAGGTTTGGAAAGAAAACACGAAAATGCTGGTAAAGTATTCCTGATCTTATTATTTTAATTGGTGTTTTTATCATTAACAATCATGGAAATATTCACATTATCACAGTCCTGAACACATGGCAGAACAATTTATGGCACATAAAAGATACATGAAGAAAGTTTCGAACCAGCAGGAACTCACATCAGCCAGCAATTATGTATAATAATAAAAATTCCTGTTTACTGTTCTCCTTTTAACCCTTATCCTGCTGAATAAATTAATTTAGGCACACTCATTACTGACTTCACAACAAGTAAAATTACTTTATATGGGCCCCGTCAAGCGATTTTGGTACTTATCGCCTATGCGAGCAGCGAAGGTTCAGGCGAGCCTGCGCATCTGTGCAGTCTCCCCAGAACCTTCGCTGCTCGCTCATACAAACAGTGGATCAAGAGGAACCTTCAGACAGAAAGCCATATCCCTGGCCCCTCTGAATGGTTGGGCATGCGCAGTTAAAATTTGTCATGACGGAATGCTCGAAGACACAAATTCGCTTGGCGGGGCTCATATAATGTATTCATTCAATTTACAAAATTTATGACAAACTGTAGATCTTGAACAGATGACTTCTTCGGAAGCCAGATGATCAGGATCTACTCTGCTTGCAAAAGGGATCATTGTGTTCAGCATGAAAAGGGTCAACCCATTTTATGGTCAAAGAACTCTCTCACTTTATTTACTGAAAGGGTTTGGTTCAACTTGTATGGGTGTCAGATGGAGTTAGTCATAGAAATATACATGTTCTGTGTTTACCGTTTGTACTTGGACAGACATGACTTAGCAAACAGTGCAAACCCAGATGAGATGCCGCAGAATGTGGCGTCTCAACTAGGTTTACACTGTCTGCTACTCATCCAGCTTTTTTAGACACAATTGTACTTGTTTAAATTTTAGAGCCAGTATGGTGAGGAGTTTAGGTGTCCAAATACTTAGGGTAAATATGGTATTAAGAAAATGGCTGACAATTTTGCTAACAGTGGGACAGTACCCACAATCTATATTTTGGGCAGAAGAAAATTATCACAATTTTTCATCTTAAAATTTTCGCTTTTTTGGGGGGCAGTAAAATTACAATGTATCTGTATAGGTGTGTTTTCGTAATGAATCAGATGAACTTTTCGTAATTTCAAATTTTTCAACAAAAATGATGTCTACTTCTGTCATACTACTGAAATGTAAACAAATGACCATCTATTTGAAACAATATCTAGATACGCATAAATCCCATGCAGGTAATGAAGCATCTAACTGATGGGATATTGCAGAGTGTATTGTAGTACAAACATTAAAAAATATGAATTATACTGGTAAACTTGGCTAACCTGCAGAATGCGGCATCTGATCAGGGCCTATAGTTTGTAAGAAGTTCAGCCATTTTCCAAATTAATTTTAAAAACAAGAGGGCCATGATGGCCCTGGATCGCTCACCTGATCCATAGGGTATCAAGTGGGCCCTGGGAGAGCCATTATTGGCCCAGGGCTATAATATGAATAATCTTGGTAGTGGTCTAAAAGGTGAAGCTTCATACCAATTATCAAAGAACGGAGCCTTCTGGTTTCGGACAAGATTTTTAAAGGTTTTCCTAAATATATAAGTCTATATAAACTTTGGGGTCCCCGGGGCGGGCCATTTTTGGCCCCAGGGCTATAATTGAACAATCTTGGTAGAAATCCACAAGACAAAGCTTCATACCAAATATCAAAGACCTTGGCCTTCTGCTTTCAGACAAGAAGATTTTCAAAGGTTTTCATTGCCTTCACTTCTATTTCCTAGGGCTATAATTTGAACAATTTAGATGAAGCTTCACACCAAATATCAAAGACCTGGGCCTTGCAGTTTAGAGTAGATATTTTTAAATTTCCCTATATAAGTCAATGTAAAAACGAAGGGCCCCGGGCTGGGGGCATTTTTGGCTGTAACGCTATGATCTGACCATCTTGGTAGAAGTCCACTAGATGAAGCTACACACCAAATTTCAAAGAACTTGGGAATGCAGTATGGGTTAGATTTTTAAAGATTAGATTTTTAGATTTGTATAAGCCAATGTAAAACCAAAGGGCCCGCAGGTGGGGGCATTTTTCGCCCTAGGCCTATAATTTGAACAATCTTGATAGAGTTCCACTAAATGAAGCTTCACACCCAATATCAAAGAACTGGGCCTTGCTGTTTCAGAGAAGAAGATTTTAAAGATTTTCCCTATATAAGTCTATGTAAAACCAAAGGCCCCCGGGGCGGACGCATTTTTGGCCCCAGGGGTATAATTTGAACAATCTTGGTAGCGGTCCACCAGATGAAGCTTCATACCAAATATCAAAGATGTGGGCCTTGTGGTTTCAGAGAAGAAGATTTTTAAATATTTTCCCTATATAAGCCTATGAAAAACCAAAGGGCCCTGGGGCGGGGCATTTTTGGCCCTAGGGCTATAATTTGAGCAATCTTGATAGAGGTCCACTAGATGAACCTTCACACCAAATATCAAAGACCTGGGCCTTGCGGTTTCAGTGAAGAAGATTTTTAAAGATTTTCCCTATATAAGCCTATGTAAAAACAAAGGCCCCCGGGGCGGGAGAATTTTTGGCCCCAGGGCTATATTATGAACATCTTAGTAGAGGTCCACTAGATGAAGCTTCACACCAAATATCAAAGACCTGGGCCTTGTGGTTTCAGAGAAGAAGATTTTTCAAATTTTCAGAAAAAATCTATTTTTAGCTCCTGTGGCCTAGATGTGCAACAGACCGGAACCATTTGAACAACTTTGAAAGGGGACCACCTAAGTATCATTCCTGTGAAGTTTGGTCAAAATCTGATCAGTGGTTTAGGAGGAGATGTTGTTTGAAGAAAAAGTTTACGGAAGCACGTCGGACGACGGACAAAAAGTGATCCCAAAAGCTCACCTCTTCACTACGTGACACATCCTGACACCCCAAAATTTTGAAATGGACTTGTGCTATACATAAAGTGGGAGATTCCATTTGGAACAAAATGGGTTAATAAATACACCACCATCAAATATATTATACTGGCTTCTACAAAACAGCATCTAAAAATAAATCAAAATACTATTTATTTTTAAATGATTAGCACTCAATTGTATTTATTAAGGATGCTCACTCATACAACAAAATATATATAGATACAACTACTTTTATTTATCTCCTTTTTCACCTATTTAATAAAACATTATTTCAATAATGTGTTTAGTTATCTTACTTTCAATCTCTACAATATCAATATCTGGCAGTATATGGACACCGAGTAGATTCAGGTTGAAGGGGGGACGCAGTGACAGCATATAACCTTGCTCGCACGAAAACGGGCACCAAATTATTAATTTGTTTGCACTCAAAATATTGTGCAATCCAATTTTGAATTTTGAGTATTCCAAAATATGCGCACACTCCAAATGTGTGCTCCAAGATTTTGTAACATTCCAAAATTGCGCACTTCCTATAGTACGCTCCAAATTTTGTAACAGAGTATTCCAAATATTGCGTACATCCTGTTGTACGCTCCACAATTTTTTAACATTCCAAATATTGCGCACATCCTGTTTGTACGCTCCAAATTTTGTAACAATCCAAATATTGCGCACATCCTATTTGTACGCTCCAAGTATTCCAAATATTGCATACATCTTGTTTGTATGCTTTACAATTTTTTAGCATTCTAAATATTGCGCACATCCTGACTGTACGCTCCAAATTATGTAACAATCCAGATATTGCGCACATCCTATTTGTACGCTCCAAATTATGTAACAATCCAGATATTGCGCACATCCTATTTGTACGCTCCACTCTATCCCAACTCTTGTGCACTCCAATTTATGCACTCCAACTAATCTTGACAGTGAGCACTCCGTAATGTGCACTCCAAAATGCATTCCATGACACGCATTCCATACCATCTTCTGCATTATGCAATGCATACCATGTAATCCATCCCATATTACATATATACAAATAGCCCCGGCTGCACGTGCGAACCTTACTTATGACTTGCAATTTAGAAATTTTTAGTATGACCCTGGGGGGAACACATCCTCAGGCTATGGCGAACCATTTCCCTGAAGGAGACGCCACCCAGTTCAAGAAGTTCTGAAAGAAACAAGCCTCAGCTCTGCTCCCAGCAACCAGTACCCGGAATCTAGGCTCAAGAACAAATCTTCAGGGTATGGCGAACCACTTCCATGAAGGAGATGCCACCCAGTCCAAGTAGAAGTCCTGAAAGAAACAAACTTCAGCCTTGCTCCCAGCAACCAGTATTTGGAATCTAGGCTCAAGGCGTAAAGTTTCATTACAACCAAACAGCTGTCTAAGCAAAGCGTCCCCCCTATCGAATGCTGAATTCCGCCACAGCAAATTTATGATGCCCCTCATAAATTTGTCCCCCAATTCAGCAAGTCAACATTTTTATGAATATAGCCTTTTTATCCTTGTCCTGTTATTCTAACTACATATTAGGATTTTACATTTGGGAAGAAGGGTCTGTAACAAATTGATTGACTACTTCCTCAAAATGTATTCCAAAAATATGATATTGCCCACAGCAGTGAGATGAACCCTATCGGTCTTAAATAGCCCTGTTGTATTGAAATCGAGCACATGCTTGATTGTTTGGTCACTACATTTAAAGCAGGCTGTCTACCCGATTGGTTTATACGCCTCCTGTGATCCAGCTTTTTAAGCCCTTCATGAGTGTTGTCCGCCCCCAGCCCCGACTGACAATTAGGGAGGATGTCTGATCATACCGTTTGGGCTTCGGGATAGATTGAAGCCATGTATGCAAATTAGCTTTTAAAAGTCTTTAAGAAGTTTGCTTTGGGACCACTCAACAAGGTTGTTGCCCCCGAGGTGAATAATTATCATCACAAGGGTTGAATGAAACTGCAGCAACCATTGGAGCTCGGTGTCGTAGTGATCCCAGTGCACCGCTTTACCCTAATAAAATTTTTAGCTAACAATCACTGCATTAGCTGGAGGTCTGAGAGCTGATACACTGTCAGCAAGGTGTGAAACCAGGGAATCACCGATAAGCAATATATCTGTAACAGACAATTTAAAACGTATGTACCATGTTACCGCCCCAATTTTCCATCAACCAATTTCTTTTATGGCTATACTAGAATACCCTTAGCTGCCAAATTAATAGCCCTTCCAATTCTAAAGGAATGTGCAGCATAAAGTTGCTTTGGAAGTCCTAGTTTATTTTCTACAGCTGTCACAAGAGTGCCACTGAGCTGACAGTGCTTTAATGAATGGCCATTCCGGAGGCAAAAGAAGTCTAGACTACCATCAGGCTTCCACATCATATATTGTTTGACAACCAAGGCAACATATAGATGCATTGATTGCAAGTGGGATGCACGATATTGTTGGAGGGCAGTTATGTCTCAACTAATTCTAAAGATTAGAATGTGGTGTACTGCAAGGTGCAGTGCTCAGTACTCTACATTTTAATAAATGCATAAATTAAAATAAATAAATAAATAAATACATAAATGGAAATATCTCATTAAACATTACCCTCCGTGAGTGGTAAGGTTGATCCGTAGATTTGAAAAGAATGTTGTGTACTGCAAGGTTCAGTGCACGGCACTCTACATTTTTAATATGTCATGGAAATATCTCGATTAACATTGCCTTCCGTGACTTGGTAAGGTTGGTCTGTAATTTTGAATAGAATGTGGTGTACTGCAGGGTGCAGTTCCCCGTACACTACTGTTTTTTTTGTTTTTTTATATATATCAAAAATAAATAACAGAAGATGCTCCAAAGATGGAAAAATTATCCACTGGACCACTGGTCTTATCTCATTACCTACAAAGTAGGCACCAACCGAGTTCAAACCCCTTGCACGAATGGTGCAGTGCTGTAAGTCCTCATATGACATCCAGAACCGGTCATGAGAAACGGAAATACCATATTTTTTTTTTTTTTTTTTTTGAAAAATTGTACCCAAAGTTCAAATTCCTTCATATCTGCTGTGATGCGAAGGTGACAGTGTATCTTTGATAAACCACATGTAGCATTTATAAATTGCCCACAAAATGGACTCCCTAGTACCAAGCAGGAAACTTTCAAGATAACGTATGAATCGTCCCTCAGAAACATGTCTAGCTACCCAGAATTCCAAAAAAAGTAGCGACAGTCTCGAAAGTCTGGCGTGCTATGCTGCAACCAAATGGCATTGCTTAAACAAAATAAAACTTCCCGTCAAGCTTGAATCTGAGCTGATCAGAGTCTAAAGGAGAGACGGGTAATAGCCCAAATTTTCCTTTTATATCGGAATTTACCAAAAGGCAACCACAGCCTTAAGCTTGAACCATTTGCACAATATAATATACAAGACCTAATGGTGATATGTGCAGAGTTTATAGCGGACATGTATTTAAAAACACATAGATTTGAAATACATGTATAAGTAACAAATGAAAGTACATGTAATGACTTAATAATTACAATAAGAATCAAACAAACATCAAATTAAAAGAAAGATTAAATATGTATCAAAATTCAATTCAAAAACAGAGTACGTCTTATTATGAAATGATGAGACGAGCATACATACAAATATATACAAACTAGCACCATATCAATAATTATAAACAATTTATTACTGAATCACTTCAAGGAATCATGTTTTGATATACAGTTGATATTTTGTGTGTGTGTGTATATGTTTTTTGTTGTTGTTTTGTGGTTTTACAGCCCCTTCAAGACTATTTTTCTTACATCAAGCCAACATTAATCTCAATCAACAAACATCACAAAGGCAATACAAGGTGTTACAACCGTTAAAACAATTTAAGCCATGGGTTTGAGTGTTAAATTTTGTTGCAGTCCATTTTGTTGGTTTGATTTGAGGTTTAACGTCCCCGTCAACACTGTAAAGGTCATTTTGCAGACGTTGCTTCCAATTTTGTGGGACTTTTACCTGACATCGAGATGAAATGACATCTCAAGCCCTGTCGCCCAATGAAACCAATAGGGTTTATAAACATGGACAGTCCGAAACTCACAACGCTTTGCCTGGGCAGGCTTAGATCCTCTAAGCGGTTTACCAGTACTCGTGTGTGGGTCGGATTCAGCTCTGCATGGAAGCATCATGCAGCCCATATATTTCTTCAAGCCCCGATGGGTGGGGGCCATGTTGCAGTCCAAGGTCAATTTTAACCCATGAAGGAACAATCAAAACTGCAACACATCTCATAAGCTCTTTATAACACTAATGTTGGGATCTAAAGCAGAAATCAAGTTAGCTTAATAACCATGTTATATCTAAATAAAAGACACCTCCGTGGTGTAGTAGTTAAGCTATTCCTCTCATAAACCAGGGGTTGTGTGTTCAATCCCTTGCTTCTCCAGAGAATTTCCGATAAGTCTTTAAATCGAGGTCCCCGTCTCCAAATGATCATAGCTGTTGGTGGGATGTAAAACTCAAATGTGCACATATCAAAAACAAAATGTATTGATTTTATTGAAAAATGAACATCTTTGGTCGGTTTTCTTTACAATCTGCATATTTTTGGGATCTGTCTTTAACTCATTGTATGCAGGAAACCCCTAAAGGGGTACCTTGGCAAACAGTGCAGGCCCAGATCAGACCCCGCAAAATGCGGCGTCTGATCAGGGACTGCACTATTTGCTAACAGTTTTCCGCCAAAAATGGAATAAAAACGAAAAAAAGGCCTGATGCCCCTTATATGACAAATGGACTTGTCCAACATACAGCAATGGAAGAGTCCACTAGCATACAATGGGTTAAAACCGTGTAAAAATGAACAATATTGTAAAGGGGTTGTGGTGTATAACAGTTTGTTGGATTGATTTTCTGAGAGGCTTTGAAAATTCACATGAATGATCTGCTGGCCTATAATTCACATGGAATATCAAGCCTAATTTTCTCTGAAAAAAAAAATTGTTTAGAAAATCATCTGATGTGCAATTTTGTCACGTAAGTCACATGACTCATTAGGATAACACACCCATGTGCTATAATGACATCTTTGATATCTGTAGAATAAGCATTTTCCAAATAAAAATGATATTTTTCTTTGTTTGTATGTTTGATTTGAAGTTTAACGTCCCCGTCAACACTGTAAAGGTCATTTTGGAGACGTTGCTTCCAATTTTGTGGGACTTTTACCCGACATTGAGATGAAATGTCGCCCAATGAAACCAACAGGGTTTATTACCATGGACGGTCCGCCTCGCACCGCGATTCCTGGACAGGCTTAGATCCTCTAAGCGGTTTACCAGTACTAGTGTGCGGGCCAGATTCAGCTCTGCGTGGAAGCATCATGCAGCCCATATATTTCTTTAAGCCCCTATGGGTGGGGGCCATGATATTTTTCTTATTTCTAGTCCAAATATAGACTGTTGTTGCTCGTTAAAACTGCCTCAATGAGGTGGTTCTAATGAGTACCCACAATCTATTGAGGCGGTTCTAATGAGTACCCACAATCTGTTTTTGAGCAAAAATAAGGAAAATAATGAACACACCCATAAACCCCAGTTTCGGACTTGTAAACATGATGTGAGGGCTGCAACACACATTACAGACTGAAAACCCATAACTGAATGTTGTTACAGTCTAAATTGAGACCTTTTTAAACCTGTTCATTTAAATACAGTGAAATTCCGCTTTTAAGACCACCTAAAATTATTTGAAGACTAATTCTGCTTTAAAAAGCTTATTTTGAAGGTTACATTTAATCTTTCTTTGTGTTTTCTGCTTACAGTGTCCTCTGGTCAGGGACCTCCTTTGGGACTGTTCAAAAGGTCTTAAAGACCACTTTTGAACAGTCCCAAAGGTGGTCTTAATATAGCAATTTTACTGTATGTTTATCAAAATAAAGAGATGTCATAAAACCAGTATGACAGTCAAGTGTTTTGAAATCAAATTAAAAACTTAAAAATCTGCATCATTCCATAAAATACTGGTCCACAGCTTTAAAAGTATTTTTTTTCCTGTCTGACAGGATTTTGAACAAAATATAAGAACATGAGACCAGATTTTTGATTTCAAGCAACTTCTCATGGCCTGGCAAATGCTTACACCTGTGGACACAAAAGCGTTCAAACTTTGATGAGCTTCATGTCATTCTGACTTCAAACATCATTCAATATATCCTAACATCATATCAGTCAGCTACCAGACAGAAATAAATTCAAAACACAAGGTGGTGTACATTTCATTGTTGACTCCTGCGCTGCCCAACCAAAATACATCTCAAATATCAATCAGAAAGTGTTTTCCAAAATGTGACAAATCAATTGCATGATCTAGTTTTACAATTCTTTGATGAATGACATTTGCTTGTCAAACTAACTTGATGCATAAAGATTCATTGAAAGTTATTTTATAGGAGTTTGAACGCTTTTGTGTCCAGGGGTGTAAGTATGAAGAAATGTCTATTATCCCACATTGTCTTTTAGGCTGCCACTCTCTTTGCAAAGTTTGTAATGAATTTTTTTACCTGTATCTATCATCTTACCAACTATGAACCAAATCCATCTTAAGGTTTGGAAGTTATGAGCTCTTAAAAAACTTTAATCCTTTTTGTACCGGAATGCCAAAACGGGTAATTGATCAGGGTTCTGCGGCAGCTGATCTGGGCCTGCACTGTTTGCCAATTACCCATTTTGGGGTTTCTGGTACCAAAAGGGTTAAATGAATATGCTAATTTGATGATTTGTGTAGTCAGATTGTCTAAATTAATTCCTGAGGTTTTACACAAAATATGGCTAATTAAGATGCATGCAAGACACACGGGCCTCATCACAAGTAAACCTATTTTGCAGCTGGCCCCCGCTCATCAGGGCTTGGAGAAATAGATTGGTCTGCATAGTGCTTCCATGCAGAGGCAACTGCAAATGAGATTGGTAAACTGTTTAGAAGATCTAAGCCTGCTCAGACAAAGTGTTGCGAGTTGGACTGTCCATGCATAAAAACGATATTGGTTTCATAGGGGGGCAGCAGCATCTCATCAGAGTCTACAATGTTTGCCATTACAACATCAGGTAGTAAATTCTGCTTATTCAAATTTTAGACCAAGAATGGTAAGGAGTTGAGGTATCCGAATATTTAGAGTAAATGTGGTAACACCCGCAGACAAGTTTTCTTATGAGGAGGCTCGTTGTCATGCAGATGCTGTGTTATTGTAGGCCCCACTGTGCCTTCAGCTCCTCAATAGTAACGGCAGTAGGCCTCTTATCCTCACTGTGATATAAACCAAACAGCTGATCTGGTTTCTTGAACTCACCAACATACCGAGGATCAGCTGGTTCTCCCGCTGGCTGCCATCTGTAAGTACAATTACACAATGATTCTGGTTATAGAGGATCTAATATGAGTGTTCATGTATCATTGAATTTATTAAATGAGTTGAGGAAAAGGTATAAAATGCAAGGCTGTGCCGAGCATTCTATCCCTTTTTCTCAATGTGTTTAATAAATTCAATAATACATAAGCATGATTCTATTTATCATACAACATTTAAAAGGTATTTAATCAAGATTTTTGTACAAAAATGTCAATAGTCCATTATTATTGGATCCAATGTCGCTAAAGACGTGGAACCTGCAACATTACGGGGTTAATGTAACTAATTTGCGTATTTTATCCACTAGTGGATTACGGAATTTATAACATGGCATTATTGCACTCCCAGCCCCAACGTCATATGATTAAAGGTGAACGGATACACCCGATACAGAAAGGAAAATACTTTCGCTACTTCCTGTTTGCTTTCCTGAATATTCATTCAGCTCCACTGGAAAACGATCTACTCCTGAGGAGCAAATTCTTTCCTTTTAGAGTAGACCCCTATTGATAAGGGAGACAAACTCTTTTTGAAAGAGTTGCCTACCCTGGTGTCTCCATTTCCCTTAAGTCCCAGTTGTTAAACGCCTCGTTAGCTTAATGACCTTGTTACTTGGTCAAGACTTAAAAGGAATGGTTTTTCCACCATTTTTCAAAGGGAGCCAACTTTCAGGACATCCTGTTCACTTATCTATATGCCGTCCCACTGAAATAGGGGTCAACCCTTAAAGGACGGAATTTGCTCCTTAGGACCAAATTCTTTCCTTTAAGAGTTGCCTTCTGTGGCGATTTATTTATGTTGTTGTTTGTTACTTACTGTGTGTATCACTTGTGTCTTTTGGTTTTGGATGGCCATATGGCCATTTTGTGGGAAAGTAACTGTCCTTATGGCCTTCCTTTGTTTAGGTTTCCATTATGGTCTGGTCGCTTAATGTTTGTATTTCTTTCCCTTTGGTGTCTTTTATGGGTGGACTAAGTTAATTGTATCAATTCCTGATCTTTGTTTTACTTCTACTTTGACCCTTATTGACATGGGAGACAAAAATACTTTTGAAGGAGTTGCCTCCCATGAAGGTGTACTCATTCCACTTAAAGGCATTTATTCTGTAACAGTAAAACACACCGTGTGTCCATAATTGTTTTATTGCCCCCTGTGATATACTGACTATAGCAGATCAAAGGCGGCCCTTAATAGGGTGATTACTACTAGTAGCTCTTGTTGAATCCCCTGACTGAGGCACTTAAGGGGAAAATCAATAATGTACACCAGTCAACAGTAAGTAATTTATTGATTTTCCCCAAGGCGGCCCCTTACCTGTTGAAGACAGAGGACTTCTCTCCAGTGAGCACTGAGGGCTACATAATATTATGTAATGAAATGATAGTCTTCAATAATCAAGAATAAATGCCTTTAAAGGATCCTAATATTATTAGTTGGTAATATAATTAGTTAAACTCCAATATCTGAATCAGTAGTACTTTTGCTTGTTGAAAACAAAATGTATATACCGGTAGCTTAGAATGGAACCGTTATGTGAAATTAACTGCTATCAAACTTGGAGGTATAAAAAATGGAACCCTTAAGGTTATGAAATTAACTTCCTTGAAATTTGGAGATACTAACATTACTGTCATTCTTTTAAAACTGATTTTCTCAATAGTAAGTGTGTGTGTGTGTGAATTCGGGTTTAACATCACTTTCAACAATTTTTCAGTCATATCACGACGGTGTCTGATTGCGACAGGGAGCTCAATGCTCACTTTTATAGTGCTGCCTCTCTGAAGTATTATGTCCCAGACACATTACATGATTCAACACCCAGTCACATTATCCTGACACTGGGTCGACCAGTCCTAGCTCTACCCCGTAAATCTGAGTGCCAAGCGAGGAGCAGCTAGTACCATTTTTAACGACTTTGGTATGTTGGGGCCCGGGATCGAACCCGTGACCTCCCGTTCCCCGGAGCGGACACTCTACCAACTGAGCTATCAGGGCCGGTCTCTCAATAATAAGATAATCACTACAGATCGTCAGATAGTGCTCTTTGAGAAATGTCATTGTTTTGATTAGCCTTGATAAATGTTCTTCTCAAGTAGGTAACATATTCCAGAAAGGATGCAAAAGAACAGATTGTATACAAAAATGTGCAAAAATGAAAGTTTCTTGTCTTGTTCATTATTGTGAGCAGACATCAAAAACATTAATCTTGGTCATAGTTGAGTGGAACAAAGCTGATATGATGCTGATGCCAGAGTGCTGATGTGATGTTGCTTAACCCATTGTTAACTGGTGGACACTCCCATTGCTAAATGTTGAACCAGTCCATTTGTCATATTAGGGGTGTCAGGCCTATTTTTTGTTTTTATTGTATTTTCGGCCAAAAATTCTGCTAGCAAATAGTGCAAGCCCTGATCAGACACCGCATTCTGCGGCGAATGCAGCATCTGATCTGGGCCTGCACTGTTTGCCAAGGTACCTCTTTACGGGTTTCCCACATGCAATGGGTTAAACATCATGTCTGAAAAAAAAAGTTCAGTACTTACCTTGTATCACAGCTGATTCTAACAAAGTCTGTGAGGTTGGCTGTAGACATGTGTACTGTCCTGTAAAGAAAGTATGAAATTATAGTAGATTTCACACATTTACATTTAATTTATCAATAAATATTGGTGCACTATATCAGATACAGTTGAACCTCTTGACAATTAGGGCATAACTGTATTCAAAATTGTCGTTTGGAGAGGTAAATCAGTGGTTTTATGGTCGAAAATTTTGTTTTACGGGGAAGCATCAGCGGAGCCGTAAAACGTAATTTGCGACCGTAAAACCGACGATTTACCTCCCCAAATGACAATTTTCAATACAGTTATCCCCATTCTAATGCACTTAGTTGGTTTTTCAGTTAAAAATATACTAGTTTGCACAAGGCGGGGTTAACGATTTGTTAATTAACAATGTGATTAGTTTTGAAACAACTGGCCCGGGTAAGTACAATATATCGGGAAAAGAAAGTTGCATTTTTGCTGAAAAAAAAAATGCACATACTACTCACTTTTTTCAACAGAAACATTAATATATATATTTTGGGGGGGGGGGTTGGAGGGGGGTGGTTTACCGCCCTTTCAAGATTATTTCAGTCATATTAATCAGAGGTGGGCAAAAACTGGATTACCCGGAGAAAAACCACCTCACCCTCCGTTACAGAACTTGGCACCCCACATTTGACCCGAGCCAGGCTTGAACCTAAAGCAGTGAGAGGCCTAACGACTGTTTGCATGTATGCGAAATTATTTTTAGAAAGTTTGCAAGAAGAAGATTCAGCAGAGGACAAAAGCAGAGGCATTTTCAGATGTAGATTTTCTCAGCGTTTTAAGGGCTAAAATATTTTCAGACTTCATTCAGAAGGAAATAATGTCTGTCTTGCTCATGAACTTTAAAATGCCAATGTTTCAATTTTTGAGCAGGATGAATTTGAGCTCAACTGAGTTTAGCATGAACAGAAATGACCTGGTCTTTATGAAAGCCTTTACTCTTGCCATTTTCCTCTATCCCCAAGATAGAAGCCTCTTTGGTGCAGTGGTTACGCTACTCGCCTTGTAAACCATGGGTCGCAGGATCTGTCCCGGGCTTCTCCAGACTTTCGAATGAGTCTTTAAACTGAGGTCCTGTCTCCGAATCACCTTAGGTGTTGGTGGCATGTAAAAAATCAAAGACTCACTCACTCTATCCGCAAGACTTACTTCATGGGAAATATGAGAACATCCCCGGCTTTGAAATGGGTAGTCTTCCACTGGCCGCCAAACTTTTTGGTAATTTCAAATGGATCTGAAGTAAACCATCCAGTTCCTAGAATACCGTGATGATCATAAGTATTCGGACAGACAGGCCTAAGCAAACAGTGCAGACCCAGATCAGACTGCTCCTAAAGGAGCAGTCTGATCAGCGTCTACACAGTCTGCCATTCCATCAGCAACTTTTGGACGCCTTGTTGGATCATGATACAAATTTATCAAAATTTTAGAAGAATTACAGCAAGTTCTCAAAGTGTCTGAATTTTTAGGATTTTTATGATATGATACACAGAAATGACATAATATACAGCAGTATTGCCGTTACCCATCCCCTTAATGCATCAAAGATACGTCTAGAGCAGACAACCATCTATTTTTGATTTAAATTTTTCAGGGAAAAAAAGGTTTGAAAATTCAAGTGAACTGTCCGCCCATCAACTTGGAAAAATGTATATATTATTAACAAAGATAACAATTGTTTGATTTGAGGTTTAACGTCCCCGTCAACACTGTAAAGGGCATTTTTGAGACGTTGCTTCCAATTTTGTGGGACTTTTACCCGACATTGAGATGAAATGACATCTCAAGCCCTGTTGCCCAATGAAACCAATAGGGTTTATTAGCATGGACGGTCCGCATTGCACTGCGATTCCTGGACAGGCTTAGATCCTCTAAGCAGTTTACCAGTACTAGTGTGCAGGCCGGATTCAGCTCTGCGTGGAAGCATCATGCAGCCCATATATTTCTTCAAGCCCCGATGGGAGGGGGCCAAAAGGTTAGCAATTATATGCATATAATCTATACACTTTAAATTAGCTATTGCAGATTGCAAATGCCTTTGGATCATGATATTGCTATTATAAGAAATTGTTTTATACAGAGAGACAAAATTTAGAGTAATCATGGAAACTGTGAATAATTGTGAACTCATTGACATGAATTGGATAATAAAGTTACATATCAAAATCAATAACTACACCACTAATAAATACATGTACTCACCATTAAGATTCACAGCTTCTACATCAAGTACTGAATAAGTTTCATGCAACCTTTGAAATCTGAAAGAAAGACATTGGAAACAAACATTTATAAAAATACCCCTTCTATAAAGTGAGATGGGGCCTAAATGTGTGTCATATTTCACGAGTGATAAAAATGATCATGATTCACCTCTGCACATGGCCACCGCCCATCGGGGCTTGAAGAAATATATGGGCTGCATGATGCTTCCACGCAGAGCTGACACCGACCCGCACACGAGTACAGGTAAACCACTTAGAGGATCTAAGCCTGCCCAGGCAAAGTGGTGTTAGTCTGCCTGTCCATGCTCATAAACCCTATTGGTTTCATTGGGTGACAGGTCTTGAGTTGTCATTTCATCTCAATCTCGGGTAAAAGTCCCACAAAATTGGAAGCAATGTCTCCACAATGACCTTTACAGTGTTGACGGGGACGTTAAACCTCAAATCAAACAAACAAAAATCACCTTTGCACAGCTTATGAAAGAATTCTGTCCAATGAGATTAGATATCCTGAGGAGGAACAGCACACACAGCTGTTGAGGGCTCGAATGTTCGAACCTAATGATATTGTTTATTAACAAATCATTAAAACTGTTTATTTTACATGACAAATAGGCATAGTACTAGATATATATTTACTTTACATGATAAATAGACATAGTACTAGATATATATTTACAGTCGAACTTCAATGGCTCAAACACCTTTGGGACCTCAAAAATCTGTTCGAGACAGGGGTAGTTCGAGCCACTTAGGTTACTGTCAGGAAGCATAACGAGATACTTTTAGACATCTTTTCGGTGTTCTATTATGAAAATGTATGCTGTGTGTACTCATTAGAATCGCCTCATCGAGGCGATTCTAATGAGTACACACAGCATACATTTGCAAGATTAAAGACTAAAATCTCCTTAATTACCCCCACTATTTCTTATGTAGAGGATTTCGCTAGGGGCTCAAGAATGGGTTCGACACATCCATGGAAAACGAGCCATCGGTGTTCGAGCCATCGAAGTTCTACTGTATTTTACATGACAAATAGGCAAATGCAAAAGCTACTCACATTTTTCCAGCAAAAATTCCACAGTACTAGATATTCTACTTGCTAGCATAGTTAACAATTTGACCACTAACGAGCTCATTAATTTAACACAACTGGGTCCAGACAGTTCCTAGACTGTCTGCCTATCTCAATTGCATATCAATTACCATTCACTTGCCTTGAATATTTAAGTGTTGCCCAACCCTGAACATCTGAACAAAGAAAAGTCTGTCACCTCACAAAAACACGCCTATATAAATTTGACCCTCTTGAGCCCCACTTTTATATAGTCAAACTGGGGTTTACAGGGGTAAACCTAATTTTTCTTATTTCTGCTCTAAAATATAGATTGTGGGTACTCGTTAGAACCGCCTCGATGAGGCGGTTCTAACGAGTGCCCACAATCTATTTTTTGAGCAGAAATAAGAAAAATATCACAATTTTTCATCATAAAATTTTCATTTTTTCGGCGATAAAGGTGGCAATGTATTTGTATAGATAGGCGTGTTTGCATAATGAGGAACTGTTGCAACTGCCACATCATAACCCTTGTCATGCTGAACCATGATAACTCCTACTATTGCAAACAGTGTAGAAGAGTCAATCTGATCAGGATCTACACTGTCAGTCATTCAGCTTTTGAATTTGAATGAATGCATCACATTAAGTAATTTGACTGACTGACAGTCAGAAATGGGCATGGCAAAATTAATTTATTCAGCAGAACAAAGGTAAAGGACCATGGCATTCCAAGATATCAGATATCAGATATTGGAGAAATAGATTGGGCTGCATGGTGCTTCCACGCAGAGCTGAAACCAACTGCACGTAAGTCCTGGTAAACCTCTTAGAAGGTCTAAGCCTGCCCAAGCAAAGTGGTCCATGCATATAAATCCTATTGGTTGCATTGGGAGGCAGGGCTTGAAGTGTCATTTCATCTCAATGTAGGATAAAAGTCCCACAAAATTGGAAGTAACTTCTCCAAAGTGACCTAAATAGTGCTGACAGGGACGTTAAACCTCAATTCAAACAAACAAACAAGAGATGACTGCCAAACTTTATGGAAACAAAGTTTGACTTAAAGCACATTTGGCTTGAGTTCCTGTTCCTACCCAGGCAATCTGTTAGATCCCTCACACATCGCCAGACAACCAATCTCTGGATCAACATCTCCAAATGGTGTCCACATAGTGAAGAGATTTGATGTCCCTCTCGCCATGTACACATTATCAACATGTGCTCCAGTAAACTCCTGTCTGTTCACAGCTCTGAATAACAATATACAAAAGGGACAACACTTAATGCACCACATCTTTATAACACAAGTAATTTCGTATTGGCCAAGTCACAGGTTCTCGATCAGCTGTATTGGCCTCGGCCTCAGGCCAATACAGCAGACCTTGGATCTGTGACTGGGAAATTACTTAATAACATTATATTATCAAGAGTTTTATGTTTTTGCCTGATCTCTGATCCACTGCCTGAATCTTAATAACTGACTGTCAGAAACTTGGGAATGGATACACCCTCATGGGAAGCAACTTTTTCAAAAACTATTTCTGTATCCTTACGGACAGAAATCTAAATGTAAATGAAATGACCCAAGTTAGTACCTCAAAAGACCTTCTGAAAGCATAGATTCATATTGCTGAAGGGCTCAGAATACAGAAAGTAACATCAAAAGTTGTCTCGCGTCACAAAAGCAAGAAATGTATCCATACATCTGAATCAAAGTTCATATAAGTAAAGTCTCTCTTACAAACTGTATAACAAATAAATTGTTTTTGTTGCTGTTGTTAGTGGTGTTTTTATTGCACTAGCACACCTGGGCGACAAAGTGCATTTTTTCACATCTCCAAAATGGCAACTTTCTGATGAAAATCCATGATTTTTTTCTTAGTTATACTGCAAACAAAGGTTGTGGGTGCTCCTCATTGAGGCGGTACGAGTACCCACAACCTATGTCTTGGAGCAGAAATAAGAAAAATTAGAGGCCCAAGTGGGCCAGAAATCTCTCACCTGGATAAGGCTGATCATGATATACGTGCATTACATTGTGCCTCGGTGGCCAGCTTGTCTATTAGATCACATTGCCTTTAGCAATTCTGAACCTGTATGTTGCCTTGATGCCTCTGATTAAGTTTCTGAACAGCTTAGTCTGATTTAGGATTCAGGAAGAGGTGATGTTGATGCCATTTTGGATATAGGAACGGAATAATTTTAGCAAATCTGAATCTCCATATCACCCCGATGCCTCCCATCAAGTTTCAACTCAATCCAACCCTTTGTTTGGGAGAAGATGTTGTTTGAAGAATGGTGGCCATCTTGGATATCGAACAGAACGATTTCAGCCAATTTGAAACTCGCTGTCGCCCCAATGCATCCTGTCAAGTTTTAGCTAAATCCAATGAATTCTCCATTTCACCCTGATGCCTCCCATCAAGTTTCAGCTCAATCCAACCTTAGGTTTGGGAGGAGATGTTGTGTGAAGAATTTCAAAATGGCGACTATGGCGGCCATCTTGGATATCAGCAACCATTTTAGCAAATCTGAATCTCCATGTCATCCAATGCCTCCCACCAAGTATCACCTTCATCCAATTTCCGGTTCTGGAGGAGATGTCGAAAATGTGAAAAGTTAATGATGGATGGACGGATGACAGACGGCAGATGACGTACAACAGGCCATGGCATAAGCTTTTTTTATAACTTATACCCCGTAAACCCCAGTTTTCTCTATATAAAGTGGGTTTAGGGGGTGTTCATTTCAAGGACTTGTTCATGTGATGTATTTTTTAGTTAATGGCCAAGTCAACACAATTAAGGCCATGTCAAGCTGGTCAATTAATCAAACCACTCTTCTAGGCCTTTCTGATTAACCTCTTTTGACAGTAACAAACAACTGACCTATTGGGAACAATAAACCCATTTTGTAACGGAAACCCCAAAACGGGTACCCTGGCAAACAGTGCAGGCAGAATGCGGCGTCTTATCAGGGCCTACACTATTTGCAAGAAGTTCAGTTATGTTTCGAATAAATTTTAAAGAAAACACAACCTGTCACCCCATAAATTTCGAAATGGACTCCTGCCTTATGTAAGGAGGAAAATTCCATTTGGTACAAAAATGGTTAAATGAGATCCTAGTGAACTCTTCCCACAGCTTCAGGTATCTAATGTATTTATCATATCTGTATTGTCAAGCCTCCAAACACTGCCACCACTAGGTCCAATGAGCTGAATGCGTGGCTTGGAATTGAGGACCTGCAGGGCCTCATCCTGAAGGAGAGAAGGCTCTGTTGGCATGGAATGTGGAACACACTCCAACGGTGCAGGTGCAGTCTTGACAGCCTGTGACATATAGGTTGATGAAAAGCATGGGCCTGGGAGGCAGATGACCTGGAAGCAGCTGACAGAGAGATTGCAAAGAATGGAAGCTCTCGTCTATCGAACCTCATGATAGACACACCTGAAGATCTGGTGTGAGATCTGTCATGTGTGCAGCAAGCCAGCTACTTTGAAGGGGGGCTCACTTATGTGGATGTTGCTCCAGTACCTGCATGTTAATCAAAAATCCAGTGATGATGATGATTAAAATAATTGAAGGAGTTTTTTTTTCTTTTTCTAATTTCATCTTGTAAAGGTATTTTCTGTGTCCTGAATGGACTTTCCTTAATGAGACCATTTCAATGAGAACAGATAACACACCTTTATTTTATAGAAGATAGAAAAATATCCTTAGGTCATCCCAGTTATGCCTCCCAACATGACACTATAACCACAATGTATTTGAACTACCTCAATCTTAACTCATTGTATACTAGTGGACTCTTCCATTGCCATACTTTGCACAAGTCCATTTGTCATATAAGGGGTGTCAGGCCTATGCTTTTGTTTTTATTCTATTTTTGATGGAAAATTCTATTAGCAAATAGTGCAGGCCCCGCCTTCTGCGGCATCTGATCGGGGCCTGCACTGTTTGCCAAGGTATTTCTTTAGGGGTTTCCCACATGCAGTGGGTTAAAAACAATTCTGATGGGCCCGAAGGTGCTTGACCAACTGAAGTTATGCTGTATCTATTTTTAGAGGTGACTACTCCAAAATGATCTATTCTCCGTAACACATGAACATACAAGTAAACCGGAATACTTATATGAATAAAAACTTACCTTAACCACTTGTAGTCAAATGTTTTTGCATCTTCACCAAACAGTGTTTTGAAGAAAGAATATGCTACAAAGATAAACAGAATTTACTGCAATGATCCTAAACAGATTTTACCGCAATGATCCTAAGTATTGGGACAGATAGGCCTAAGCAAACAGTGCAGACCAAGATCAGACTGCTCCTGAAGGAGCAGTCTGATCAGGTCTACACTGTTTGCCATTCTGTTGCACCTTTTGGACTCCTTGCTGGGTCATGAAACAAATTTGTTAATGATCCTAAGTATTGGGACAGACAGGCCTAAGCAAACAGTTCAGACCCAGATCAGACTGCTCTGATCAGGGTCTCCACTGTTTGCCATTCTGTCGCACCTTACGGACTCCTTGCTGGATCATGAAACAAATTTGTGAAAATTTTAAGAGAATTCACCAGATTTCCTGGATGGTTGAAAAGAATAATTTTACAGACTGAAACATGAAACTGAAACATTAATTTTACATTATTACAGGGTCTTTTGATTAATAGAAAAGTAATGATAAATGACAATTCCCTTTATTTCAGTGGCATGTAAATAAAATTAAGGTTTTGACCATGAAATATAACCCCAAAATAGTCAAATAGAACCGTTTGTCCTAAAATTACCAAATTCATTTTTAATACAGTTTTTTTGAAATTTTAAATTACACTGACATTCCACGACTTTTCACTGACCTTGAAAAATCATCTTAACAAATAAGCTGGACCTCATTCAACCCATACCTCTGATTATTAAGTTCGGCTGCCAGTTAAAGGTGAAAGAACTGCACTGTACTGGCACTCATTAGATCATCTGATCCTACCCAAGAAAAGTTGATAATGTAAACTGACCATCCCAACACATTTATGATACTTAGTTATTGACTTGACTATAAAACAAAACAAAACTAGAATTGTTTTCTAAGAAAACAGATGTCCCCCCACCACACTCATTATTTCAAATTCAGGTCAAGGTCACCAAAAGCTAATCAGTTCTTAAGACCATCCCACTGATATAATGTATCAAGTATGAACCAAATCCTTCCATTGGTTCAGGAGTTAGAGTGCAGACAAGCTTTTTTGGTCTAAAATTTGACAATGGTTTCAGCCCTGTGACCTTGAAAATTAGGTCAAGGTCACCAAAATCTAATCAGTTCTTAAGATCAGCCCACTGATATAATGTACCTAGTTTGAAACAAATCCATCCACTGGTTCAGGAGATAGAGTGCAGACAAGGCAATTTTCAACAGTCTAAGTCCCGTGGTGACCTTGAAAATTAGGTCAAGGTCACCAAACTCTAATCAGTTCTAGAGACTATCCCACTTACTTTATGTACCAAGTTTGAACCAAATCCATGCATTGGTTCAGGAGAAAGAGTGCAGACAAGCTTATTTTCAACAGTCTTAGTCCCGTGGTGACCTTGAAAATTAGGTCAAGGTCACCAAAATCTAATCAGTTCTTGAGACCATCCCAATTATACTATGTACCAAGTTTGAACAAAATCCATCCATTGGTTCAGGAGATAGAGTGCAGACAAGCTTTTTTGGCCTAAAATTCGACAATGTTTTGAGCACTGTGACCTTGAAAATTAGACAAGGTCACCAAAATCTAATCAGTACTTTTCCCCCTCCCAATGGTGTATCTGTGCAAGTTTAATCAAAATCCATCAATCCATTCAGGAGATAGAGTGCAGACAAGAGGCAACGCCAACGCCAACGCCGACGCCGACAGGATCCGCACCAAAACCAATATGTCCCCCTCCCTTCGGGTGGGGGGACATAATGACCAAAGCAATGAGGCTATTTAAGAAGTATTATAGTAGCTCGCCTTCATATGTTGAACATGTATTTGGCTATGCTACTGGGTCCTTAGGTTTGAATAGCTGGTGAAAGCAACCTTATGAGAAGCCTCCATGGTATCCTGGGTAAGCTACTCCCCTCATAAACAAGGGGTCGTGGGTTTGACTTAGGGCTTCTCCAGATTTTGGGATGAGTCTTTAAATGGAGGTACTGTCTCCATATGATCTTAGTTGTTGGTGGGACATAAACTTCAACACACACACAAACAATCTTACGTCTTGGTCCTTCCAGTATCTTTGCCACAGCATCAGAATGGGTTATGTTGTTCTTGCCCTGAAATGATTAATACCATATTTACCCTTAAAAGACATAAAAAGGTTTTGTTTGTTTGATTTGAGGTTTAACGTCCCCGTCAACACTGTAAAGGTCATTTTGGAGACGTTGCTTCCAATTTTTTAGGTGTTTTACCCGACATTGAGATGAAATGACATCTCAAGCCCTGTTGCCCAATGAAACCAATACCGTAAAGATTCGGCTATAAGACGAGGATTTTTCCCTCCAAAATGAGCCCCAAAAAACGACCCCGTCTTATAGCCGAGGTCATGGACTGCAGGCTTTTTTTCCGGCAATGTCCGGCGAAGACCAGACATACTGAAAAACCCGATCGGTGATTTATGAATTGATATAAATCGCCGCCCACAAACCACCACTACGATTTTTCTGCACGCGATCGGAAAATGACGTCATCCGACGACATTACCCCCACACGTGTTTAATGTCATTGCATGCATCTCTTTCATAAAAAAAAATGTTTGGAACCGGTAAAAAAATATTTTCCCGATAGCTAAGCGGTTGTGAATAGAGGTGGTTAGAAAATCAGTGCTTTGCACAGCTCCAGAATTATCCCCAGAAGCTCCGTGTCAATAACCAACAACAGCGTTCGACTTTTCCCGCCAACGTCTGCTATTTGGCGCCAAAACATAACCATTCATGAGATCGTAGAAAAGTCCGATTTTATAATGCAAACATCTACCGTTAGACGTAGCTAATAGTCTGAGGAGCAATTAAATCAGTTTCACCCTGATTGTGGATTAAATTTTATGACTGGAGGATAAACACAAATTAGAGACATAACTTGACCATATTTTCACACCTTATCGACACGCACCGCAGGGTGGCAATTATACGACAGGGATTAATAATAGTGTCATACTTGAACCGTAATAAATACACAGATGGTTTGTCTCTGAATTGACAGCGATTTACTTACTGGGTTAGTTTTACCGTATTTAGGGACTCAAAAAGACTTCTTCTTTTTTTGCACTTGTCCCGACCGAGCGTCTTAAGGTCAAAGTGCACCTGCCCGGCGTGATTTCGGCCTTGTCCCGGACGGCCGGGAAATGGATTTGTCAGCCCCTGTCGTCTATTAAATAGAAGTCTGTGTAGCCTAAGCCAGCAAAGCATGTACCGGGCCGACAGCGATACGACGTATCGGCCCGACGTTTGCCGCTATTTTGTGCTAGCTGGGGCGTTGGTTCTGAAACTGAATAGCTAGGTGTTGTGTTCCCCGATAAAAAAAAAAACGTTCAGTTACTTATAAAAAAGCTGCAACAAATATTTCTAAATTTTGTGGCTGGAAATGAGGGGTAAGTAGAGGGGTTTTCTGACGAAAAAAGGCCGATTTCTCACATCTAAATAGCATCTGGCGGTAGCAGATAGGCCCCGACAGATATGGCAAAAATTTGACCCGTCTTATAAAAGAGTATAAGCAAAATCCCACATTAGAATAACTGAAAAAGGGGTCCCGTCTTATAGCCGAATCGCCTTATAGCCGAATTTT
This sequence comes from Lucinisca nassula, assembly GCA_963580285.1. Lineage (NCBI taxonomy): Eukaryota > Metazoa > Mollusca > Bivalvia > Lucinida > Lucinidae > Lucinisca > Lucinisca nassula. The sequence continues at coordinate 6,074,733 of OY757013.1, read as the reverse complement.
TACGGTAGTGTTTATTAGCATGGACGGACCGCCTCGCACCGCGGTTCCTGGACAGGCTTAGATCCTCTAAGCTGTTTACCAGTACTAGTGTGCGGGCCGGATTCAGCTCTGCGTGGAAGCATCGTGCAGCTCATATATTTCTTCAAGCCCCTATGGGCGGGGGACATAAAAAGGTAAAACTACAAACCTGTGTAAACAGTTTAGATCCAGATCAGACTGCTCCTATAGCAGTCTGTTGTGGGCCTACATGGTCTTCCACTAAGCAGAAGTAGTTTATGATACTATAATGATTGAATGGTGTCTTAGTGTATTTTTTTTGGTAGGGTGAGATTTGGTTTTACGGCCCTTTCAAGATTATTTCACTCACATCGAGCCGATCGTTATTCTGAGGTGGATGCAGGGATTTTCCTAGTGCAACTTTGGGGCCGGTAATCGGTCCCTATTTTTCCCAATTAAGAGACAGATATTCCAAAATTTTACGAAAACTGAACCAAAATCGACAAAGTTACAGCTGATTTAAATTCCCAACTTTAAATATTAGCGTGCTATTTTTCCCAAACCCAGTGGCCCCTGGACCCTGATTCTAAAGGGTAGGATAATCCCTGGGATGAAAACCGGAGTACCAGGAGAAAAACCACCTAACCTTCCATTGCAGAACATGGCGCCTCACATGTGACCCGTGCCAGGCTCGAACCACAGTGGTGAGACCTAATGATTAAGAGTCAGCACTCTTACCCACTAGGCCATGGAGGCCGGTCTTAGGATAACTACAGCATTGAGTATGATACATGCTCATAAATATTAGACTTTCTTAATAGTATTCTTCAAGAGCAGTCTGGTCTTGGTCTACAATGTTTGCTACGGCACTATATATTGTCTCCTTAGTCCTAATAGTGACAGCTCGCTAAATTCAATCTTATTCTTTGTATGTGTCTATTTTTCACAACCATTGTCATCTCCTTTGCCGTCTGTTGGTTACCTTAAAATGAATTTTTTTTGCAAACAGTGTGGACCCAGATCCGACTGCTCCTGTAGGAGCAGTCTGATCTGGGCCCACACTGGTTGCCTGTATGCAAAAATATTTTAAAGTTTGCAAAATAAAATCAGCAGACGACATATTAAGCAGAATGACATTTTCAGATGTAGTTTTTCTCGGTGTCATAATTAACCCTTTCCAACTCAGATACGTGTTTTTACGTGTCTGAGACCCACTCCCACTTTCTGAGCCCCAGAACCACCTAAAATCTGCATTTCCCACCCCTGGACAGCAGCTATGTCTGCATTAGGATTAGTTGCAAAAACCAGAGCTCAGGTGGGCACTGCCAAATTGCAGCCATGTATTTAAACATGATATCATTTTAATCTGCCAAATGAACCCCCATATCCAAATGAGCATCAATGTGGACTCAGTATATGAAACATTAGGCCTTTTATGAAGTAGAGGGGGTGGGGCATGGACCCAATGGAGCCCTGGTTGGTATCACTAAATGTGTCTTATCACAAAGAACAAGAATATATATGGTTTAGCAGTGGGGATCTGCATGGCTGGAGATATAAGTGGAGGGGTTGGAGCATGCCCTGTCGTTCCCAGGAAAGCCCAAGATTGTTGTCCCTAAATGTGTCTCATCATAAGGACCAAGTATATATATGGTTTAGGGGTGGGAATCTGAACGGTTTCCAAGATATCCTTTCATGAAGTGGAAAGGAGAGGACTGGCCCCTGCGGACACCCCTACAGTAGGTGTGCTAATAATAAGGAACAAGAACATATATGAATATGGGGTGGGGATTTGAATGGTTTCTGAAATATATGGCCTTTTATGAAGTGGAAGGGCGGGGCACATTGCCTCAGCACAAAGAGACCCCCAAGTTGGTGTGACTGAATGAGTCTTATCATAAGGAACAAGAATATATATGGTTTAGGGGTGGGGATCTGAACTATTTCTGAGATACGTGGCTTTTAATGAAGTCAAGCGGTGGAGCAAGGCCCGGGCATGCCCCGGGGACTCACAAGCTGGTGTCAATGAATGTGCCTTATCATAAGGAAGATGAATATATGGTTTAGGGGTGGGGCTCTGAACAGTTTCTGAGATATAAGGCCTTTTGTGAAGTGCAGGGGTGGGGCAAGGCCCAGGGAGACCCCCAGGTTGGTGTCAATGAAAGTGTCTTATCATAAGGTACAAGAATATATATGGTTTAGGGGTGGGGATCTGTAAGGTTTCCGAGATATTGTGATATTATGAAATGGAGGGGGTGGGGCATGGCCCCAGCACATCCCTGGGGACTCCCAGGTTGGTGTCACTGAATGTGTCTCATCATAATGAACAAGAACATATAGGGTTTAGGGGTGGGGATCTGAGTGAGTGAGTTTTAGTTTTACGTCCCACAAACAGCTAAGGTCATACGGAGATGGGACCTCGGTTTAAAGACTCATCCGAAAGTCTGCGGGGTGGGGATCTGAACAGTTTCTGAGATATATGGCCTTTTGTGAAGTGAAGGGGTGGGGCATGGCTCCGGCGCACCCCGGAAGACCCCCAATTTGGGGTCAATGAATGCGTCTTATCATAAGGAGCAAGAATATAGATGGTTTAGGGGTGGGGATCTGTAAGGTTTCCGAGATATTGGGCCTTTTATGAAATGGAGGGGCGGGACATGGCCCCGGCGCATCCCGGGGGACTCCCAGTTTGATGTCACTGAATGCGTCTTATCATAAGGAACAAGAGTATATAGGGTTCAGGGGTGGGGATCTGAATGGTTTCCGAGATATTGGGCCTTTTATGAAGTGGAGGGGGTGGGGCATGGCCTCGGCACATCCCGGAGGACCTCCAGGTTGGTGTCACTGAATGCGTCTTATCAATAGGAACAAGAATATATATGGTTTAGGGGTGGGGATCTGTAAGGTTTCTGAGATATAAGTCATTTTATGAAGTACTGGGGGCGGGGTATGGCCCTGGCACAACCTACTGGACACCCAGGTTGACATAAAAGCATATGGCTGAGAGAAGTTTACTAAAGGAACATTTCTATGAAAGTTTTGTCAAAATATCTGCAAAGGCTTTGTAGTTAATGCCATTTTTCAATTTTCCCCATTATAAGTCTATGGAAAATCTAAGTTGCCATAGCAACCAGACTAATGAGCCGAATTTCATAAAAAACACAAAACCTGTAAAGGCAAATATGGTGAATATTTCCATAAACTTTCAGCCTCATAGAGCATACGGTTTCTGAGGAGATGATTTTTTAAGTATTTTTTTTTTCTATTTTTTCATTTTGGTTTTCATGGCAACCAATACAAATGAGCAGTAGGCCTAAAATCATATGGCAGATAGTAGATTGCCTAAGGAATATTTCTATGAAAGTTTTGTCAAAATATCTGCAGTGGCTTGGCAGTAAATGCCATTTTTCAATTTTCCCCATTACAAGTCTATGGAAACTCTAAGTTGCCATAGCAACCAAACCAATGAGCCAAATTTCATAAAAAACACAAACTTTCAATCCCCCAACCCAAGGATGCTATAGATGAAATTTGGGCCCAATGGGCCTAAGGGCTTCAGAGGAGATGTCGTTTAAAAGTGTTGACGTCACATGACGACGCAGACGCAGACGCCGACGGACAACTGCCTATCCTATAAGCTCCCCCGGAGCCTTCGGCTCTGGTGAGCTAAAAAATGGCCTGTTTTTTAGCGCGGCTCCCCACTAGAAATATATCTATTTGAAGGGGGGCTGCAGCCCCCCTCACCGCCCCAAAAAATTGGGGGTTTGGCCCAGCCGGCCGCTGAAATTAAATCTGAGGGTGTCTGGGGTCAAATTGCCTTGAAATTGATGCTGGCAAAACATGCTGCAGACACTGAAAATAGACAGTGCCAAACCCCTTAATCTTTGCCTTGACAGCAGTGTGAAGATTAAGATTTGGTCAAAAAATACACGGCTGCCCCCGCCCATAGGGGCTTGAAGAAATATATGGGCTGCATGATGCTTCAACACAGAGCTGAATCCGGCCCGCACACTAGTACTGGTAAACCGCTTAGAGGATCTAAGCCTTTCCTGGAACCGTGGTGCGAGGCGGACCGTCCATGCTAATAAACCCAATTGGGCGACAGGGCTTGCGGTGTCATTTCATCTCAATGTCGGGTAAAAGTCCCACAAAATTGGAAGCAACTTCTCCAAAATGACCTTTACAGTGCTGACGGGGATGTTAAACCTCAAATCCAACAAAACAAACAAAAATACATGTGAAATCACACTTTTGACAAATTTGAGATGCCCCCTTATTACCATGGCAACAGTGATTTAGCCTAGAAAGATTTCATTTGTAAGGCTACTGCCCAGTGAACATTCCTGCCGAGTTTGATGTAAAACAGACCATTCACTATGAAATAATGGGTTTATGAAGTTGCTGTCCTAGGCAACACTGTAAAAATCAGCAAAATTCACAAAGTGCCCAAGTGGGAAAGGGTTACCGGTAATGAATAAGATTGAAACTGATCAAAATCAGGTTTTTTCATCATTTGATTGTAAAATATGACATTTTATACATAATTAATGCATTTTAGAGTAAAATTAATATCTTTTTAAGATTCCAGTTAACCCTTTCCCACTCAGATATGTGTTTTAACATGTCTGAAAACCCCCACCCCCCACACCCTTTTCTGAGCCCCCAAACCACCTAAAATCTGCATTTTCCACCCCTGGACAGCTATGTTTGTATTAGAATTAGTTGTAAAAAAAATGGTCTGTTTTTTCGCGCGGCTCCCCCCCCCCCCCCCCCCCCCCCCAAACATTCCTGCCGAGTTTGATGTAAAACACACCATTCACTATGAAATAATGGCTTTATGAAGTTGCTGTCCTAGGCAACACTGTGAAAATCAGCAAAATAGTGGGAAAGAGTTAAGGGTTAATTTTCAATCTGTAATACAAATTTACTTGTAGTAATATAGTGATTACTGATAATAGACCTCAAAATTTTATGAAAATGTGAAAAACAGAAAACAAGACCATACAAAGATTGGTAAATGACGTCACAGACCCCAGCAACCCCACACATGTTTAATGTCATTGTTTTATTCTAATGGGCATATTTCTTTCATAAAAGATTTGTTTGAAACCGGTAAAAAATAATTTCTCGATAGCTAAAAGGTTGTGGATAGAGGTGGATAGAGAACGGCGCCTTGCACAATTCCCGTGTCAAGCAAGGAAGCAAGGAATACACAACAACAGCAGATTTGTTTACACAAATTAAAGCGCTCAAATTTTCCCACCAAGCCTCTGCTATTTTGGCGCCAAAACATAACCATTCACGAAACAGTAGAATAGTCCGTTTTTTATTATGCATACATCTACCGTTACATGTAGCTAATCTTCTTAGGAGCGATTAAATCATTTTCACATTGATTGTGAATTAAATTTTATGATTGAGGGATACAGGCAAATTTAAGATATAACTTGGAACTTATTTTCACATCTTGTCACACGGCGATTCTAATGAGTACACACGGCATACATTTTCATTACAGGACATTTTTATTACAGGACAACGAAAATATGTCAAAAAGCAGAGCTAAATCTGACCCGCACACAAGTACTGGTAAACCGCTTAGAGGATCTAAGTCTGCCCAGGCAAAGCGGTGCAAGTCGGACGGTCCATGCTTATAAATCCTATTGGTTTTATTGGGCAACAGGGCTTGAGATGTCATTTCATCTCAACGTCGAGTAAAAGTCCCACAAAATTGGAAGCAACGTCTCCACAATGACCTTTACAGTGTTGGCGGGGACGTTAAACCTCAAATCAACCAAACAAACAATGAGACTCTAATTAATCAACACACCTGTAAAGGTGGTAAATAAGAACAACTTTGGTCAACTATCCCCTGTTCTAAAGCATATCTGTCATCAAATATCTTCTGTTCTAGTGTTTTCATATGTTTAATAACAGCAAGACGGGCATCGAGAACATCATTACGATTGTGGAAACCTCGCAGACAAATATACCTGTATACAGAATATATAAAGAATCTGAAAGTTCATGCAACATAAATATGTTCTAGAAAGGTTTATCCTTTGGAAGCAAGGAATACACAACAGAACTGGAAAATATGGAGTGTACATGTTTTCTGGGCCAGACTAGCTAGTTTCAGCCATTTAGGCCTCATCAGTGACCCTCAAATATTTTCAAAATTCAACAATGGAATCCATGATCCCAAAGGACAAGAAATATAAACTACACTATGATGTAGGGCAGGGCGACGTTTTACGGCCGCCACACATTCCCAGACAACAGCTGTAGTGAAGATAAATATGTTCTAGAAAGGGTTATCCTTTGGAAGCAAGGAATACACAACAGAACTGGAAAATAAGGAGTGTACATGTTTTCTGAGCCAGGCTAGCTAGTTTCAGCCATTTAGGCCTTATCAGTGACCCTCAAATATTTTCAAAATTCCACAATGGAACCCATGATCCCAAAGGACAAGAAATATAAACTACACTATGATGTAGGGCAGGGAGACGTTTTACGGCTGCCACACATTCCCAGACAACAGCTGTAGTGAAGATAAATATGTTCTAGAAAGGGTTATCCTTTGGAAGCAAGGAATACACAACAGAACTGGAAAATATGGAGTGTACATGTTTTCTGGGCCAGACTAGCTAGTTTCAGCCAGTTAGGCCTCATCAGTGACCCTCAACTAGAGCTATCACTAAAGGTGATGAATACCCCCACAAAAACTGCCTTGATAGTACAACAGCGGCATTTTGCAATTTTTTCACTTGAAAGGGGCCATAACTATGTCGAAAATTGACGAATTGTAGTGGAAATCGAACTTGACCTGTATTTTATGATGTTACATCAGTGTACCAAAAATTATCAAAATCGGTGAAGCGCTTTTTGAGTTATCGTCTGGAAACCAAGTCAACAGACAGACCGACCCGACCGACCGACAAGCTCACTCCTATATACCCCCCAAAATTTCATTTGTGGGGGTATAAATATTTTCAAAATTCAACAATGGAATCCATGATCCCAAAGGACAAGAAATATAAACTACACTATGATGTAAACCCTGTTTCCCCACATAAATGTGCACACAAAAAGAGGCAATTTGGCATATGTGGCCGGCAAAGACTCAGTTCAGCATGTATGCTCACCCAGTCTAATCAAAGTCTTTGCAAGTTGCAACAGTCTTCTGTCAATCCTGGTGCCAACTTGCACTTTTTCATATGCTTAGGTTTAATCTGGTTAGTGACAGACCACAATCTCTTTATAACACTATTATTGAGGTCAAAAAACAAAACCGTGTTAAACCACCATGTTACATTCAAACACAGAAAAGTTACCACTAATGGTCATTTTTCAGTATACGGTAATGATCCTAAGTATTGGGACAGATAGGCCTAAGCAAACAGTGCAGACCTAGATCAGACTGCTCGTAGATCAGAATCTACACTGTTTGCCAGTCCATCTGGACCTTTTTAGACTCCTTGCTGGAGCATTCACCTTATTTGCATTATCTGCTGGTTCCTAGTCTGAAGGTTATCAGTGTTGGAAAAACGGGTAACCAGACCCCCCTGACCTTAAAAGGTCAGGAGGGTCTGGTTACCTGTTTTTCCAATATTGACAATGTGCAAGCTGGGAGCCAGCAAATAATGCAAATAGGGTGAATAAAACAAATTTGTTAGAATTTTAGAATTACAACAAGTCCTCAAGGTGTCCGAATTTTTAGATTTTGAAATCTATACATTTTTGGAATCCATCATAAAACCCTGTTTAATTCCAAACCATGTTATAATAAACAGTGTTGCAGTGTATTTGCTAATAACAGCTTTTCAACCCCTGTCCTATTGAATAAATTAATTTGCCACATCCAATTCCAAATATCAACCAATCAAATTACTTGAAGTAATATATTTGTTCAAATTTTCAAACTGAAAAACAAATAGTGTAGATCTTGATAAGATGGCCACCTGAAGCCACCTGATCTGGATCTACAATGTTTCTGAAGGTGGAGATTATCATGATCAGCCGGACAAGGGTTAAGTGTTGACTCATAATCTCTCTAGGTCTCTACCAACTTGGGCCTTGCTTGGGCCTTGCAAGGTCTGCAAATTCTAGGAACTGAAATACACCCCAACCATATATACCACTATTAATGGGGTCCAAAGCAGAAATTGTGTTACTGGTAGTTAAACAAACGTGTTACATGTATATCCAAAAAAAAAATGTAAAAGAGTATACAGTATATAGAAAAATGACCATATATGGTCATTTTTCAATATAACCTATACATTTTTGGGATCCATCTTGAAATCCTGTTGTATCCATAACTGTGTTGTAATGAACCATGATATAATGAGATTGTGGTATATGAGGCCAACCTTGAAAACTTAATCTTTAGTATTTCAGCAAAAATAGTTCACCGTGCGCTTATCTTGTAAAAGTTATCTTGAATGAATTTATAGTGTGTACTAATGACTCTGTAAAGGAATAGAAGCTGCAACTAAGAAACCAACCTCACAAACATAATCCTTATCCAGCTGTTCACAACAACCCCTACCTTTGCAAACAGTGTAGATCCAGATCAGACAGCTTCTAAAGCTGTCTGATCAGGATCTACACTGTTTGCCATTCAGTTTGCAAATTCGAATAAATAAATTACAGCAATCAATTTGATTGGTTGAAATGCAAATGGGTGTGGCTAAATTAATTTATGCAGCAGGATAAGGGTTAACATCAAATACAATTTGGCACAAGCAGGACACTATGACCTAGCTCTGTGACCATATCCTAGAATGATCTGGTGCAAGCACTGGTTAAGTTTGAAATGTCTACAGTGAGGTGAAAGGTTGTTGCATTTCAGTGCAAAAGTAGAAAACAAATTGCAGGGTGCATGTCACAAAATGGACTCTGAAAATATGTGAAACTCAACCAAAACAGCCGATTTTGTTATGATAGTTTTCAAGTTTTCAAACATAAGCTACAGTAGATAAAGGTTTTTATACCTGTTTAACCCATATTTAAATGAATGGAATCTTTGTCACTTTGTATAGCAAAAGTCCAGGTTTAGTTAGTTTCAGAAATTCAATTACAAAATGGTTGAGCTTTTGGAAAACAGTAAAGGCCCTGATCAGATGTCACATTATGCGGAAATGACTTTCATATCAGCACTATGCTTACCGTCAGGGTCTATGTCATTTTGCGTGTATGTATCTATGTATGTCTTTGTACGTAATTTATTTGCAAATAAATATTGTTTTAAACCAAACATTACGCGACATCTGATCTGGGCCTTCACTGTTTGCCAGTGTACCCATTTTAGGGTTTCCCCATTAGCAATGGGTTAATGGTTAACAAAAAATCTTAACCCTTGTCCTGCTGAATATTCAAATATGCCACACCCACTCCTCATTATTAACCAATCAGATTACTTGATGCAAATTATTGCTACACATTCACAAACTGAATGACAAACAATGAAGATCCTGATCAGATGGCTTCTTCAGAAGCCATCTGATCTGGATCTACATTGTTTGAAAGATAAGACATATCCGGACTCAGCAGGACAAGGGTTAAAAATTGGGATACTTTGAGTACTGGATGTAGTTCTCCTAAATTTTTAAACAAATTTGTTTCATGATCCAGTAAGTTTTGTTTGTTTGATTTGAGGTTTAACGTCCCCGTCAACACTGTAAAGGTCATTTTGGAGACGTTGCTTTCAATTTTGTGGGACTTTTACCCGACATTGAGATGAAATGACATCTCAAGCCCTGTCGCCCAATGAAAATGATCCAGTAAGTAGTCCAAAATGTGCAGACGAAATGGCAAACAGTGTAGACCCTGATCAGACGGCTACTTAAGGAGCAGTCTGATCTGAGTCTGCACTGTTTGCTTAGGCCTGTCTGCACCAGTACTTAGGATCATTATGGCAGAATAGGTTGCGGTAGTGCAGAGGATTAATTTGGATAATGAATCTTCCCTGGAACTCATTTTGAACTTTAGGGGTCACAGGCTGAGTAATTTTAATTGGGTTGATTGTTTGTCAATCAACCCAAAGTTACTAAGCATAAAGCTCCTCAGTGCTTATCACTGACTTGTCGGAATAACAGGACTATTTTCCCAGTGTACACAATGAGACAACAGACCCACAAGGGCTCTCAGTGCTTCTATTTATTTAGAAAATGGCTGAACTGTTTCTTTACATAGTGAAAGCTATGATCAGACACCGTATTCTGCACTGTGACATCTGATCTGTGGTTGCATGCACTGTTTGTTTATACAGGTTTCCCTTCTAAACTGGGACAATTAACGATAACCCATAAAATTCCAATCATGACAATTGTCGTCTGCTTTGTCATCTGCTGCTTACTTTAAAAGTGTGGACCCAAATCAGACTGCTCCTCTAGGTGTAGTCTGATCTTGGTCCACACTGTTTGCCTGTATGCAAAAAGATTTTTAAAAAGTTTGTAAAAAATTTAGCAGAGGACATAAGCAGACAACATTTTCAGATGTAGTTTTTCTTGGCATCTTAAGGGTTAAAGATCTAACTTTACCCATTTTCACATGAAAAGAAAATATACTGAGAGCAAGAGGTGGGAATTTCATGACAATACACATACATTCAAACTCTAGGGTTACATTAAAAGCATGCTAGTCACAACTTTTCTAAATATAGCCATACCTCCATAAAAGGCAGGCATCCTCTCCCACACCTGACATCTAACACTCCAGCCTCCCATGCCCTCTCTAGATCTAGCTTCCCCTGACCAGTATTGAGTATATAATCTAGAACAGCTAGTCTGGCTGTCAAAACCTCCTCCCTGTCATGTAGACCTTTCACATACAGGTACCTGCAGAAGAACAGCTGTACCATACAGTCATCAGGAAATCCTGTCTAACCAGTCAGACATGTCTGATATAAAAATTCCTTTGTCCAGGAAAAATTTGCTAAAACAGACCATACTATAGTCCCAGAATTCCTCAGAATTCCTTAATCTGTGGATGACCTCTATGAAGAAGTGATCATAACTGTAAAGAGATTTGCTGTAGTATGGTCTGAAAATGCTAAGACTTAACGCTTGTTCTGCTGAGCCCAGATATGCCTTTTCTTTGAAATAATGTAGATCCAGATCAGATGGCTTCTGAAGAAGCCATCTGATCAGGATCTACATTGTTTGCCATTCAGATTGTGAATTTGTTGCAATAATTTGCATCAAGTAGTCTGATTGGTTGATAATCGGTAGTGGGTGTGGCATATATGAATATTCAGCAGGACAAGGGTTAATTTTAATCATTTTTAATCATTTTACTCTAATTTTGCTCAGTTTGATCCAGTTAACATTTCTGAACTTTTGTGAACTCTGACTATACACTAGCGATGTGTTCATTAATCATTTTACTGGATGACTATGTGTACTTGTTTCAGGCAAATTGGTACATAACCGAACACCGTATTAATCAAAATTTATTTCTCTTTACATACAATATGAATCATTGATACTTTAATAATGCAAGAGCCATTTCTACCCACAGGCATATATGCATAACAAAGTTCTTATAATACTATAGTTAGAATCCAAAGACTTTTTACTTGCTACAAAGCTGTAATGGAGATTCAAAATATATGTACATGTACATAAATTATATAGAAAACAGACCATTTATGGTCTTGTTTATCTACATTGTCTATAACTTTTCCAGGTACTAGTACTTGATTTTGTTTTGTTTGATTTGAGGTTTAACGTCCCCGTCAACACTTTAAAGGTCATTCTGGAGACCTTGCTACCAATTTTGTGGGACTTTTACCCAACACTGAGATGAAATGACATCTCAAGCCCTGCCGCCCAATGAAGCTAATAGGGTTAATAAGCATGGACGGTCCGACACTCGCACCGCTTTGCCTGAGCAGGCTTAGATCCTCTAAGCGGTTTACCAGTACTTGTGTGCGGGTCGGTTTCAGCTCTGCGTAGAAGCATCATGCAGCCCATCTATTTCTTCAAGCCCCACTAGTACTTGAAGGTAGGTTAACACTATCAAAAACCATTCTAGCCCACTTAACCCATTTTGTACCAGAAACCCCAAAATGGGTAATTGGCAAACAGTGCAGGCCCAGATTAGACCCCACAGAATGCTTCGTCTCATCAAGGGTTCTACTGTTTGCTCAAGGTCCAGTCATTTTCAAAAATAAATTTTGAAGAAAACACAACCTGACACCCCTAAATTTTAAAATGGACTCCTGCCATATATAAGGAGGAAGACTCCATTTGGTACAAAAAGGGTTAATCAATCAGTGTTCAGGGTCCAGTTGTTCAGAGCCTTATTAGCCTAACAAGCTCGTTATTGGTCAAATTGTTAACTAATCCAGCCAGTACAATATCTTAAATTCTGGTATTTATGTTGAAAACGATCTGAGTAGCTTTTGCAAGCTACTCATATTTTTGCAAAAGCTACTCATATTATTTCAGCAAAAATATAACTATATTTACCAATGTAAATGATCAAAGTTTTAACAATTTGTTAAAAAACAATATTGTTAGCTTTGAACAACTGGCCCCAGATGTATAAACCAATGATTCAATCATCAAAGAATCTGAGCCTAGTTCAACCACTACCGAAAACATCACACAGGGCCTGATGAAATATTGACAATACACATGAACCCCTTTATATCGATGTTCACAATGATATGGTTTTGGATATAACAGGGTTAAAAGATGGATTCCATGAACATGTATACGGAGGACCCCCGTTATAATGACAGTATTAATTTTGTTCCGTATTATTGTGCCGTTATAAAGAATTTGCAGTTATAAAGAATCCCAGTTAGGAGTATGATAGGTAACTAGAAATGCGTCCATAGGACACGGATGACCCCGCCTGAAAATATCTCTATGTTCATATTCATCCATAGAAAGTTATTGACCGTGTTTAAGTTTTGGATCCTTTTTTCACATTAGACCTCTAAGTATGACCTTGACCTTGGAGGTAAGGTCCTTGGTTTTGTGTGAGGCAGATTGTCTCATGATGGCCAACATTTCTGCCAAGTAATTTCAAAATCCATCCAGAGATAAGAAGTTATTGACTGCGTTTAAGTTTCAAACCATTTTTTTAACCTTTGACCTCTAAGTATGACCTTGACCTTGGAGGTTCGGATCTGGGTTTGCATGTGACATATCGTCTCATGATGGTTAACATTTCTTCAAAGTAATTTCAAAATCCATCCAGAAATAAGTAAGTTATTGACTGTGTTTAAGTTTCGGACACTTTTTTTTACCTTTGACCTCAGTATGACCTTTACCTTGGAGGTACAGACCTGAGTTTTGATCATTACACATCGCCTCATGATGGTTAACATTTCTACAACGTAATTTCAAAATCCATCCAGAAATAAGAAAGTTATTGACTGCGTTTAAGTTTCGGACCCTTTTTTTTACCTTTGACCTCTAAGTATGACCTTGACCTTGGAGGTACGGACCTGGGTTTTGCATGTGACACGTCGTCTCATGATGGTTAACATTTATGTCAAGCAATTTTAAAATCCATCAAGAAATAAGGAAGTTATTGACTGCGTTTAAGTTTCGGACGCACGCACAGACGGACAGGGGCAACGCTATATGCCCTTTCCACCATTCTTCGAATGGCGGGGGCATAATAAAAGGTCTTTTCACCATTATTACTCCAACAAACAAATGTTATAGACATTTGTTAGAATCGGCTTGGTGAGGCGATTCTAACAAATATCTATTACATTTGTTTCTTGGAGTATCAGATTACAAGATCCTTTCATGACTATGGACTCGATTTGTGCATTTCCAACCTGAGGGAAGCCCTTAGCTAAGCCTTTAGTTAAGTAGTCATCCCATTCAAATTGCCATTATAACGAGTTGTGCCTTTATAACGAAAGTCAGTATAAAGATATGGTAAAATGTCCTCATTCCATCTACATTATCTATTATTTTTGTTAGGATATAACACGATAGTTAAACATACACAGTTTCTTCTTTGGACACTAATTGCAGTGTTATTTAGGGGATAACTGTGTTGAAAAACACGATAGTTAAACAAACACAGTTTCTTCTTTGGACACTAATTGCAGTGTTATTTAGGGGATAACTGTGTTGAAAAACACGATAGTTAAACATACACAGTTTCTTCTTTGGACACTAATTGCAGTGTTATTTAGGGGATAACTGTGTTGAAAAACACGATAGTTATAATACACAGTTTCTTCTTTGGACACTAATTGCAGTGTTATTTAGGGGATAACTGTGTTGAAAAACACGATAGTTAAACAAACACAGTTTCTTCTTTGGACACTAATTGCAGTGTTATTTAGGGGATAACTGTGTTGAAAAACACGATAGTTAAACATACACAGTTTCTTCTTTGGACACTAATTGCAGTGTTATTTAGGGGATAACTGTGTTGAAAAACACGATAGTTAAACAAACACAGTTTCTTCTTTGGACACTAATTGCAGTGTTATTTAGGGGATAACTGTGTTGAAAATTATCATTTTGGGAGGTAATTTGGTGGTTTTACGGTCGGAAATTTCGTTTTACGGCGACGCGTCAGCAGTGCCGTAAAGTGGAATTTGCGGCCCAAAAACCAACGATTTCCCTCCACAAATGTCAATTTTCAGTACAGTTATTCCCATTCTAATGCACTTATTCACTTGTTTTGTTTATGCCCAAAACGGCTAGCACAGTGAGCTACATAAAACCAAATGTCAACCAATGAAAAGCGACGTTACACAATGACGTCGGATTTCCGACAGTATATCATAAAATATACTGTCTCAAATATTTGACGTTATCCAATCAGACATCGCGTTACAAATGCAACTGCATCAGAATAAGAGTTTGTGGTGGTTAACCCATTCTATATGGGAAACCCAAAAAAGGATCATTGATAAACAGTGCAGGACTAGATCAGATGCCACAGAATGTGCAGCATCTGATCAGGATCTTCAATGTTTTCAGAAAGCTCAATCATTTTCTAAATAAATTTCTTAATGTACCGTATTCGCCCTAATTACCGCACCGTGCGCTTAGTTTTTTCAAAATCATGTCATAAAATCATGGTGAAAAATCTACCTAATTAGCGCACACTTGATACGAAAACAACAGCTTCCAAGATGATGCATAGTGATATTTAATGGGGCAGAAAAAGATACTTAAGCATTGCATTCACTTTTGGAAGAAATAATGGTAAGTTTTTATAGATTTACTATGAGAGCTTCAAGGGGGGATTACTGTAAAGTGTGCGCTTATGCATTTCCTTTTCAAAAATAGCTTTGGTGTGCGCTTATAGGAGCATGTGCGGTAATTGGGGCGAATACGGTACCTAAATTTCAAAACAGACTTCTGCTGTAAATAAGGCTGTAAGATGCCATTAACCCTTTTTGTACCCAATGGAATCTTCCACCTTATATATAGCAGGAGTCCATTTCTAGATTTAGGGGTGACAGGTTGTGGTATCTTCAAAATTGATTTGGAAAATGGAAACTTTCTGCAAATAGTCTAGGCCCTGATGAGATGCCGCTTTCTGTTTGCCAAGGTACCCGTTTTGGGGTTTCCGGTACCAAATGGGTTAAGTACAAAATGGAATAAACCGTGTAACACTCCTAAATTGAAGCCCCTAGTATTGGTACAAAGCAACAAAGTCTTGGCAAATTCAAGTTACTGAACTCGTTTTCTGTACCACCCGTGGTAAAATTTAACCCTTATCCCGCTGAACATAACACCCCTAACTTTGCAAACAGTGTAGATACAGATCAGATGGCTTCTGAAGCCATCTGATCTGGATCTACACTGTTTGTCAATTAAGTTTGAATGAATATGCTATATCCAGCAATTTGATTGGCTGAAAGTCAGAAATAAGTGTGGCTAAATTAATTTATTCAGCAGAATAGGAGTTAAAACCTGCATAAAACCTGTATAACAAGGAACTGCCTGGCTATTGAAAGGGCTTTATAAATGAATTATTTGGTGCGCAGACATTTGCTATTAACAAGGGTTTGGAAAATATTTGCTCTTAAAGAACTTTAATGTAAATGCAGATGCCTACTCCCAACACTTATGCCAATGCCAGGGGCAGGGCAATAGCTCTTCCTGGACTTTGCCCAGGCAAGCTAAATATTGCATTTAACCCTTCTCTTGCTGAATATTCATTTAAGCCACACCTATTTCTGCCTTTCAACCAATCAAATTACTTGATGTAATTTATTGCTACAAATTCACAAACTGAATGCCAAACAGTGTAGATCCTGATCAGATGGCTTCTTCAGATGGCTTCTTCTTCAGAAGCCATCTGATCTGGATCTACACTGTTTCCCAAGATAGGGGTTGTGGTGAACAGCATGATAAGAGCTAATATCAAAACAGGTTCTTGGCTTAAAACTTCTTTTTAACAACTTAACAATTTTTTTTTTGTTTTTTTTTGTGGACATCTTGGCCGAGATCAAAAGATAAGCTATATCAACATGGTGATACATGTAATTAAATCTGAAGGTAACTGGCCTAAAAAGTCATACATCAGTATGTCTAAATAAGGTAATTGGCCTAAAAAGTCATACATCAGTATGTCTAAATAAACAAAATGACCTTTACAGTTTTGAAGGGGATGTTAAACCTCAAATCAAACAAAACAAAACAGGTCAGAGGAAAATATTTTTCAGCCTGAAAAGACAGATCATGTTCTACACTGTTTACCATTCCATTAAATATACATAATTTGGACAAATAAGGCAAATAATAAAGAAATCAATAACTTGCAGGAATAAAAAAAACACCTTCAGGCTCCAGATGCTCATAGCTTCATTAATACAAGAATTCCGCCGAAGGCTATGTCGCGCCTGTGGGGGTGCACAGTCACCGAACCATGACATCTAGGCCAAGGTCAAACATAGATGCTTGCAAAAAAGTTGCCATGCTTAAATGCAAGCTTGTACTAAGTATCTTTAAATAAGCTGTAATAATTCTTGAGAAATGAACTTAACCATTAGGGTGAACGGAAGGGTGGTTGCAATATTTTAAAAAGTCAGTGAACCATAAAATGTAGGTCAAGGTCAAATATGAATGCTTGCATTTAAGTTTCCATCTCCAGATACAAGTTTGTACCAAGTATCATTAATAGTTCTTGAGGATTTAACTTGACCATTTGGGTGAACGCTAGGGTGGTCGCAATATTTTACAAAGTCAGTGAACCATAAAATGTAGTTAACCGTATGTAGTTAAATATGGATGCTTGCATTTAACTTGCCACCCCTGGATACAAGTTTGTACCAAGTATTATTAATGAAGCTCTTATATTGAGAAATTAACTTGACCATTTGGGTGAACGCTAGGGTGGTCGCAATATTTTACAAAGTCAGTGAACCAGTAGGTCTCTGAACAAAACCTTGTTTGTCACACTCATTTATCTGAAGAGCCAGTGAGTTGTCAGATACTTGAGTGTGCTGAGCCATATATAACCACCTCCAGGGTCCTGGGTATGACGTAAAAATGCATCCAGCTGTGACACTCTAAATAAGTGTGGCAATGTGAGGTTGCCCATTATCATAGTTGCCTCCCCACCTGCAGGTTTATGAGGCTGCCACAACCTGGGTGGTAGAGCTAGGCAGCAACCATCTACAGACCGATGGCTTGGTGTACTAGCTACTGTGGTTTGGTGGATGATCCTTGCTGTACAAGGACAACGGTAAACCACACCTGCCCTAGTGAGTTGGGAACGGCGGCTTGCTCAGGTGCCGTAAAAGAATTTAGTAGGGACGTCAGCCAGGACAGGCGGTCCTGTAAATTACAACCGTCAAAACTTATCATGGCAGCTACAAATTCAGAATCAAGGTTAGGCGGTGCCAACAGATATCAAAGCTATGGACATGTGGAACGCTCCAACAGTGCAGTCAAGACTGCCTGTGACATACAGGTAGATGGAAAGCGGGGGCCTGAAAGGCCCAAGATGACCTGGAAGCAGCTAACAGAAAGAGATTGCAGAGAATGGAAGCTCTCTGCTATCGATCCTCATGATAGACAAACCTGGAGATCTGGTGTAAGATCTGCCATGCGTGCAGCAAGCCAGCTACCTGGAAAGGGGCCCACTTATGTGGACATTGCCCCTGAACCTGCACGTTAATCAAAAATCCGTTGATGATAAAATGTAGGTCAAGGTCGAATATGGATGCTTGCATTTAAGTTGCCATCCCGAGATTCAAGTTTGTACCAAGTATCATTAATGAAGCTGTTATAGTTCTTGAGAAATAAACTTAACCATTAGGGCGAACGCTTGGGTGGTCATAATATTTTACAAAGTCAGTGAACCATGAAATATAGGTCAAGTTTAAATATGGATGCTTGCATTCAAGTTGCCATCCCCAGATTCAAGTTTGTACGAAATATCATTAATGAATCTCTTATAGTTCTTGAGAAATAAACTTGACCACAAGGGTGAACCCTAGGGTGGTCCCAATATTTTACAAAGTCAGTGCACCATAAAATGTAGGTCAAGGTCAAATAGGGATGCTTGCATTTAAGTTGCCATCCCCAGATACAAGTTTGTACCAAGTATCATTAATGAAGCTCTTATAGTTCTTAAAAAATAAACTTGACCATTAGGGTGAGCGCTAGGGTGGTCGCAAATGTTGACGCCTTGACAAACGGACAGACGGATGGACAAACGGACAGAAAACCGGGCGCCTATATTGCGCCATGCTAATAGCAGGCGCGACAATGATGCTGTTATAGTTCTTGAGAAATAAACTTGAACCTTAGGAAGAACGCTAGGGTGGTTGCAATATCTTACAAAGTCAGTGACCCATGAAATGTAGGTCAAGGTCAAATATGGTTGCTTGCATGTAAGTTGTCATTCCGTGATACAAGTTTGTTCGAAGTATCATAAATGAAGCTCTTATAGTTCTTGAGAAATAAAGTTGAACCTTAGGGTGAACGCTAGGGTGGTCGCAATATCTTACGAAGTCAGTAACCCATGAAATGTAGGTGAAGGTCAAATATGGTTGCTTACATGTAAGTTGTCATACCGTAATACAAGTTTGTACCAAGTATCATAAATGAAGCTCTTATAGTTCTTGAGAAATAAACTTGAACCTCAGGGTGAACGCTAGGGTGGTCGCAAATGTTGACGCCTTGACAAACAGATGGATGGATGGAAAACCGGGCGCCTATTTCGCGCCATGCTAATAGCAGGCGCGACAAAAATGGGCTCATTAGTGGTAAAAATGTTAATTGTTTTGATAAGTAAATATCTAATTCTCTGGTATTTTTTGCTGCAAAAAATGTGAGTAGCTTTTGCATAGCAGCTTCTGCATTTGCAAAAGCTGCTCATTTGCAAAAGCTGCTCACATTTTTTTCTGCAAAAATATTAGAATATTGGCCACAGTTAATGATCAAAGCTTAAACGATATGTTAACAACATCGTTAGTTTTGAACATCGTTAGTTTTGAACAACTGGTCTCTAAAAGGTAACTCTTTCAAGAATGTTCCACTCTTTAAGAGCAAATTCTTTCCTTTAAACCATAATAACAATGGAATCTTCCATCTAATAAGTTTGGAGTGGCCCATATCCATTATAGGGTTTTGTTTATGCACAATTTTACAAAAATGTCTGCACTTTAAGCAAACAGGGTAGAGCAGATCAGACACCACATTCTGTGGAGTCTGATCTGGGTCTACCCTGTAGGCCAATGACCCAGAAATAGGATGCTAGGCTTATGGGTTAAAGCAGGCTCCTTTTTAGTCAAGCCATGTTTATGAGAAAATAAACAGGAAGTCTCTAACCCTTGTCCTGGTGAACCAGAATATGGGCTTCCTTCTGTAGTGTAGATACTGATCAGATAGCTTCTTCAGATCTGCATCTACACTGTGTGACATTCTGATCTGCATCTACACTGTGTGACATTCTGCTTCTGAATTTGAAAGAATTAATTATATCAACAAATCTGACTGGTTGAATATCAGAAATGGGCATGCATCACGAAAATACACCTATGTAATTTTGACCCCCTTGAACCCCAACCACTTTTATATAGTCAAACTGGGGTTTACAGGGGTAGATTTTATTTTTCATATTTCTGCTCTAAAACATAGATTGTGGATACTCGTTAGAACCGCCTCATCCTAACGAGTATCCACAATATATGTTTTGGAGCAGAAACAAGAAAAATATCACAAACTTTTCATCTGAAAATTTTCATTTTTCAGTGGTAAAATTTACAATGTACATGTATTTGTATAGGCATTTTTTCGTAATGGCTAAATCAATGTCTTCAGCAGGACAAGAGTCACAGCTTTTTTTTTTCTTCCCTGCAAAAATGGCTTAAAATACATAAATGCAAAGTGTATTCATGCAGTATACCCTTTTTCATCAAGCTTCCCTGTTTCCCAGTAGGTGATTACAATCCTCCAAGGGCAGCAACTCTGGACTAGGAAACTTGACCATCTGTGTTCCTAACTTCACAGTTTTCACCCCTGTCTCACTCATTTCTGCACTGAGATTAGATATACCAGGCTTCAGTAAAACAAAACCTAGAAAAGAAAAACTGCATCTGAAAATGTTGTCTGCTTGGCGTCTGCTATGCATCTGCTGCCTCTTTTACAGACTTTTCAAACATAATTTTGCATACAGGCAAACAGTGTGGACCCTGATCAGACTGCTCGTACTAGAGGAGCCGTCTTATCTAGGTCCACACAGTTTGCAACAATTTCTTTTAAAGTAAGAAGCAGACTACAAAGCAGACAACAATTGTTGTTATTGGCATCTTAAGGCTTAACAGTATACTCGAAAGGTGGAATAAGAGCTAATCAAGGAATAAATATGCTTTTGGATTATCGTAAAATCCAAAACAATTGGATGCCTTTAGGACTTGCTGCAGTTCTCCTAAAATTTTAACAAATTTGTTTCATGATCCAGCAAGGAGTCCAAAAGGTGCAGACGGAATGGCAAACAGTGCAGACCTGATCAGACTGCTGCTGAGGGAGGTTTTTCTTTTTTTTAGCTCTGACGGCCATTTTGTTCAGCAGAGCAGAACCATTTAAGCAATTTTGATAGACGGTCACACAAGGAATATTTCTGTGAAATTATTTTAAAATGTTTTTCTATTTAAAGCCTTTGCAGCCATTTTGTTCTGCGGAACAGAACCATTTTAGCAATTCTGGTAGTAGGTCACCCAAAGAACATCTCTATTAAAAATTATTTGAAAATCGGGCCATTGGCCCAGGAGATGTAGACGTCAATTAAAAATTTCTTTTCTTTTTTTAACCCTGACAGCCATTTTGTTCAGTGGAAAGGGACCATTTTAAAGTCCCTCAAGAACATTTTTTTTAAATATTTTGAAATTGGGCCATTGGCCTAAGGAGATGTCATTTATTTTTGTTTGGATTGAGGTTTTACATCCCCATCAACACTATATTTATGTCATTTTGGAGACGTTACTTCCAATTAAAGGTTTTTTTTTATTTTTAATTCTGGTAGACATTTTTTCAGCGGAGCTGAACCATTTTATCAATTTTGGTAGAGGGTCACCTAAGGAACATCTCTGTAATTAGGACATTGGCCTCAAGGGTTTCATTAAGAGGCAGCTGGAGGCCAAAATGATTGCCTTAGTTCATTTTCTGGTCGCCTCACATCTTACTTTTGTGTATTAAAGCATTATGAAATTTTAGAATCTGGCCGCCCTCAAACTGGTGAGTGGCCTCTTCAGAAAAATCTTATTGACACCCTTCGCCCTAGGAGAAGTTGTCTTTTAATGGTTTTCTACATGAATTTTCCCTAGTAAGTAATTTTCAACAAAGAATGCAACAAGGCAAACAGATGTGAAATATGAAAGCCCCATTACCAATGTTTATGAAATAACAGGATATAATTATTTTTTGAAAAAGGGGCAATAATTCAATGAAAATATGCAATAAAGTTATGGCCCTTTGTCAGAATGTAGGTTTTGTGATGGTAAGTATGTGTGTGAAGTTTCATGAGAGTAGGACAAATACTTTTTAACAAAAAAGTAGTTTGTGTTCTTTTAAATGTTTTTAGAAGAAAGATAAAAAGTGTGTGCCTGAACAATATTATTTCGGAAGCAGAAAGGCCCAGATACTTCACACACGACTACGTACTAGATGTAGCTCCTTGAATCTTGACCTCATTCTTAAAAATATAACAGATTCACCACTATGTAATTGTGGTAGCATCGAAGATGCGCAGCAAGTTCTTTTTCCACTGTAGGTTCTATCAAAGGCACAGAGAAACACTTTTAAACTCTATAAGAATACATCAAACACACTCCTTAGAAATTATC
Organism: Lucinisca nassula; assembly: GCA_963580285.1. NCBI lineage: Eukaryota > Metazoa > Mollusca > Bivalvia > Lucinida > Lucinidae > Lucinisca > Lucinisca nassula. Next base: position 6,052,442 of record OY757013.1, on the reverse strand, counting down.
TTGCATGGTGATGATTCATTATCTCTAGAGATAAACAAACGCATATTTGCCAATGTTCACATGTATATTACAGATTCAAGATGCTTCGAATAATCTTCAATACAGTCCATTATATTTCACAACATGCGATGAAAATAAACCTTACAGACTTTTAAATTGGTCAATCATCGAAACCTCCTCCTCCCTACCAGTTTACTTGAGACAAGTTGCTTGCTTAATAGAGGTGGCTGCTAAGACAGGTTTGTCTGTACTTAAATCAGGTTTAAATATTTCGATGCTCAAATAGTAAAGTCAATTTACATTCACGGCTGTATACCGCCGTTAACAGTACATTGTCACCAAGTCTTGTAAGGAAAGGAACTATATAAGCCTTGCTTTCGTTCTGATCCTTTGTATGTAGTTAACTTTGTTTGTATGTTGTATTATTTTGTGAACTCCATCATCATCATCAACAGATTTTTTATTAACATGCACATAGAGGGGCAAAGTACACCTGAATAAAATATGTTTAAACCAAATACATGGTTATCTATCAATGTATCAAGTTTCATTTAATTCCCTTTTATACTTTCAGATATATGCTCAGGACAAGCTTTCCACTGAAATAATTAAGAAGGGAAGTAACTCCATAAATACTTGTGACATGGTTATGGTTCTTTCATTAATCTGTGATTCCCCCTCATGACCCTCTATAAGTATATCAAGTTTCACTGGAAGAGTCCGTAAAACTATTTACAATCAGAATAACAGAGGTACAGATGAATGACTATTTACAGAACACTATGTCATACAGACCAATCCATCAGATACTGTTATATAGGGTGACTGACTTTCCCCTTGCTTTAGTCACAAAATCTTTGCTGTATATTATTCTGATATGACATAATAGGAGGTTTTAGGAATTCCGTTTATGACGTCATACTGGCACATGCGCAAAGCACTGGCCGTCAATTGAAACGGCCATCGCTATTCAAATGTATTGGCGGAACTCAAAATGCTAACAATATTCAGACATTTTAAGAGAAAATATACCCGTTTACATTGAAATAATGCCTTGAGAAGGAAAGAATGATATTTTGCTTTTATTACTGAAATTCATTTATCCTGGATCCGTTTTTGATTTACAAAAATCTCTTCCTGAATGACTCGTGTCAATGGCTTAGGATACCGTTTTTCACGAAAGCTTACTTACAACTATCCAAGTATAGCTAATAATAAATTAGCTATCACATACAGACAGAGCTTAGATCTATCTGTCTGTCGGTCGGTCGGTCGGTCCGTCCGTCCGTCCGTCCATCCATCCAGCAATCTATCTATCTGTCTATCGAAGAGCAGTTAAAAAATGTCCAGCGATCTGTCTAATCGTGCACGAAAACACGCCTTTATAAGACTGATCCCCATAAACCCCACTTTTTAATGTAAAACTGGGGTTTGCAGGGGTATACATTTTCTTATTTCTTCTCAAAAACAAAGATTGTGGGTACTCGTTAGTACCGCCTCATCTTAAAATTTTCCTTTTTTCAGCAAATTAGTAAAATTTACAATGTATTTGAATAGGAATGTTTTCGTAATGGAGTGGACTGACAGACGAGCGTCGAGTCAACGTTGGTTCGACGTCATGCCGTCGACACCCACTCCAACTCCCTTCAATGTCACGTGACCGTTGAGATGAGAGAGAGGTTTGACTGATCCCTGTATCCAAAATGGAATCTTCCTCTTTATGTATAGCAGGAGTCCATTTCAAGATTTAGGGGTTCCAGGATGTGTTTTCAAAATTTGTTTGGAAATCGGCTTGACTTCTTGCAAACAGTGTAGGCCCTGGTCAGACGCCGCATTCTGTGGCGTCTGATCTGGGTCTGCACTGTTTGCCAGGGTTTCTGGTACCAAATGGATTAATGTAAGGGCTGGGCAGGTTGAACAAATCTACAAATCTATCATATTTTACTGTAAAATCTTGCACTTGCGAAGGAGTGTTTCATTCTCATGCTCTGACATGGTGTTCTACGTTTGTTTTAAATTTAATCTTCCAATCCAACTGAGTCTTGGTGGGTCCGAGCACTCATTAAGCAACGCCGTATTATAGCCAACGCAAAGTGCTGACGTTTCATCGACGTTGTGCATCGTTTTGATGTTGGTTTGATGTAGAAACGACGTTGTTGACACGCTACATGTCGGTTGACGTGGAGTTATTTTACCTGCGCTCGCTAATTGTTGGTACGCTAAGAGAGAGCAACAGCAATATGTAGGCCATGGCACACTCGGAGAGAGAGAGAGAGAGAGAGAGAGAGAGAGAGAGAGAGAGAGAGGACCCTGTTGGGTGGTGTGTACAATATATCTTTAAGAGCAGTTAAAAATAACACTTGGGATTGGCGAAATATCACACCTGGCAGCATATCGGTGTTTCTTCCATTACATCTTACATTAGAATTCGCCAAAAGTTTAAAAAAATTCCACTGTTTTACGCTGTAATTAACACTTTATCTGTCCCACTGCCTTGAAGCAATACAACAGTTAACGGCCAGGGCTTTTACCGTTCTATTTTTAGAACCGGAAGTACGTCACGAAAAAAGCTCCTATATGTTAGATGCACCATCATGTCTCGCATACCTTTTAACCCTTATCTTGCTGAATATTCATTTAAGCCACACCCATTTCTCTCTATCGTCCAATCAAAATACCTGATGTACTTTATAGCTACAAATTCATTAACTGAATGCCAAACAGTGTAGATCCTGATCAGAAGACATCTGATCTGGATCTACACTGTTTGCAAAGATAGGGGTTGTCCTGAACAGCAAGATAAGGGTTAATTGTTTGAATTTTCTTAATTTTTTTTAAATACTAAACCTCTTTTAAATCAAAAGAGTATCTCTTTAAATATGCTGATATTTAATTGTTTGTGGCATATATAATGGAGTGAATGTAATGTACACCTGCTAGTAATGGTATCACTCAGTGGTTCAGTAGAAAGAAAGAGCTTTCAGTGATGAAAAAAGCCTGCTTTATTCTGATTTGGCGGCTTTGTCAAAGCCCCCCCCACCCAAAGCTTTGAACAGCCAGAGATGACTCGTCGCGTTAAGGTTAGCCAAGACTCATTTCCCAAAATGATGACTATTCTGGATTTTAGGATCAAATACCCCCCCCCCCCCCCCCGACCCCCCCCCCCCCCCCACCCCAGTCTTCTCCGGCTGTTCAAAACTTTTTTTTTTGCTTTGACAGCCAGAGCAATATAGGCACCGAAAATCTGGAATTTGCCCAGCTCACGGACGGTGGCTGAGCAGATACAAGGAGTGTGATAGCTTTGTGGTTGGTGCACTTGCCTCTGATGCTAGAGGCCCCTGAATTGATTCCCGGCGGTGGTGATTATTTCGGTGTCCGAACACGCTCCATTGGGATCATTTGCAGGGATGAATGTCAAAAAGTGCACTTTCATTTGGATTGGGATGTTAACTGGAGGACCCATCTGCAGGGAGAATCATCCCCTGTGTAGGTTAAAGATCACTACCATACTTACATGATTAGTGTAGGCTTTCATCCTGGAAACTTTGGAGTCACAGTGTATGTAATCTACACTTGTGAGGAATGGTCAAATGTGACCGATCCCAGTATAAGTAGATGGATAAAAAGTAAGTTTGTTGAATAATTGTGCATAAACGTATATGTTTCACTATTAAGGTTTTATGGTAAGTTATTTTCCTACCGATTTGACAAAGTAACCAGTGCTTCAGCTGAAGTGCACGACCCGCCGGATGCTTTTAGCTTTATGAGTGTTACCATATATGGGTATGGCGGCCATTTTGGTCATGTGACCTGGACCTAAAACGGTTCCCCCAATAAATGCGCCTTATCGTAAGGAGCAAAAATATATCTTATACTGTACTGTATTCTGAATTGTTTGCAGGATAAAATGCAGTCTCACTTTTCCAATACAAAAGCATATGTGTCAAAGTTAGACCTAGGCACAAAGAAGGTCAAGGTCAACCCAGGGTCACCATTTTAGCAATTTATGATAGGCCTACGTCCCAGATGCTATTTATCAAGTTTCGTGGAAATCTGCCCAGTGGTTCTGGAGAAGACTATTTTTGAAGGGTTTTTACCATATATGGCTTGGCGGCCATTTTGGTCATGTGACCTGGACCCCATGAGCAAATTTTGGTTTCCCCCATCCCATAGAGGCTCCATATGAAATTTGACTTCAATCGGCCCAACAGTTTCCGAGGAGAAGCAGTTCGAAAATTTTCACATTTTTCGCCTCGGCGAGGCTATACTAAATGGAATACATGTAATATTTCTCAAGTTCATTGGTTAGATCTCATTGATATCTATCAGTATGCCAAAAATTGTTTAAAGTTCAACAGAAACGGTAATTTTACCACCATATCTTTATTAATTATCCATGTAGCACAGATAAAAATAAGCAATTACAAAAAGTCGCGAGAATTCAAAAGGTTATATAGGGGAAGTTATAAGCCAATAAAGTTACGTGATTTACCGTTCTTTCGCACCTGTCCAAATTTAGATTTTCACGCATGCGCACTTGCGCGTGACGTCATTTGTAGACACATTTCGAAGTGACAGCTATGGCGGACAGTGCAAATGCGCACTGGTTGAGACAGTGGGGGCTGACAACTGTTTTGTCATCTTTACAACCCGCAATAGGGCCAAATACTTTCAATAGAATGAGCCAGAAAGCCAAGATAATTCCTGCTCATTCATTGTTTATGAAAAGTGGAAAAATTTGCACCCCCACCCCTTGTTGAAGTGTGAAATTATTGGCTTGCTTTTGTTATTATAGTCTCTATATAGATATTTACACACCAAAAATGCCACAGATAACCTACAATGTAACAGCAAAACATTGGACTTATCTTCTTCTGTCATCCCTGGCGACAAGTGTATGTTGAACCCAAAGTGGGGTGATACCCGGGTGTATTTTAATCATTACTGCAACAAGTAACCGGCCTGCCTCTGCAGTTCAGTCAGGCGCGCATTCGACTTGTGTACAGAGGACCAAGATTCGAGACCTGTGAGTGTCAGCATAACTTTTCGTGGAGATTGATCATGAAATTACTTTAAAAACATTCTCTCCCTTCTGCTGATTCAACCAGGGTAGTTGTCAATTTTTGGCCAAAAAGTGCAATAAATTAGCCTGTCCAGGAAAAGCATGGATAGTTCATTGACATGCTCCACATAACCTAAATAGTGTTGGTTGAGTCATTAAACTAAAAATAAAAAAACAAAAGGTAAATATTTATGTGCTAGATTCAGCAAAAAAACTCCGGGATTAACCCATGTCCTGCTGAATATTCAGTGTAGCCACACCCATTTTACACTCATTTTGTACTTTGAGCCAATCAGGCTACTTGGATAAATTTATACCTACAAATTCATAAACTGAATGTCAGTGTAGATCCTGATCAGATGTCTTCTTCAGAAGCCATCTGATCTGGATCTACACTGTTTGCAAAGATGACTTGTGTAATAAATTAAATTGTAATTTCTGGCAACACATGCTAATGGTCCTTGCCCACAGGGCTTGAAGACATAGATTGGGTTGCATGTTGCTTCTACACAGAACTGATCCACACAAGGACAGGGTAAACCCTTTCGGGTTCGAAGCAAGACTTGCACCACTTTTCCGTGGCAGGCTAAGAACCTCCCAGTAGTACTCATGTGCGATTGGTTCAGATCTGCGTGGAAGTAATATGCACCTAATCTATTTCTCCAAGCCCCAATACATGAGGGTAGTAGGCCAAAAGCAGAGTGCACAGAGAAAAAAAAAACCTCAAGTTAGCATGTAACATTGGCGTCTGACCCTAAATTTGTATGCCATTTTATTTTTCAGGTGTGAATGTGGATTTTGTATTCCCATGCCATCTGTAGATGAGAGCACATGCTGCAGGGAGATTGGTCTCATTGACAACTTAGTAGAAGATCAAGACCTTCAGTGCATCACACAGCATCCTGGCTATGAAGGAAATTGTCTGAACCAGTATGTTATAGAGACATCCTTCTATGAATTCTTGGACAACTATGGTCATGTTGGTGATGATGAGCCAATTCATGAGTAAGTATGAGCCATTGAATGTGTTTACCAGCTAGGTGACGGTGTTTTACTCATCAACTCTCCTAGAAACTGTAAGCCGGTCTCAGTAGCTCAGTCGGATTTGTTTATGACTGAAGATCAGGAGGACATCGGTTTGATACCTGTGTGGTCAGCAACATTCTTTTGTGGAGGTTGATCATGAAATGATTTCAATAATCATTCTCTCTCCCTTATGCTGATTCAAGGACAGTTGTTAGTTTCCGTCAAAAAAGGTGCATAGTTCTGGTTAACCGCTGATGTGTAAGCCTGTCCATGAAAGGGTGGCTAGGTAAACTGACAGGTTAAAAAATGACCTAAATAGTGTTGACTGGGTATTAAAACCCGGAAACAAGCAAAATCCAACCAATTGGTTTTGGTAAGCAGCTGGTGAAACTGAGCACAAACAGAATGTATTCTATAGACCTGCATTGATGTCATACTGTAGCTGAGTCTGAGAAAGATGGCATTCTGGTACTCCAACTATATAAGATCAAGGACAGGGGCAAGAAAAATAACAGCATTATATGTACAAATATTTTTTTTATTTTTATTCTTGGTATTTACAGACATGCCCTTTCCCCATTGGGTAGGCCTGGGTAGTTCATTGGTATCCTTCGTTATACTAAGAGCCAGCGCATGACAAAATTTACAAGAAGGCTTGAGTGACCAGCAAAGACTCCAGCCTGTACATTTTTGCAGGCTGATCAGTCTTCACTGATCGCATGTACCTACTATATTCTATGATCTATGCCCGGATATGAGCAAAAGGTCTTGTCACTGTGGATGGATGATAAGGTTGATTTACCAAATGTATACAGTCCAACCTGTATTAGCAAGCGCCTCAAAACATATTCGAAATTTGCTTTCTAATGACAGGTTCTAGCTTTATACAGGTAAAATTTATGCATTCTACTTTTCAGGTAACCAATGCTTGCTTGCTTATGACAGGCTGCTTGCTTAATAGAGGTGGCTGCTAAGACCTGTTTTACTGTACATGTTTGCTATCAAAAATAGCATATCTACATATAATATATACATACATCTATAGGAACAATCCAGCCTGTCTACAAAGATGGCACAAAGGAATGGCCAAGAGTGGTCTTTGTTCACAGGTTATGTCTGTTTGGAGGTTTACATTTTAGACAGAACAAGGCCATTAAGGTTTAACCCTTATCTTGCTGTTCTCGACAACCTCATTCGTTGGAAAAGTGTAGATCCAGATCAGAAGTCATCTGATCAGGATCCACACTGTTTGACATTCAGCTTATAAATTATTAATTTCATCGAGTAATCTGATTTATTCAAAGTCAGAAATGGGTGTGGTTAAAATATTCAGCAAGATCAGGGTTACTAGCAGACTGTGGTTGTTAACCACTTTTAATTTATAAAATTATTTACTTCCAGAATGTACCGCCATGTTGCATACAGACGTTTTACGAGATGGGTGTGGCACAGACTTGGAAGAGGAATGCGGAAGGTGATACCAGCTTGTGCTGTGAACAAGATACGTCAGAGCTGGCCATCAGAGCAATACTGTGGTTTCAAATATCAAAGAGACTATTAGTGCAAAGAGGATAACAGTTTTTCTACATATAGTCATTCTTCCCCTTCCCCCAATTCAAGACAAAGCCTACAATGTGACCATGCAGCCAGCAGACTAAAATCAACCCACTCACCCATCCACTAAGACAAGACCTTTTGCTCATTTTGGTTTACATAGACTGTAGTATATAGTAGAACTTTACATGTGACCAGCAAAGACTCTGATCAGACTGCTAAGGCGCAGGCTGATCTCAGTCTTTGCTGGCCACCCAAGCTTCTTGTAGGTTTTTTCATGAACTGTTCACAGTCTAAGTGACTGTTCTGCTTCAGGATCAAGGTTACATCTAGTTATCATACACTCAAAGGCAAACAACCCAACAGTGTTGTCAGTGCTCTGATTTCAGTCAGTTGTATTAAACAGATCTTTAACAAATGACAGTGTTCCTTCTGTTCTGTTTTATTATGTTTCGTTTTTACAGCCCTTTCAAGATTTTTTCACTAATATTAGGCAGATTGCAGAACTTGGCATCTCAGGTGACAGGAGCCAAGTTCGTTAACCTCTACCCTGCTGTTGGCGACAAGCCCTATCTTTGCAAACAGTGTAGATCCAGATCAGATGGCTTCTGAATAAGCCATCTGATCAGTATCTACACTGTTTGACATTCAGTTTATGAATATGTAGAAATAAACTGTAGGGTTACTAGCAGACTGTGGTTGTTAACCACTTTCAATTTATAAAAGTATCTACTTCCAGAATGTATCGCCATGTTGCATACGTAGAAATAAACTGCATCAAGTAATCTAATTGGTTCAAAGTCATAAGTGGGTGTGGCTTAATTGACTATTCAGCAGGTTAAAGGTTAAAAACACAGGTGACCTAATAAAAGAAGTCTTGAGCTCTTACCTATTACGGCATCAAGGCCAGAGATTTATTCAGCTGTATCTAGTCTACAATTTGTTTGATTTGAGGCTCAAAGCCCCTGTTAACACTGTAAAGGTCATTGTGGAGACATAGTTCCCAATTTGTGGGACTTATAACCATCAGTGAGATGAAATGACATCTCCAGCCCTGCTGCCTAATGAAAAGAAACCAACAGTTTGTACACATGGGCAGTCACATACTTGAACCACTTCTCTTGGGCAGGCTTAGATCTGCTTTTATAGTGGTTTTCCAGAACTCCTGAGGTTGTCTACAGCTCTGCACAGAGGCATTATGCAGCCCAACCTATTTATTCAAGCCCTGATGGGTTCGGGTCGGCAACATTCTTTGTAGAGTTTGATCCTGAAATCCTTTCTATGGTCATTCTCTCCCGCTGATTCAAGAAGGGCAGTTCTCAGTTTTGGAGAAAGAATGTGCACTGTACTGGTTAACTGCATATGGATATGCTCGCCCAAACAAAAGTGTGGATCTATAGGTGAATGGAACTGCAAAAATGACCTAAATAGTGTTGACTGGACCGTTAAACCTGAATGCAAACAAAAATGCCTGATGGGCGACCAGTCCATAATAACTGAGACACTTAGGTCTATTTCACGGTGCCTTCCTCCATGACTCATGTCATTCAGCATTTTAAGTTTATTGTTGAATACTCTTGAAATGGCTGTGATCACACAAATCATGAAAACAAGTTTTAAATCATACAGAGAGGATAAGATGCAATGAAAAAGCCTCTTACTGCTAGTAAAGTCTGTTATCTTCTACTGGACAGAATATGTACCTACAGGACTGAAGGCATATTTTATTGTAAGATATCATTTTTGTTTCTAGGATTTACTGGACATAAGTCACACTGTGTGTTTGTGGTGCTGTACAAAAAATTTTGGTCCGGTAGTATAAATTAAAGATACTCTCATCATGCTCAACTGATTTGAGCATGAAATCTGTAATGCTCATAAACAAAGAAATCCAGAAAAACATTAGCCAAACAGGCCTCATACTGACCAAGCTTTTTAACCATTATTCTGCTGGACATGACAATCCCTAACTTTGCAAACAGTGTAGATCCAGATCAGATGGCTTCTGAAGAAGCCATCTGATCAGGATCTACACTTTTTTCATGCAGTTGTGAACTGAATGTATATATAATATGAACTAAACCGATTCGTTCACAGATACAAATGTTTTTAGGCAGCAGGATATGGGGGTAAAAATAGAAATCTGAAATCTGCAGATGCCCGAAAAATATGACACCTGGGGCCCAAAACACACAGAGTTCTGCAGGATCCAGTGATTATTGTGTGGCATTTTCAACATTTATGAGCAAGACAAAGTTTCATGCTCAAATTAGCTGAGCATTTAAGACCAACAGTGGCTTCCAAGCAATGCAGTTTCTCTTGTAGCCTGCTTGCCTACAAGTACACCTAGAACTGGGTTTCTGCATGGGCTTGGATATAGTGTCTGAAGAAAAGATTCTCACTGGTTAGGTTTGCAGATGATTTTTGCAAAAATATGTTCTGCTTCTTTGTCTTTCAACTACTCACTGACGTTCTCGAATTTAAATGTATAATCCATTCAGGTTAACACGCATATTCACAGTATCCAAATACCAATCACAATTTGAATGTAACTGACACATATCTCTAGTTTCCACTAAAGGCACTTCCGAATCGTGATCTGTGGGCAGTCACAACAGCCATTTTGTTCACATTCTCATATTTGGATGACACTGGCTTTGGAGTGGCAGCAATAACAGGCTGTAAGACTTGTAAGTCCTCGAGACAGGCTTTATAGCTCTTGAGTGACGACTTCATTAATCAGCTGATTGACATAGTCTGAAATATAATGGATAAGATGGTATCAGTTTTTGTGAAGTCAGGTGTAAAATGTCCTCCTCCTATGGTCTAAACATACACAAGGCCTAGTGGGTCAGTGTTCTGACTCTTAGTCATTAGGTCTCTCGGTTTGAGCCTGGCTCGGGCCACGTGGAGGACGCCAAGTTCTGCAACAGAAGGTCAGGTGGTTTTTCTCCAGGTATTCTGGTTTTCGCCCACCTCTGATTAACCATTGGCTCGATATGAGTGATATAACCTATAAAGGAAAACCCGAAACAAAAAAATTAAACTTTCACTTAGATGCTTAAAATTAAGAAAATCTCACTCACCCTGCCTAAATTAAATCACAAATGTGAGGGGGCAAGTGAAATTTTACACCCCTGCAGTGGAGTAAACACGCTTGAAGACCCCTGACCAAAGATTGTACCACTAATAATAAAATTTTAAATTTTTTTTTGGTTTGGGTTTTACGGCCCTTTCAAGATTATTTCACTCATATCGAGCCGATCGTTAACCAGAGGTGGGCGAAAACCGGACTACCCGGAGAAAAACCACCTGACCTTCTGTTGCAGAACTTGGCGTCTCACACGTGATACTTGCGTCTGTTTCTAAAACACAGACAATAAAGTGGATCTAATCAACAATCTATGTTTTCAGCAGAAATGAGAGAAATCCCAAACTCTTTTTACATATTCCCAGTCTTTTCCACGGCCATAAAAGTCCCATTACATTGCAAAGACTTGTTAACGTTATGTGAGCTTGGACATCTTCCCCCAAAAGGCATTCAAAAGGTGGCATTTACCCCGTTATATGCCAAACCATATAACCGTATTTCATAGAGGTTGAAAAAATAAGGGCGAAACGACCCACCAAATCAGGGCGAACTGACCCAGGGCGAACTGACCCACGGGCGAAACGACTCACGGGCGAACTGACCCGTGACCTAGACTAACATGAGACACAGCAAAATATGGCATCTAATCATGGTCTGCGCTGTTTGCCACTCCTCCAACTATTTTAGAAACGATTATGAGCATGGACGGACAGAGTCGCAGCAGTTTTCCTAGGGTTTAGCCCCAAGCAGATAACCAGTACTAATGTGCAGTCGGTATCATCTCTGCATGGAAGCATCATGCAGCCCAATCTATTTCTCCAAGCCCCAATGGGCAGGGGCGGATTTGGATAGGCATGTTTTGGCAATGAGAAATTGGCTAATTGAGACTGTCCATTGAGACAGACATGGATGAACTGTCTATGATCAGGGACACAACACTTTGGTCAGCATGAGGACGGAACCCACCTCTCGATAATGAAATGCTGCCATTCAGGACCATTGCACCAAAAAGCTCTGAAAACAAATGTTATTTATAATCAGCATTCTGATAATCTACATTACCTCTTGTCTCTGTCGTTTCCTGTATGCCCCGCCAACTTTGGTCTGTTTTGGAGTGTTCCAGGGGTGGTTTGGTCTGGCAAAGATCGTTGGAACAGCACCTGTCTTGAGCTGAAACTTGCCTGGTTTGAATCCCAGATCCGCCGCTAGTCTTGGGCTCACAATAAAACACTCCTCCGTGAAATGAGAATCACACAATCTCGAAGTTTTTGAGTTTTCCCATAGGGTTCGCCGGCGTGACGTCACTGCCCGTAGCAACCGATAGGCCGCCATTTTTGAGGTGAAAACAATAACAGAGCGACCGGCAATTACCCTTTAGATCGCTATCAATTACATTGAAAAAAATCGTTTTTTTAACCTGAAAATGCATGTTACTGTAAGTAAAAATGATTAAAAGTAAAGAATAACGAGGCGGGAAATTTCCATTTAGTGAAATAACAGCTGCCTGATAACCGATGTCTACGGACTAGTGTCAAGTGTTGTGTATTCGGAGGTGTCATGGACTCGGGAAATATACTCTATCCAAGTGTCAAGGTAGGTTTGACATTCTGTTTATTGTCAAAATAACACAGATCAGATTGCTAAGAGGAGCTGTCTGATCTGAGTCCACACTGTTTGTCTGTAAAAAATCGTTGACTGCCGGTAGCTTTAAGTCATTTCTGCAAACAGTGTGGACCCAGATCAGACTGCTCATCTGATCTGGGTCCATACTGTTTGCATGTCATATGTCATTTCTGCAAATAGTGTGAACCCAGATCCGAGGTTATGCCAAGGCTAGGGGGACAGGCTAGTTTGTTAGTTCATTTACAAGGCACACATTCTAAAGACCTTGTTGTTGTTTTGACCTTTAGATCAGAGGCATTCATTTTAGGACCCCTGTTCGTCTTCTTTAGCACACCCAGTAAGGAGGGTTTTTTTTTTCTACACTTTAAAGTTAATTACAATCAATTTCTAAATTTAGTCACTCATCCAACACCTGTGTTGATGTTCCAAGGGATCGCCTCGGTAAGTGCAGAAATGTTGTTGAAAGGGAAAAATACGAGCACTAGAGAGAAATCAACAGACAATTTTACCAATAGAAAGGACAATTTCAGTTCATTATCAACAAAGCATGGCCCAAAGAATAATGTATCGTGAATCAATTACCTGTTATAAAATGTTCACTGCACATGTTTACAAACATATTTTGATGTAGGAATCCAGTCTGAACCATCAGCGTTCTTTCATTTCATTTCATTTCAAAGCCTTCTACTGGCCGAGATAACTCACAAGTATAATCTTTCACAAGTAGTGTCTGCGTAATAACTCCTAGTATAGAGGATTATTTTTTTTTTTTTTTTTTTTTTCCCTCCCTCTTTCACCCAACGTGATGAAAATCAGACATAAACAGCAATCAACAGGGTTAAGATATAGATGAGACCATTAATCATGCACTTTAAATACATATTTATTGTTGCACTCCATCCTACAAAGAGACAATTATTATTATTATCATTATTATTATTTTCAAATGTTCAGGGGATACTCATGTAATCATATCACATTTCCAGCTTCATTTGACTCTGCTGCATCTGCACCTCTCCTGGGCTTCATCAGTAACCATCCCGGCACCACTGCAAACTGAGGAGAAAAATTGTAAAGAAAAACACCAAGTGCCCCGACCGGGGACCGAGCCCACGACCCTGGGGCAAAAAGCAAGCGAGTCAAACACCAGGCCAAAGGGTTCGGGCCAGCCAGACCGGTCAGTTATGCACTCCAAATAAGGCGATTTATTATGGCGTGCTACTTCATTCCTCTATCCTACAAAGAAACCAATACTTTAAATATTCCATGCGGTTAAGTCACTATCACCAATTTTCACAAACGGGTTACAGACGGACAGACAGACCATATATGGCTTGGCTGCCATTTTGGTCATGTGACCTGGACCCCATGAGCAAATTTTGATTTCCCCCATCCCATAGAGGCTCCATATGAAATTTGACTTCAATAGGCCCAACGGTTTCCGAGGAGAAGCAGTTCGAAAATTTTCTCATTTTTCGCCTCAGCGAGGCTATACTAAATGGAATGTAATATTTTGCAAGTTCATTGGTTAGATCTCATTGATATCTATCAGTATGCCAAAAATTGTTTAAATATTCCAAGCGGTTAAGTCACTATCACCAATTTTCACAAACAGGTTACGGACAGACAGAATGACACGGTGATTTTAAGGCACTCTTAGAAAATCAACCGACTTCAGTAGGTCGCTTTTTCTGCGGGTCGTGCAATATGCAATACTTTACCCATGGTCAACTTATTTTAGGCCAATAATAATATTGGTGCCTGTCAGAAAAGAGTTTCATATTATCTGCTAACCAGAGACTTCTCTGGCTGTACAAAGTATTTTTTTTTTTTTTTGTTCTCGAATTATGGATTTAGGGACATCTCAGCCCCTAAAAATCTCAACCCCTGACAAACTCAGCCTCTACAAACACAGCCCTTAAAGTCCTAAAATACAATATGCTTTTCATTCCTACTCTAGTTCTATTTGGAAGGTGGCTAGATAGTTTTATTTACATTTTGAACTAAAGATTTGTTGGGGGAGGGGAGGGTGGCTTTTTTCAGAATGTTAGGTCCACTGGAACTTGAACAGTTGTATGGTGTGACTGATGGTTAGTGATAGGTTAGTCAGGTCATAGGGTAAGTGTGAGATAATATGTAGTGGTGGACAGATTCTAAAGTAGCTCCCAAAATATCATCACATGTATATACGCATATGCAATATATTATGTTATGTGAGTTTGATGATTACCTGCACTCAATCCTCGCCAGGGGGTGTTGCAGTATATAAAGAAAACAAGAGAGCCATGATGGCCCTGGATCGCTCACCTGATCCAAAGTGTAACAAGTGGGCCAAGGGGAGGGCCATTATTGGCCCAAGGGCTATAATTTGCATAATCTTGAGGGAGGTCTAAAAGGTGAAGCTTCATACTAAATATCAAAGACCGGAGCCTTCTGGTTTCAGACGAGAAGATTTTCAAAGGTTTTCCATATATAAGTCTATATGAGTATATAATGCCTATATAAAACAAGTGGGCCCCCGGGTGGGCCCATTTTTGGCCCCAGGGCTATAATTTGAACATTTTGGTAGAGGTCCACTAGATGAAGCTTAATACCAAATATCAACACCTTGGACTTCTGGTCTCAGACAAGAACATTTTCAAAGGTTTTCCCTATGTAAAGTAGAAGTAAAACAAAGATCAGGAATCGATACAATTAACTTACTCCAACATTCAAAGACACCAAAGGGAAAGAAATACAAACATGAAGCGACCAGACCATAATGGAAACCTAAACTAGAATACTGTCGATGGCGGGCCATCGCAAATCCCCACGCTTTCTATAGAGGGGCCAAGTACCGAAAACCCCTCACCCTGGGCCCTAATTTGACCCCAGGGTCAAAATATTACCTGTATTATATTCTACTAATCATGCCCTTCAATTTGATATGCCACATGACTATGTTCCAAAAAACTTAAATTTGACATTAAACACGTGTGGGGGTGCTGGCGTCGGATGACGTCATTTACCGATCGCATGCAGAAAAATGATAGCGGAGGTATGTGGGCGGCGATTTATATCAATTCAAAAATCACTGATCGGCTTTTTCCGTACGTCTGGTCTTCACCGGACATTGCCGAAAAAAAGCCTACAGTCCATGACCTCGGCTATAAGACGGGGTCATCTTGTTTGGCTCATTTTGGAGGGAAAAATCCTCGTCTTATAGCCCAATTTTTAGGGTACTCCTGTATGTTTTGATTTGTTTTTCAGTTTAATAATCAATTTTGCAATTTGCAACGTATCTCTGTAACCCTTGCTTTATAAAAGGGATGAGAGATCACTTCATCTCACTGTCTGGTAAAAATCTCACAATTGGAAGCAACGTCTCCAAAATGACCTATATAGTGTAGAGGGGGACGTTAAATCTCCAATTGAACAAACTATAAAGTGTGCAAGTCGAAACTCCATGCTCATAAACCCCATTTGGTTTCACTGGGCGGCAGGGCTTGAGATGACATTTCATCTCAGATGTCTAGTAAAAAGTCTCACAACATGATCTGAGATGCTACATGCATCAGATCAGGAGATGGCAACTGCATTAAAATCTTACTATCCTTTTTACATGAAACTGATACTTTCTTCCTGATATTTTTTCCTGATTCTTTCTTTCCTACATTCCATGCGTACATCTAACTTGTTGGACTAGAGCACATACCTGTGATACCTCCCTCATCAGGAGGGAGACTCCCTCATTTTGATGCTAATTTTTGCCCAATTTATGCTAAATTTTAGTAAAATTTGGGCGTCTCCCTCATTTGAACTGAGAATTTCCCTATATATTCTTTACATCTCCCTCATCACAATGGCAAATCTCCCTCATACAGTCACAGGTATGAGAGCACTTCATGCTCAGGTGAGCTAATAATTGTAGGGACTGAGATGGTTTGGGAGGTGAGGAGGGTGGTTGTGCAACTTGTAAATTGTAGGGACCGAGTTTGTTAGGGGCCGAGATGTCCTGTTACCGGAATAAGGATCAGAATGAAGAAAATGATTTATGGACATCTCGGCCCCTAGCAAACTCTGCCCCCATTCAACTCCGTCCATCAAAACTCAGTCCCTTGCAGCATTTAGGTCCTAAAATACTATTTTTTTGTTTCCGATAATCAATTTGGAAGGTGAATAGGTAGTTTCACAGATAGTTTGACCATATTTATCGTTTTTAATACGAAAAAAGATCGCGGAAACCGATGTTCTAATTGGACGGTGTTACAATTAACCTTTACCCTGCTGAATTAATTTTTTTATCGATACTCCGTCCCACTGAATTGTTTTTATCAAATACTACCATTTTCAGCAACTTTTAACACGCAAAAACCCGTATTTTTCTTGATTTCTCCACCATTCAAAGCATATGGAAAACGAAAGTAGACTACTGTCACTCAGCTGACTGAGGCGAAAAATCGTTTAAAACACCCTTTCAGAGCGTATTTTGGGCTCGATTAGATCAAGTTCGTCAAAAAGTAGCGATTTCCTCAAAAAAATTGCATCCTTACCCAGAAAACCCGAAGAAAATCCATCCAAAAACATCGAAACGGCAAGCTTTTTTTTTTTCAGCGATGCCCGGATGTTATTTGATACTGAAATGCCAAACCGCACCGAAAAACGAGAGTTCCTCCTTTTCTATGAGTCGCACCAAGCACACCAGTCAATTTCGGCGCACGAATGCGCCTACAGCGTGGCACCATTACATTTTCACGGGCGCACGAATGCGCCTACAGCATGCTAAAGGTTAAGTGTGACATCACGAAAACATGCCTATATAATTTTGAGCACCTGCAACCACACTTTTATAGAGATAAAACTTGGGTTTACAAGGGATTATATTATTTTATTTTTTCTTCTCAAAAACATAGATTGTTGGTTTTTGTAAGAACCGCGTCGTCGATGCTGTTTTAACAAGTACCCAAATCTGTTTGCTGAAAAACATAGATAGTTGGTACTTGATAGAATCGCCTTGGCAATGGGTTCTAGTGAGTACCCACAATCTATGATTATAGCAGAAATAAGAAAAATATGTTTATGTTTCATCTGAAAATGTTCATATTTTAGGTGTGAAAAATCATCACGAAAACACGCCTATATGATGTTGACCCCCTTGAATGCCACTTTTACTGGTGTTTACAAGGGTAACCCTTATTTTTCAAAATTTTGCTACAAAATATAGATTGTGGGTACTCGTTAGAACTGCCTCGATGAGGCGGTTCTTATGAGTCCCCACAATCTACATTTTGAGCAGAAATAAGAAAAAATATCACTATTTATGATCTTAAAATGATCGTTTTTCGGCAGTAAAGTTAACAATGTATTTGTATAGGCGTGTTTTCGTAATGTCAATATTTTAAATTACTTTAAAATTAGGCGTGTTTTTGTGATATTTGCATTTCCAGTGTAAAGCAAAATGTAAACCTATAGAAAACAATATAGTTCATGATATACATGGTTCTCCATGACCTGATTGTGCGTTGGCGACGTTCATTACGAAAACACTCCTATACAAATACATTATCAATTTTTGGCCAGAAATGGAAATTTGAAGATGAATAATTGTGATATTTTTTCTTATTTTTGCTCGACACATAGATTACGGGGGCTCGATAGAACCGCCTCGACGCTACTATCGAGTACTCACAATCTGTTTTTGAGCAGAAAAACAGTGTTTACCTCTGTATACCCCAGTTTTAAGAAAGAAACTTAATTTTTCTGCCATTCATGAAAGTATGAATGACAACGTAGCCATACCGGACTTATACGGACACGACCTTTCTCAGCTGTGCTGATCATCAAGGGAATTAACGTGTACTACACAGAAAATAAATGTTATTTCCTCAAGGCCTCAACTACCTAGCGAAGGTTACCTGGGTGACATCTAATCCATAGAAAAAGAAAAATAGAAACAAGACCTGTCGCCGGACAGGGTAGCTCACCGGAAGTTGCGCTTTGACTAGTCGCGCAAAGTCAAATTTTCAGGCCCATAACAGAAACAAAGTCACAAAGAAAGAATCCAGTGCTATATCAATATTTGGGGCTCACGTATGATTCAAGTTTGCCTCATTAGTATCACTTTTAATTCCATTTAACCCTTAGACATGAATCAACGAATCAAAACATGCCAAATATAAAGGCTCTATCTCAAATGGTCAAGAAGTTATTAAAAAGTAGGTCACAGGACCAGAGTCAAGGTCACAGGTCAAAATTTTATAAAAGAATGGGAAGGCAATGTCACAAGCAACCTACATACCAAGTAAGAAAGCTAAAACAGTTAGAATGTTATGATAAAGTAGGTCGCAGGTCAAGGGTCAAAGTCACAGATCAAAATTTTTTGCATGAGTGGGAAGGCAATGTGACAAGGAACCTACATGCCAAATATGAAGACTATGTCAAATGGTTAAATATTTATGATAAAGTAGGTCAAAGGTCCAGGGTCAAGGTGACAGGTCAAAGTTTTTTGTATGAGTGGTAAGGCGATGTCACAAGGAAACTACATGCCAAATATGAAGGCTCTATCTCAAATGGTTAAAAAAATATGAAAAAGTAGGTAAAAGGTCCATGGTCAAGGCCACAGGTCAAAATTTTTTATATGATTGGAAACGCAATGTCACAAGGAACTCACATGCCAAATATGAAGGCTCTACCTCAAATGGTTACGAAGTTATGATAAAGTAGGTCAAAAGTCAAGGTCACAGGTAAAAAAATTTTGTATGAGTGGAAAGGTGATGTCTCAAAGAACCTACATGCCAAATATGAAGGCTCTATGTCAAATGGTTATGAAATTATGATCAAGTAGGTCAAACGTCAAGGTCACAGGTAAAATTTTTTGTATAAGTGGTAAGGCAATGTCACAAGGAACCTACATGCCAAATATGAAGGCTCTACCTCAAATGATTAGAAAGTAATGATAAGTAGGTCAAAAGGTCAAAGTCACAGGTAAAAACAATTTGTATTAGTGGTAAGGCAATGACACTAGGAACCTACATGCCAAATATGAAGGCTCTATCTCCAATGGTTACAAAGTTATGATAAAGTAGGTCGAAAGTCAAGGTCACAGGTATTTTTTGTATGAGTGGTAAGGCAATGTCACAAGGAACCTACATGCCAAATATGAAGTCTCTGTCTTTAATAGTTAAAAAATTATGTAAAAGTAGGTCAAAAGTCCAGGGTCAAGGTCACAGGCCAAAATTGATTGTATGAGTGGAAAGGGAATGTCACAAGGAACATACATGCCAAATATGAAGGCTCTATCTCAAATGGTAAGAAATTTATAATAAAGTAGGTCACAGGTCAAGGTCACAGGTCAAAATTTTTGTATGAGTGTTAAGGCAATGCCACAAGGAACCTACATGCCAAATATGAAGGCTCTATCTCAAATGGTTACAGTTATGATAAAGTAGGTCAAAAGTCAAGGTCATAGGTATTTTTGTATGAGTGGTAAGGCAATGTCACAAGGAACCTACATGCCAAATATGAAGTCTCTATCTCAAATAGTTAAAAAATTATGACAAAGTAGGTCAAAGATCCAGGGTCAAGGTCACAGCTCAAAATTTTTTTGTATGAATGGAAAGGGAATGCCACAAGGAACATACATGCCAAATATGAAGGCTCTATCTCAAATGGTTACAAAGTTATGATAAAGTAGGTCAAAAGTCAAGGTCATAGGTATTTTTTGTATGAGTGGTAAGGCAATGTCACAAGGAACCTACATGCCAAATATGAAGTCTCTATCTCAAATAGTTAAAAAATTATGACAAAGTAGGTCAAAGGTCCAGGGTCAAGGTCACAGGTCAAAATTTTTTTGTATGAGTGGAAAGGGAATGCCACAAGGAACATACATGCCAAATATGAAGGCTCTATCTCAAATGGTTAAAAAGTTATGATAAGTAGGTCAAAAGGTCAAGGGTCAAGGTCACAGGTAATTTTTTTTTGTACGAGTGGGAAGACAATGTCACAAGGAACATGCATGCCATAATTACCATAATAATTCAAAGTATGTGGCCTTGACCCAAGGTTACGGTCATGAGAGCTGATGCTGCTGCTTGATAATTGAGATAAAATATAAACTAAATCCATCGGAAGGTAAATTAGTAATGAACGCCTAAAAACTTTAACACAAAAACTTGAAAATTAGAATTCTAAGTCTGTGACCTTGACCCCAAGGTTACAGATATGGCTGCTGATATTGCAAATAAATACTTTAGACCAGTATCTTTCATCATACCAAATATAAACTCAATCCATGTAGGCATAAAAAAGAAATGAGCTTCTAAAAACTTTAACATTTGTGGACGCTGATGCCGACACCGGGGGTAGTAGAATAGCTGTACTCTGCTTGTCATTATGAAGAAGTTATATTAAATCTCCGTTGAAATATATAGGCGCTAGAGCGATAACAAAGTTTTTCTATAAATAGCCATAGTGACCTTGACCTTGAGGCATGACCTTGAAAGTCTAACTGGCTGGAGGTATTATCATAAGCAACATTTGTGTGAAGTTATAACATTAAAATCCGTTGAAAAATGTAGGCGCCAGAGCGATAACAAAGTTTTTCTAAAAATAGCCACAGTGTCCTTAACCTTGAGGCCATAACCCGCTCGAGATATTATCATAAGCAACATTTGTGTGAAGTTATATTAAAAATCCATTGAAAAATGTAAGCGTTGGAGCAAAACAAAGTTTTTCTAAAATAGCCACAGTGACCTTGACCTTGAGGCCATGACCCGCTCGAGATATTATCATATGCAGCATTTGTGTGAAGTTATATTAAAATCTGTTGAAAAATGTAGGCGCTAGAGCGATAACAAAGTTTTTCTAAAAGTAGCCACAGTGACCTTGAACTTGAGGCCCTGACCCGCTCGAGATATTATCATGAGCAACATTTGTGTGAAGTTCTATTAAAAGCTGTTGAAAAATGTAGGAACTTATATGCCAAATATGAAGGCTCTACCTCAAATGGTTACGAAGTTATGATAAATTAGGTCAAAGGTCAAGGTCAAAGGTAAAAAATTTTGTATGAGTGGAAAGGTGATGTCACAAGGAACTTACATGCCAAATATGAAGGCTCTATCTCAAATGGTTACAAAGTTATGATAAAGTAGGTCAAAGGTCAAGGTCACAGGTAAAATGTTTTGTATGAGTGTTAAGGCCATGTCACAAGGAACCTACATGCCAAATATGAAGGCTCTACCTCAAATGATTAGAAAGTAATAAAAGTAGGTCAAAAGGTCAAAGGTCAAGGTCACAGATAAAGACAATTTGTATGAGTGGTAAGGCAATCGCCAGGAACCTACATGCCAAATATGAAGGCTCTATCTCAAGGTAAGAAAGTTATGACAAAGTAGGTCAAAGGTCAAGGTCACAGATAATTTTTTGTATGAGTGGTAAGGCAATGTCACAAGGAAACTACATGCCATATATAAAGTCTCTGTCTCAAATAGTTAAAAAATATGAAAAAGTAGGTCAAAAGTCCAGGGTCAAGGTCACAGGTCAAATTTTTTTGTATGAGTGGAAAGGGAATGTCACAAGGAACATACATGCCAAATATGAAGGCTCTATCTCAAATGGTTAAAAAGTTATGATAAGTAGGTCAAAAGGTCAAGGGTCAAGGTCACAGGTCAATTTTTTCTGTACGAGTGGGAAGATAATGTCTCAAGGAACATACATGCCAAATATAAAGGCTCTATCTCAAACGGTTCAAAAGTTATGATAAAACAAAAAAATACCATAATTACCATAATAATTCAAAGTATGTGGCCTTGACCCCATGGTTACGGTCATGGTTACAGGTCGAAATTTTTTGTATGTGTGGGAAGGTAATGTCACAAGGAACCCACATGCTAAATATGAAGGCTCTATCTGAAACGGCTCCAAAGTTATGATAAAACAAAGAAATTACCATAATTACCATAAAAATTCAAAGTATGTGGCCTTGACCCAAGGTTACGGTCATGAGAGCTGATGCTGCTGCATAATAATCGAGATAAGTATAAACTAAATCAATTTGAAGGTAAAGTAGTAATGAACTCCTAAAAACTTCAACACAAAAACTTGAAAATTAGAATTCTAAGTCTGTGACCTTGACCCCAAGGTCACGGATATGGCTGCTGATATTGCAAATAAAAACTTTAGACCAGTATCTATCATCATACCAAATATAAACTCAATCCATGTAGGCATAAAAAAGAAATGAGCTTCTAAAACTTTTAACGCAAAACTTTAACATTTGTGGACGCCGACGCCGACGTCGGGGGTAGTAGAATAGCTTACGGAACAAAAGTTCCGGTGAGCTAAAAATGGGGTAGTGTATTTCAATTTCAAAAAGGACCAAATTAGTTTCATTTTTATTTTACAAAATTTATATGGACGTGTTCGCAATAAATTTGCAATTTTACTCTCGCTGGCACAGAAAAGAAATAACAATTTACAAAAAAGTTATGAAAATAAATTCATCATTTTTTGTCGCTTCATTCAGTAGTTTTACTATATATTCTATACATTTAGTTCGCCCCCGCCCATCGAGGCTGGAAGAAATAGATGGGCTGCATGATGCTTCCATGCAGAGCTGAAACCGTCACGCACACGAGTACTGGTAAACCGCTTAGAGGATCTAAGTCTGCCCAGGCAGAACGGTGCGAGTCGGCCTGTCCAGGCTTATAAACCCTATTGGTGTCATTGGGCGGCAGGGCTTGAGATGTCATTTCATCTCAATGGGTAAAAGTCACACAAAATTGGTAGCAACGCCTCCAAAATGACCTTTACAGTGTTGACGGGGACGTTAAACCTCAAATTAAACAAAACAAACAAACAAACTGTACATTTAGAGTGTGCTTCCAAATAATATGTAAAAAGGACCAAAAAGTTGTTCATAAAATTTCATTGTGAATTTTCAAAAAACAAAAAAAAAAAAAAAGGAAAAATCATGAGCCGCTGGCACAGAAAATATATTTTTATTGTTTTTATTTTATGGTGAAATAATTATTAAGTTCCTATACAAATCTATGTATTAACTTTAACCAACTGCAGTTACCTGGATGTCCGTTGAAGTTCGACATGGCTAGCAAAGTTTACATGAACCCCTTCAATGTCAAATTTACTTTGCAGGCGACCCGCTGCTTTCATACGTTCATGAACAGCAGAAAAATAAAATTCATTTCTTAAATGCAGCACATGTAAGACAAAAACAATGCACATGTTTCATGCAAACATATCAGCATTGCACGTACACACCAATGGAATAGTTTCGTCATTGAATAAACCTGACACAACATTTTGCCTGCTTGTAGGTTGATACAGAGTTGGTAGAAAACCTTTTAGCACATTGATTTCTACCCATTAAACTTTCAAAGCGTTGCTAGCACAGTATGTCATCATGAAAACATGCCTATATAATCATGCCCTGTAAAACTGGGGTTAACTTTGGTTTAGATTATGTATATTGTATCAACATAAAAACAGTTTGTGGGTTTTGTTAGAACGACCTCGCTTCGCTATGACTATCAAACAATGGAAAACAGTTTAGAGGTGGAGCGTGATAGCTCAGTGGTTAGTGCACTTGCCTCTGATGCTAGAGGTCCCGGGTTCAATCCCCGGCAGCGGCGATAAAATTTCGGTGTCCGAACACGCTCCATTGGCATCATTTGCAGGGATGAATGCCATAAAGTGCACCGTCCTTCGGATCGGGACGTTAACTGGAGGCCCCCTGTGCAGGGAGAACCATCCCCTGTGCAGGTTAAAGATCCCTACCGTAATTACATGATTACTGTGTAGGCTTTCATCCTGCAAAACCTGGAGTGTATGTAATATACACCTGCGGTAATGGTCAAATGTGACCGACGCAGTATAAGAAGATAGATAGATAGATCCTGATCAGATGGTTCATTAAGAAAACTCGCCTATTCAACTATATATTGGAAAAATTGCCAAAATGAAAATAATTAGGCATATGTACATTAAAATATGTGTAATAGTTTGATAATAAGTCAATTCCAACATTAATATATACACATTCTAATTTTGGGGGCCGAGTTTGTCAGGGCCGAGTTTGCTAAGGGCCGAGTTTGTCAGGGGCCGAGTTTGTTAGGGGCCGAGATGTCCTGTCAGCAATAGGCAAAGTAGCCTATTTGATTAAAAATTGGGACATGAAATTAATGGAAGCAGACGTCTATGTGCATGACCTCTATAAGTTATCAAAATGACATGCCTCGGTTGGTTGTTGGTTAGATTGGTTCCCTTGTCGTAAATGTCTCCGCTAGGTGGCTACAACATAACGTTATGTGCGTACCGAAGGGGAGTTAATAACGAAGGGGGACCAATCTAGTTGTTGGTTGGTTCGATCAAAGTTAAAGGTGGTTTAAAAATCTAATTGGATAGTCTCCCTTCCCAGCGGGTATATCTAAACAGCGTAACAAGGGGAAAATAATAAATAATTTCCAGGTCCAGTAACAATTCTGGCCACAATTCTGATTCTAGATACAAGGTAGAAGTAAAACAAAGATCAGGAATTGATACAATTAACTTACTCCATCCATAAAAGACACCAAAGGGAAAGAAATACAAACATTAAGCGACCAGACCATAATGGAAACCTAAACAAAGGAAGGCCATATGGACAGTTACTTTCCCACAAAATGGCCATATGGCCATCCAAAATTAAAAGACACAAGTGATACACACAGTAAGTAACAAACAACAACATAAATAAATCGCCACAGAAGAGCCGCCTTGGAACTTGCCTCTGATGCTAGAGGTCCCGGGTTCGATCCCCGGCAGCGGCGATAAAATTTCGGTGTCCGAACACGCTCCATTGGCATCATTTGCAGGGATGAATGTCATCAAGTGCACCGTCCTTCGGATCGGGACGTTAACTGGAGGCCCCCTGTGCAGGGAGAACCATCCCCTGTGCAGGTTAAAAATCCCTACCGTAATTACATGATAATTGTGTAGGCTTTCATCCTGCAAAACCTGAAGTGTATGTAATATACACCTGCGGTAATGGTCAAATGTGACCGACGCAGTATCAGAAGACAGACAGACAGACAGAAGATTTCCACTGGGGGGCTTAAATCGATTTTACGTGGCCACAATCCTCGCCCTTACTTCCGTCGCGATTTAGACAAATAATTTGTTCAGTCCGCATGAAGGCCTCCTAACTCATCAGTGCAACATCTCCGTGAACATACAAATCAAAGAACCACAGAGGTGAGACAACGGTGAGGACTCGACAGCAAGAAACCACTGAAATGCTGGAGCAAAAGAAAACCAACAGTTAGACTCCGATGATCCCGACCAGAGACAGAGCATCAGGCACCAACCAACATTATCTCTTTAATTTTCAATAAGCCTTTACGTTGGAGCCGTCATAGAATCTGAGGCCTGACCCACCGGCGTGCAATTAAAGAGGGAAGCAAAGTTGCCAACCGTGATTGGGTTAACTACCATGCATGCAGTCTGTCGTATAACA
Source organism: Lucinisca nassula (assembly GCA_963580285.1). NCBI lineage: Eukaryota > Metazoa > Mollusca > Bivalvia > Lucinida > Lucinidae > Lucinisca > Lucinisca nassula. Next base: position 6,026,597 of record OY757013.1, on the reverse strand, counting down.
TCCATGTTGTACCCAATCTTTTTATATCGAAGAATGATTTTACGAAATTGGGTGCTGAAGTCATTGCGGTTATATATTTTTCTGAATTTATATACTAAGTCACCATAAAATTCGGGTTCCGATAGACCTTGTTGCAGAAGAGATTTAAGTCCAAAATTTTTTTAAATTTTATTTAAAGTCGGAAGGTTTCAACAAATGTAACATTAGCTATGTATAGCTATTAACCGACTAATAACCGACTTAATTCTGAAACACCCTTTCCGATCCTCGATCCAGAATTTAATTTTATTCTTAATTCAGTCATACGAAGTTTTTTTAAACAATTTTCATGCTTATTTTTATTATTTATTTTTATTCTTATTTAGGGTAGTTTTCGAAAGCTCATTACAAGCAGGCAAACTCCCAGCAGACTGGTGATAGGTCACAGGCAGCTAATTACCGCCCGATTTCTCTGACATGCATTCTGTGCAAGGTTCTGGAACACAATCTAGCATCTAACATTTTTAGACACCTGGATGAGCAGGGTCTCTTGTATGATCTGCAGCATGGCTTCCGTAAGAGCCGATCATGTGAGACCCGGCTCATCATGTTGGTAGAGGACCTCGCCCGACGGGCAAGTTAGGGAAACCAGACAGATCTTATCTTGTTAGATTTTTCAAAGGCTTTTGATAATGTCAACCACTCTAAACTCATATGGAAGATTCACAACTATGGAATACGTTCAAATGTATTGAACTGGATTGCTGCCTTCCTGGTGTATGAATGTCATTTGACGTGTCACCAATAACAATTCTGATTCTGATTCTGGTGATCGCTCACAGCGGGTCGTTGTTGACTCTGTCCCAATGACACATAGCTAGAGTCCCTCAAGGGTCGGTCCTGGGACCGCTCCTGTTTCTCGTCTACAGCAATGACCTGCCTGACAATATTACATCACATGTGCGCTTTTGCAGATGATACTGCTGTGTACATGTACCTCACCATGAAGGGCGGCAGTGACGGTTAGGAGCTGCAACGAGTTTTGGATAGACTACATGTTTACGTGGGAGATTGCCAGGGTAATGGAATTTAACCGTTAGACCACAGGTCGAGTACGCGTCTAGTGTCTGGAGTCCTTACACGAATAAAGACATTTATAAGGTTGAGATGGTGCAGAGAAGGGCCATTCGATGGATTCTCAGCTCCTACTCAACCTACCAAAGTGTTACAAGGCTCCAGAACCAACTTAATCTGAAAACACTAGAACAGAGGAGGGTGGATGTCAAAGTAATTATGATGTATAAAATCATACATGGTCTGGTTGCAATACCTGTACCATCATACTTTGAGCAACCCACTAGATTGACACGACATACTCGCCACCCCTTCGCATTGCGTCAGATTCACACCACGGCCAACTATTATAAATTTTCCTTTTTCCCCTCAACAGTTGGTTATTGGAACCAACTACCAGCCCAAATAGTATTACTGCCTACACTGGAACAGTTCAGTGTGGCAGTTCGGTCACACGACCATCTCATCCCGTAAGCACAACATAAACTGTTTTTATCCTGTTTTTAACTCTTCTGTATATGTTTTAAAACCCTATCCTCTGTTTTTATTCTTTTTCTTACACTTTGTGCCGGGCTGTAAGACGTAATCATCCTGCACGTAATCCTCGCGAGGGGGTGATGCAGTATCGAAAGAAAGAAAAGAAAGAAAGAAACCCATCGAAATGTTAGGTAGACAGGTGACAGGCTCCAGGAATCCAATAAGTGCTAGTTACTGACTGCATGGAGGAGATTCTGGAGACTGTCAGCTGTGCTAAATATCTGGGGTCGACATCACCAGCACCCTGTCCTGGGACTCACATGCATGTGGACAGGATATCGAATACTGCAAACAAAACCCTCGCACTTGTAAAGAGGAATGCCAACCCTAAGATGTCTCGAATGAGAGAGGCCGCCTATAACCCCTTGTCCGACCGCAGCTAGAATATGCTGCTGCTATTTGGGACCCTCATACTAAGGTGAAGATCGAGAAAATTGAGAAGGTCCAGCGGCGGGCTGCACGCTGAACCACCTGTAACTTTTATCGAACAGCAAGTGTTTCGGCTATGCTTGAAACTTTGGGTTGGCAAACTTTTGAACATGCACGTCTCTGTCTGTTCTACAAGGTAGTCAATGGTCGCAGTACCTCTCCCTGATTATGTCAAACCCAATCCCCGCACGTCCCATCGCGGCAATTCTCAGACCTTCCGGCAAATTAACAATGGGAATGATTTTTATAAATATTCCCCTTTCCCACTGGCAATTGTTCAGTGGAATGCCCTTCCAGAAGCTGCTGTCAGCGCGTCAAGCCTTGACATATTCAAGGCAGATTTTGGCAGGTTGCAGCACGTCACGCCCTAAGATCCAAAGTATATTGTGTTTTTAACCTGATTGTAGCCATTCTCGTCTATGTTTAACCGGCCCCCCGATTGGCAAAGCTGATCATGATATAGTCATTGTTGAATATGATATAAAAGCTAAACGAATCAGACAAGTCCCGCGTAAAGTATTTCTCTATAAACGTGCGAATATGGATGGTCTGCGAGACCATATGGCGCGATTTAAGGATTCGTTCCTTTCCTCTGGCCCTCCCACATGTCAGTTAATGACTTGTGGGTCAGTTTTAATATGTTCTATAAAAGGGTTATCCTTTGGAAGCAAAGAATACACCACAGAACTGGAAAATATGAAGTGTACATGTTTTCTGGGCCAGACTAGCTAGTTTCGGCCAATTAGGCCTCATCAGTGACCCTCAAATATTTTCAAAATTCCAAAATGGAATCAACGATCCCAAAGGACAAGAAAATATAAACTACACTATGATGTTTGGCAGGGAGACTTTTTACGGCCGCCACACGTTCCCAGACACCAACTGTAGTGACGTTAAATATGTTCTATAAAAGGGTTATCCTTTGGAAGCAAAGAATACACCACAGAACTGGAAAATATGAAGTGTACATGTTTTCTGGGCCAGACTAGCTAGTCCGAATTAACCACGGCAATGGAAAGGTTAATACCAACGAAAATGACCAAAACAAAACATAGCGCATCCGGGATCGATAGAACGATCAAGCATCTCATCAGAATAGAGGTGAAATCAGAAGACGCAATCGAATGCATTTTCGTGCCCGTAAATCTACCAGCCCTGACGTTAAGAACCATTACAAACGGTTCAGAGGGCATGTGCAAAGGTTATAAGAAGCATCTTTCCAGCATCTTTATCTTTGAAGATGAAAATACAGATACCGATAGTCTCCAAAAGAATGGTAAAGATAAAAAATTTGGTCATTCGTAAAGTCCCTGAAAAAGGATGAGAGCTGGATCACTTCGCTAAGGAAAAATGGAATTCTAAAAACAGACTTGCGCGATAAGGCTAAGATATGCAATAAACAGTTTCAATCGGCATTTACGCGTGAAACTGTTGGTGATAGTAGGTAAAAGTCCGTTCCCCTCTGTGGGGGACATAGCAGTTGACCCCCAAGGGGGTCGCTAAACTGTTGGGTAAGCTCAAGATACATAAGGCATGGTCCGACTACCTGATTGCAAGGGAACTTAAAGAATGTAGTGCTGAAATCTCTCCTGTATTGGCCTTTATCTTCAATGAATCACTTGCCCAGGGCGCTGCACCAGATGACTGGTGACAAGAAAATGAGAGACTAGTAAGCAATATCAACAAGACAGCAGTCTGAGGGACAGCCAAATTCCCCGTCTCACTTTGTATCAAGGCTTAACATTGTGACCTTCACCTGTGACCTTGACAACGAGTTGGCATGGTTTATTTATGGTTCTGCACATCACCTTACTATGGGGTATATTTCACAAAAGTTTAATGAAAATCCTTCCAGGGGTAAAGGAGAAATGGAACGGACACAAAATTCCAAGTTTCAAACTCATGACCTTCACCTGTGACATTGACCTTGAGTTGTCATGGTTTATTTATGGGTTCTGCACATCAGCACACTGAGGGGGATACTTGACTAAAGTTTAATGAAAATCCTTTGAGGGGTAAAGGAGATATGGAACGGACACAAACTTCAAAGTTTCAAACTCGTGACCTTCCAATGTGACCTTGACCTTGTGTCGACATGATTCATTTATGGACTCTGCACATCAGCTCACTGAGGGGGATAATTGACCAAAGTTTAATGAGAATCCTTTGAGGGGTAAAAGAGATATGGAACGGACAAAAAATTCAATCTTTTTAACTTGTGACCTTGAAATGTAACATTGACCTCGAGTCGGTATGGTTCATTTATGGGTTCTGCACATCAGCTCACTGAGGGGGGATATTTGACCAAAGTTCAATAAAAATTCTTCGAAGGGTTAAAGAGATATGGAACGGACACAAAAATCAAACTTTTAAATTCTTGACCTTCAAATGTGACCTTGACCTTGTGTCGGCATGGTTCATTTATAGGTTCTGCACATCAGCTCATTGAGAACAATATTTGACCAAATTTTAATGAAAATCCTTCCATGGGTAAAGGAGATGTGGAACGGACACAAAATTCCAAGTTTCAAACTCGTGACCTTCAACTGAGACCTTTACCTTGAGTGGGCATGGTTCATTTATGAGTTCTGGACATCAGCTCACTGAGACGAATAATTAATAGACCAAAATTTAATGAAAATCTATCAAGGAGTTAAGGAGGTATGGAGCAGACAATAAAGTGTTATCGACAGACAGATGGACAGACAGATGGACAGACGGACGGATGAACAGACGAAGGTCATTCCTATAATCCCCGCTCCGCTTCACGGCGGGGGATCTACAAGCACTTAACATTTGAGAGCATTCTTGCTGACTGTCACTAGTGTCAGCATGGTTTCCGGAGTCAAAGGACTTGTGAAACGCAACTAGTTCAATTTTACCATGACATTGTGAGCAATCTGGATGGGGCCATAAAATATGGCCACAAACAGACTGACTTGATCATCATGGACTTCGCTAAGGCCTTTGACAAGGTACCTCACAGAAGGCTATTATATAAACTGGAGTACTATGGGATAAGAGGATCCACACATAGGTGGATTAGCTAATTGCTGTCTGGGTGCTCACAACAAGTTGTACTTGATGGTCAAGCGTCTGATCCAGTCCCTGTTTTATCTTGTGTCCCCCAAGGTTCGGTCCTTGGACCGCTCCTTTTCTTGGTATTCATTAATGATCTCCCTGATAATATCGGGTCATCTGTCCGTTTGTTTGCTGATGATTGCGTCCTTTATAGGAATATATATTCTCCTTCTGACTGTCTTATTTAACAAGGTGATCTGAATCAACTAGCACAGTGGGAGGCCGGTTTGCAGATTAAGTTCAATGTGGCCAAATGTCATTCAATGAGGGTGTCAAGACACCCTCCGGACATACAAATTATGTTTGATTATACACTACACCAGCAAATTTTGGAGCAAGTTCAATCCGCGAAATACCTTGGTATCACAATCACTGATGATCCTGATTGGGGTCAACACATTTCAGTGATAACATCAAAAGCAATCAGGACTTTGGGATTTCTTAGACGTAATTTGGCTTTTGCATCTAGGGTTATCCTAAAATGCGAAAAGGAGTCCTTTTCGCGAAAAGGACTTACCCTAAAATGCGAAAAGAACTTTTTTATACGAAAAGGGGTCGTTGCATTGAAAAAGTCTGTCAATTTAGTGAAAAGGAGCTTAATTTTTTCGCCCTGCCACGTCAGCCAGAGGACAAAAGTTTATCCTCTGTTTCCAGCTGGCACCGCATATTTTTTATTTTATTATTATTAGTCTGTGACACGTGGAGGTGTGGCTAGGACGTGTCACCGACAAAACAAGACAGTCGTTTCGTAGCAACCAGTTTTTGATATTTATTTTATTTTTGACAAATATAAATATGTATATTTTTGTAGTTTTTTTTTCTTTCTCACTCGTGGTAAATGAGCCATCTGAATTCTAGCCATAGAAGTTTTGCTGTATTTTGGAGTTTAATGGCCGCGTCACAACTGGCCATAGAAGTTTGGCTGTGTTTTGGAGTACGGCACGTGTCATCAAAATCGTATTAATAAAGCTGTTGACATTAATGACTATCTTACTTTAACCGCTGCCTATGCAATATAATATCAATTTACCTACGGAACGTGTATGGCTTCTTTCCGGTATGCATTCTTCTATAAGTTTTTTACCTGTAATAAAGGATTATCGCATACGGTACGTGTCATCAAAATTGTATTTATAAAGCTGTTGACAATAATGACTATCTTACTTTAACCGGCGCCTATGCAATATAATTCTTATTTAATATAAGAAATCATTTTGAAAAATTGTGATTTTTTTCTTATTTCTGCTCAAAATATAGATTATGGATACTCATTAGAACTGCCTCATCGAGCATGTTCTAACGAGTACCCACAATCTATATTTTGGAGCAGAAATAAAAAAATAAGGTTTTTGGATAGCCTATTGGCCATTTTGTGGAAAAGTAACAGTCCTTTTGGCTTTCCGCTGTTGGTGTTTCCATTAGGGTCTGTTGTTAATTGTTTGTGTGTCTTTCCCTTTGGTGTCTCTGATGGGCGCTGTGGGTTGATTGTATCGATTCCTGATCATTGCCTCCACTTCTATTTTACCCCTGTAAACCCCCCAGTTTTACTATATAATCGTGAGGTTCAAGGGTGGAGGGTGCAAAATTATATAGGTGTGTTTTCGTGATGAAGAGAAAGAAAGAAAAAAAGAAACCATAACAAAGCAAAAATGAAAACTGTTCCGAGAGAGAGAGGCAAACAAACAGACAGGCATAGATATGTATACATTATTTTTCTTCTTATCCAAGCTGTTGATAAAACCGCTCAATCTTTTTTTTCAACCCACGATGTGCGGTTGAGAGAGAGAGAGAGAGAGAGAGAGAGAGAGATTGTTTTGGCTGCAGCTGGTGTTGTGCCGTGTGGCGGCCGTAAAACGTCTCCCCGTACATCAACCATAGTGCAGTATATATTTTACTTTTGGTCCTTTGAGATCATCGTGAATATTCTGAGAAATCGGAAATAAATTATTGGTTTAGACTCATATTCTTGACAGGTGTTTAATTATTTGGACCCCATTTTGATTTATATCAGTCTTTGAATCGACTGCCTATTCGAAATTCGCAAAAATTGCAGTACGTTTTCTCTGGCTTTCTTTGCCGGATCATTACAGGGTCACTGATGAGGCTTTATTAGCCGAAACTACGTAGTATGCCCCATCTTCTTTCTTATGAATGTTTTCATTGCTCTTAAAGGAACTCATTTTTGATTTTTATTTACATGTCAAACATTGGGAGAGAGAGAGAGAGACAGACAGACAGACATAGATATGTATGCATTTTTTCTTCTGTGTGTACTCGTTAAAACAGCCTCAGTGAAGTAAGAGTGAAACAAAGCTCAGGAATCGAGTCGTTTATAATGGTTTCAGTTCTGCGTGGAAGCATCATGCAGCTCCATCTATTTTTCCAAGCCCAGATGGGCGGGGCGAGGCAGATAGTATAGTCAGAGAGAGAGAGAGAGAGAGAGAGAGAGAGAGAGAGAGAGAGAGAGAGAGAATTAAACAATTAAACATACGCAACTATATGCAACGACTGGAATACAAGGACGGGACAGAGGGAGAGAGACTAACTTCTCGAAATATACAATTCGCGAAGTTAAGGGTACTTTTTAGAACCGCCTTAATTAGTGAATTCTATAGAGCACTTGCATCGCGAAAACACGTCTTTATAATTTTGAGACCATAAACTTTACTTTATATGGTAATAAATGAGGTTTAGGAGTATACATTATTTTTAATTATTTCTGTTCAAAATAGATTGTGGGTACTCGTTAGAACTAACTCATCGAGAAGAAACTTGGAAAATATCCGTTTTTTTTCTGTGTGTGTGTGTGTGTGTGTTTGAGAGAGAGAGAGAGAGAGAGAGAGAGAGAGAGAGAGAGACTAACCTCACAAAATATACAATCCGTAACACATTTATCAGAACAAAGTGAACATATGTCTGTTTTCGCCATTGTGAAATGAACGAATGTAAGTACCCAATGGAAACATGCTTTTAAAGGCAGTTTCAATTTTAATTAAAAATGCCCGTTTATCTTTTGAAGTATGTACCTTTATTTTGTGTTTCTTTGAAAGTCTCTCTTTTCCAATTATGAAGAACTTAACCAATGAAAATGTTAATTAGGAATTATTACCTGTTTTGATCAATACCATTAATCACATTGTTTATTTGATATGACACATTAATCACGCAATTAATGCCCTTAATGATAAGGTGTGAAAACATGCGCTCTTTGCAAAGTTAAACGTCTTTAATTATCGCTCAAGCACCTTTACCAGTTTTGTTTTAAATTGGTCGGTTGGTTCGTTAACAGAGTCGGCCAGTAATACATTGTTGAAGATTGCCGCAAATGCCGTCTACGCAACATCGCGTCAACGCCGATGCAACGTAATAAAGTTGCATCGGCGTTGATACGACGTTGCATACACATTGTGTGCCCACTAGGTAATACATGATTGAGTATTGCCGCAAATGTCGTCTTCGCAACGACGCGTCAACGCCGATGCAACGTAATAAATAGAAGTGGAAGCAATGATCAAGTCGATTCCTTTCATCAATGTTCTGTCAGAAATATGTGTATACTCTGATCAGATATGCGGCGTCCGACCCAGTAATTCCTGAACTGTAAGCAAATAGTGCAGACCCTGATCAGGCAACGCGGTTAGCTTGATACATTTAAGTACAGCTTCTTCCCTAGGACTATACCCGGTTGGAATTCTTTACCAGCATCTGTTTCTGAGGCCCCTGACTTGGTATCCTCCAAGCAGGGACCGTCTACTCTCTCGTTTTAACAGCTAGGTAGGGGCCGGTCTGTAAGTAAAGTATGAGGGATTTTTTTAAACTGTGCCGGTTGGGCGACGCTACTGTAGCCGGAGAGGTCTGGTTTCCAATGATGATTTGAAAAAGCCGGCAGGAATCTTTCTTTTCTTTCTTGTCTATCCACAGCTAGGTGTTTCTTTCCAATATTTTCCACTTTCTCTTTTTCACGCGCCATCAGAGACATGCTGTTCAAGTATGATGCTAGAGGTCCCGGGTTCGATCCCCGGCAGCGGCGAGAAAATTTCGGTGTCCGAACACGCTCCATTGGCATCATTTGCAGGGATGAATGTCATAAAGTGCACCGTCCTTCGGATCGGGACTTTAACTGGAGGCCCCCTGTGCAGGGAGAACCATCCCCTGTGCAGGTTAAAGATCCCTACCGTAATTACATGATTACTGTGTAGGCTTTCATCCTGCAAAACCTGGAGTGTATGTAATATACACCTGCGGGATTTATGGACATCTCGGCCCCTAACAAACTCGGCCCCTGACAAACCCGGCCCCTGACAAACTCAGCCAATAGCAAACTCGGCCCCCATTCAACTTCGTCCCTAAAGAATCAGTCCCTAGCAGCATTTAGGTACTAAAATACAATGTTTTTGTTTCCGAGAATCAATTTGGTAGGTGGATAGGTAGTTTCACAGAAAGTTTGAGCATATTTATCGTTTTTAATACAAAACCTTATCCACGATAAAAGATCGCGGAAACCCATGCTGTAATTGGGACGGTGTTGGAATTGAGTGTGGCATCACGAAAACATGCTTATATAATTTTGACAACCTGCAACCGACTTTTATATAGTAAAACTGGGGTTTACAGGGGTTTATAAAAATATCATTTTTTTTTCTTCTCAAAAACATAGATTGTTGGTTTTTGTAAGAACCGCTTTGTCGATGCCGTTTTTACAAGTACCCAAATCTGTTTGCTCAAAAACATAGATTGTTGGTACTTGTTAAAATCGCCCTGTCAATGTGGTTCTAACCACTACCCAAAATCTATGTTTATAGCAGAAATTAGAAAAATATGTTCATGTTTCATCTGAAAATGTTCATATTTGGGTGGTGAAAAATTCAATATTTTAGAAAATGCGTGTTTTTTTTGTGTGATATTAACATTTCCAGTGTAAAACCAAATGTAAACCTATAGAAAACAATATTCGCCCCCGCCCATCGGGGCTTGGAGAAATAGTTTGGGCTGCATGATGCTTCCACGCAGAGCTGAATCTGACCACACACGAATACTGGTAAACTGCTTAGAAGGACTAAGCCTGCCCAGGCAAAGCGGTGCGAGTCAGATCGTCCAATGCAAATGAGCCTTCTGGTTTCATTGGGCGGCAGGGCTTGAGATGTCATTTCATCTCAATGTCGGATAAAAGCCCCACACAATTGGTAGCAACGTCTCCAAAATGACCTAAATAGTGTTGACGGTGCCGTTAAACCCCAATTCAAACAAAAAACAAAACAAACAGAAAATATAGCTCATGCTATACATGGTTCTCCACGATCTGATTGTGCGTTGGCGACGTTCATTACGAAACCACTCATATACCAATACATTGTCATTTTTTTGGCCAAAAATGGAAATTTTAAGATGAAATTGTGATATGTTTCTTATTTTTGCTCGAAACATAGATTACGGGGGCTCGATAGAAACGTCTCGACAGTTCTATTGAGTACTCATAATTTGTTTTTTAGCAGATATAAGAAAAATAATGTTTTAAGAAAGAAACTTAAATTATTCTGCCGTTCATGAACGTATGAATGACAGCGTAGCGCTAGCAAAGTTTATATGAACCCCTTCAGTGTTAAGTTACTTTGCAGGCGATCCGCTGCTTTCATACTTTCATGATTTGTTTTTGCTTGATTTGAGGTTTAACGTCCCCGTCAACACTGTAAAGGTCATTTTGGAGACGTTGCTTCCAATCTGTGGGACTTTTATCCGACATTAAAAATATGTGTAATATAGTTTGATAATAAGTCAATTCCAACACTAATATATACATATTCTAATTTTAGGGGCCGAGTTTGTCAGGGCCGAGTTTGTAGGGGCCGAGTTTGCTAGGGGCCGAGTTTGTCAGGGGCCGAGTTTGTTAGGGGCCGAAATGTCCTGTCACCCACCTGCGGTAATGGTCAAATGTGACCGACGCAGTATTAGAAGATAGATAGATATATAGAATGATGTCCCTTAACGCACAGATACAGACACTTAGGCTGACGTGATATGCGATGATGCTACTTAAATATTTGCCTCTTCTCACCTCTAATAAAAGTTCAACATTGAAAATTAGCCTTACAGTGAAAAGTGAGCGAAACGACTAGGGGGGGGGGGGGGGGGGGCGAAAGGAATCGACTAGGGGGCGAAACGGAATCGAGACAGTTCCCCGACACGGTTTTTGGAGACAGTTCCCCGACACATTTGAAGACAGTTCCCCGACACTTTTGAAGACAGTTCCCCGACACTTTTGTTCAAAGTTAAATGACCTGTGACTGATCCTGATGATTATCATAATTGATAGTTACATGTATTATGTGTTCATCAATATTCTGAAGACAATTCACCGACAGACGTTTAGAAATATTAATTATGGGTTCATAGACATTTTTGAAGACAGTTCCCCGATGTAAAATAAAAGATTATACTTGATACCATTATCAATAAGTTTAATGAATACACCTGAAATTAAGCGAACTAGCATGTTCAGTTAATGAACATGCACACATTTAAACAAAACAAAAATGTCTTCTAGGAAACGCAATAGTATACTTCTAATTGTCATTTTCCATATAATAAACATTTGAAAAATGAAAATGAGTTCAAACTTTTTGTTTTAAATAAATATTATTAAAGTATAAGAATATGAAATAGATATCTAACGCTGTTATGCGAAGAATAATGATATTGTTATTCGAACTGTCTTGAAATCAACGAGAAAATTTCATGCAACTCATAAATATAGTTGCCATAGCAAGAAACGTCCAAATTATAACTAATATAACTTATCCCTAATTGCCAATTAGGTCATTAAGACTATGAACAATAGTGTCGGGGAACTGTCTTCAAAAGTGTCTGGGAACTAATTGCCAATTATAATTATCAGTCACAGGTCATTTAACTATGAACAATAGTGTCGGGGAACTGTCTTCAAAACTGTCGGGGAACTGTCTTCAAATGTGTCGGGGAACTGTCTCCAAAAACCGTGTCGGGGAACTGTCTTGTCGGGGAACTGTCTTGTTCCCGGGCGAAACGACTAGGGGGAAACGACCAGGGAGGAAACGTCTTGGGGGCGAAACGACTAGGGGAGGAAACGGTTTGGGGGCGAAACGTCCCGGATTTCCACTGAGTCAATCTTACACTGTACGGGCTTTAAATAAAAATCAAAAATGAGTTCCTTTAAGAGCAATGAAAATATTCATAAGAAAGAAGATGGGTCATACTACGTAGTTTAAACTCTCCTGCGGACTTGGCATTCACCACAGAGGAGGGAAGACTATCTATCTATCTTTCCATACTGCAGCACCCCCTCGCGAGGATTATGTGCAGGTTGATTGCGACTTAAAATCCGATGCAAGGACAGAAAAAGAAAAGTGAAAGGTGACAGTGTTAAAAAAAAAGTGCAGAATTTAAAAACAGGTTAAAAACAGCTTTATTGTTGTGTTATGGCAGCCGATGGTCCAGGGACCGAACTGCCACACTGAACTGGTCAAGTGTAGGCAGCATGACAACCTCGGATGGGAGACTATTCCGGTAAACTATAGACAATGGAAAAAATGAATACTTGTAATAGTTAGCAGTAGTGTGTATCTGGCGGAAGGCATAGGGATAGACTATTCCATTGGGGAATAGTTCTAGGAAAGAACCCATCCGACTCACTATACATGCGTTACGGATTGTTTCGTTTTTTAGTTATACCATTATATTGCGCAGGCGTAGCAGCCATTACCTCTGGGGCGAGGTTCCTTGAAAGCAAAAATAGAGAGATTTTTACGAAAATTTATTGAGACAAGATGAGTGAAGAAGGCGCAGACATAAACAACAGTGCGGAGGAATTGAGTGACATTCCAAGATACAATCTGTACATCAGGGTATGGACCGATGAATCTGATTATTACTCGTTACATTGAAAAAGGAATTTTCGTGTTTCGTCAAATCACAGTTGGGCTTGTTTACACGGTCAATTGGGCGACTAAGTTGTTGTGTCAAGCGTATTTAATGATAAGGAAATACACGTAAGCATCGTTAGAGGCACAGACTTTAGATAGCCCCGGGCAGAGACCCCACTCTCGCAAAATCTTACGTGAATCCCACAAAGAAAATAAAAATCACACACAATTTTTTCCGACGGGCGAAATTGCACGCATATGAAATTGACTGGGGTGAATCGGCCAATTTTTCGCAATGGGCGAAATAGGCGTGTCTGAAATTGACTGGGGCGAATCGCTGAAATAGATTTGGGAAAACCTGCAGACTTGAATCCGGCCTATTCACCTTATTTGCATTATCTGCTGGTTCCTAGTCTGAAGGTTATCAGTGTTGGAAAAACAGGTAACCAGACCCCCCTGACCTTGAAAGGTCAGGGGGGTCTGGTTACCTGTTTTTCCAATATTGACAATGTGCAAGCTGGGAGCCAGCAAATAATGCAAATATGGTGAATTCACAATATTTGCATTATTTGGTGGCTCCCAGCTTGCACATTGTCAATATTGGAAAAACAGGTAACCAGACCCCCCTGACCTTAAAAGGTCAGGGGGGTCGGTAACAAGACATTTCGCCCCCAAGACGTTTCCCCCCTAGTCGTTTCGCCCCCCTTTTTTGGCCCCTAGTCGTTTCGCCCCCTAACCCTAGTCGTTTCGCCCCCAAACCCTAGTCGTTTCGCCCCCAAACTATTTTACTATATTTTATATATAAAAGATTCATATAAGAAAGAGAGAGAGATGGAGAGAAAGAAAAGAACCTGTTCTTTGATTGAAAATGTTAATTAGGAATTATGTTAAGTATTACCTGTTTTGATCAATACCGTTAATCACATTGTTTATTTGATTTGACACATTAATCACGCAATTAATGCCCTTAATGATAAGGTGTGAAAACATGCGCTCGTTGCAAAGTTAAACGTCTTTAATTATCGCTTAAGCACCTTTACCAGTTTTGTTTTAAATTGGTCGTTAACAGAGTCGGCCAGTAAATCATTGTTGAATATTGCCGCAAATGCCGTCTACGCAACATCGGGTCAACGCCGATGCAACGTAATAAAGTTGCATCGGCGTTGATACGACGTTGCATACACATTGTATGCCCACTAGATAATACATGGTTGAGTATTGCCGCAAATGCCGATGCAACGTAATAAATAGAAGTGGAAGCAATGATCAAGTTGATTCCTTTCATCAATGTTCTGTCAGCAATTTGTGTATACTCTGATCAGATATGCGGCGTCCGACCCAGTAATTCCTGAACTGTAAGCAAGTAGTGCAGACCCTGATCAGGCAACGCGGTTAGCTTGATACATTCAAGTACAGCTTCTTCCCCAGGACTATACCCGATTGGAATTCTTTACCAGCATCTGTTTCTGAGGCCCCTGACTTGGTATCCTTCAAGCAGGGACCGTCTACTCTCTCGTTTTAACAGCTAGGTAGGGGCCGGTCTGTAAGTAAAGTCTGAGGGATTTTTGAACCTGTGCCGGTTGGGCGACGCTTCTGTAGCCGGAGAGGTCTGGTTTCCAATGATGATTTGAAAAAGCAGGCAGGGATCTTTCTTTTCTTTCTTGTCTATCCACTATTTCTCTTTTTATGCCCCCAACTTTAAAAAAGTTGGGGGGCATATTGCTTCTGGCTTGTCCGTCCGTTCGTCCGTTAGTCCGTTCGTACGTCACGCTTTCTTGTGCATAGCATATCTTTAGAACCGTGTATGCTAGTGTTTTGAAATTTCATATATGGGTTCCTCATGAAAAAATAGTTGACCCGTATTTTTTTTCTTGTCCAAATTATCTCCCCTTCTTGAATTATTTCCCCTTTAATTAAATAACATAGAATTCTCGTTAGCAAGATATCTCAAAAAGTATTTGAGCTACAGCCTTGATATTTGGTATAGTGATTGGGACTAAGGAGGAGATTACCTGATTAAATTTTCAACCAATTCTATAAAATTTTGTTAGAGTTATGGCCCTTTGTAATTTTTTGCCACTCAATTGTGTTGCTTTCTGGTGCATAGCATATCTTTAGAACTGTGTATGCTAGTGTTTTGAAATTTCATATATGGGTTCCTCATGAAAAAATAGTTGACCCGTATTTTTTTTCTTGTCCAAATTATCTCCCCTTCTTGAATTATTTCCCCTTTAATTAAATAACATAGAATTCTCGTTAGCAAGATATCTCAAAAAGTATTTGAGCTACAGCCTTGATATTTGGTATAGTGATTGGGACTAAGGAGGAGACTACCTGATTAAATTTTCAACCAATTCGATAAAATTTTGTTAGAGTTATGGCCCTTTGTAATTTTTTGCTACTCAATTGTGTTGCTTTCTGGTGCATAGCATATCTTCAGAACCGTGTATGCTAGTGTTTTGAAATTTCATATATGAGTTCCTCATGAAAAAATAGTTGACCCGTATTTTTTTTCTTGTCCAAATTATCTCCCCTTCTTGAATTATTTCCCCTTTAATTAAAAAACATAGAATTCTCGTTAAGAGTTTCATTGATGATACTTGGTACATGCTTGGAACTAGGAGTGAAATTTTTATGCAGGCATCCATGTTTGACCTTGACCTAGATTTCATGGTTTGGTGACTTTGCGCCTCCACAGGCGCGACATAGCCTTCGGGGGAATTCTTGTTGTATGTTTTTGAGTCTTTAACAATATTTGTTGAATATTTTGCCATCTAAGGACAAGCAAAGGTTGGGGGCATTGTGTTTTACAAACACCATTTCTAGTTTTCCAATATTTCCCACTTTGTCTTTTTCGCGCGCCATCAGAGACATACTGTTCAAGTATGAATGAAGTCCCTTAACGAACAGATACAGGTACTTAGGCTGACGTGACAGGGTGATGATGCTACTTAAATATTTGCCTCTTCTCACCTCTTATAAAAGTTCAACATTGAAAATTAGCCTTAGAGTGAAAAGTGGGCGAAACGACTAGGGGGACGAATCGACTAGGTGGGCGAAACGACTAGGGGGGAAACGACCAGGGAGGAAACGTCTTGGGGGCGAAACGACTAGGGGGGAAACGGTTTGGGGGCGAAACGTCCCGGATTCAGGGGGGTCTGGTTGCCTGTTCTTCCAACACTGATAACGTTTCATTTCATTTCATAACCTTCAGACTAGGAACCAGCAGATAAGGCCAAAACAAACTATATGTGTGGTTCCTATTACATGGTTTTCAAAAATAGGGTAGGTAGGTAGGAAAATTATTTTATTTTTTATTTTTTTTTTTTAGCTCACCTGACCGAAGGTCATGGTGAGCTTTTGTGACAGTAAGATGTCCGGCGTCGTCGTGCGTCGTCCGTCGTCCGTCGTGCGTAAACTTTTTCTTGTGAACACACTAGAGGCCACAGTTTTGGTCCAATTATCATCAAACTTGCTCAGAATGATAATCATGACAATATCTCGGTCAAGTTCGAATTTGGGTCATGTCGGGTAAAAAAGTAGGTCAGTAGGTCAAATCATAGAAAAACCTTGTGAACACTCGAGAGGCCACAATTTTGGTCCAATCATCATCAAACTTGCTCAGAATGATCATTGTGACAATATTTTAGTGAAGTTTGAATATGGATCATGTCGGCTTAAAAAGTAGGTCAGCGGGTCAAATCATAGAAAAACCTTGTGAACACCCTAGAGGCCACAATTTTGGTCCAATCATAATCAAACTTGCTCAGAATGATCATCATGACAATATCTTGGTCAAGTTCGAATATGGGTCATGTCCGGTCAAAAAGTAGGTCAGTAGGTCAAATCATAGAAAAACCTTGTGAACACTCTGAAGGCCACTGTTTTGGTCCAATTATCATGAAACTTGCTCAGAATGACCATTGTGACAATATTTCAGTCCAGTTCGAATATGGGTCATATCGGGTTAAAAAGTAGGTCAGCGGGTCAAATCATATAAAAACCTTGTGAACACCCTAGGGGCCACAATTTTGGTCCAATCTTAATCAAACTTGCTCAGAATGATCATCATGACAATATCTCGGTCAAGTTTGAATATGGGTCAAATGGTTCCGGTCCGTTGCACATCTAGGTCACAGGAGCCAAAAACAGATTTTTTTCACCAAAAACTTAAAAAATCTTCTTCTCTGAAACCACAAGGCCCAGGTCTTTGTTATTTGGTATGAAGCTTCATCTAGTGGACCCCTACCAAGATTGTTCAAATTATAGTGCTGGGGCCAAAAATGCCCCCGCACGGGGGCCCTTTGGTTTTACATAGGCTTATATAGGGAAAATCTTTAAAAATCTTCTTCTCTGAAACCACAAGGCCCAGGACTTTGATATTTGGTATGAAGCTTCATCTAGTGGACCCCTACCAAGATTGTTCAAATTTGAGTGCTGGGACGAAAAATGCCCCCGCCACGGGGCCCTTTGGTTTTACATTGGCTTATATAGGGAAAATCTTTAAAAATCTTCTTCTCTGAAACCACAAGGCCCAGGTCTTTGATATTTGGTATGAAGCTTCATCTAGTGGACCCCTACCAAGATTGTTCAAATTATAGTGCTGGGGCCAAAAATGCCCCCGCCCCAGGGCCCTTTGGTTTTACATAGGCTTATATAGGGAAAATCTTCAAAAATCTTCTACTCTGAAACCACAAGGCCCAGGACTTTGATATTTGGTATGAAGCTTCATCTAGTGGACCCCTACCAAGATTGTTCAAATTATAGTGCTGGGACAAAAAATGCCCCCGCCACAGGGCCCTTTGGTTTTACATTGGCTTATATAGGGAAAATCTTTAAAAATCTTCTTCTCTGAAACCACAAGGCCCAGGTCTTTGATATTTGGTATGAAGCTTCATCTAGTTGACCCCTACCAAGATTGTTCAAATTACAGTGCTGGGGCCAAAAATGCCCCCGCCCCGGGGCCCTTTGGTTTTACATAGGCTTATATAGGGAAAATCTTAAAAAATCTTCTTCTCTGAAACCACAAGGCCCAGGTCTTTGATATTTGGTATGAAGCTTCATCTAGTGGACCCCTACCAAGATTGTTCAAATTTTAGTGCTGGGACAAAAAATGCCCCCGCCACGGGGCCCTTTGGTTTTACATGGGCTTATATAGGGAAAATCTTTAAAAATTTTCTTTTCTGAAACCACAAGGCCCAGGACTTTGATATTTGGTATGAAGCTTCATCTAGTGGACCCCTACCAAGATTGTTCAAATTTTAGTGCTGGGACAAAAATGCCCCCGCCACGGGGCCCTTTGCTTTTACATTGGCTTATATAGGGAAAATTTTTAAAAATCTTCTTCTCTGAAACCACAAGGCCCAGGTCTTATATATTTGGTATGAAGCTTCATCTAGTGGACCCCTACCAAGATTGTTCAAATTATAGTGCTGGGGCCAAAGATGCCCCCGCCACGGGGCCCTTTGGTTTTACATAGGCTTATATAGGGAAAATCTTTAAAAATTTTCTTCTCTAAAACCACAAGGCCCAGGACTTTGATATTTGGTATGAAGCTTCATCTAGTGGACCCCTACCAAGATTGTTCCAATTTTAGTGCTGGGGCCAAAAATGCCCCTGCCCCGGGGCCCTTTGGTTTTACATAGGCTTATATAGGGAAAATCTTTAAAAATCTTCTTCTCTGAAACCACAAGGCCCAGGACTTTGATATTTGGTATGAAGCTTCGTCTAGTGGACCCCTACCAAGATTGTTCAAATTATAGTGCTGGGACAAAAAATCCCCCCCTGCCACGGGGCCCTTTGGTTTTACATAGGCTTATATAGGGAAAATCTTTAAAAATCTTCTTCTCTGAAACCACAAGGCCCAGAACTTTGATATTTGGTATGAAGCTTCATCTAGTGGACCCCTACCAAGATTGTTCAAACTATAGTGCTGGGGCAAAAAATGCCCCTGTCCCGGGGCCCTTTGATTTTACATAGGCTTATATAGGGAAAATCTTTAAAAATCTTCTTCTCTGAAACCACAAGGCCCAGGACTTTGATATTTGGTATGAAGCTTCGTCTAGTGGACCCCTACCAAGATTGTTCAAATTATAGTGCTGGGACAAAAAATCCCCCCCTGCCACGGGGCCCTTTGGTTTTACATAGGCTTATATAGGGAAAATCTTTAAAAATCTTCTTCTCTGAAACCACAAGGCCCAGAACTTTGATATTTGGTATGAAGCTTCATCTAGTGGACCCCTACCAAGATTGTTCAAACTATAGTGCTGGGGCAAAAAATGCCCCTGTCCCGGGGCCCTTTGATTTTACATAGGCTTATATAGGGAAAATCTTTAAAAATCTTCTTCTCTGAAACCGCTAGGCCCAGGTCTTTGATATTTGATGTGTAGCTTCATCTAGTGGACCTTTGACAAGATTGTTCAAATTTTAGCCTTTGTTGATGTTTGGTATGAAGCTTCACCTTTAAGACCTCCCTCAACATTATGTACATTAAAGCCCTGGGGCCAATAATGGCCCTCTCTGGGGCCCACTTGTTACACTATGGATCAGGTGAGCGATCCAGGGCCATCATGGCCCTCTTGTTTTTTCTCACCTTCTATACTATGCTACACACCGCACTTATTTTTAGCTCACCTGAGCACGAAGTGCTCAAGGTGAGCTATTGTGATCGCCTTTTGTCCGTCGTGCGTCGTGCGTCGTGCGGTGTGCGTCGTGCGTCGTCAACAATTCACTTAAATGACATCTCCTCCTAAACCAGTGAATGGATTTCAAAATACTTTCATAGAAATGTTCCTTGGGTGACCCTCTACCAAAATTGCTAAAATGGTTCCGCTCTGCAGAACAAAATGGCCACCAGAGCTAAAAATAGAAAAACCTTTAAACGACATCTCCTCCTAGCCCTTTGGCCCGATTTCAAAATAATTTCACAGAAATGTTCCTTGGATGACCCTCTACCAAAATTGCTAAAATGGTTCCGCTCCGCTGAACAAAATGGCCGCCAGAGCTAAAAATAGAAAAACCTTTAAACGACATCTCCTCCTAGCCCTTTGGCCCGATTTCAAAATAATTTCACAGAAATGTTCCTTGGATGACCCTCTACCTAAATTGCTAAAATGGTTCCGCTCCGCTGAACAAAATGGCAGCCAGAGCTAAAAATAGAAAAACCTTTAAACGACATCTTCTCCTAGCCCTTTGGCCCGATTTCAAAATAATTTCACTGAAATGTTTCTTGGATGACCCTCTACCGAAATTGCTAAAATGGTTCCGCTCCGCTGAACAAAATGGCCGCCTGAGCTAAAAATAGAAAAACCTTTAAACGACATCTCCTCCTAGCCCTTTGGTTCGATTTCAAAATAATTTCACAGAAATGTTCCTTGGATGACCCTCTACCAAAATTGCTAAACTGTTTCCGCTCCGCAGAACAAAATGGCCGCCAGAGCTAAAAATAGAAAAACCTTTAAACGACATCTCCTCCTAGCCCTTTGGCCCGATTTCAAAATAATTTCACAGAAATGTTCCTTGGATGACCCTCTACCAAAATTGCTAAAATGATTCCGCTCCGCTGAACAAAATGGCCGCCAGAGCTAAAAATAGAAAAACCTTTAAACGACATCTCCTCCTAGCCCTTTGGCCCGATTTCAAAATAATTTCACAGAAATGTTCCTTGGATGACCCTCTACTGAAATTGCTAAAATGGTTCCGCTCCGCTGAACAAAATGGCCGCCAGAGCTAAAAATAGAAAAACCTTTAAACGACATCTCCTCCTAGCCCTTTGGTTCGATTTCAAAATAATTTCAAAGAAATGTTCCTTGGATGACCCTCTACCAAAATTGCTAAAATGGTTCCGCTCCGCAGAACAAAATGGCCGCCAGAGCTAAAAATAGAAAAACCTTTAAACGACATCTCCTCCTAGCCCTTTGGCCCGATTTCAAAATAATTTCACAGAAATGTTCCTTGGATGACCCTCTACCAAAATTGCTAAAATGGTTCCGCTCCGCTGAACAAAATGGCCGCCAGAGCTAAAAATAGAAAAACCTTTAAACGACATCTCCTCCTAGCCCTTTGGCCCGATTTCAAAATAATTTCACAGAAATGTTCCTTGGATGACCCTCTACCAAAATTGCTAAAATGATTCCGCTCCGCTGAACAAAATGGCCGCCAGAGCTAAAAATAGAAAAACCTTTAAACGACATCTCCTCCTAGCCCTTTGGCCCGATTTCAAAATAATTTCACAGAAAGGTTCCTTGGATGACCCTCTACTGAAATTGCTAAAATGGTTCCGCTCCGCTGAACAAAATGGCCGCCAGAGCTAAAAATAGAAAAACCTTTAAACGACATCTCCTCCTAGCCCTTTGGTTCGATTTCAAAATAATTTCACAGAAATGTTCCTTGGATGACCCTCTACCAAAATTGCTAAAATGGTTCCACTCCGCAGAACGAAATGGCCGCCAGAACTAAAAATAGAAAAACCTTTAAACGACATCTCCTCCTAGCCCTTTGGCCCGATTTCAAAATAATTTCACAGAAATGTTCCTTGGATGACCCTCTACCAAAATTGCTAAAATGGTTCCGCTCCGCTGAACAAAATGGCCGCCAGAGCTAAAAATAGAAAAACCTTTAAACGACATCTCCTCCTAGCCCTTTGGCCCGATTTCAAAATAATTTCACAGAAATGTTCCTTGGATGACCCTCTACTGAAATTGCTAAAATGGTTCCGCCCAGCTGAACAAAATGGCCGCCAGAGCTAAAAATAGAAAAACCTTTAAACGACATCTCCTCCTAGCCCTTTGGCCCAATTTCAAAATAATTTCACAGAAATGTTCCTTGGATGACCCTCTACTGAAATTGCTAAAATGGTTCCTCTCCGCTGATCAAAATGGCTGCCAGAGCTAAAAATAGAAAAACCTTTAAACGACATCTCCTCCTAGCCCTTTGGCCCGATTTCAAAATAATTTCACAGAAATGTTCCTTGGATGACCCTCTACTGAAATTGCTAAAATGGTTCTGCTCCGCTGAACAAAATGGCCGCCAGAGCTAAAAATAGAAAAACCTTTAAACGACATCTCCTCCTAGCCCTTTGGCCCAATTTCAAAATAATTTCACAGAAATGTTCCTTGGATGACCCTCTACTGAAATTGCTAAAATGGTTCCTCTCCGCTGATCAAAATGGCTGCCAGAGCTAAAAATAGAAAAACCTTTAAATGACATCTCCTCCTAGCCCTTTGGTCTGATTTCAACATAATTTCACTGAAATGTTTCTTGGATGACCCTCTACCGAAATTGCTAAAATGGTTCCGCTCCGCTGAACAAAATGGCCGCAAGAGCTCAAAATAGAAAAACCTTTAAACGACATCTCCTCCTAGCCCTTTGGTCTGATTTCAAAATAATTTCACAGAAATGTTCCTTGGATGACCCTCTACCAAAATTGCTAAAATGGTTCCACTCCACTGAAAAAAATGGCCGCCAGAGCTAAAAATAGAAAAACCTTTAAACGACATCTCCTCCCAGCCCTTTGGCCTGATTTCAAAATTATTTCACTGAAATGTTCCTTGGATGACCCTTTACAGAAATTGCTAAAATGGTTCCGCTCCGCTGAACAAAATGGCCGCCAGAGCTAAAAATAGAAAAACCTTTAAACGACATCCCCTCCTAGCCCTTTGGCCCGATTTCAAAATAATTTCACTGAAATGTTTCTTGGATGACCCTCTACAGAAATTGATAAAATGGTTCTGCTCCGCTGAACAAAATGGCCACCAGAGCTAAAAATAGAAATACCTTTAAGCAACATCTCCTCCTAGCCCTTTGGCCCGATTTCATATTATAGCCTGGGCCAATAATGGCTCTCCCAGGGGCCCACTTGATACCCTATGGATCAGGTGAGCGATCCAGGGCCATCATGGCCCTCTTGTTTGTTATATTGTTTTGCTTTTGTTGTATAATTGTACTTGAAAACATTGTAAACAAATAAAAGTATAATAACTAATGCTTAGTTTTCATCCATATTGTCCTAACTGTTACAAAAAAGGGTGTTCTTCAGTCAGAACAAAGTATTTTGATTGGACATCCTGTGTACCGGTATGTGTTTGCCTCTTACAAAAGGTCAGCCTTTTGGACTTGCTGTTCTAGTGAAGGTTGCTTTATAACTGTTATTGTACCATATATACATTGAAGATAAATGTAAAAGTTCAAAAGATCAAGATGAAATGACAGAGTAAACGGATATCAGAAAGTTTCTTTTAACGGCTTAATGCTGCAAATTAAACATCCAGCAATTAGCACCAGCAGAAACTATTTTATATAATCTTTTCAAATCGTAGTCCTTGTGCCATTTGTATCTGTATTACTTTGTCTTAAAGCTGAACATGATAGATAGATAGATAGATAGATAGATAGACAGATAGATAGATAGATAGATAGATAGATAGATAGATAGATAGATAGATAGATAGATAGATAGATGGTTCTGACTCCTAGATAGATAGATAGATAGATAGATAGATAGATAGATAGATAGATAGATGGTTCTGAAAACAGGAGTCCAAAATCCTTCATTTTGAAAAGTTAAGTTCCTGATCTTGATTGCACAAAAAACATTAACAACATTTCCAAACACGTGTGCACTACATCATATTTGCATGTTTCCCTAACTGCCTCTTTCATGACTTCAATCCAAACTTGTACAGTGTGGAAACTCAATAGAACCATGCCATTGAGGTGGTTGTAATAAGAAACCACAATGTACATGTATGTTCTGGAGCAGAGATTGGGAAAAAAATATATCCCCAGTTAAGTCTGCTTTCCCCTTTAACTAGGGGCACGCAAGGGTGAGCAGGGATAAATAAGTTCTGAATAGTTAGATCCTCCGGAAGCAAAGAATACACCAAATAAACGAAAATAGCAGACTCGGTTTTATTGAGTCTGTTCATCTCAATGTCTGGTAAAAGACCTACAGCATTGGAAGCAACGTCTCCAAAATGACCTTTACAGTGTTGACGGGAACGTTAAACCTCAAATCAAATTACCAAAATATAACAACGTCATGCCTGTTTAAAGAATGGATATTTTAGACACGTTTTTTAGCAATAGATTGTTGCCTGTTTGATGGTTTACCGCTAATCCCGCTGTTTATTGTTCCAAATTATCTCACTTAAATTTGATGACCAGTGTACATGTAAGTGATACCAATTAAACGATTAGGTGTGAAAGGTTACCTGACCAGTGTTATCATGTGCATATGCGGCCAGTCTGATTGGCGAGTGTCTAAACTTTCCGAGAAATGAAACCTTGTGAGCAATAAACTCAGATCAGACTGTGCAGAACTTCCAGCTGATCTGAGTCTTTTCTGTGCGCGCATACGCATTCAGTGCATTTCTCGGAAAGCATTTCTGATGTCACGGCCATATGACATCCTAGCTCATTAACTACCGTCTTTGTCGGACATATATTACAACATGTTAAACTGCTTCCTGCACTCACGAAAAAAAAAAAATTCTTTTAGCGTAAAATCAGCCTGTACATCGAGCTCTTGGTTTGCTGCGATCTGCATATCCCAGAAGCCATACTACAACAGGTTTGAACAAAGAGCAAAGACTGATGAGACTGTGCAGGCTGATGATCTGTGACTTCACCTGTCGCACAGTTTTACTGTCATGTTTTCCCAAAATTGGATTCGAAGACCGTGTGTGCAAACTATCGATGACGTGTTATTGAAAAACGTGGGAAAATTTCAGACTGCAACAAATGCACGTTCAAAATGACGGCGGGAAATTAAGCGCGGCATGAAAAAAACTATATATGTGTGACCAGCGAAGACTACGATCATCCTGCGCATCTGTGAAGGCTTAGCTTTCTGTTCATGGAGATAGTGAAAATACTTGAGAGATTTACACAAGCTGTCTGCATTATTTATGTTTGTTGAAGCGTGCACACTTGTCTGATTATCGCTACAGGTGGTAAAACATGATTTGGATAATTTTTATTGTCACAAAAGCAATCTGATTATTGAGAGGGGTCGTACCGTCATGGTCTGCATACCGCAAGAAATGTGCGCCATTGTCCTTTTTTATGCGTCCGAGACATGGGTTTTATGCATCTTGCGCTTCCGAAAACAAATTGCATTCATAATTTGTGGGTTCCAACCGCTTCCTAATTTTGCCTCTCTTACCGGTATATGGAAATACCTGTTGATCACAGGAGACAACAGACGTTTTATCCTCTGTTAGTAGTTTTTTTTTCTTATTTATTTTGTTTCCGGTGGTGGTTCTATTGGCTTGCATGAACTGTCTTGAATGTGCTAGGTACTGGAGATTTTGGATTATAATTATGGGTTACTTCAAAGCGTCGGCTTCTTCAGAAGTAGCCACGTGCCTTATCCCTGACCCATTTGAACTGTAACTGGCAATTGTTATTGGATTAGCACAGGCCACTTACCGTTAACTGACAGCTTGCGGCAATTGATAAAAAACAGCTTTTAAATAGCGATGCTTACGATATGCATTTTTATTCTAGGCTCACAGTTATTTAGAGACAAACACGGATGTTTCTGATGTTGTTTTTTTTGGCAGACGCACACCATTTTCATGCGTAAATACGACCAGATTGTCCTTTAATGAAAGCGCTTTTTAATGAATATGTACTTAAATACTTTAACCATGAAAAATTGAAAGACCGTTTTTGCACATAAAATGTTTGTAATATTCATGATAGAAAAAATAATTAGGGTCGGCGGGAAAAAGTTAGGCACGGTCGGGTAACCGGAACCACACATATATTTTATATTGGCCTAATGCAAAGAAGGTGAATTCACCATATTTGCTGGCACCCAGCTTGCACATTGACACAGGGATTTTCCTACCCTTCAAAATCAGGGTCCAGGGGCCGCTGAGTTTGGGAAAATCAGCTCACTAATTTTTGTAGTTGGGAATTTAAATCAGCTGTAACTTTGTCAATTTTGGTTCAATTTTCATGAATTAAAGTGTAGCACAACATGAGAAATTGGGAAATTTGGAATGAATTTTGGGAATATCTGTCTCTAAATTGGGAAAAATAGGGGCCAATTACCGGCCCCAAAGTTGCACTAGGAAAATCCCTGTGACAATATTGAAAAAAAAACAGGTAACCAGACCCCCTCACCTTTCAAGGTTAGGGGGGTCTGGTTACCTGTTTTTCAAACACTGATAAGGCCAAAACAAAATATATGTGTGGTTCCGGTTACCCGACCGTGCCTAGCTTTTTCCCGCCGACCCTAATTATTTTTTCTATCATGAATATTCCAAACATTTTATGTGCAAAAACGGTCTTTGAATTTTTCATGGTTAAAGTATTTAAGTACATATTCATTAAAAAGCGCTTTCATTAAAGGACAATCTGGTCGTATTTACGCATGAAAATGGTGTGCGTCTGCCAAAAAAAAAAAAAAAACCATCAAAAACATCCGTGTTTGTCTCTAAATTACTGTGAGCCTAGAAAAACAATGCACTTCATAAGCATCGCTATTTAAAAGCTGTTTTTTTATCAATTGCCGCGAGCTGCCAGTTAACGGTAAGTGGCCCGTGCTAATCAATAACAATTAGCCAGTTACAGTTCAAATGGGCCAGGGATATGGCACGTGGCTACTTCTGAAGAAGCCGACGCTTTGAAGTAACCCATAATTATAATCCAAAATCTCCAGTACTTAGCACATTCAAGACCGTTCATGCAAGCCAATAGCCAACAAAATAAATAAGAAAAAAACTACTACCAGAGGGTAAAACGTCTGTTGTCTCCTGTGATCAACAG
This sequence comes from Lucinisca nassula, assembly GCA_963580285.1. Classification (NCBI taxonomy): domain Eukaryota; kingdom Metazoa; phylum Mollusca; class Bivalvia; order Lucinida; family Lucinidae; genus Lucinisca; species Lucinisca nassula. The sequence goes on along the minus strand of OY757013.1, from coordinate 5,999,826 downwards.
GTATTTTCCATGGACCGGTAAGAGAGGCAAAATTAGGAAGCGGTCGGAACCCACAAATTTTGAATGCAATTTGTTTTCGGAAGCGCAATATGCATAAACCCATGTCTCGGACGCATAAAAAAGGACAATGGCGCACATTTCTTGCGGTATGCAGACCGTGACGGTATGATCCCTCTCAATAATCAGATTACTTTTGTGACAATAAAAATTATCCAAATTATGTTTTACCACCTGTAGGGATAATCAGACAAGTGTGCACGCTTCAACAAACATAAATAATGCAGACGGCTTGTGTAAATCTCTCAAGTATTTTCACTATCTCCATGAACAGAAAGCTAAGCCTCCACAGATGCGCAGGATGATCGTAGTCTTCGCTGGTCAAACATAATATAGTTTTTGTCATGCCGCGCTTAATTTCCCGCCGTCATTTTGAACGTGCATTTGTTGCAGTCTAAAATTTTCCCACGTTTTTCAATAACACGTCATCGATAGTTTGCACACACGGTCTTCGCATCCAATTTTTGGAAAACATGACAGTAAACTGTGCGACAGGTGAAGTCACAGATCAGCCTGTGCAGTCTTATCAGTCTTTGCTCTTTGTTCAAACCTGTTGTAGTATGGCTTCTGCGATATGCAGAGAGCAGCAAACGAAAAGCTCGATGTGCAGGCTGATCTTACGTTAAAAGAATTTTTTTTCGTGAGTGCAGGAAGCAGTTTAACCTGTTATAATATATGTCCGATAAAGACGGTAGTTAATGAGCTAGGGTGTCATATGGTGGTGACATCAGAAATGCTTTCCGCGAAATGCACTGAATGCGTATGCGCACACAGAAAAGACTCAGATCAGCTTGAAGTTCTGCACAGTCTGATCTGAGTTTATTGTTCACAAGGTTTCATTTCTCGGAAAGTTTAGACACTCGCCGATCAGACTGGCCGCATATGCACATGATAACACTGGTCAGGTAACTTTTCACACCTAATCGTTTAATTGGTATCACTTACATGTACACTGGTCATCAAATCTTAAAGTGAGATAATTTGGACAATAAACAGCAGGATTAGCGGTAAACCATCAAACAGGCAACAATCTATTGCTAAAAAGTGTCTAAAATATCCATTTTCTCCATTCTTTAAACAGGCATGACGTTGTTATATTTTGGTCATTTGATTTGAGGTTTAACGTTCCCGTCAACACTGTAAAGGTCATTTTGGAGACATTGCTTCCAATGTTGTAGGACTTTTACCCGACATTGAGATGAACAGACTCAATAAAACCGAGTCTGCTATTTTCGTTTATTTGGTGTATTCTTTGCTTCCGGAGGATCTAACTATTCAGAACTTATTTATCCCTGCTCACCCTTGCATGTCCCTAGTTAAAGGGGAAAGCAGACTTAACTGGGGATATATTTTTCCGAATCTCAGCTCCAGAACATACATGTACGTTGTGGTTTCTTATTACAACCACCTCAATGGCATGGTTCTATTGAGTTTCCAGACTGTACAAGTTTGGATTGAAGTCATGAAAGAGGCAGTTAGGGAAACATGCAACTATGATGTAGTGTACACGTGTGTAGAAATGTTGTTTAGTTTTTAGCTCACCTGAGCCGAAGGCTCATGTGAGGTATTAGTATACCACGAGCCGGCGTCCGTCGTCCGTCGTCGTCGTCGTCCGTCGTCCACACTTTCAAAGAAGTATATCTCCGGAACCAGTGGGTCAATCTTGATCAAATTTCATGTGAAGCATTATCAGGTAGGGGGAAAGGCTGCATACTGTTTTCGGGCAGATCGGATTGGAACTCTGGTTGCCATGGCAACAAATAGCTCCCATAGACTTAACATAGGAAAAAGTTTGTCATCACTCTAGCTCCGTCAATTTTTTTCTGATTGTCTTCATTCTTGCAGATAACGAGGACAGGCATGAAATCTCGATCAAGTTCGATTTTGGGCTGAATCGGATTATTCACTCAGGAGTTACGTGCCCTTGAGCGTTAGGAAAAAGCTTGTCATCACTCTAGCTCCGTCAATTTTTTTCTGATCGACTTCATTCTTGCAGATAACGAGGACAGGCATGAAATCTCGATCAAGTTCGATTTTGGGCTGAATCGGATTATTCACTCAGGAGTTACGTGCCCTTGAGCGTTGAAAAAATTGCCTATTGACTTAACATGGGGAGAATGTTGTCATCACCGTAGCTGCTTCAATTATTTTCAGATTGGCTTTATTCTTGCAGATAACCAGCACAGCCATGAAATCTCGGTCAAGTTCGATAACTGGCAGAATCGGATCATTCACTTAGGAGTTACCTGCCCTTGTGTGTTTTTGCATTAGGGTTAATGGGAATTTCAAAAATGTATATCTTAAAGACTACTTGGCCAACTTTGATCAAATTTCATGTGTCGCATTATTGGGCAAGTGGAAAGGCTTCGTTAGGTTTTCAGGCAGATCTGAGTGGAACTCTGGTTGCCATGGCAACATCTAGCTCCCATAGACTTCACATAGGAAAAAGCTTGCCATCACTCTAGCTCCGTCAATTTTTTTCTGATCGACTTCATTCTTGCAGATAACCAGTTCAGGCATAAAATCTCGGTCAAGTTCGATTTTGGGCTGAATCAGATAATTCACTCAAGAGTTACGTCCCCTTGAGCGCCCGAAAAATTGCCTATTGACTTAACATGGGGAAAATGTTGTCATCACTGTAGCTAGTAACGAGGACAGGCATAAAATCTCGGTTAAGTTCGATTTTGGGCAGAATCGGAATATTGACCTTGGAGTTACGTGACCTTGCGACAAAAAATTTGCCCATAGACTTAACATAGGGAAAATGTTGTGACTACGATAGCGACTTGAATTTTTAGCTCACCTGAGCCGAAGGCTCATGTGAGGTATTAGTATACCACGAGCCGTCGTCTGTTGTCGTCGTCCGTCGTCGTCGTCCGTCGTCCACACTTTCAAAGAAGTATATCTCCAGAACCAGTGGGCCAATCTTGATCAAATTTCATGTGAAGCATTATGAGGTAGGGGGAAAGGCTGCATACTGCTTTCGGGCAGATCGGATTGGAACTCTGGTTGCCATGGCAACAAATAGCTCCCATAGACTTAACATAGGAAAAAGTTTGTCATCACTCTAGCTCCGTCAATTTTTTTCTGATTGTCTTCATTCTTGCAGATAACGAGGACAGGCATGAAATCTCGATCAAGTTCGATTTTGGGCGGAATCGGATTATTCACTCAGGAGTTACGTGCCCTTGAGCGTTAGGAAAAAGCTTGTCATCACTCTAGCTCCGTCAATTTTTTTCTGATCGACTTCATTCTTGCAGATAACGAGGACAGGCATGAAATCTCGATCAAGTTCGATTTTGGGCTGAATCAGATTAGTCACTCAGGAGTTACGTGCCCTTGAGCGTTGAAAAAATTGCCTATTGACTTAACATTGGGAGAATGTTGTCATCACCGTAGCTGCTTCAATTATTTTCAGATTGGCTTTATTCTTGCAGATAACCAGCACAGCCATGAAATCTCGGTCAAGTTCGATAACTGGCAGAATCGGATCATTCACTTAGGAGTTACCTGCCCTTGTGTGTTTTTGCATTAGGGTTAATGGGAATTTCAAAAATGTATATCTTAAAGACTACTTGGCCAACTTTGATCAAATTTCATGTGTCGCATTATTGGGCAAGTGGAAAGGCTTCATTAGGTTTTCAGGCAGATCTGAGTGGAACTCTGGTTGCCATGGCAACATCTAGCTCCCATAGACTTCACATAGGAAAAAGCTTGTCATCACTCTAGCTCCGTCAATTTTTTTCTGATCGACTTCATTCTTGCAGATAACCAGTACAGGCATAAAATCTCGGTCAAGTTCGATTTTGGGCCGAATCAGATAATTCACTCAAGAGTTACGTCCCCTTGAGCGCCCGAAAAATTGCCTATTGACTTAACATGGGGAAAATGTTGTCATCACTGTAGCTAGTAACGAGGACAGGCATAAAATCTCGGTTAAGTTCGATTTTGGGCAGAATCGGAATATTGACCTCGGAGTTACGTGACCTTGAGCGACAAAAAATTTGCCCATAGACTTAACATAGGGAAAATGTTGTGACTACGATAGCGACTTGAATTTTTTTCAGATCAGCTTCAAACTTGCAGGTATTGAGGACAGACATAAAATCACGGTTAAGTTCGATTTTGGGCCGAATCGGATTATTTGCCTTGGAGTTACCTGCCCTTGAGCATGAAAAAATACGTTGTGACCACGATAGCAACTTTATTTTTATTCAGATCAGCTTCAAACTTGCAGGTAACGAGGACAGGCATAAAATCCTGGTTAAGTTCGATTTTGGGCCGAATCGGAACATTGACCTCGGAGTTACATGACCTTGAGCGACAAAAAATTTGCCCATAGACTTAACATAGGGAAAATGTTGTGACTACGATAGCGTCTTGAATTTTTTTCAGATCAGCTTCAAACTTGCAGGTAACGAGGACAGACATAAAATCTCGGTTAAGTTAGATTTTGGGCCGAATCGGATTATTTGCCTTGGAGTTACCTGCCCTTGAGCATAAAAAAATATGTTGTGACCACGATAGCAACTTTATTTTTATTCAGATCAGCTTCAAACTTGCAGGTAACGTGGACAGGCATAAAATCTCAGTTAAGTTCGAATCGGAATATTGACCTCGGAGTTACATGACCTTGAGCGACAAAAAATTTGCCCATAGACTGTACATAGGGAAAATGTTGTGACTACGATAGCGACTTGAATTTTTTTCAGATCAGCTTCAAACTTGCAGGTAACGAGGACAGACATAAAATCTCGGTTAAGTTCGATTTTGGGCCAAATCGGATTATTTGCCTTGGAGTTACCTGTCCTTGAGCATAAAAAAATACGTTGTGACCACGATAGCAACTTTATTTTTATTCATATCAGCTTCAAACTTGCAGGTAACGAGGACAGGCATAAAATCTCGGTTAAGTTCAATTTTGGGCCGAATCGGAATATTGACCTCGGAGTTTCGTGACCTTGAGCGACAAAAAATTTGCCCATAGACTTAATTAGGGAAAATGTTGCGACTACGATAGCGACTTGAATTTTTTTCAGATCAGCTTCAAACTTGCAGGTAACGAGGACAGACATAAAATCTCAGTTAAGTTCGATTTTGGGCCGAATCGGAATATTTGCCTTGGAGTTACCTGCCCTTGAGCATAAAAAAATACGTTGTGACCACGATAGCAACTTTATTTTTATTCATATCAGCTTCAAACTTGCAGGTAACGAGGACAGGCATAACTTGGAATGCAATGCAATAATCATGACTTATATCCTGTAAGGGTCAATGGGCTGGATTCTATTAGCAGATTTAGTAGTCAAGTCTGTGAATTGTTAAAACTTAAGTTCCTCAGGTGAGCGGTTTAGGCTCATTGAGCCTCTTGTTTTTTGTACACTCAAGATCAGGAACTTAACTTTTCAAAATGAAGGATTTTGGACTCCTGTTTTCAGAATCATTGTGAGATCTATCTATCTATATCTCTCTCTCTCTCTCTCTCTCTCTCTCTCTCTCTCTCTCTCTCTCTCTCTCTCTCTCTCTCTCTCTCTCTCTATCTATCTTGTTCAGCTTTAAGACCAAGTAAGACAGATACAAATGGCACAAGGACTACGATTTGAAAAGACAATAAATAAAATAGTTTCTGCTGGTGCTAATTGGTGGATGTTTAATTTGCAGCATTAAGCCGTTATAAGAAACTTTCTGATATCCGTTTACTCTGTCATTTCATCTTGATCTTTTGAACTTTTACATTTATCTTCAATGTATATATGGTACAATAACAGTTACAACACTATTCAAGATAAAGCAACCTTCACTAGAACAGCAAGTCCCAAAGGCTGACCTTTTGTAAAAGGCGAACACATACACAGGATGTCCAATCAAAATACTTTGTTCTGACTGAAGAAAACCCTTATTTTTGTAACAATTAGGACAATATGGATGAAAACTAAGCAATATTTATTATACTTTTATTTGTTTACAATGTTTTCAAGTACAATTATTCAACAGAAGCAAAACAATATAACAAAAATAAGTGCAGTGTGTAGCATAGTATAGAAGGTGAGAAAAAAAAAAAAAAATAAAAAATAAAATAATTTTCCTACCTACCTACCCTATTTTTGAAAACCATGTAATAGGAACCACACATATAGTTTGTTTTGGCCTAACCTTAAATAACAACCCCAGCTGATTTTTTTAAGTTCAGAATATATCTTTAAAACAAAATCCTTCTTGCTTATAAAGCCTTCAAAAAGCTGCACAGAACAGTTTAAATTTTGAAAATATCTTTACTAGAACCAAAGTTACAGCAGTCTAAAGATTCAGAAAAGCGCTCATTTTTTATGCCCCGTGTATTCGGAATATCGGAAGGGCATTAAGTTTTACCCCTGTCCGTGCGTTCGTCCGGTGTCCGGGCCATAACTCCTAAACCGTATGGAATATATTCATGAAACTTCACAGTTGCATTCATCACACTGAGACGATGTGTCATGAACAAGGAAGACAACTCTTGCTTTTTTGGTTTTTGAATTATCTGCCCTTGACTTAGTACCATATAGTAAACCGTGTCCGGGCCATAACTCCTAAACCGTATGGAATATATTCATGAAACTTCACAGGTGCATTCATCACACTGAGACGATGTGTCATGAACAAGGAAGACAACTCCTGCTTGTTTAGTTTTTGAATTATCTGCCCTTGACTTACATCCATATATAGTCAAATAATATGTCATGTCCGGGCCATAACTACTAAACCGTATGGAATATATTCATGAAACTTCACAGGTGCATTCATTACACTTAGACGATGTGTCATGAACAAGGAAGACAACTCTTGCATTTTTTGGTTTTTGAATTATCTGCCCTTGACTTAGTACCATATGGTAAACTGTGTCCGGGCCATAACTCCTAAACCGTATGGAATATGTTCATGAAACTTCACAGGTGCATTCATAACACTGAGACAATGTGCCATGAACAAGGAAGACAACTCTTGCATTTTTTTGTTTTTGAATTATCTGCCCTTGACTTAGTACCAAATAGTAAACCGTGTCCGGGCCATAACTCCCAAACCATATGGAATATATTCATGAAACTTCACAGGTGCATTCATCACACTGAGACAATGTGTCATGAACAAGGAAGACAACTCTTGCATTTTTGGTTTTTGGATTATCTGCGCTTGATGCATATATTCTATGATTGATTTGAAGTACATTTGTAATATTTTTATCCACTCGCACAACATAGTTGTGAGGGGGGATATAGCATAACTTCACACAAATGTTCCTTATAAAAAAATCTCGAGCAAGTTTGACTTTCAAGGTCATGACCTCAAGGTCAAGGTCACTGTGGCTATTTTTAGAAAAACTTTGTCATCACTCTAGCGCCTACATTTCTTCACCAATTTAACTTCACACAAATGTTCCTTACAAAAAAATCTCGAGTGAGTTAGACTTTCAAGGTCATGACCTCAAGGTCAAGGTCACTGTGGCTATTTTTAGACAAACTTTGTCATCGCTCTAGCGCCTACATTTCTTCACCAATTTCATTATAACTTCACACAAATGTTCCTTATAAAAAAATCTCGAGGTGTTAGACTTTCAAGGTCATGACCTCAAGGTCAAGGTCACTGTGGCTATTTTTAGAAAAACTTTGTCATCGCTCTAGCGCCTACATTTCTTCACCAATTTCAATATAACTTCACACAAATGTTCCTTATAAAAAATTCTCGAGCGAGTTCTACTTTCAAGGTCAAGGTCACTGTGGCTATTTTTAGAAAAACTTTGTTATCGCTCTAGCGCCTACATTTCTTCACTGATTTCAATATAACTTCACACAAATGTTTCTTATGACAATATCTTGAGCGAGTTCGACTTTCAAGGTCATGGCCTCAAGGTCAAGGTCACTGTGGCTATTTTTCAAGGTTGGCAAAATGCCGGCAAATATGAGTATTTTCCATGCCGGTGGCATCTACCGGTAAATACCGGCAAATACTGGAAAATACTGGCAAATACTGGAAAATTGAACTTACCACCTTGGAAATAAAACAAAACCCTACACTCAACAGTTATATATAGATAATTTCAATAATAGTTGACTTAATATTTAATAATACTGATATAGATTAACTCTGATATTATTTTATTTGTTACTTTCTAATTTGGTATAATGTTAGAATAAAAAAGGCCTATTTAGTATCTGCCACTGTACTCATCTGTTCACTTTTACCTAGACTGATTGATCACATAAAACATGGCACTATTAATGAAATTTGCCCCTGGCTATCTTGTGCTCTTAAATAAACAATGCCTTCAGAGTTGTTAATTTAGTAATCTTGCAATTCACTCTAAAACTGTTGGACAATAGTAAAATGCTATAAATATCCTAAAATTTGAACACATGGTTTTACCATACAAAGTGTGTTCAAAAGATGCAGATGGATTGGCTCAGTCTTATCTTAATTAGTACACATTTAAAACTTAGAACCATTATGGTAAGTGACAATAACCAGTTACCAGATGCACAGGGAATTTCTTCCTGTATTTTTCTACTATTGATTTAAAAAGATATATTTTTTTGTTTAAATAATTTCAAGATTTTTAGTCTTAGATTCACATTTTGACTAGTTCAGCATACTTATTTTAAATTAAGAAATATTTTATTCTGTAGATTGATAACCTTACATAAATATTAAATTTAACATTTTCAACTCATTTAGTTTGATTATACTAATTTTAAGTCAATTTGTTAAGATTTCTGCAGTGTTTTAAGGGAAAAAAATTCAATTTGCCAGTTTTTGTCACAACTGATTTCAATGTAACTTCCAACAAATGTTCCTTATGACAATATCTGGTGCGATTTCGACTTTCAAAGTCAAGGTCACTGTGGCTATTTTTAGAAAAAATTGTCATCACTCTAGCGCCTATATTTCTTCACCGATTTCAATATAACTTCACACAAATGTTCCTTATGACAATAACTCTAGCGAGTTCCACTTTCAAGGTCAAGGTCACTGTGGCTATTTTTAGAAAAAATTGTCATCACCCTAGCGCCTATATTTCTTCACCGATTTCAATATAACTTCACACAAATGTTCCTTATGACAATAACTCTAGCGAGTTCCACTTTCAAGGTCAAGGTCACTGTGGCTATTTTTAGAAAAACTTTGTCATCACTCTAGCGCTTACATTTCACCGATTTCAATATAACTTCACACAAATGTTCCTTATGACAATAACTCTAGCGATTTCGACTTTCAAGGTCAAGGTCACTGTGGCTATTTTTAGAAAAAATTGTCATCACTCTAGCGCCTAAATTTCTTCACCGATTTCAATATAACTTCACACAAATGTTCCTTATGACAATAACTCTAGCGAGTTCCACTTTCAAGGTCAAGGTCACTGGCTATTTTTAGAAAAACTTTGTCATCACTCTAGCGCTTACATTTCTTCACTGATTTCAATATAACTTCACACAAATGTTCCTTATAACAATACCTTGAGCAAGTTTGACTTTCAAGGTCAAGGTCACTATGGCTATTTTTAGAAAAACTTTGTCATGGCTCTAGCGCTTACATTTCTTCACCAATTTCAGTGTAACTTTTTGGTACCTTATAAAACTTGGAAAAAAAGAGTAAAAGATCGTTATCATGGAAGATAAATAGTATGCAACGAAAAAATTAAAGGGCTAAATATGATTTCTGATATATTTTTGTAACACAGGGATGCCCAGTATCTGATTATTCTGAGTGCAAATCTTGGGAATTTATTGGTAGATAGATTAAGACAAGGTGCGGTTGATATTTTCAAATTGACTGGGGAATTTCCACATCGGTCTTGACCTTTGGCACGAATTGCAGGATGCTAAATTAACTTAAAATAACACAATTTTTACATCAAATTAAAGATCAGATTGTATAGAAAAGGAATTTAAATGCGCTTTTAGAATTTACTTTACATTCATGCCTCAACTTTTGGGTATAATAGCGTCAGTTTGGGTTGTCAGAATTAAAATGCGCAAGCATTACGGGATAACTTGACATCTCAGCTGACCAGCTATGTTATATTTAAATATGCAAATGACAATGTGTTTGTCGCATGTTAGTTTATTTATACACACCCCACCTACTTTCGCGCCGAAAATAGTCACTTGAGTCTCAGGTGTGATATACGCCTTAACCTCGTTATAACACGGAACTCCGGGTCCAACCAACGGACCGTGTTAGTTATCCGAATCGTGTTATAAATGCCGACCGTATTTGTCACAGGTAGATAGATTGACACTATGGTGATCAATAGTTTTCCAAACAAGATGATGTGCGGTCCGGTTAATAACCGTATTTCCCGACTAAAATGTGTTCAGAACTAATCAATGGCAGTAAACACCATGGCCCATCTAGTCAAAAGTCTTTTTAATTGAAACCAGCTGATAAACCACGTTTTTATCCACAAAATAGTCCGATCTGACAGCGAGTATGACGCCATTTTGATAGCTGGTTCCTGGCCCATGTCCAGTTCCGAACTATTGGCTATTGTCCGGGACAGTACCGAACTACAGTACTGTTAATAGATTTCAATGGTGAAATTACCGAATAAGGGTTCGGAACCGGATACGAGAAATTTGAATTACTTCCCTTGGAATGTCTCACCCATTTGAAATGATTTTTAATGGCGCACTTGGTCTTTGAATGATTTTTTTACCGCGAAAATCGACCATGAATATGTTTTATCATTTGCTTTTAAGCTGGAATAAATCTTTCTTTTGCATGCAGCTCTAGAAAATCAGTTTTATTGCAGTTCACGGATCATATCATCTGCAACGATGTTTAAAATTTCTGCTGAGCAGTGATCCTTGACAGAGCGTTATAATTTTTTTTCCGGTTGCGTAACGGAATTCTGTAATCTCTTTATCTCTAAGCCAACACTTTTGATAATGCCAATGGCAGTTCATGTTTATCGTGCGTGTCAAGCTAAACCGGTTTATATACTGTATATTCAACTCAATTCTATGCTAATATCGATGACATGTTTGGAGGCCTGCAATAAATATCAAAAAGTACCGTTATAGATCGTGTTAGCTACCTTATTACCGCAGTCAAAAGTGGGAGGAAAATAAAATAGTTGTGCTTAAAACCTGAAAGAACCCTCAGAAAATATTTATAAATGTTGGTTGGGAAAAATATTGGGTCCAAACCAAAACTGTTATATCCGAATTCGTGCTGTAACGAGGCCCGGGTGTACCTGTATTATCAATAATTACCTGTCAATTAAACATTTACTGGAAATTCAATGACCACAAACAATATATTTTCTGAAAGGTAATTTTATTGACTTTCAAAACATATATGAAATAAATGGATTAACAAAACAGTTTTTATGAAAAATGGACATATATTACAATGGTATGGTATTTTTCCATAATTCCAATTCAATATCAGCTGCAGCTGTGGTTGCTACCTTAAATCTGGGACGTTTCAGTCCCGAGTTGTTTCGGTCGGGTTGAATCGGCCTGGGTCGTTTCAGCCTAAATTTGGACCTGGGTTGTCTCGGCACTGGGTTGTTTTGGCCTGGGTCGTTTTGGCCCGATTTTTATTAGATAGCAGTTTTTTCTGCATTAAACATTGAATATTAATTATTATTTAAATGTGAAATATTATTTATTGACTGCGACGTTGAACCCCAATACAAACAAACAAAACCCACAATTTAGGTTTCTTGAGCAGAAATAAGAAAACAGATTGCTTACCCCAGTAAACTTCAGTTTTACTATATAAAAGTGGGGTTGAGGAGGTTTAAATTGTATAGACTTGTTTTTGGATGCGAAATCTTTATCAATGTCCTCAGAATGTAAAAGAAACAGCATATAAAGTACTTGTTCGCCGAATCTTGGAATAAGGTAGTTGGATTGAGACCCAGTGAGAGGGCCCTTCAAGAAGAGATCGGAATGCTCTTCCCAATTTGGTCATTTCCTCAGCTGAAGGTGTTGCGGGCGGATAGTGTTTACCTCTTTGGTGAGAAGTATGGACTGTTATTATTGGACTAACTTCCTACATCATGTCCCAGTGAATGAATGTCATTTGATATGTCACCAGTAACAATTCTGATTCCGATTCTGATGCTATTAGTTGAAATTGTCGACCTAAACAGTCCCTATCAATCACTAAACACTGCTATATGCTCAACTGCTCTTGAAGAGTTCACAAACCTAAGGACTTGCTTTTATTATACATGAGTAAATGCTTGTGTGAAAGGAATTGATATACTTGCGACAAAACGTCTGGAATGACGTGTGAATCAACTGGCTGTCACTCTTTACTTAGAGCGCAATGACTGGCGAAGAATGTAATAGATTATTTTATTGTTTAACTGTTGCCATTGCTGCAGATTGTTCCCAAAGATTTTGAAGGTTTGCGCAGCACGCAAGCGCACAATGGTCTACTTCACATGCCACATACAGACATGCATATTGCGCATCCTTTCTTTCTTGGTACTGATACTGCATCGGTCACATTTTGGATGAAAGCCTACACAGTAATCATGTAATTATGGTAGGGATCTTGAACCTGCACAGGGAATGGTTCTCCATTCACAGGGGGGCCTCCATTTAACGTCCCGATCCGAAGGATGGGGCACTAACCACAGCAATCACGCTCCATTCTAAGATTTTTCTTAATAGCCCTGTGGAAAAGGCTTCTGCGGTAAGCAGATACTGATCATACGGAACTGACGTGCATGATGATCAGTATTTACTAGTATCAATGACATGCACATTTTGAGAATAGCATGCGCAATATTTGTGAAATGTAAGAAGTTTTATATGATCAGCCTGCATCTGTCGTTGCGATACCTTCAAAGACTTAATATTAACCTATAAATCTGTTAATTGTGATCAGTCTACACAGTTTTTCTGAGCTATTAAAAGGTAAACAAGCAAAGATACATGTAGCAAAAGCACAGGCTGATCTCCGAGTCTAAGCAGTTCGAAAAAGCACTCTGTTTTCTGAGCTATTAAAAGCTTAAGAGCGAAGATAGCAAAAGCACAGGCTGATCTCCGATAGACAAAATATATATTCATGTAAATAAAGTGATAGAAAAATCTGGCCGAAACGACCCACCTCCGAAATTGGGTCGAAACGACTCAGGACCGAAACGACTCGGGATCGAAAAGACCCGCGACCATAACCTTCAGACTAGAGACCAGCAGATATTGCAAATAAGGTGGTTTGTTTGACTAGCTAGTACAGCTTCAAGCTTCACATCGGGAACCAATACACAGTCACCATGGCAACAATGATTCAGCCTGAAAAGGTTCCATTTGAAAGGCTACTGCCCAGTGAACATTTCGGCCAAGTTTGATATAAAACAGACCATTCATTAATCCGAGCCTTTTCTGAAGTTCTTAAAGCCGTTTTAGCTCACGGTTACGTAGTGACGAGGTGAGCTTTTGGAATCTCTTTTTGTCTGTCGTGCGTGCGTCAGTGCGTAATCTATTTCTTCAAACGACATGTCCTCCTAAACCACTGATCGGATTTTGACCAAACTTCACAGGAATGATTCTTAGGTGGTCCCCTTTCAAAGTTGTTCAAATGGTTCCGGTCCATTGCACATCTAGGTCACAGGAGCCAAAAATAGATTTTTTTGACCGAAAACTTAAATGAAATGTTTAGTTTTGTGACTAAAATGGCAGAAAACTACATTTTGTAAAGACTTCCGCGTTTTGCAAAGAAGTGGGTTCATCTGGCTCTGGATTTGAGAAATTTGCACAAAAATTACAAGATTGGCGTTAGTGATGGCGAATATCTAGGGCAAACCCTGTATAACTTTTGTAAACTCTGTTTTTCAGGCCTCACTTATTGACAATGAGACCCAGGGAGCCTGCCCAAAGAGCCAGCAAGCTTTTATGCAGTCATACATTTTAGCACAACAGAAAAATGTGGACTTTAAAGTGTGGACTGTGAACACATTGAATCCCCCACAAGATTTTAAAGATAAGAATATTGGTGGTTTTTATCCCTTCACAGAAGGGACTGGTGGCAGAGACACAAGTGGAAGACCAATAGCAGGACAAATGCCAACACAGCCTGATGATATAGACACATTCTTGGATTCAGTTAACAGTGATTGCCCGCTTCTGAAGAGACCCATATCGTTGAAAGATCACATTTTAGGGAAGGTTGATACACTGCAAACAGTGAGTAAAACTTAATTAACCATCTTAACCCTTATCTTGCTGTTCACGACAACCCCTATCTTTGCAAACAGTGTAGAACCAGATCAGATGGCTTCTGAAGAAGCCATCTGATCAGGATCTACACTGTTTGGCATTCAGTTTATGATTTTGTAGCACTAAATTACCTCAAGGAATTTGATTGGTTGATAGACAGAAATGGGTGTGGCTTAAATGAATATTCAGCAAGATAAGGGTTAACCTTTATTCTACTGTTCATGACATTCCCTACCTTTACAAACAGTGAAGATCCAGATCAGATGGCTTCTGCATCTGATCAGGATCTACACTGTCATGGAGTTTGTGAATTGAACAAATATATAAAGTAATTTGATTGGTTGATAGTCAGGAATACTCGCTGCATAATTTAATTCAGCCACACCTATAATAGGTGTGGCTAAATTAATTTATGCAGCAGGATAAGGGTTTCTAAACTTGACATATTATCTTACAATCTTTGAGCATGGCATGGTATAGGAGTCTGGTTTCCTGGCCATTTATGTCCATTTCTCTTCATTAACCCTTTTTGATGGCCCCCACCCATTTGGGCTTGAAGAAATAAATGGGTTTGCCTGATGCTTCCAAGCAGAGCTGAATTCGACCACACATGAGTACTGGTAAACCGCTTAGAGAATCTAAGCCTGCCCAGGCAAACCGTCCGTGCTTATAAACCCTATTGGTTTCATTGGGCGACAGGTCTTGAGCTGTCATTATGTCTCCCCCGAAAATTTTTTTCGGAGAGACATATTGTTTTTCCCCCGGGCGTCTGTCTGTCCGTCTGTCACACATTCGTGTCCGCTCTATAACTTAAAAACCCTTCGAGCTATCTTCACGAAACTTCATATAAATATTAATCGGCATTAAACGACGTGCAGTGCGCAAGAACTATAACTCTCGCATTTATACTTTTTGAATTATCTCCCTTGGAAGTTTGTCAGTATGTATATATGTATGGGCAAATTTTGTCCGGTCAATAACTTTCTTATTTTCAGATGGATTTTAAAATTACACCTCAGCCCCGTTATAGCACGGTTGGTGACAACACGAATTCGGATATAACACGGTTGTTGTTTGGACCCCAAATTTTCTCCAACCTTCCTTTTTTGCTTCGGCAAAAAAAGAAATCCTAGTGAGTTAACACGGTAGTTAGAAGAAATCCAGGCGTGTTAACACGGTAGTTAGCATTAAATCTTAATGTCGACTTAATCACTTGTCAATTATCCAATTTAACACCGTTATTGTATATCAGTAAACATGCAATAAACAACTTCTTCAATTATCCAATTTAACACCGTTATTGTATATCAGTAAACATGCAATAAACAACTTCTTCACACGGTCTGTAAATTTTACTAATGACGTGTGAAAACACCTGTGAAAACTCGTGGCTTCTATCCAGCCGAAAGATCAAAGGGTAAACACTTCTACTAGCTGGAGGCTGCTCATCAAAAATTGGTCATTTGCTCATGCACATTGATAATTTAATTAAGTAAACGAAACCCTGCAAACATTTCAAAGAAATTTTTTGCATACATTTGGCGAACAGGTTGGGCCCAGATCAGGCAGGTAGTCTGATATGGATCCGCACTGTGCAACAATGATTTTTAGCTCGCCTGTACGAAGTACAAGGAGAGCTATTGTTGTCACCTCGGATGGCGTGCGCGTGTGCGTTTGCGTTCCCGTCACACTGCATTAAAGTTTTTCAAATGCTTATATCTCAACAGTCACTCATCACAGACCACTCATATTTGGAACTTAAGTACCTGGGAGGGTCCTCTGATGTTCAAAGAGAACAGACCCCTGGGTTCATGCCCCGGGGTGGGGCTAGGGGTCAAAATCTAGAACACCTTTGTAATTCTGTGTTAAAGTTTTTGAAATGCTTATATCTCAACAGTCACTCATCACAAAGCATTCATATTTACAACTTGGATACCTGGGAGTGTCTTCTGAGATTCCAAGACAACACACCCCTGGGTTCATGCCTGGGATTGGGGATGGGGTGGGGCTGGGGGTCAAAATCTAGGACACCTTTGTAATTTGTTGTATACCTTTCCATTATACTAACGAGTTATAGACACAATTGGTTATACATCAGCCAATCAAGTGACATTGGTTCAAGTGTAAAAGGGTGAAGGTCATGGTGACCTACATTTCACAGTCCAGTGATTTTGCCTTATATCTTGAAGTCTATTTGTTGGAGAAATGTCATACCTGGGATATTAGTTCCATGTGACTCCACGATTGACCTCAAAATATATCTAGGTCACTGTGACCTATATTTCATGGTTCAGCGATTTTGCCTATTATCTCGAATACTATTTGATGGAGAAATGTCATACCTGGATAATTAGTTCCATATGACCCAATAATTGACCGCAAAATATATTTAGGTCATGGTGACCTACATTTCACGGTCCAGTGATTTTGTCTATTATCTTGAATACTATTTGATGGAGAAATGTTATACCTGGGTTATTAAATGCAGGTGACCCCATTATTGACCTCAAAATATATCTAGGTCACTGTGACCTATATTTTATGGTTCAGCGATTTTGCCTATTATCTAGAATACTTTTTGATGGAGAAACGTCATACCTGGATTATTAGCTCCATATGACACAATAATTGACCCCAAAATATATCTAGGTCATGGTGACCTACATTTCATGGTCCAGTGATTCTGTCTATTATCTTGAATACTATTAGATGGAGAAATGTTATACCTGGGTTATTAGTTGCATGTGACCCCATTATTGACCGCAAAATATATCTAGGTCAGTATGACTTATATTTCATGGTTCAGTGATTTTGCCTATTATCTTGAATACAATTTGATAGAGAAACGTCATACCTGGATTATTAGTTCCATGTGACTCTATAATTGACCGCAAAATATATCCAGGTCAGTGTGACCTATATTTCATGGTTCAGTGATTTTGCCTATTATCTTGAACACTATTTGATGGAGAAATGTCATACCTGGATTATTTATTCCATGTGACCTCATGATTGAGCTTGAATTAATATCTAGGTCAGTGTGTCCTATATTTCATGGTTCAGTGATTTTTCCTATTATCTTGAATACTATTTGATGGAGAAATGTCTTACCTGGATAATTAGTTCCATGTGACCCGATGATTGACATGGAAATATATCTAGGTCCTTGTGACCTATTTTCATGGTTCAATGATTTTGCCTTATAATTCAGATACAATTTGATCCTGAAATGTAATATCTGGAATATATGTTCCATGTGACCTGATTATTGATCTCAAATATATCAAGGTGAGTGTGACCTATATTTCATGGTTCATAAATTTTTCCTTATATCTTGAAGTCGCGAAACAGGCGAGCTATGCTGTCTGGTGACAGCTCTTGTTAAATTAACCAGCAGACGACAAGAGCAGACAACAATTGTTGTGATTGGCACTTTAAGGGTTAACACTTCAACAGAGACAACGCTATGCTCATGCTTGGTAAATGAAAAATTGCGCATTAGATCATATCTATACCCTGTCTAACCAAACGGGCACATACTGTGTATGCAATGTCATATTAAGGTCGATGAAACATGGCGATTTTCATCGACGTTGATGCAACATTGCAAAGGAAAGAACTGATAAAGCAGTCACTACAATTTGCACCCCAATGTGCCCGCTAGAGGGGTCTACTATCATAGGAAGAACATTGCATCCCTGGGCGAGGTGTATACACACGTCAAATCAACGCTGATGCTACGATTTGACGTTGCATCGACGTTGGTGCGACCTTGCTGAGACATCATGTGCCCTCCATGCGCTAGGGGATTTCTTATTTGAGAAAGAATTTGCTCCCGTGAAAAGAAAATGTGTTGGAAA
The DNA here is from genome assembly GCA_963580285.1 of Lucinisca nassula. Classification (NCBI taxonomy): domain Eukaryota; kingdom Metazoa; phylum Mollusca; class Bivalvia; order Lucinida; family Lucinidae; genus Lucinisca; species Lucinisca nassula. The sequence goes on along the minus strand of OY757013.1, from coordinate 5,981,699 downwards.
AGAATCTGCGCCAACGCAGCAAACCTCAGTGCAAAACCTTTCCCGTTTGCATAGTCTATCTGCGGAAGAAAAAAAAGAGAAAACAAACATAGATTATTGACCCATGAAAGGAAAGAATTTGCTCCCGTATGCAACATTGTTTTAACACCGATGTAACGAATTAACGTTGGAAAAGAATCTGCCCCGACGCAGCAAAGTGCCGACGCAGCAAACCTCAGCCACAAAACCTTTCCCGTTTGCATAGTCTACCGTATCTGCGGAAGAAAAAAAAAAGACATAGAAAAGAAAGAATTTGCTCCCCTATGCAATGTCGTTTTAACATCGATGTTTACAACAAATTAACGTTGCACCGACGTTTGTGCGGCCTTGCTCAGGCGTCTCATGCTATCCTTGCACTGGGAAGATTTTCTGGCATCACTTGCCTTGGCAGGGTTAGACCTAAGCAGTTTACCAGTACTCCTTTGCGGTCCGTTCCCGATTTCTCCAAGGCCCGATAGGCGGGGGTGCCCGTTTACTAATTCAATTGCAGTAAGAAAGTTAACTGTGGAAGGGAAAAATATAGTCAGATAGAGTTTTTTCCCTTGTGCATTACAATTGCTTATGCAAATGGGAACCAGTCACCGGGAACCACGGCCCATCTAAAAATACACACCGGGATTACACATGGACATATTGGAATAGAAATCAAACACAAACGTATGGATCGCTGTCTTTCACAAATTTATTTTAATTAAACAATCATGCAACGAATTTAAAGCAATAAATGCAACATCTAAAAGCAAAACAAACAAAAGAACAAACGATAAAATAGCCTGAAAAACATTGCAATAACACAAAACAAAGGTAAACAAACTGTGGCAGATGAACTTTTTCCGGGTCAATGACGATCGTTATAGCACGGTTCGGTTAACTAACACGGTCTTCTGATTGGACCCCGAGAACCGTGCTATAACGGGGTTGAGGTATACTTGGCAGAAATATTAACAACCATGAGACGATGTGTGGTGCGCATGAGGCAGGTCGGTACCTCAAAGGTCAAGATCATACCTAGAGGTCAAAGGTCAAAATAGGGGCCTGTTTTTCGTGTTTGGTCAATAACTTTCTTATTTTGAGATGGATTTTAAAATTACTTGGCAGAAATATTGTTAACCATGAGACAATGCATGTTGCGTATGAGGCAGGTCGGCACCTCAATGGTCAAGGTCATACTTAGAGGTCAAAGGTAAAAAAAGGGGCCTTTTTTTCGTGTTTGGTCAATAACTTTCTTATTTTGAGATGGATTTTGAAATCACATGGCACAAATGTTAACCAATATTAGACAATGTGTTGCATGCATGACCCAGGTTGGTACCTCAAACGTCAAGGTCATAATTAATTAGAGGTCAAATGTAAAAAAAGGGGCCTTTTTTTAGGTTTTGTCAATAACTTGCTTATATTTAGATAGAATTTGAAGTAACTTGGCAAAACTGTTAACTATCAGGAGACGATATGTTGCATGCATGATTAAGTTTGGTACCTCAAATGTCAAGGTCATACATAGAGATTAAAGGTAAAAAATGTGGCCTTTTTTGTGTTCTGTCAATAACTTTTTTATTTTTAGATGGATTTTGAAATTACATGGCAGAAATGTTAACCACCATGAGACGATGTGTTGCGTGCATGACCCAAGTTGGTACCTCAAATGTCAAGGTCGTACTGAGAGGTCAAAGGACAAAAAGGGGCCGTCAATAACTTTCTTATTATGTCTCCCCCGAAAAAATTTTTTTCGGAGAGACATATTGTTTTTCCCCCGGGCGTCTGTCTGTCCGTCTGTCCGTCTGTCACACTTTCGTGTCCGCTCTGTAACTTGAAAACCGTTAGAGCTATCGTCACAAAACTTCGTATAAATATTAATCAGCATTAGACGACGTGCAGTGCGCAAAAACCATAACTCTCGCATTTATACTTTTTGAATTATCTCCCTTGGAAGTTTGTTGGTATGTATATATGTATGGGCAAATCGTGTCCGGTCAATAACTTCCTTATTTTTTGATGGATTTTAAAATTACTCGGCAGAAATATTAACAACCATAAGACGATGTGTGGTGCGCATGAGGCAGGTCGGTACCTCAAAGGTCAAGGTCATACTTAGAGGTCAAAGGTCAAAAAAGGGACCTTTTTTTCGTATTTGGTCAATAACTTTCTTATTTTGAGATGGATTTTAAAATTATTTGGCATAGTTATTAACAACCATAAGACGATGTGTGGTGCGCATGAGGCAGATCGGTACCTCAAAGGTCAAGGTCATACTTAGAGGTCAAAGGTAAAAAAAGGGGCCTTTTTTCGTATTTGGTCAATAACTTTCTTATTTTGAGATGGATTTTAAAATTACTTGGCATAATTATTAACAGCCATAAGTCGATGTGTGGTGCGCATGAGGCAGGTCGGTTCCTCAAAGGTCAAGGTCATACTTAGAGGTCAAAGGTCAAAAAAGGGGCCTTTTTTCGTATTTGGTCAATAACTTTCTAATTTTGAGATGGATTGTAAAATTACTTGGCATAATTATTAACATTCATGAGACGATGTGTGGTGCACATGAGGCAAGTCGGTACCTCAAAGGTCAAGGTCATACTTAGAGGTCAAAGGTCAAAAAGTGGGCCTTTTTTTCGTATTTGGTCAATAACTTTCTTATTTTGAGATGGATTTTGAAATCACATGGCAGAAATGTGAACCAATATAAGGCGATGTGTTGCGCGCACGACCCAGGTTGGTACCTCAAAGGTCAAGGTCATACTTAGAGGTCAAAGGTAAAAAAGGGGCCTTTTTTGGGGTTTTGTCAATAACTTGCCTATTTTTAAATAGAATTTGAAGTTACTTGGCAAACATGTTAACTATCATGGGACAATGTGTTGCATGCATGATTCAGTTTGGTACCTAAAATGTCAAGGTCATACATAGAGGTCAAAGGTAAAAAAGGGGCCTTTTTTCGTGTTTGGTCAATAACTTTCTTATTTTTAGATGGATTTTGAAAATGCTAGGCAGAAATGTTAACCACCATGAGATGATGTGTTGCACGCATGACCCAGTTTAATACCTGAAAGGTCAAGGTCATACATAGAGGTTAAATGTAAAAAAAGGGCCTTTTTTGTGTTCTCTCAATAACTTTCTTATTATGCCCCAAACTTTGAAAAAGTTTGAGGGGCATATTGGTTCTGGTTCGTTCGTCCGTTCGTCCGTCCATTACGCTTTTGATGCATAGCATAACTAAAGAACCGTGTATGCTAGGGTTTTGAAATTTCATATATGGATTCCTCATGGAAAATTAGCTGACGCGTATTTTTTTTCTCGTCCGGATTATGCCCCCTTCAAGAGTTATTGCCCTTTGAATTTTTTTTTTTTTAATAAAATCTTGTCAGCAAGATATCTCAAAAACTATAGGAGCTAGAGCCTTGAAAATTGGTGATTATATTGATGGTGATGAGTAGATGAACTGATTAACTTTTGACAAAATTCCGAAAAATACTTTGTGAGTTATGGCCCTTTGTCATTTTGGTAATTTGTGCCCATTGTAATGTATGCTAAAAGTGATGCATAGCATAACTTTAGAACCATGTATGCTAGGGTTTTGAAATTTCATATATGGATTCCTCATGGAAAATTAGCTGACGCGTATTTTTTTTCTCGTCCTGAATATGCCCCTTTCAAGAGAATTTTCCCTTTGAAATTTTTTTAATAAAATCTTGTCAGCAAGATATCTCAAAAACTATTGGAGCTAGAGCCTTGAAAGTTGTTGAATAGATTGTTGGTGATGAGTAGATGGACTGATTAACTTATGACAAAATTCCAAAAAATACTTTGTGAGTTATGGCCCTTTGTCATTTTGGTAATTTGTGCCCATTGTAATGTATGCTAAAAGTAATGCATAGCATAACTTTAGAACGGTGTATGCTATAATTTTGAAATTTCATATATGCATTTCTGATGGAAATTAAGCTGACGCGTATTTTTTTTCTCGTCAGGATTATGCCCCTTTCAAGAGTTATTGCCCTTTGAATTTTTTTTAGCTCACCTGACCGAAGGTCATGGTGAGCTTTTGTGACAGTAAGATGTCCGGCGTCGTCGTGCGTCGTCCGTCGTCCGTCGTCCGTCGTGCGTAAACTTTTTCTTGTGAACACACTAGAGGCCACAGTTTTGGTCCAATTATCATCAAACTTGCTCAGAATGATAATCATGACAATATCTCGGTCAAGTTCGAATTTGGGTCATGTCGGGTAAAAAAGTAGGTCAGTAGGTCAAATCATAGAAAAACCTTGTGAACACTCGAGAGGCCACAATTTTGGTCCAATCATCATCAAACTTGCTCAGAATGATCATTGTGACAATATTTTAGTGAAGTTTGAATATGGATCATGTCGGCTTAAAAAGTAGGTCAGCGGGTCAAATCATAGAAAAACCTTGTGAACACCCTAGAGGCCACAATTTTGGTCCAATCATAATCAAACTTGCTCAGAATGATCATCATGACAATATCTTGGTCAAGTTCGAATATGGGTCATGTCCGGTCAAAAAGTAGGTCAGTAGGTCAAATCATAGAAAAACCTTGTGAACACTCTGAAGGCCACTGTTTTGGTCCAATTATCATGAAACTTGCTCAGAATGACCATTGTGACAATATTTCAGTCCAGTTCGAATATGGGTCATATCGGGTTAAAAAGTAGGTCAGCGGGTCAAATCATATAAAAACCTTGTGAACACCCTAGGGGCCACAATTTTGGTCCAATCATAATCAAACTTGCTCAGAATGATCATCATGACAATATCTCGGTCAAGTTTGAATATGGGTCATGTCCGGTTGAAAAGTAGGTCAGTAGGTCAAATCATAGAAAAACCTTGTGAATACTCAGGAGGCCACAAGTTTGGTTAAATCATTAATCTTGCTCAGAATGGTCATTGTGACAATATCTTGGCTAAGTTTGAATAAAGGTCTTTTCGGGTCAAAAAGTAGGTCAGTAGGTCAAATTAAAGAAAAAACTTGTGAACACTCTAGTTTTACATAGACTTATATAGGGAAAATCTTTAAAAATCCTTTTCTCTGAAACCACAAGGCCTAGGTCTTTTATATTTGGTATGAAGCTTCATCTAAAAGACCCCTAACAAGATTATTCAAATGATAGTGCTGAGGCCAAAAATGTCCCCGCCCCCGGGCCCTTTGGTTTTACATAGGCTTATATAGGGAAAATCTTTAAAAATCTTCTGCTCTGAAGCTGCAAGGCCCAGGACTTTGATATTTGGTATTAAGCTTTATCTAGTGGACCCCTACCAAGATTGTTCAAATTATAGTGCTGGGGCAAAAAATGCCCCCGTTCCGGGGCCCTTTGGTTTTACATGGCCTTATATAGGGAAAATCTTTAAAAATCTTCTTCTCTGAAACCGCAAGGTCCAGGACTTTGATATTTAGAATGAAGCTTCATCCATTGGACCTCTACCAAGATTGTTCAAATTATCGCCCTTGGGCCAAAAATGCCCCCGCTCAGGGGCCCTTTGTTTTTACATAGACTTATATAGGGAAAATCTTTAAAAATCCTTTTCTCTGAAACCACAAGGCCTAGGTCTTTTATATTTGGTATGAAGCTTCATCTAAAAGACCCCTAACAAGATTATTCAAATGATAGTGCTGAGGCCAAAAATGTCCCCACCCCCGGGCCCTTTGGTTTTACATAGGCTTATATAGGGAAAATCTTTAAAAATCTTCTGCTCTGAAACTGCAAGGCCCAGGACTTTGATATTTGGTATTAAGCTTTATCTAGTGGACCCCTACCAAGATTGTTCAAATTATAGTGCTGGGGCAAAAAAAGCCTCCACCTGGGGCCCTTTGGTTTTACATAGGCTTATATAGGGAAAATCTTTAAAAATCTTCTTCTCTGAAACCGCAAGGCCCAGGACTTTGATATTTTGTATGAAGCTTCATCTAGTGGACCCCTACCAAGATTGTTCAAATTATAGCCCTTGGGCCAAAAATCCCCCTGCTCAGGGGCCCTTTGGTTTTACATAGACTTATATAGGGAAAATCTTTAAAAATCTTCTTCTCTGAAACCGCAAGGTCCAGGACTTTGATATTTAGAATGAAGCTTCATCCAATGGACCTCTACCAAGATTGTTCAAACTATCGCCCTTGGGCCAAAAATGCCCCCGCTCAGGGGCCCTTTGTTTTTACATAGACTTATATAGGGAAAATCTTTAAAAATCCTTTTCTCTGAAACCACAAGGCCTAGGTCTTTTATATTTGGTATGAAGCTTCATCTAAAAGACCCCTAACAAGATTATTCAAATGATAGTGCTGAGGCCAAAAATGTCCCCGCCGCCGGGCCCTTTGGTTTTACATAGGCTTATATAGGGAAAATCTTTAAAAATCTTCTGCTCTGAAACTGCAAGGCCCAGGACTTTGATATTTGGAATTAAGCTTTATCTAGTGGACCCCTACCAAGATTGTTCAAATTATAGTGCTGGGGCAAAAAAAGCCTCCGACTGGGACCCTTTGGTTTTACATGGCCTTATATAGGGAAAATCTTTAAAAATCTTCTTCTCTGAAACCGCAAGGCCCAGGACTTTGATATTTTGTATGAAGCTTCATCTAGTGGACCCCTACCAAGATTGTTCAAATTATAGCCCTTGGGCCAAAAATGCCCCCGCTCAGGGGCCCTTTGGTTTTACATAGACTTATATAGGGAAAATCTTTAAAAATCTTCTTCTCTGAAACCACAAGGCCTAGGTCTTTTATATTTGGTATGAAGCTTCTTCTAAAGGACCCCTACCAAGATGATTCAAATTATAGTGCTGGGGCCAAAAGTGGCCCCGTCCCGGGGCCCTTTGGTTTTACATAGACTTATATAGGGATAATCTTTAAAAATCTTCTCTGAAACCACAAGGCCCAGGACTTTGAAATTTGGTATGAAGTTGCATCTAATGGACCTCTACCAAGATTGTTAAAATTATAGCCCTGGGGCCAAAAATGCCCCCACTCTGGGGCCCTATGGTTTTACATAGACTTACATGGGGAAAATCTTCAAAAATCTTCTTCTCTGAAACCACAAGGCCTGGGTCTTTGATATTTGGTATGAAGCTGCATCTAGTGGACCTCTATCAAAATTATTCAAATTATAGCCCTGGTACCAAAAATGTCCCCGCTCCGGGGCCCTTTGGTTTTGCATAGACTTATATAGGGAAATCTTTAAAAATCTTCTCTGAAACTGCAAGGCCAAGGCCTTTGATATTTAGTATGGAGCTTTATCTAGTGGACCTCTACCAAGATTGTTCAAATTATAGCCCTGGGGCCACAAATGCCCCCACCCCGGGCCGGGGCCCTTTGTTTTTACATAGATTTATATAGCCCTGGGGCCATTTGGTTTTGCATAGGCTTATGTAGGGAATATCTTTAAAAAAAATCTTCTTCTCTGAAACTGCAAGGCCCAGGTCTTTGAAATTTGATGTGTAGCTTTATCTAGTGGACCTTTGCCAAGATTGTTCTAATTATAGCCTTTGTTGATGTTTGGTATGAAGCTTCACCTTTAAGACCTCCCTCAACATTATGCACATTAAAACCCTGGGGCCAATAATGGCCCTCTCTGGGGCCCACTTGTTACACTATGGATCAGGTGAGCGATCCAGGGCCATCATGGCCCTCTTGTTTAATAAAATCTTTTCAGCAAGATATCTCAAAAACTATTGGAGCTAGAGGCTTGACAGTTGGTGAATATATTGGTGGTGATAAGTAGATGAACTGTTTAACTTTTGACAAAATTCCAAAAAATACTTTGTGAGTTATGGCCCTTTGTCATTTTGGTAATTTGTGCCCATTGTAATGTATGCTAAAAGTGATGCATAGCATAACTTTAGAACCGTGTATGCTAGGGTTTTGAAATTTCATACATGGGTTCCTCATGAAAAATTAGCTGACGCGTATTTTTTTTCTTGTCCGGATTATGCCCCTTTCAAGAGTTATTTCCCATTTGAAATTTTTTTAATAAAATCTTGTCAGCAAAATATCTCAAACACTATTGGAGCTAGAGCCTTGAAAGTTGTTGAGTATATTGGTGGTGATGAGTATATGAACTGATTAACTTTAAGTTGGACCATGAGTCATGTGCAAGACCAAGGTCCATACCTCCAATGTCAAGGTCATACCTAGAGGTCAAAGGTAAAAAAAAGGACAGTAAATAACTTCCTTATTCTTTGATGGATTATGAAATTACTTGGCAGAAATGTTAACCATCATGAGACGATGTGTTGTACCGCAAAGGTCAAGGCCATACTTAGAGGTCAAAGGTAAAAAAGTGCTTTTTTTGTTTACGGCCAATAACTTTTTTATTTTTCTATGAACATTTTTAAAGTTACTATGCAGAAATGTTCATCTTCATTAGATGATGTGTTGCACACAAGACCCAGCTCAATACCTCCAATGTCAAGGTTATACTTAGCAGTCAAAAACGGGGGAGACATCTGTGTTTTTGTAGAAAAACAAATTCTAGTTCCTTGATTGATTGTGAAATTACTTGGCAGAAATGTTAACCATCATGAGACGATGTGGTGCACACTTGACCCAGGTCGGTACCTCCAAGATCAAGGTCATACTAAGAGGTCAGAGGTAAAAAAGTTTTGTTTTTTGTTGGTGTCCAGTCAATAACTTTTTTTAGCTCACCTGACCGAAGGTCATGGTGAGCTTTTGTGACAGTAAGATGTCCGGCGTCGTCGTGCGTCGTGCGTCGTGCGTCGTCCGTCGTCCGTCGTGCGTCGTCCGTGCGTAAACTTTTTCTTGTGAACACACTAGAGGCCACAGTTTTGGTCCAATTATCATCAAACTTGCTCAGAATGATAATCATGACAATATCTCGGTCAAGTTCGAATTTGGGTCATGTCGGGTAAAAAAGTAGGTCAGTAGGTCAAATCATAGAAAAACCTTGTGAACACTCGAGAGGCCACAATTTTGGTCCAATCATCATCAAACTTGCTCAGAATGATCATTGTGACAATATTTTAGTGAAGTTTGAATATGGATCATGTCGGCTTAAAAAGTAGGTCAGCGGGTCAAATCATAGAAAAACCTTGTGAACACCCTAGAGGCCACAATTTTGGTCCAATCATAATCAAACTTGCTCAGAATGATCATCATGACAATATCTTGGTCAAGTTCGAATATGGGTCATGTCCGGTCAAAAAGTAGGTCAGTAGGTCAAATCATAGAAAAACCTTGTGAACACTCTGAAGGCCACTGTTTTGGTCCAATTATCATGAAACTTGCTCAGAATGACCATTGTGACAATATTTCAGTCCAGTTCGAATATGGGTCATATCGGGTTAAAAAGTAGGTCAGCGGGTCAAATCATATAAAAACCTTGTGAACACCCTAGGGGCCACAATTTTGGTCCAATCATAATCAAACTTGCTCAGAATGATCATCATGACAATATCTCGGTCAAGTTTGAATATGGGTCATGTCCGGTTGAAAAGTAGGTCAGTAGGTCAAATCATAGAAAAACCTTGTGAATACTCAGGAGGCCACAAGTTTGGTTAAATCATTAATCTTGCTCAGAATGGTCATTGTGACAATATCTTGGCTAAGTTTGAATAAAGGTCTTTTCGGGTCAAAAAGTAGGTCAGTAGGTCAAATTAAAGAAAAAACTTGTGAACACTCTAGTTTTACATAGACTTATATAGGGAAAATCTTTAAAAATCCTTTTCTCTGAAACCACAAGGCCTAGGTCTTTTATATTTGGTATGAAGCTTCATCTAAAAGACCCCTAACAAGATTATTCAAATGATAGTGCTGAGGCCAAAAATGTCCCCGCCCCCGGGCCCTTTGGTTTTACATAGGCTTATATAGGGAAAATCTTTAAAAATCTTCTGCTCTGAAGCTGCAAGGCCCAGGACTTTGATATTTGGTATTAAGCTTTATCTAGTGGACCCCTACAAAGATTGTTCAAATTATAGTGCTGGGGCAAAAAATGCCCCCGTTCCGGGGCCCTTTGGTTTTACATGGCCTTATATAGGGAAAATCTTTAAAAATCTTCTTCTCTGAAACCGCAAGGTCCAGGACTTTGATATTTAGAATGAAGCTTCATCCATTGGACCTCTACCAAGATTGTTCAAATTATCGCCCTTGGGCCAAAAATGCCCCCGCTCAGGGGCCCTTTGTTTTTACATAGACTTATATAGGGAAAATCTTTAAAAATCCTTTTCTCTGAAACCACAAGGCCTAGGTCTTTTATATTTGGTATGAAGCTTCATCTAAAAGACCCCTAACAAGATTATTCAAATGATAGTGCTGAGGCCAAAAATGTCCCCACCCCCGGGCCCTTTGGTTTTACATAGGCTTATATAGGGAAAATCTTTAAAAATCTTCTGCTCTGAAACTGCAAGGCCCAGGACTTTGATATTTGGTATTAAGCTTTATCTAGTGGACCCCTACCAAGATTGTTCAAATTATAGTGCTGGGGCAAAAAAAGCCTCCACCTGGGGCCCTTTGGTTTTACATAGGCTTATATAGGGAAAATCTTTAAAAATCTTCTTCTCTGAAACCGCAAGGCCCAGGACTTTGATATTTTGTATGAAGCTTCATCTAGTGGACCCCTACCAAGATTGTTCAAATTATAGCCCTTGGGCCAAAAATCCCCCTGCTCAGGGGCCCTTTGGTTTTACATAGACTTATATAGGGAAAATCTTTAAAAATCTTCTTCTCTGAAACCGCAAGGTCCAGGACTTTGATATTTAGAATGAAGCTTCATCCAATGGACCTCTACCAAGATTGTTCAAACTATCGCCCTTGGGCCAAAAATGCCCCCGCTCAGGGGCCCTTTGTTTTTACATAGACTTATATAGGGAAAATCTTTAAAAATCCTTTTCTCTGAAACCACAAGGCCTAGGTCTTTTATATTTGGTATGAAGCTTCATCTAAAAGACCCCTAACAAGATTATTCAAATGATAGTGCTGAGGCCAAAAATGTCCCCGCCGCCGGGCCCTTTGGTTTTACATAGGCTTATATAGGGAAAATCTTTAAAAATCTTCTGCTCTGAAACTGCAAGGCCCAGGACTTTGATATTTGGAATTAAGCTTTATCTAGTGGACCCCTACCAAGATTGTTCAAATTATAGTGCTGGGGCAAAAAAAGCCTCCGACTGGGACCCTTTGGTTTTACATGGCCTTATATAGGGAAAATCTTTAAAAATCTTCTTCTCTGAAACCGCAAGGCCCAGGACTTTGATATTTTGTATGAAGCTTCATCTAGTGGACCCCTACCAAGATTGTTCAAATTATAGCCCTTGGGCCAAAAATGCCCCCGCTCAGGGGCCCTTTGGTTTTACATAGACTTATATAGGGAAAATCTTTAAAAATCTTCTTCTCTGAAACCACAAGGCCTAGGTCTTTTATATTTGGTATGAAGCTTCTTCTAAAGGACCCCTACCAAGATGATTCAAATTATAGTGCTGGGGCCAAAAGTGGCCCCGTCCCGGGGCCCTTTGGTTTTACATAGACTTATATAGGGATAATCTTTAAAAATCTTCTCTGAAACCACAAGGCCCAGGACTTTGAAATTTGGTATGAAGTTGCATCTAATGGACCTCTACCAAGATTGTTAAAATTATAGCCCTGGGGCCAAAAATGCCCCCACTCTGGGGCCCTATGGTTTTACATAGACTTACATGGGGAAAATCTTCAAAAATCTTCTTCTCTGAAACCACAAGGCCTGGGTCTTTGATATTTGGTATGAAGCTGCATCTAGTGGACCTCTATCAAAATTATTCAAATTATAGCCCTGGTACCAAAAATGTCCCCGCTCCGGGGCCCTTTGGTTTTGCATAGACTTATATAGGGAAATCTTTAAAAATCTTCTCTGAAACTGCAAGGCCAAGGCCTTTGATATTTAGTATGGAGCTTTATCTAGTGGACCTCTACCAAGATTGTTCAAATTATAGCCCTGGGGCCACAAATGCCCCCACCCCGGGCCGGGGCCCTTTGTTTTTACATAGATTTATATAGCCCTGGGGCCATTTGGTTTTGCATAGGCTTATGTAGGGAATATCTTTAAAAAAAATCTTCTTCTCTGAAACTGCAAGGCCCAGGTCTTTGAAATTTGATGTGTAGCTTTATCTAGTGGACCTTTGCCAAGATTGTTCTAATTATAGCCTTTGTTGATGTTTGGTATGAAGCTTCACCTTTAAGACCTCCCTCAACATTATGCACATTAAAACCCTGGGGCCAATAATGGCCCTCTCTGGGGCCCACTTGTTACACTATGGATCAGGTGAGCGATCCAGGGCCATCATGGCCCTCTTGTTTATTTCTGGATGGACTTTATAAGGTAACCATGCAGAAATGTTCACCGTCATTAGACCATGAGTCATGTGCAAGACCAAGGTCCATACCTCCAATGTCAAGGTCATACCTTGAGGTCAAAGGTAAAAAAAGGGACAGTCAATAACTTCCTTATTCTTTGATGGATTATGAAATTACTTGGCAGAAATGTTAACCATCATGGGACGATGTGTTGTACCTCAAAGGTCAAGGCCATACTTAGAGGTCAAAGGTAAAAAGGGCTTTTTTGTGTACGGCCAATAACTTTTTATGCCCCCGGAATCTAAGAGATTCGGGGGCATATAGTTTTTGGTCTGTGTCTGTTTGTCCGTTTGTCTGTCTACAAAAACCTTAACATTGGGCATAACTTTTGAATGATAATAGATAGAGCTTTCATATTTCACATGTGTATACCTTATCACAAGACCTTTCCAGTGGAACCATAATTTTTGATCTCGGGACCTTAAACTTGACCTTTGACCTATTTTTTTTCAAAATTTTTAAAAACATTAACATTGGCCATAACTTTCGATTAACATGCGCTGTCCGGGGGCATCAGTGTTTCACAAACACATCTTGTTTATTTCTCTATTAACATTTTTCAAGTTACTTTGCAGAAATGTTCATCTTCATTAGATGATGTGTTGCACACAAGACCCAGCTCAATACCTCAAATGTCAAGGTCATACTTAGCGGTCAAAAACGGGGGATACATCTGTGTTTTTGTAGAAAAACAAATTCTAGTTTCATCTCAGTGTCGGGTAAAAGTCCCACAAAATTGGAAGCAACATCTCCAAAATGACCTTTACAGTGTTGACAGGGACGTTAAACCTTGAGCTTCATTTCATCTCAATATCTGGTAAAAGTCCCACAAAATAGGAAGCAGCATCTCCAAAATGACCTATATAGTGCTGAATCAAATCAAACAAAAAAAATTAACCCTTTTTGTACCGAATGGAATCCTCCTCCTTATATATGGTATGAGTCCATTTCAAAATTTAGGGGTGTCAGGTTGTGTTTTTTTTTCAAAATTTATTTATTTAAAATAGCTATACTTTTGGGAAACAGTGTAGGTCCTGATCAGACGCCGCAGAACGCGGTATCTAACCTAGGCCTGCACTGTTGGCCAAATACCCATTTGGGGGTTTCTGATACTAAATGGGTTATAATACTTTAATGGTACAAACTTAAATCTAGGGAACTTTAATGCAAGCATCCAAATTTGACCTTGACCTACATTAAATGGTTCACTGCCCTACATCATAGTGTAGTTTATCTTTTCTTGTCCTTTGGGACCATTGATTCCATTGTTGAATTTTGAAAATATTTGAGGGTCACTGATGATGCCCAATTAGCCAAAACTAGCTAGTCTGGCCCAGAAAACATGTACACCATATTTTCCAATTCTGTGGTGTATTCCTTGCTTCCAAAGGATAACCCTTTCTAGAACATATTTGTGAACTAAATGTGTTGCGTCAACCCTAGCGTCACGCTGATATTCAAACTATACAGGCTTGCATCTAGGAATGGCATCCATATTTGACCTTGGCCTATATGGTTCAGTGACTGTGAACTATTGTGTCAATCCTAGCAGTCACTCTAATGTTCAAGTCCATTTCTCAAGAACTATAAATAAGTTCTGAATAGTTAGATCCTTTGGAAGCAAAGAATACACCAAATAAACGAAAATAGCAGACTCGGTTTTATTGAGTCTGTTCATGACCAGTACTGAAATGTGCTACACCAGCCACGCCCCCTAGCACCGGCTTAAGCAGAACTCTATTTTCAAAATGATTCTAAATGAACTCAATGATCCCGAAGGACCAGAAAATATAATCTGCACTATGATGGATGTACAGGGAGACTTTTTACGGCCGCCACACGGCACAGCACCAGCTGCAGTGAAGATAAATAAGTTCCGAATAGTTAGATCATTTGGAAGCAAAGAATACACCAAATAAACGAAAATAGCAGACTTGGTTTTATTATACCCCCACAAATGAAATTTGGGGGGGGGGGTACAGTGTTCAATCTAGGCTGCGCCATTGCGCCCTGGGCCCGCTTTTTACATGAAGGGCGCACTAGAGATCATTCAATGGGCCCGTCGGGCGCAACTGTAGAATTTAGGGACTGTTTCTTCTGGAGTTCATTTTTGCGATTTTCTTGCGGTTTTTCGACTGCCTGTTGCGTATTGTTGAGTTGATCAAAAATCGCATGTTGCCTGATCAAAATAACTTAATAATATCTGTTTAACTGGTAACAATTCATATTTTTATAAACCCATATCGACGTTTTGTTTATCGGGGATGCGGCCATGTTCGGTATACTTGTGTGCGCCGGGCGGCTTACGCCAAATTCGTGTGCGCCGTGTGGCTTACGCAAAATACTGGACCGAAATACCGCAATATACCGAGGCGGGCGCTATTTATTATAGAGTTCTTCTCTTTAAGAAAATTTTTTAATGGCATTCATTCTACATAAAACATGCATTTAGCACTTGAGCAAGACACTTTATCCAAACTGTTTTGTACTGGTTAACTGAGGTAACGAGCAATTGTGACCAACTCAGTATTAGAAGATGGAAAGATAAACTAAATGGATTTTGTCTGTGCTGTTAAACTTGTTTTGTGTCCATTTTTATCATGCAGCTAAAACCTGAATATAAATCTGGTAACCTTATATAGTCTAATTCAAGGGCCCCCTAAATTTCCAAATGGCCCCCTTTCCCAAGGCCTGTGGGCCCAGAGGGCCCCCAAACCCCAAATCCTGGATTGAACACTGGGGGGTATATAGGAGTGAGCTTGTCGGTCGGTTGGTCGGTCGGTCTGTTGACTTGGTTTCCAGACGATAACTCAAAAAGCGCTTCACCGATTTTTAGCTCGCCTTACGAAAGTAAGGGGGGGCTATTGCCATACCCCCGGGCGTCCGTCGTCAGCGTCGGCGTCAGCGGCGGCGTCGGCGTCCGCATTTGGTTAAAGTTTACCTGCAAGCTCTTATATGTGATGTTTTACAAGTTTATTTTGAATATATATTTCACAATTGGTAAAAAACAATATTTAACATTATCATTTTACAGGTTTTTTGGCTTAAATTGGTCTTTTTGAGAAGTTAATATTTTCCTCTGTATTACCTCCCTTGAAATCCTGTGTTAAAGTTTACCTGCAAGCTGCGTGAGTTCAAATCCCGGGGGAGGCATGTTTTTTTTTTGTTTTGTTTTTTCTTCTCCTTTTCTTTTTTTTTTTTTTTTTCTTTTTAAAAACATAGCGGGTCTGGGGCTCAAGGTCAAGGTCACTGGCATTTTCTAGAAAAACATTGTAATCACTATAGCGCCTTCATTTATTGATGGATTTTAATATAACTTGGGACATAATGATATCTCGAGTGACTGACTTTCAGGGTCTGGGGCTTAAGGTCAAGGTCACTACTTTCAGGGTCACTGGGTCAAGGTCACTGTGTCTATTTTTAGAAAAACATTGTCATCGCTCTTGCACCTTAATTTATTGATGGATTTTAATATAACATCACACAAATGTTGGGTATGATTATATCTCTAGCAAGTTCAACTTTCAGGGTCTGGGGCTGAAGGTCAAGGTCACTGTGGCTATTTTTCGAAAAAACTTTGTGATCGCGGTAGTGCCTACATTTATAAATGGATTTTAATATAACTTACACAAACGTTGGGTTTGATGATATCTCGAGCTCGTTCGACTTTCAGGGTCTTGGTCAGAAGGTCAAGGTCTCTGTGGCTATTTTTAGAAAATCTTTTTCATCGCTCTTGCGCCTTTATTAATGGATGGATTTTTATATAATTTCACACAAATATTGGGTATGATGATATCTCGAGTGACTTTGACTTTCAGGTTCCGGGGCTGAAGGTCAAGGTAACTGTGGCTATTTTTAGAAAAACTTTGTGATCGCTCTAGTGCCTACATTTATGAATGGATTTTAATATAACTTTACACAAATGTTGGGTATGATGATATCTCGAGCGAGTTTGACTTTCAGGGTCTGGGGCTGAAGGTCAAGGTCACTGTGGCTCTTTTTAGCTCACCTGTCACGTAGTGACAAGGTGAGCTTTTGTGATCACATTTTGTCCGTCGTCCGTCGTCCGTGCGTGCGTCCGTGCGTGCGTAAACAATTTCTTGTCCGCACGATACCATCTTCATTTATGATTTGATTTTAAACAGACTTGCACACAACTTGTACCACCATGATGTCTAGGTTCCTTTCTTGAACCAGCCATATCCCATCATGTGTTACGGAGTTACGGCCCCTGAAAGGGCAAAAATTGCCTATTTGGGTCTTGTCCGCACGATAGCATCTTCATTTATGATTTGATTTTAACCAGACTTGCACACAACTTGTACCACCATGAGGTCTGGGTTCCTTTCTTGAACCGGCCATATCCCATCATGTGTTACGGAGTTACGGCCCCTGAAAGGGCAAAAATTGCCTATTTTGGTCTTGTCTGCACGATAGCATCTTCATTTATGATTTGATTTTAACCAGACTTGCACACAACTTGTACCACCATGCGATCTAGGTTCCTTTCTTGAACCAGCCATATCCCATCATGTGTTACGGAGTTACGGCCCCTGAAACGGCAAAAATTGCCTTTTTTGGTCTTGTCCGCACGATAGTATCTTCATTTATGATTTGATTTTAACCAGACTTGCACACAACTTGTACCACCAGGAGATCTGGGTTCCTTTCTTGAACAAGCCATATCCCATCATATGTTACGGAGTTACAGCCCCTGAAAGGGCAAAAATTGCCTATTTTGGTCTTGTCTGCACGATAGCATCTTCATTTATGATTTGATTTTAACCAGACTTGCACACAACTTGTACCACCATGAGATCTGGGTTCCTTTCTTGAACCAGCCATATCCCATCATGTGTTGCGGAGTTACGGCCCCTGAAAGGGCAAAAATTGCCTTTTTTGGTCTTGTCTGCATGATAGCTGTTTCATTTATCATTTGATTTTAACTAAACTTGCACACATTTTGTACCACCACAAAATATCTCGGTCAAGTTCGAATATGGGTCATGTTGGGTCAAAAAGTAGGTCAGTAGGTCAAATCAGAAAAAAAACCTTGTGAAGACACTAGAGGCCACAGTTTTGGTCCGATCATCATCAAACTAGCCCAGAATGATCATCTTGACAATATCTCAGTCAAGTCCGAATATGGGTGTTGTCGGGTCAAAAAGTAGGTCAGTAGGTCAAATCATAGAAAAACCTTCTGAACACACTAGAGGCCACAATTTATGTCCAATCATCATCAAACTTGCTCAGAATGATCATCTTGATAATATCTTGGTCACATTTGAATATGGGTCATGTCGGTTCAAAAAGTAGGTCAGTAGGTCAAATCACAGAAAAACCTTGTGAACACACAAGAGGCCACAGTTTTGGTCCAATCATCATCAAACTTGCCCAGAATGATCATCTTGACATTATCTGAGTCAAGGTTGAATATGGGTCATGTCGGTTCAAAAAGTAGGTCAGTAGTTCAAATCAGAGAAAAACCTTGTGTACACACTAGAGGCCACATTTCTGGTCCGATCATCATCAAACTTGCTCAGAATGATCATCTTGATAATATCTTAGTCACGTTCGAATATGGGTCATGGCAGGTCAGAAAGTAGGTCAATAGGTCAAATCAGAGAAAAACCTTGTGAACACACTAGAGGCCACATTTTTGGTCCAATCATCATCAAACTTGCTCAGAATGATAGTCTTGACAATTTCTCGGTCAAGTTCAAATATGAGTAATTTCAGGTCAAAAAGTAGGTCAGTAGGTCAAATCATATAAAAACCTTGTGAACAAACTAGAGGCCACAGATTAGGTTGGATCACCATCAAACATGCCCAGAAAGATCATCTTGACAATATCTGAGTCAAGTTTGAATATGGGTCATGTCGGTCCAAAAAGTAGGTCAGTAGATAAAATCATAGAAAAACCCTCTGAACACACTAGAGGCCACAGTTTTGGTCTGATCATCATCAAACTTGCTAAAAATGATCATTTGACAATATCTCAATTAATTTCGAATATGGGTCATATCTGGCCAGTAAGTAGGTCAGATTGTTGAAAAACATTGTGCACACACTAGAGACCCCAGTTTTGGTCTGATCATCATCAAACTTGCTCAGAATGATCATCTTGACAATATCTGGGTCAAGTTTGAATATGGGTCTTGTTGGGTCAAAAAGTAGGTCAGCAGGTCAAATCATAGAAAAAAAGTTTTGAACACTCTAGAGGCCACAGTTTTAGTCAAATCATCATAAAACTTGCTCAGAATGATCATTTGGACAATATCTCAGTTAAGTTCGAATAAGGGTCATGTCAAATCAAAAAGTAGATCAGTAGGTTATTTTGTCATAACGTTTGAACTGTTTGAGATAGAGCCTTCATATTTAGCATATAGGTTCCTTGTGACAAGGGCTTTCCACTCATATAAAGATTTGACCTGTGACGTTGACCTGTGACCTACTTTATCATAACTTTTGAACCATATGAGATAGAGCCTTCATATTTGGCATGTATGTTCCTTGTGACAAGGTTTTCTCAACCATTCAAAACTTTTGGGCCATGAACTTGACCTTTGACCTACTTTGTCATAACTTTTGGAGCATTTAAGATACAGCCTTCATATTTGGCATATAGGTTCCTTCATAGGAGTGAGTGTTTGAGTTTGAAGATTCCCCAACAGCTAAGGTCATACAGTTATGGGACCTCTGTTTAAAGACCAATCTGAAAGTCTGGAGAAGCCTGGCATCGATCCTGCTACCCTGGTTAACAAGGCAAGTAGCATGACCACTTCACCATGAAGGCTTCTAAACTTCATTGGAATGTTGTTTAGATGACCCTCTAGGAAAATAGCATAACGATTAACAAATGGTCACAAGAGCTCAAAATAGAAAACATTGTAAATTTGCTTCAAATGTTAACTCCTTCTAAACCTTTGGGCCAAGTGGATTTAAAACTTCACAGGAATGTTGCCTAGTGACTCCCTACCAAAATAGTTAATACTCATTCCACTCCAATGAACAAGATGGCTTCCAGAGCTAAAAATAAAAAAATTCTTCAAACGATAATTCCTTCTGTACCCTTGGGCCAATTTCATTCAAACTTTGAAGTAATGTTGCTTAGATGACCCTCTACCAAAAAGGCTAAAACAATCCCGCTCTGAAGAAAAAATGGCCACCGGAGCTAAAAATATTGTAAATCTGATTCAAACGTGAACCCCTCCTAAACCCTAAGGACAATTTGATTCAAACTTAACAGGAATGTTGCCTAGGTTACTCCCTACCAAATAAGCTAAAATCACTCTGCTGATGAACAAGATGGCAACCATAGCTAAAATAGAATGTACATGAGACAGTGTCACACAGGTGAGCGAACCAGGGCCCTGTGGGCCCTCTTGTTTGATAACTTGCCCTCATCCATCTTAGGCCCCCAAAGGCGAGCTATGTTGTTTTCTGACAACTCTTGTTATAATTTTTGGTACACTGATGTAACATCATAAAATACAGGTCAAGTTCGATTTCCACTACAATTCGTCAATTTTCGACATAGTTATGGCCCCTTTCAAGTGAAAAAATTACAAAATGCCGCTGTTGTACTATCAAGGCAGTTTTTGTTGGGGTATTCATCACCTTTAGTGATAGCTCTAGTTGAGTCGGTTCATGACCAGTACTGAAATGTGCTACACCGGCCATGCCCCCTAGCACGTGCTTAAGCTTCATTTATGATACAAACTTGCATCAAGGGTTGCTAATTGCACGACCCGCAGAAAAAGCGACCGACTAAAGTCGGTTGATTTCTAAGAATGCCCTAAAATCACAGTGTCATTCTGTCAGTCTGTCAGTCTGTCCGTCCGTAACCCGTTTGTGAAAATTGGTGACAGTGACTTAACCGCTTGGAATATTTGAACAATTTTTGGCATACTGATAGATATCAATTAGATCTAACCAATGAACTTGCGAAATATTTTACTTTCCATTTAGTATAGACTCGCCGAGGCGAAAAATGTGAAATTTTTCGAACTGCTTCTCCTCGGAAACCGTTGGGCTGATTGAAGTCAAATTTCATATGGAGCCTCTATGGGATGGGGGAAACCAAAATTTGCTCATGGGGTCCAGGTCACATGACCAAAATGGCCGCCAAGCCATATATGGTCTGTCTGTCTGTCCGTCCGTACCCCGTTTGTGAAAATTGGTGACAGTGACTTAACCGCGTGGAATATTTAAACAATTTTTGGCATACTGATAGATATCAATTAGATCTAACCAATGAACTTGCGAAATATTACATTCCATTTAGTATAGCCTCGCCGAGGTGAAAAATGTGAAAATTTTCAAACTTCTTCTCCTCGGAAACCGTTGGGTCGATTGAAGTCAAATTTCAGATGGAGCCTCTATGGGATGGGGGAAACCAAAAGTTGCTCATGGGGTCCAGGTCACATGACCAAAATGGCCGCCAAGCCATATATGGTAAAAACCCTTCAAAAATAGTCTTCTCCAGAACCACTGGGCAGATTTCCGCGAAACTTGATAAATAGCATCTGGGACGTAGGCCCATCATAAATTGCTAAAATGGTGACCCTGGGTTGACCTTGACCTTCTTTGTGCCTAGGTCAAACTTTGACACATATGCTTTTGTTGGAATATTTAAACAATTTTTGGCATACTGATAGATATCAATGAGATCTAACTGATTAATGAACTTGCGAAATATTACATTCCATTTAGTATAGACCCTGGGTTGACCTTGACCTTTTTAAGCCTAGGTCAAACTTTGACACATGCTTTTGTATTGGAAAAGTGAGAATGCATTTTATCCTGCAAACGATTCAGAATACAGTACTAAAGTATAAGATATATTTTTGCTCCTTACGATAAGGCGCATTTATTGGGGGAACCGTTTTAGGTCCAGGTCACATGACCGAAATGGCCGCCATACCCATATATGGTAACACTCATAAAGCTAAAAGCATCTGGCGGGTCGTGCACTTCAGCTGAAGCACATTTCATGGTTCCTCAAATCAAACAAACAAACATGGTTCACTAGCTGTAAACTATTGCACCAAGTCACCCTAATGTTCAAGTCCATTTTTCAAGAATTTCATACCTGTGATAACCTTTCTATGACCTTGCTGGAGATTTGGTTTTCATTTCCAGGAGATTGGGTTCTCCTTCCTGGAGGCTATTAGACAACAAGTCTGAAACATCATTTCAAAGTGTTTTTTTTTCAGTAAATTAGAAAAGAAAATTCAAAATAAGCCATGAACAAAATTACAGCTCATTTCAATTTGATCGGTTTGTCTCTTTAAAGTAACCAAAATTCAAACAAGCAGGTCTATGCAAGACAGGAGCTTGTGGAATAACAAAGGGGTTAAACCTTTACCGGCCCATGGGCCAACTGAGCCCCAAACTCAAATGACTGGGATCCAATAAACGTTTAAGGACCTGTAAATGGTTGGGTATTTATACAAAAATCATAATTGAAAGACGCTCCCTGGCAGTGGCTGTAGTAATAATTCTATCCAAAAGCAAAGCCTGGTGTCTTTTTAGCTCACCTGGGCTGAAGGCTCCAGGGGAGCTTATAGTATAGTGGGTCCTCCGTCGTCCGTCCGTCCGTCCGTCCGTCGTCCGTCCACACTTTTGAGCAGCTATATCTCTGTATCCTGCAGGCTGATCTCAATCATTTCTCACCTGTAGTATGCCTCTGGTGGGGCATTGATGACATAAACTTTTTTTTGAAATCGCTCTAAAACTTTGGTTCCTATGGCAACCACAAGGTCCCATAGACTTACTATGGGAAAATGCTTGTCATCACCGTAGCGCCTTCAGTTTTGATCGAATCTTTCTGAAACTTATATGTAAGGTGACTGGGGATAAAAACTCGGATGAGTTCGAAAACCGGCCAAGTCGGCCCATTTATCATAGAGTTACGTCCCTTTGATTGCTGAAAATGCCCATTTTCGACCTTGTCATCACCGTAGCCCCTTCAGTTTTGATCGGATCTTTCTGAAACTTATATGTTAAGTGGCTGGGGATAAAACCTCGGATGAGTTCGAAAACCGGCCTAGTCCGCTGGTTTATCATAGAGTTACGTCCCTTTGATTGCTGAAAATGCTGAATTTTGACCTTGTCATCACCGTAGCCCCTTCAGTTTTGATCGGATCTTTCTGAAACTTATATGTAAGGTGGCTGTGTATAAAATCTCGGATGAGTTCGAAAACCGACCAAGTCGGCCCTTTTATCGTAGAGTAACGTCCCTTTGATTGCTGAAAATGCTGATTTTTGACCTTGTCATCACTGTAGCCCTTTCAGTTTTGATGGAATCTTTCTGAAACTTATATGTAAAGTGGCTGGGGATTAAATCTCGGATGAGTTTGAAAACCAGCCAAGTTGGTCCATTTATCACAGAGTAACGTCCCTTTGATTGCTGAAAATGCCGATTTTTGATCTTGTCATCACCTTAGCCCTTTGAGTTTTGATCGGATCTTTCTGAAACTTATATGCAAGGTGGCTGGGGATAAAGCCTCTGATGAGTTCGCATACCGGCAAAGGTGGCCTATTTATCATAGAGTTAGGTCCCTTTGATTGCTGAAAATGTTGATTTTTGACCTTGTCAACACTGTAGCCCCTTCATATTTGATCGGATCTTTCTGAAACTTATATGTAAGGTGGCTGGGGATAAAACCTCTGATGCGTTCGAAAACTGGCCAAGTTGCCCCATTAACTACATAGTTATGTCCCTTTGATGGCTGAAAATGTCAATTTTTTACCTTGTCATCACCGTAGCCCCTTCAGTTTTGATCGAATCTTTCTGAAACCTATATGTAAGGTGACTGGAGATAAAACCTACGATGAGTTTGAATACCGGCCAAGTTTGCCCATTTATCATTGATTTACGTCCCTTTGATTGCTGAAAATGCCGATTTTTGACCTTGTCATCACCATAGCCCCTTCAGTTTTGATTGAATCTTTCTGAAACTTATATGTAAGGTGACTGGGGATAAAAACTCGGATGAGTTCGAAAACCGGCCAAGTAGGCCCATTTATCATAGAGTTACGTCCCTTTGATTGCTGAAAATGCCCATTTTCGACCTTGTCATCACCGTAGCCCCTTCAGTTTTGATCGGATCTTTCTGAAACTTATATGTTATGTGGCTGGGGATAAAACCTCAGAAGAGTTTGAAAACCGGCCTAGTCCGCTGGTTTATCATAGAGTTACGTCCCTTTGATTGCTGAAAATGCCGATTTTTGACCTTGTCATCACCGTAGCCCCTTCAGTTTTGATCGGATCTTTCTGAAACTTATATGTAAGGTGGCTGTGGATAAAATCTCGGATGATTTCGAAAACCGACCAAGTCGGCCCTTTTATCGTAGAGTAACGTCCCTTTGATTGCTGAAAATGCTGATTTTTGACCTTGTCATCACTGTAGCCCTTTCAGTTTTGATCGAATCTTTCTGAAACTTATATGTAAAGTGGCTGGGGATAAAATCTCGGATGAGTTTGAAAACCAGCCAAGTTGGTCCATTTATCACAGAGTAACGTCCCTTTGATTGCTGAAAATGCCGATTTTTGATCTTGTCATCACCTTAGCCCTTTGAGTTTTGATCGGATCTTTCTGAAACTTATATGCAAGGTGGCTGGGGTTAAAGCCTCGGATGAGTTCGCATACCGGCAAAGGTGGCCTATTTATCATAGAGTTAGGTCCCTTTGATTGCTGAAAATGTTGATTTTTGACCTTGTCAACACTGTAGCCCCTTCATATTTGATCGGATCTTTCTGAAACTTATATGTAAGGTGGCTGGGGATAAAACCTCGGATGCGTTCGAAAACCGGCCAAGTTGCCCCATTAACTACATAGTTATGTCCCTTTGATGGCTGAAAATATCAATTTTTTACCTTGTCATCACCGTAGCCCCTTCAGTTTTGATCGAATCTTTCTGAAACCTATATGTAAGGTGACTGGAGATAAAACCTACGATGAGTTTGAATACCGGCCAAGTTGGCCCATTTATCATTGATTTACGTCCCTTTGATTGCTGAAAATGCCGATTTTTGACCTTGTCATCACCATAGCCCCTTCAGTTTTGATCGGATCTTTCTGAAACTTATATGTAAGGTGGCTGGGGATAAAATCTTGGATGAGTTCGAAAACAGGCCAAGTCAGCCTATTTATCGTAGAGTTCTGTCCCTTTGATGGCTGAAAATGTTGATTTTTGACCTTGTCATTACCGTAGCCCCTTCAGTTTTGATCGGATTTTTCTGAAACTTATATGTAAGGTGGCTGGGGATGAAACCTCGGATGAGTTCGAAAACTGGCCAAGTCGGCTCATTTATTTTAGAGTAACATCCCTTTGATTGCTAAAAATGCCAAATTTTGACCTTGTCATCACCGTAGCCCCTTCAGTTTTGATCGGATCTTTCTGAAACTTATATGTGAGGTGGCTGGGAATAAAATCTTGGATGAGTTTAAATACTGGCCAAGTCTGATCGGATCTTTCTGAAACTTACATGTAAGGTGGCTGGGAATAAAACCTCAGGTGAGTTTGAAAACTGGCCAAGTCGGCACATTTATCATAGAGTGACGTGCCTTTGATTGCTGAAAATGCCTATTTTCGACATTGTTATCACTGCTGCCCCTTTAGTTTTGAACGGATCTTCATGAAACTCACAAACAAGGAAGTCAGGCAGAAAGCTTGGAGGAGTTTGAAAACTCTTGTTTTTGAACTTGTCATCACCATAGCCACTTCAGTTTAGATCGGATCTTCTTAGCAAGTCAGGAATAAAAGCTTGAATGAGTTTGAAAACCGGTGAGGTCAGCCTGTTTATCATAGAGTTAAATTCTACTTGATTTTCAGAAAATGCTTACCCTGTCATCACCATGTCCTCCCATAAAGCCTTCAGTAAAGGTTGGCACTTCCTTAAACTGAATCTGTTAGCTCAGGTGAGCGATACAGGACCAAGCTAGCTTGGTCCTCTTGTTTTTTCCAGTGGTAACATTTTCAAGCACTTGGGCCTCCTTACATGCATTCAGGTTCATTCAAGACAAAAAAAAATTCTTGGTCAATGCTACCTTAATAAAAATATCACTGATTTTTGGTAACTGCTACCTTAATTAGTGACGGATGTGAAGGAAGACACTCATTTAAGTGCGCCTTGCGACTTTATTCTAAAGCAAAATTTTAATATTTTTTCTTCAGACTGTCCCAAAAATATCCTTTATTTTATTTGTTACAAAATATCTTCCTCAACAAACTAGAGTCAGCATATTTAGGCACCCAAAATCTGTAACAGAGTGGGGTATGTACGTAAAGAAGACGTCGGTCATCAGATACCTGGGTAGAATTACTGTTCGTATAATGCCTGAGTCGCTTTCACACGTCAGTATGTCTTATGGGTGAAAACTGTTAATTTTCCAGTGCTGATAAGTGCACCCTACTGTGAAGTTAATCTGTTTTAAGTCAGCACAAATGCACCAAAAATGTACAATTCAGAAAAAAAATGCCTTAGAAAATTTTTTGCGTCTTTTCTGGGAGCCCGGCAGATCAGCTTCATTTCTGGGAGCCTCCCATCCGGGAGATATCACATGTATGAAATTTAACTTGGTGAACTGTCTTGTTTTTCAACACATGCATATTGTTCTATGTTATTCTCTCTCTATTAAAATGCTTATGTTTTTGTTCTTCAGAAATTCAATGCATTCATGAAAGGTCTGTCAACAGGCCAGGCAGTAACCAACATATTGCAGACAGTTAATAATCACTTAGAAGCACAA
This sequence comes from Lucinisca nassula, assembly GCA_963580285.1. Lineage (NCBI taxonomy): Eukaryota > Metazoa > Mollusca > Bivalvia > Lucinida > Lucinidae > Lucinisca > Lucinisca nassula. The sequence goes on along the minus strand of OY757013.1, from coordinate 5,955,572 downwards.
GGAACAAAGTTCTTGGAAGGGGAAGACTTGTCGTACACAGATTGTTTCTTTTTGCCACGATTACAGCATCTTAGAGTAGCAGGAAAGGTGAGTGGAACTACAGTTGATCATTGGCCCAATAAATGTAATGTGGTCACTAAGGGCGGTGTTTTGTCTTAGTCTGAAAGGTAAAGGGACACATGTGGTCCCCTCTCATCTTTTCTGGGAGAGCATTTAGAAATTCTAGGGTACACAGACGAGGGTGATCTTAAGTTCTGTGTCTCAAACTGATACCTGAAATTAACCCATTTTGTACCAGAAACCCCAAAACGGGTACCCTGGTACAGTGTAGGCCCAGATCAGATGCCGCATTCTGCAGCGTCTGATCAGGGCCTATACTGTTTGTAAACTTTTCAGTCATTTTCCAAATCAATTTTGAAGAAAACACAACCTGACACCCCTAAATTTTTAAATGGACTCCTGCTATATATAAGGAGGAAGATTCCATATGGTACAAAAAGGGTTAATGTTTGTTTGTTTGATTTGGGGTTTAATGTCCACGTCAACACTGTAAAGGTCATTTTGGAGACGTTGCTTCCAATTTTGTGGGACTTTTACCCGACATTGAGATGAAATGGCATCTGAAGCCCTGTCCCCCAATGATACCAATAGGGTTTATTAGTATGGACGGTCCGTCTCGCACCGCGGTTCCTGGACAGGCTTAGATCCTTTAAGCGGTTTACCAGTACTAGTGTGCGGGCCGGATTCAGCTCTGCGTGGAAGCATCATGCAGCCCATATATTTCTTCAAGCCCCTATGGGCGGGGGCGGAACAAAAAGGGTTAAAGCAGCAGCAACAAAACTAACCCAACAGTTTTAGCAATACTCGCTTTTCTCGGGGCTCTAGTCGGATCCTCTGACGGTTCTAGTTATTGGTTGTCCGTCATGCGTCTGTGCGTCTGTAAACAATTTCTTCAAACGACATCTAAACCACTGATTTGATTTATTTAACAGACCTCCTTCAAATTATTAGCTCACCTGAGCCGAAGGCTCATGTGAGGTATTAGTATACCACGAGCCTGCGTCCGTCGTCCGTCGTCCACACTTTCAAAGAAGTATATCTCCGGAACCAGTGGGCCAATCTTGATCAAATTTCATGTGAAGCATTATCAGGTAGGGGGAAAGGCTGTATTAGGTTTTCTTGCAGATCGGATGAGAACTCTGGTTGCCACGGCAACAAAGAGCTCCCATAGGCTTAACATAGGAAAAAGCTTGTCATCACTCTAGCTCCGTCAATTTTTTTCTGATCGACTTCATTCTTGCAGATAACGAGGACAGGCATGAAATCTCGATCAAGTTCGATTTTGGGCTGAATCGGATTATTCACTCAGGAGTTACGTGCCCTTGAGCGTTAGGAAAAAGCTTGTCATCACTCTAGCTCTGTCAATTTTTTTCTGATCGAATTCATTCTTGCAGATAACGAGGACAGGCATGAAATCTCGATCAAGTTCGATTTTGGGCTGAATCGGATTATTCACTCAGGAGTTACGTGCCCTTGAGCGTTGAAAAAATTGCCTATTGACTTAACATGGGGAGAATGTTGTCATCACCGTAGCTGCTTCAATTATTTTCAGATTGGCTTTATTCTTGCAGATAACCAGCACAGCCATGAAATCTCGGTCAAGTTTGATAACTGGCAGAATCGGATCATTCACTTAGGAGTTACCTGCCCTTGTGTGTTTTTGCATTAGGGTTAATGGGAATTTCAAAAATGTATATCTTAAAGACTACTTGACCAACTTTGATCAAATTTCATGTGTCGCATTATTGGGCAAGTGGAAAGGCTTCATTAGGTTTTCAGGCAGATCTGAGTGGAACTCTGGTTTCCATGGCAACATCTAGCTCCCATAGACTTCACATAGGAAAAAGCTTGTCATCACTCTAGCTCCGTCAATTTTTTTCTGATCGACTTCATTCTTGCAGATAACCAGTACAGGCATAAAATCTCGGTCAAGTTCGATTTTGGGCCGAATCAGATAATTCACTCAAGAGTTACGTCCCCTTGAGCGCCCGAAAAATTGCCTATCGACTTAACATGGGGAAAATGTTGTCATCACTGTAGCTAGTAACGAGGACAGGCATAAAATCTCGGTTAAGTTCGATTTTGGGCAGAATCGGAATATTGACCTCGGAGTTGCGTGACCTTGAGCGACAAAAAATTTGCCCATAGACTTAACATAGGGAAAATGTTGTGACTACGATAGCGACTTGAATTTTTTTCAGATCAGCTTCAAACTTGCAGGTAACGAGGACAGACATAAAATCACGGTTAAGTTCGATTTTGGGCCGAATCAGATTATTTGCCTTGGAGTTACCTGCCCTTGAGCATGAAAAAATACGTTGTGACCACGATAGCAACTTTATTTTTATTCAGATCAGCTTCAAACTTGCAGGTAACGAGGACAGGCATAAAATCCCGGTTAAGTTCGATTTTGGGCCGAATCGGAATATTGACCTCGGAGTTACATGACCTTGAGCGACAAAAAATTTGCCCATAGACTTTACATAGGGAAAATGTTGTGACTACGATAGCGACTTGAATTTTTTTCAGATCAGCTTCAAACTTGCAGGTAACGAGGACAGACATAAACTCTCGGTTAAGTTCGATTTTGGGCCGAATCAGATTATTTGCCTTGGAGTTACCTGTCCTTGAGCATAAAAAAATACGTTGTGACCACGATAGCAACTTTATTTTTATTCATATCAGCTTCAAACTTGCAGGTAACGAGGACAGGCATAAAATCTCGGTTAAGTTCAATTTTGGGCCGAATCGGAATATTGACCTCGGAGTTACGTGACCTTGAGCGACAAAAAATTTGCCCATAGACTTAATTAGGGAAAATGTTGCGACTACGATAGCGACTTGAATTTTTTTCAGATCAGCTTCAAACTTGCAGGTATCGAGGACAGACATAAAATCTCGGTTAAGTTCGATTTTGGGCCGAATCGGAATATTTGCCTTGGAGTTACCTGCCCTTGAGCATAAAAAAATACGTTGTGACCACGATAGCAACTTTATTTTTATTCATATCAGCTTCAAACTTGCAGGTAACGAGGACAGGCATAAAATCTCGGTTAAGTTCGATTTTGGGCTGAATCGGAATATTGACCTCGGAGTTACGTGACCTTGAGAGACAAAAAAATTTGCCCATAGACTTAACGTAGGGAAAATGTTGTGACAGAAATAGCGACTTGAATTTTTAGCTCACCTGAGCCAAAGGCTCCAGTGAGCCGATAGTATACCAAGGCTTCGGAGTCCGTCGTCTGTCGTCCGTCCATCCGTCGTCCACACTTTCAATGAAGCATATCTCAGAAGGCAGTTGACCAATCTTGTTTAAATTTTATGTGTAGCACAATTGGGCAAGGGGAAAGGCTGCATTAGGTTTTGGAGCTAGTCTGGTTCATTTGTTCCTTCATTCTTCTTTCTCTCCATATAGAGATAATAGACCAATGTTAAATTTTTAATCAAAGATTTCTCAGGAACTATAAAAGCTAGAAGCATCAAATTTGGTATTCAATAGAATAATGATGACTTATTTTGTGTAAGAGACATTGGGCTTTCTCAGCTTATTTGTTCATCTGTTCTTTCATTCTTCTTTCTCTCCATTTTGACCAATGTTAAATTTTCGTCAAAGATTTCTCAGGAACTATAGAAGCTAGAAGTCTCAAACTTGGAATGCAATGCAATAATCATGACTTATATCCTGTAAGGGTCAATGGGCTGGATTCTATTAGCAGATTTAGTAGTCAAGTCTGTGAATTGTTAAAACTTAAGTTCCTCAGGTGAGCGGTTTAGGCTCATTGAGCCTCTTGTATATAGAAGCCTCCATGGTGTAGTGGTTACGCTACTCGCCTTGTAAAGCAGGGGTCGCAGGATCGATCCCGGGCTTCTCCAGACTTTTGGATGAGTCTTTAAACTGAGGTCCCATCTCTGTATGACCTTAGCTGTTGGTGGGATGTAAAACTCAAACACTCACTCACTCCTTCAAATTATAGTCTTTGGTCCAAAAATGGCCCAGCCCCGGTGCAAAAGTGTTTTACATAGACTTATATAGGGAATACCTTTAAAAAATTGTGATCAGTGAATGTCTGTGGTGTGTCGTTAACATTTTGATTTAAATGTAAACTCCTCCTAAACCCTTGGGCCAATTTGATTCAAACTTCAAAGGAATGTTGCCTGGTTGGCTCCGTACCAAACTAGCTAAAATGGTTCCGCTCTGATGAACAAGATGGCCACCAGAGCCAAAAATAGAAAAATCTTTAAACGCCAACTCTTCCTTTACCCTTGAGCCAATTTCATTATTAGCCACTTGGATAGTACAATAACTCTGTTTGCTATAACATTTCAAGACACTTGCTAGTCTTATGTATCTCAGCTGGTTATTTTGTGTCTAACCACAGTCGAACTTCAATGGCTCGAACACCTTTGGGACCTTGAAAATCTGTTCGAGACGGGGGTAGTTCGAGCCCCTGAAGGCTACTGCCAGGAGGTATATGATATACTTTTTGATATTTTTTCGATTTCTAAAATGAAAATGTATGCTGTGTGTACTCATTAGAATCACCTCATCGCGGCGATTCTAATGAGTACACACAGCATACATTTGCAAGATAAAGGACGAAAATCTCCTAAATTTTCTCCCACTATTTCTTATGTAGAGGATTTCCCTAGGGGCTCAAGAACGAGTTCGACTCAGCCATGGTAATAGAGCCATCGGTGTTCGAGCCATCAAAGTTCTACTGTAGTTGCATTCCCGGTCGGCAAGTTTTCTCATGATGGGCTTATATATACAGTAAAATTCCTATATTAAGGCCACCTTTGGAACTGTTCAAAAGTGGTCTTAAGACCACTTTTGAACAGTCCCAAAGGTGGTCCATGACTAGAGGACACAGTATGCAGAAAACACAAAGAAAGAATAACTACGTCCTTCTTAATAAGCTTTTTACAGCAGAATTAGTCTTAATTTTAGGTGGTCTTAATAGCGTAATTTCACTGTATATTTGCTTTGATTCCTTTCAGTATTTCAAGGGCTATGAGATACCCCATGAGTTGATTCATCTTTGGCGATATTTGAGGGATGCTTACAGGGAGCCAGCATTCTTTGAAACTTTGGCGGAAGATGATGACCTCTTGAAATTCCAGTACTCCAAATTTAGCGATTCACAGAGAATGGAATGCAAGAAACAGGGCATCAGTGACAAATTCGGAACAAAGCACGCATCTCTGAACATGGATGAGGAAGACCAAGGTGTGTTAAAGAAGACGATAAGTATTCCGCCCGATGTTGGAGCTGTTCTTGATGGAGCAGGTGAAAACTTGGAACAGCAAGTGGATAACGGGGAGTGATTATAGACAGTAACAAATTAGATAGTTTTCTTCAAGTGATAATATCATTCCTAGTGTATTCAAGGGCAAGCAGCAAGGTCATTGTTTAATCAGCTTCCTAACAAGTGTCTGTCTTGTGATAGGTGCAGGTTTTGCTAAGTAAAAAAAAAAAAAAATGACCACCGGGGCTGAGTTGTTCAAAGTATTGTTACCTTAACAAGCTTGTTAGTGGACAGATTTTAACTTATGTAGTTAAAGGTGCATTATTGAGCAACCGGTGTAACGGTCAGTTTCTTCCCCCGGCCCGTTTCTTCCCCGGGGAAGAACTGGGCCGGCCCGTTTCTTCCCCGGGGGAAGAACTGGGCCGGCCCGGTTCTTCCCCGGGGGAAGAAACTGACTAGTCAGTTTCTTCCCCACCCAGTCAGTTTCTTCCCCACCTGAAACTTTTTTCAGAACCAAGTCAATGAGTAATTTTCAGCTCACAATTTGTTATAAATGAGAAATGAGACCATTCTGAATAACTTCTGAGACCTTTTAGCTTACATGACAAAATGTGCTCTATGCTACACCATTCATGGAGATGCAATAAAATATGCATCCATATTCAAGCATCTTTGATGAATTTTCTTTGCTTTTAAAGACATAAATTAGTATTAACTAAACAGATATAATAAGCCACAAATGTTTGGCGCTCAGATCTACATAGAATTTGGAGACTGGGGGTGGGGAAGAACTGGGCCGGCCCAGTTCTTCTCCACCCCAGATGTTTCTGTCTACTAATAATTCTTATGATAAATTTCCTTTGCTTTTTAAGACAAACAATGGTATTAACTAAAAAGATATAATAAGCAAAAAATGTTTGGAGCTCAAATCTAAATAGAATTTGGAGACTGGGGGTTGGGAAGAACTGGGCCGGCCTGTTTCTTCCCCACCCCAGATTTTTCTGTATACAAAAAATTCTTGTGATAAATTTTCTTCACTTTTTAAGACAAGACATAAATAGGTATAAACTAAAAAGATATAAAAAGCAACAAATGTTTGGAGCTCAAATCTAAATAGAATTTGGAGACCGGGGGTGGGGAAGAACTTGGCCGGCCCGTTTCTTCCCCACCCCAGATTTTTCTGTTTACAAAAAATTCTTGTTAAAAAATTTCTTCGCCTTTTATGACATAAATTGGAATAAACTAAAAAGATATAATAAGCAACAATGTTTGGAGCTCAAATCTAAATAGATTGGGAGACTGGGGGTGGGGAAGAACTGGGCCGGCCCGTTTCTTCCCCACCCCAGATTTTTCTGTATACAAAAAATCCTTGTAATAAATTTTCTTCGCTTTTTAAGACATAAATTGGTATAAACTAAAAAGATGTAATAACCAACAAATGTTTGGAGCTCAGATCTAAATAGAATTTGGAGACTGGGGGTGGGGAAGGACTGGGCCCGCCTGTTTCTTCCCCATCCCAGATTTTTCTGTTTACAAAAAAATTCTTGTGATAAATTTTCGTCCCTTTTTAAGATATAAATTGGTATTAACTTAACAGATATAATAAGCAAAAACTGTTTGGTGTTCAAATAACATCTTCAGTGATATAACTGTCAAAACTGTACAACACTACCCAGGGGTGGGGAAGAAACGGGCGGGCCCACTTCTTCCCCACCCCAGACACCTTCAACATCATAATTGAATTAACAGTACAACACTTACCAAGGGTGGGAAAGAAACTGACTGGCCCAGTTCTTCCACCCCCCCCCCCCCCCCCCCCCACCACCACCACCACCACCAGTCTCCGAATTCTATTGAAATTTAAGAGCCAAACATTTGTTGCTTATTATATCTGTTTAGTTAATACCAATTTATGTCTTTAAAAGTGAAGAAAATTTATCACAAGAATTTTTAGTGAACAGAAAAATCTGGGGTGGGGAAGAAATTAAAATTTAACGGGCCGGCCCAGTTCTTCCCCACCCCCAGTCTCCAAATTCTATTAAGATTTGAGCTCCAAACAATCATTGCTTATTATATCTGTTAAGTTTATACTAATTTATGTCTTAAAAAGCAAAGGAAATTTATCACCAGAATTATTAGTAAACAGAAACATCTGGGGTGGGGAAGAACTGGGCTGGTTCTTCCCCACCCCCTAGTCTCTGAATTCTATTGAAACTTAAGGGCCAAACATTTGTTGCTTATTATATCTGTTTAGTTAACACCAATTTATGTCTTTAAGAGTGAAGAAAATTTATCACAAGAATTTTTAGTAAACAGAAAAATCTGGGGTGGGAAAGAAACGGGCCGGCCAAGTTCTTCTCTACCCCCAGTCTCCAAATTCTATTAAGATTTGAGCTCCAAACAATCATTGCTTATTATATCTGTTTAGTTTATACCAATTTATGTCTTAATCAAAAGCAAAGGAAATTTATCACCAGAATTATTAGTAAGCAGAAACATCTGGGGTGGGGAAGAACTGGGACGGCCCAGTTCTTCCCCACCCCCCAGTCTCTGAATTCTATTGAAACTTAAGGGCCAAATATTTGTTGATTATTATATCTCTGTAATTAATACCAATTTATGTCTTTAAAAGTGAAGAAAATTTATCACAAGAATTTTTAGTAAACAGAAAAATCTGGGGTTGGGAAGAACTGGGCCGGCCCAGTTCTTCCCCGGGGAAGAAATGGGCCGGCCCAGTTCTTCCCCACCCCCACTTTTCAAATCATATTTAGACTGGAGCATTAAAGAGTTGTTGCTTATTATATTAGTTTAGTAAATACCAATTAATGTCATAAAAAGCTAAGAAAATTAATCATAGATACTGGAATTGGGATGAAAATTTCCTTGGGTCTCCATATATTGTATGGTATAGAGAAAATTTTGCCATTCAAGCTGTAAAGACGCAAAACTAATTCAGAATGGTTTCTTTTCAAATTTTTAACAATTTGTGAGGCATAAATTACTCGTTCTCTGTGGTTCTAAAAAAATTTCAGGTGGGGAAGAAACTGACTGGGTGGGGAAGAAACTGACTAGTCAGTTTCTTCCCCGGGGAAGCAACGGGCCGGCCCAGTTCTTCCCCGGGGAAGAAACTGACTGGGGGGAAGAACCGGCCTGTTACACCGGGTCTCAAAATTTTTTTCTGGTTTTTATCTTCAATGCATACTCCTTTGTCATGTGTACACTTTTGGAGCCAAATACAGCTTCAGAACTTTGTGAAAATGGTCGTTTTCATTCGTGTTTACCCTTCGCTTTGAACATGTGTTTGGAATTTCTGTTCTAAAAATAAATCTGTCACTTTACACATACATGGTGACAGTATCGTCTCTGAGTGTCGTTACTTATAGCATGGTATTCAGCGTCATATTTTTTTCCGATTCAGGCATGGCCTAAGCAAACAAGGCCAAAAATGAATGTCGCATAACGTCATATATGGGGATTCTATTTTTTGTCACAAACTAAAAATAGATCTAACTAGTGTTCGAAACCTAGTTAGGGAATCCCTCTCAAACTCGTTTACCTGTCATCATAATTGTTCGCATTTTTGCATAAAATGCTTTCGTTTGTATTGTTTTAAAGAAAAATACCGGCTATATGTATTTATACCCCCGCAAACGAAGTTTGAAGGGGGTATATAGGTGTCAGCTTGTCGTCGTCTGTCGTCGTCGGTCCGTTACAAAAAACTTTAACATTGCTCATAACTTCCTTATTCTTTGACCGATTTCTTCAATATTCACACACCACACACCTTGCCACTAGTACTTAAGATTGATATACACAGACCTGACCTTGACCTTTACGTTGACCTTCCTCAAGGTCAAATACTTGTAAAAATTTGTCTGACAACGCATGCGGGGGTATAATTGGCGCCCGTTAGGCGGCAGCCCTAGTTTATTTTTGTCTAGTTTATTTTTGGAAGCATTTTTTCCAGTTAGCTCAATAATGCACCTTTAAGTACATTGTACAGTATCTAACATTCTGGTATTTGCTCTGAAACAATGTAAGCAGAAACTTAACAAAGCTGTTCACTTTTTTCTGAAAAAAAAAAAAAATAAATTAAAAAAATAAAAAATGAGTGTATTCAAATTTGCCATAATAAATGATCAAAGTTTACACAATATATTAATATTCGTTTTGAACAACTGGCCCCATAAAATCATTGCATCACTCTTAGGTCAGATGATGACCTTAACCCTTGTCCTGCTGAATATTTAAATATGCCACACCCACTACTGATTATCAGCCAATCAGATTAAACTGAATGATAAAACAGTGAAGATCCTGATCATATGGCTTCTACATTGTTTGAAAGATAAGACAAATCTGGGCTCAGCAGGACAAGAGTCAATAATTGTTGATGTTTTTTAAAGGGAAACAGGAAGCAGATTTCTTGAATTCTGAATCCCTTTCATCACAGGGGCCACTCTGAAACAAAAGAAAGCCCCCGCCCATAGGGGCTTGAAGAAATATATGGGCTGCATGATGCTTCCACGCAGAGCTGAATCCGGCCGGCACACTAGTACTGGTAAACCGCTTAGAGGATCTAAGCCTGTCCAGGAACCGCGGTGCGAGGCTGACCGTCCATGCTAATAAACCCTATTAGTTTCATTGGGCGACAGGGCTTGAGATGTCATTTCATCTCAATGTCGGGTAAAAGTCTCACAAAATTGGAAGCAACGTCTCCAAAATGACCTTTACAGTGTTGACGGGGACGTTAAACCTCAAATCAAACAAACAAAACTGAAACGAAAGAATTGGACCCCAGTGACATGAGCCCTGTCATGAGTGGGTTGCAGGGTTCGCAACTAGGTGAGTAAAATCTGTGAAGCTGAGTTGGAGGTTTGATGTTTTTAACTCTTATCCTGCTGTTCACGACAATCCTTTTCTTTGCAAACAGTGAAGATCCAGATCAGATGGCTTCTGAAGAAGCCATCTGATCAGGATCTACACTATTTGACATTCAATTTATGAGTTTGTAGGAATAAATTACATCAAGTAATCTGATTGGTTCAAAGTCAGAAATGGGTGTGGCTAAACTGAATTTTCAGCAAGAGAAGGGTTAATACATCAGCTGCATATACTCACAAAAGTCATGAAAATTTAGATACAGAGACTGGGGGTATTGTTCTATTCAGATACCCAACACAAAGGTGCTGAGCAGGCTACGCAAATGTACTGTTGTTTTTCACAAATTGAATACAAGTTTTCTTGTGTCAGGGCACAGTTGTTACTTATCAAAGAGTGACTCTCAGTGAGAAAGGATTCAAGGATATAGTAATTGGGCCCCATCAAGCGATTTTGGTACTTATCGCCTGTGCAAGTAGCGAAGGTTCAGGCGAGCCTGCGCATCCGCGCAGCCTCGCCAGAACCTTCGCTGCTCGCTCATACAAGCAGTGAATCAAGAGGAACCTTCAGACAGAAAGCCATATCCCTGGCCTCTCTGAATGGCTGTGCATGCGCAGTTAAAATTTGTCATGACGGAATGCTCGAAGACACAAATACGCTTGGCGGGGCTCAAGTCATTTTTAGCTAAAACCAGTATGGATGTACAGAAAGAGCAGTTGCAGTAACTCTGGCATTGGCGTCCCTGTTATTTTTACAAAATCTCGGGGATAAAGAGGAATAATTGAATAATTTTGGGATAATTTTATATCTCTTTCACAGCATATACTGTAAAATTCTTATTAGGACCATCTTTGGGACTGTTCAAAAGTGGTCTCTGACCAGAAGACTCTATATGCAGAAAACATAAGGAAGGAATAACTGCAGCCTACTAAATAAGCTTTTTAAAGCAGAATTCATCTTAATTTTAGGTGAAAGTCATAATCATAAAGGCTCATAAAGATTTGCAAGCTAGTCATATATAGAAATTATGAGAGAAAAGCATTTATTTGTAACCATGGTCTAAATGCTGAACCTCAGTTATATATATAAAATCAATGACTTTTAGAGAATTCTAATCTTGATTTTCTTACATTGAAATTTATTGTTAGAGCTAGAAAGACCTGTATTTTTTTATCGACAACAATACTTTTGTTTTGTCTTATTTTGACATACATGTGTAGTTAATTATATAGTACTGACAGCTGCCAAAATATGCTTTTATATATGAATCAGTTCCTTAGAAAAAGGTCCTGATCACATAAGCCCCTAGCTTAAGCTCCGGCAAGCCTGCACAGTCTTGTCAGAACCTGTGCTGCAGACATGTAGGGAGCATCATTGCAAGAAGTCACACATCTAGCCTTATTAACCCTTATTCCGCTGAATAATTAATTGAGCCACGCCCATTTCAGCATTTGAACCAATTAGATTACTGGATGTAATTTATTGCTACAAATTCACAAACTGAATGTCAAACAGAGTAGATCCTGATCAGATGGCTTCTTTAGAAGCCATCTGATCTGGATCTACACTGTTTGCAAAAGTAGGGATTGTCTGAAGAAACCATCTGATCTGGCTCTACACTGTTTGTAACCGGCCCCGATAGCTCAGTTGGTAAAGTGTCTGCTCCGGGGAACGGGAGGTCTCGGGTTCGATCCCGGGCCGCGACATACCAAAGTCGTTAAAAATGGTACTAGCTGATCCTCGCTTGGCACTCAGATTTACGGGGTAGAGCTAGGACTGGTCGATCCAGTGTCAGGAAAATGTGACTGGGTGTGGTATCATGTAATGTGTCTGGGACATGATACTTCAGTGATGCAGCACTATAAACGTGAGCATTGAGCTCCCTGTCGCAACCAGACACCGTCGTGATATGACTGAAAAATTGTTGAAAGCGACGTTAAACCCGAATTCACACACACACACACTCTGTTTGTAAAAGTGGGGGTTGTTGTGATCAGTGGGATAAGTGTTAATTGCTTGTGCAGACTGCAGAACCTCGTCTGATCCCTTATTTGATAAGTGCCCTTGGTGCGAGTTGGACCATCCCTACATATAAACCCTTTAAGTTTGTTTGGGCGACAAGGCTAGGGATGTCATTTTATCTCGGTGTTAGGTAAAAGTCCCACAAAATGACCTAATAGTGTTGAAGGGGAGGTAAAACCTCCATTCAAACAAACAAAACTTATGAGATTGCTCATATGTTTTTGTGGAGAAAAAAAATTGAACCAGAATTGTCCTTATTATGCCACATAAGGGGCTTCAGAATTGCTTGGTGAAGGTAACTCTTACTAGTATGTACATGTATATACTTCTGACCAGAAATAAGGAAAACTAGATCGCGCAGTCAATGGCGCGCCATCGCAAATCCCCACTTTTTCCACCTCAATACCCTTGCTTCCATTCATTTACAAAATAAATTAAATTCCTGGAGGAAAAGTGTGTTCCATTAATCTTAAAAATTTGACCTTTTGACCCCTCCCCAGGGCCCCTGGGGTCGGGACCAAAAATAAACGTGCTCTTGCGCAAGCCATTCATATAAGCAACTCACATACCAAATTTGGTTGGATTCCACCCAAGGGTTAAGGAGGAGATAGCGGACAGACAGACGGACGGAGGCGATAACAATATCCCCACTTTTTCTTCGAAAAACGTGGGGATAATTATCCCTTAATTATTTCTGTTATGCCTTCTTATCTGGAGCTGTTTTTTTCATTGCTTGTGTTGGAACTGGGCTGTACAGTTTTATGCAGGAATAAGATACAGGGCCGGAGCTTATAAGACTTTGTTTCAGGCTCTTCTCATTTGAACGGAAAATTTGTCCTGCTCATAAATATTAAAATGCCAACAATGGTTAGCATTTTAATAATTATGAGCAGGACAAAATTCTCTGCTGATCTGAAAAGGAGATTTGCCTCACTTATTTGTATTTTAATATTTATGAGCATTTATAAATTTCTTTCTCAGTTAAGTTGTGCATGAAGAATGATTTATAACTATTGACTAGGTCTACCAGCCTTGTTGCTAGTTCCACTGCCAAAATACCTAAAATGAATGAGTTTTGTACTTGAATGCATGTATCTTGAAACATGGTACAGAAAGAATAATATGATTTACTTAAGAATTCCAAGAGCCTATTGGGCTACTAAATGTGTGCCATACAAAGATTTACATATATTTTCACCCAACATAGCCTGACAGACTGGATATCATATAGTATGCAATTCAACACATTTAGTTGATATTTCTAGCCCGAGGTTTGAGCTCTTACAACATGTAGAGCAAAAGATCAGGGAGCAGTAAGTTAATTTTTGAGAAAGCTTTCAATATTTCTATAAAATCCATACAGAGGACCCTCGCTATAACGACAGTATTTGTGCCCTAACAGTTTGTCGCTATAGCCAATTAGCTGCTATAAAGAATTCCAATATGGTAATAAAAGACTTTTTCCCTTAGCTTCTCCAAGAAACAAATGTTGTGGACATTTGTTAGAATTGCCTCGCTGAGGCAATTCTAACAAATATTCACAGCATTTGTTTCTTGGAGTATTGAACAATTACAATTTTCTTGAATATCTCTATTAATCGTCTCATCTTGAGCTAAGGATTTGTTACATTGAAATTGTCATTATTGCAAGGTTTGTCGTTATATCAAATGTCTGTATAAAGAGGGGTGACTGTATTTTTTGTCCTCTGCTCTGTTGTGGTTTTCTCTCAGAATCCTTGGCATATGCTTTGGCAGAGTACACCTCAGCCCCGTTATAGCACGGTTGGTTACAACACGAATTCGGATATAACACGGTTGTTGTTTGGACCCCAAATTTTCTCCAACCTTCCTTTTTTACTTCGGCAAAAAAAGAAATCCTAGTGAGTTAACACGGTAATTAGAAGAAATCCAGGCGTGTTAACACGGTAGTTAGCGTTAAATCTAAATGTCGACTTAATCACTTGTCAATTATCCAATTTAACACCGTTATTGTATATCAGTAATCATACAATAAACAACTTCACACGGTCTGTAAATTTTACTTATGACGTGTGAAAACACCTGTGAAAACTCGTGGCTAATATCCAGCCGAAAGATCAAAGGATAAGCACTTCTACTAGCTGGAGGCTGCTCATCAAAATTTGGTCATTTGCTCATGCACATCGATAATTTAATTAAGTAAACAAAACCCTGCAAACATTTCAAAGAAAATTTTTGCATACATGTGGCGAACGGGTGGGCCCAGATCAGGCAGGTAGTCTGATATGGATCCGCACTGTGAAACAATGATTTTTAAAATAACCAGCAGATGACAAGAGCAGACAATTGTTGTGATTGGCACTTTAAGGGTTAACACTTCAATAGAGACAACGCTATGCTCATGCTTGGTAAAGTACAAGAAGGATGAAAAATTGCGCATTAGATCACATCTATACCCTGTCAAACCAAACGGGCACATACTGTGTATGCAATGTCATATTAAGGTCGATGAAACATGGTGATTTTCATCGACGTTGATGCAACATTGCAAAGGAAAGAACTGATAAAGCAATCATTTCAATTTGCACCCCAATGTGCCCGCTAGAGGGGTCTACTATCATAGGAAGAACATTGCATCCCTGGGCGAGGTGTATACACACAACGTCAAATCAACGCTGATGCTACGATTTGACATTGCATCGACGTTGGTGCGACCTTGCTGAGACATCATGTGCCCTCCATGCGCTAGGGGATTTCTTATTTGAGAAAGAATTTGCTCCCGTGAAAAGAAATTGTGTTGGAAAAGAATCTGCGCCAACGCAGCAAACCTCAGTGCAAAACCTTTCCCGTTTGCATAGTCTATCTGCGGAAGAAAAAAAAAGAGGAAAAAAAAACCATGGATTATTGACCCATGAAAGGAAAGAATTTGCTCCCGTATGCAACATCGTTTTAACGCCGATGTAACGCATTAACATTGGAAAAGAATCTGCCCCGACGCAGCAAAGCGCTGACGCAGCAAACCTAAGCGCAAAACCTTTCCCGTTTGCATAGTCTACCGTATCTGCGGAAGAAAAAAAAAAGACATAGATAGGAATGAATTTGCTCCCGTATGCAACGTTGTTTTAACATCGATGTTTTCAACGAATTAACGTTGCACCGACGTTTGTGCGGCCTTGCTCAGGCGTCTCATGCTATCCTTGCACTGAGAAGATTTTCTGGCATCACTTGCCTGGGCACGGTGAGACCTAAGCAGTTTACCAGTACTCATTTGCGGTCCGTTCCCAATCTATTTCTCCAAGGCCCGATAGGCGGGGGTGCCCGTTTACTTATTCAATTGCAGTAAGAAAGTTAACTGTGGAAGGGAAAAATATAGTCAGATAGAGTTTTTTCCCTTGTGCATTGCAATTGCTTATGCAAATGGGAACCAGTTACCGGGAACCACGGCCCATCTAAAAATACACACCGGGATTACACATGGACATATTGGAATAGAAATCATACACAAACGTATGAATCGCTGTTTTTCACAAATTTATTTTAATTAAATGATCATGCAACAAATTTAAAGCAATAAATGCAACATCTAAAAGCAAAACAAACAACATAACAAACGATAAAATAGCCTGAAAAACATTGCAATAACACAAAACAAAGGTAAACAAACTGTGGCAGACGAACTTTTTCCGGGTCATTGGTCAATGACGATCGTTATAGCACGGTTCGGTTAACTAACACGGTCTTCTGATTGGACCCCGAGAACCGTGCTATAACGGGGTTGAGGTGTATTCAGTTATAAGAAAACTCGTCCCAGAGTCCTGTTGTTCTAAACCAATGAGGGCATTTGTTAATAACACCAGTACTTTTTCATAGAGTTTGGCTAAGCCGGCCTCGGTAGCTCAGTCGGATAAGTGTCTGACTGGTGGTCAGGAGGACGCGGGTTCGATACCTGCCGAAGTCGGCAACATCCTTTTATGGAGATTGATCATGAAATCTTTTACAAGGTCATTCTCCCCCTTCTGCTGATTTAAGAAGGGCAGTTGTCAGTTTCTGGCAAAAGAAGGCACACTGTAATGGTTAGCCACTTATCTATAAGCCTGTCCAGGAAAGTGTGGCAACATGTAGGTAAACTGACCAGCTCAAAAATGACCTAAAATAGTGTTGACTGGCCATTAAACTCCAATACAAACATACAAAATAGAGTTTGGCTAATAGTTGATTTTGGCTGAAAAAAGGGGGAAAAAGTTCAATTTTTTTTCAGCAAAAATACAAGTGTCTGCTCAAACAAATATTTAAGGTTTGAAATGAGGATAAAGAAATCTTTTGTTAGCAACTAATGTTGAGGGTACTTAACCCTTTTTGTACCAGATGGAATCTTCCTCCTTATATATAGCAGGAGTCCACTTCAAAATTTAGGGGTGTCAGGTTGTGTTTTCTTCAAAATTTATTTGGAAAATGACTGAACTTTTAGCGAACAGTGGAGGCCATGATCAAACGCCGTGTTCTGTGGCATCTGATGTGGGCCTCCACTGGTTGGCAGGGTAACCGTTTTGGGGTTTCTGGTCATAAATGGGTTAATAGACATTTTTCCTAGAGGCAGTTTACGTATATTTTATTGAGGGAAATAAGGCATAAGAAATAAGCCAAATTGTTCCAAAATACATGTCTGTTTGTTTTCTTTGTGGCTGTACTCTGACATAGGTAGTTCTGAAAGTACAAGCATTGTTGGGATAAGACAAATTATCCAAAATACATGTCTGTTTGTTTTCTTTGTGGCTGTGCACTGACATAGGTAGTTCTGAAAGTACAAGCATTGTTGGGATAAGACAAATTATCCAAAATACATGTCTGTTTGTTTTCTTTGTGGCTGTACTCTGACATAGGTAGTTCTGAAAGTACAAGCATTGTTGGGATAAGACAAATTATCCAAAATACATGTCTGTTTGTTTTCTTTGTGGCTGTACACTGGCATAGGTAGTTCTGAAAGTACAAGCATTGTTGGGATAAGACAAATTATCCAAAATACATGTCTGTTTGTTTTCTTTGTGGCTGTACACTGACTTAGGTAGTTCTGAAAGTACAAGCATTGTCGGGATAGCTTTGTGCGTGTTATTCCTTGCTACTGCATGTAATCAGAGTAAATATATCAATAATTATTAATTCTATACATCGTTTGTTTTGTTTAAACAGGGAATGGATTCACCTCATATTTTCAGCAATTTTACACAAGGGAGACAACTTTTGGAACCTCCTGTTTGATTTTTCTTATGTGAACTAAGTTCCTTCAAAAAGGGGGACTACTCATAATGGGAAGAGTTTGCTCCTTAGTAGCAAACTCATCCCTTTATGAATACATTGTACACCCCTAAAGATAGGAAAGCTAGAAATAGTTTTGAAACAGTTGCCTCCCCTGAAGGTGTATCATTTCCTATTAAGGGAGGCAATTCCTGCAAAAGTATTTTTGTCTCCCATGTCAATAGGGGTCAGCCCTTGAAGGAAAGAATTATCTCCTGAGAAAGAATTTGCTCCTGAGGAGCAAATTCTTTTCTTTAAAAGTAGACCCCTTTTTAGTGAGACACGGCTTATTGGAAAGCGAATAGGAAGTCCCGAAAGTTGTCTCCCTTTGAAAAATGGCAGAAAAATCTGCCAGGTGTTCCCATTCTCCTTAAGACTGGAAAGCATTTGCCAATTATTGACATACCAGTATGGGCCCTGTCAAGCGATTTTAGTACTTATCGCATATGCGAGCAGCGAAGGTTCAGGCGAGCCTGCGCATCCGCGCAGTCTCGCCAGAACCTCCGCTGCTCGCTCATACAAGCAGTAAATCAAGAAGAACCTTCAGACAGAAAGCCACATCCCTGGCACCTCTGAATGGCTGGGCATGCGCAGTTAAAATTTGTCATGACGGAATGCTCGAAGACACAAATTCGCTTGGCGGGGCTCAGTGTGATGTTTATTGTATGCTAGCTACTCATGTTCTGGTTACATATGGTTAAGTAGTCAGAGTAAAAGCTGTTAACTGGTGTAACAGAAAACATGTACAAAATATTGTGTAAATATAATTGTTTATGTAAAAAATGATACTATTTTTGAGCAATTTCTGAAAAAATTTTGGGAAACCCAAATCACTGTTTTTATCAAAAAATTTAAAGGGAATGGATACACCTGGCCTTCTTTTTTCAATTTTTAGCTCACCGTCACGAAGTGATGAGGTGAGCTTTTGGGATCACTTTTTGTCCGTCGTCCGTCGTGCGTGCGTCCGTCCGTGTGTGCGTGCGTAAACAATTTCTTTAAACCACATCTCCTCCTAAACCACTGATCGGATTTTGACCAAACTTCACAGGAATGATCCTTAGGTGGCCCCCCTTTCAAAGTTGTTCAAATGGTTCCGGTCCGTTGCACATCTAGGTCACAGGAGCCAAAAATAGATTTTTTTTCACCAAAAACTTAAAAAATCTTCTTCTCTGAAACCACAAGGCCCAGGTCTTTGATATTTGGTATGAAGCTTCATCTAGTGGACCCCTACCAAGATTGTTCAAATAATAGTGCTGGGGCAAAAAATGCCCCCGCCCCGGGGCCCTTTGGTTTTACATAGGCTTATATAGGGAAAATCTTTAAAAATCTTCTTCTCTGAAACCACAAGGCCCAGGACTTTGATATTTGGTATGAAGCTTCATCTAGTGGACCCCTACCAAGATTGTTCAAATTATAGTGCTGGGACAAAAAATGCCCCCGCCATGGGGCCCTTTGGTTTTACATTGGCTTATATAGGGAAAATCTTAAAAAATCTTCTTCTCTGAAACCACAAGGCCCAGGTCTTTGATATTTAGTATGAAGCTTCATCTAGTGGACCCCTACCAAGATTGTTCAAATTATAGTGCTGGGGCCAAAAATGCCCCCGCCCCGGGGCCCTTTGGTTTTACATGGGCTTATATAGGGAAAATCTTTAAAAATCTTCTTCTGAAACCACAAGGCCCAGGACTTTGATATTTGGTATGAAGCTTCATCTAGTGGACCCCTACCAAGATTGTTCAAATTATAGTGCTGGGACAAAAAATGCCCCCGCCACGGGGCCCTTTGGTTTTACCTTGGTTTATATAGGGAAAATCTTAAAAAATCTTCTTCTCTGAAACCACAAGGCCCAGGTCTTTGATATTTGGTATGAAGCTTCATCTAGTGGACCCCTACCAAGATTGTTCAAATTATAGTGCTGGGGCCAAAAATGCCCCCGCCCCGGGGCCCTTTGGTTTTACATAGGCTTATATAGGGAAAATCTTTAAAAATCTTCTTCTCTGAAACCACAAGGCCCAGGACTTTGATATTTGGTATGAAGCTTCATCTAGTGGACCCCTACCAAGATTGTTCAAATTATAGTGCTGGGACAAAAAATGCCCCCGCCCCGGGGCCCTTTGGTTTTACATTGGCTTATATAGGGAAAATTTTTAAAAATCTTCTTCTCTGAAACAACAAGGCCCAGGTCTTTGATATTTGGTATGACGCTTCATCTAGTGGACCCCTACCAAGATTGTTCAAATTATAGTGCTTGGGCCAAAAATGCCCCCGCCTTGGGGCCCTTTGGTTTTACATAGGCTTATATAGGCAAAATCTGTAAAAATCTTCTTCTCTGAAACAGCAAGCCCCAGGACTTTGATATTTAGAATTAATCTTCATCTAATGGACCTCTACCAAGATTGTTCGAATAATAGCCCTTGGGCCAAAAATGCCCCCGCCCCGGGGCCCTTTGGTTTTATGTAGACTTATATAGGGAAAATCTTTAAAAATCTTCTTCTCTGAAACCACAAGGCCTAGGTCTTTTATATTTGGTATGAAGCTTCATCTAGTGGACCCCTACCAAGATTATTCAAATTATAGTGCTGAGGCCAAAAATGCCCCCCCCCCCCCCCCCCCCCCCCCCCAGGGCCCCCATTGGTTTTACAAAGGCTTATATAGGGAAAATCTTTAAATTTAATTTGATGTGTAGCTTCATCTAGTGGACCTTTGCCAAGATTGTTCAAATTATAGCCTTTGTTGATGTTTGGTATGAAGCTTCACCTGTAAGACCTCCCTCAACATTATGCACATTAAAGCCCTGGGGCCAATAATGGCCCTCTCTGGGGCCCACTTGTTACACTATGGATCAGGTGAGCGATCCAGGGCCATCATGGCCCTCTTGTTGTAAGGGAGATAACTGTTGTGATTTCCTGATCTGAGACCCCATGAAAAAGGGTCTTCTTTTTATAGGAAATAACTTTCTCCTCTGAAACAAATTCTTCTATTAAATATTAGACCCTTAAACATGTATATAAAAGAGTTTCCATCCCAGAATGTATCCATTCTCCTTTAAGTTTATTTTAGTATTTAAAAGTGTGACAAGGTGAAGTGAACTACAGATTCTGGCCCAACTTCCTTTGCCCATGTCATGCTGAATAAATTAATATGCCACACCATTACTACTATCTACCAATCAAATGATTTGATAAAATGTATTCATTTGTTCACAAACTGAATGACAAACAGTGAAGATGCTGATCAGATGGCTTCTACAGCAACTATCTGATCTGGATTCACACTGTTTGCAGAGAAATCGGTTGTAATTTTTCAGCAGGGCAAGGGTTATGGAACATTCTAATGCATTTGCGTATGTAACGCGACTTCTGATTGGATAACGTCAAAAATTTGCGACAGTATATTCTGCGATATACTGTCGGAAACCCGACGTCATCGTGTAACGTCGCTTTCCATTGGCTGGTATTTGGTTTTACGCAGCTCACAGCGCTTGCCGCTTTGAGCAAAAAAGTACACTTTTTTTAAGAAAACAACTGAGTAAACGCATTAGAATGGGGATAACTGTATTGAAAATTGTCATTTGGGGAGGTAAATCGTCGGTTTTACGGTCGCAAATTCTGTTTTACGGCTCCGCTGATGCGTCGCCGTAAAACGAAATTTCCGACCGTAAAACCGCCGATTTACCACCCCAAATGACAATTTTGAATACAGTTATCCCCTAAGTCACATCGAGGACTACCTTAATGTACCTAGTCACCAGTGTCCCAGTTTATGGTACTTCTGTTAATCTTCAATGCAAGACCTTAATTTATAGTGCTTAAGGCCATGTTTTCCATGCAACAAAATCACATGCCAGTTATTAGTTTTGAACCTTACTATACCATGTACATGTACAGTAAAATTCCTATTTTAAGACTACCATTTGGACTGTTTAAGACCACTTTTGAGCAGTCCCAATTGTGGTCCTTTACTAGAGGACACTGGGAAGAAAGAATAGCCGAACTTTTAAAAGCAGAATTGTCTTAATTTTAGCTGGTCTTAATAGTGGAATTCTATTGTACTTTTTTGCCCTTCAACAATGGTGTGAATAAAATTAGGATTAACATCTTGAGTAGCCTTGGCCCCGAGGTTACAAAACACTTCTCATGCTCAACTTACGTGAGCATGAAATTTGAAATGCTCATAATCATTAAAATACAAACAAATGAGGCTATTTGTCTGCTTGGATCAGCAAGGAATGTTGTTTGTCCTGCTTACAAATTTTAAAATGCCAACAATTGTTGGCATTTTGAAATTTATGAGCAGGACTATTTTCATTCTCAACTTGAGTTAATCATGAAAAATGTTTATAACCTCGGGGGCCAGGTTTTTGAACAATGATGCCCCTAGAATTTTAATGTAATCCAGTCATATATGCATGTTTTGGAATGTCTCACATAGCTGAAGTACAATCACGTATGATCTGTGCATTAAGAATAGTTGTACCTACATTACATTGCCCTGTCTTGTCAGTCAACATTGCAACAGATAAGGTTCATATTTTGTGATAAATTAAGGATAGTTTTTGTCAATTCTCCATAAAAACCTATGTTGTGGGTATTCATTAGAACCGCCTCAGTGAGGCGGTTCTAATGAATACCCACAACATAGGGTTAAATGGAAAAATAAGGAAAACTATCCTACAATTATCACAAAATACCAACCTTAACTGTTACTATGAGTCAAGAATTTAGAGTTGCAAATATAGTTCGAACAAATTGACATGAGACTGACCTTTATGCAAGGAATAAATTAGTCAATGTTATCGCCTAATACTTTGGCTTTCGTAAACCTCTCGTGAATTTTCGGCATCTCGTGAATGTGAATTGCGACCCATTCACCGACCTCCCATGTATTGAATAACAGTATCGCAATCTTCAGGAGACGGCAAAGATAAATAAATGCATTCAGTCGCGTGTGAAATTATGTTTAATAGAGTTCACCAGTCTCGGGGTCAATTTGTTCAAACTATAGCTCCGTATCAGGAGAAACCAGGCTAATTGTGGGATAATTTTTTTTCTTATTTCGCTATGAAAACAAAGATTGTGGATACTTGGTATCTCCTTAGGAAGCTGATTCTAACAAGTATCCGAACATGAGGTTTTATGGAGAAATAACAAAATTTACCCTTTATTCATCCTTATTACTCCTGATTTGAATCGATCATGTGACCCAGACAAGTGCCCTTTGGTAGGACAGGTACATACAGGATTGTAGGTTGCTTTCTGTGCCGCAGCTTCTTGATTTAAAGTATTGTTATTAGCTAGAATTTGTTACCATATTTTCATTATACGTAAAACATATCATATTTCTTATACTAATCCTCAAAACAGTGCTAGTTTTTAGTTGTAATTTAATGCCTTAATGTGCCTTTTGCCTTAAAATCTGGATTTCATTTAAATAATGTTATTAATCAAATAATTTCGTATTGGCCCAGTTACAGGTCGGAGGTCTGCTGTATTGGCACGAGGCCGAAGGCCGAGGCCAATACAGCTGACCGAGGACCTGTAACTTGATTAATGACAATTTTATTAATTGACGCAATTAAAAGCATGATTTATGATTTTTGAATATTGATTGACCTGGTGTAATACAGGATAAACAATTAATAAATACTGTTACTACGCTAAAATTTGTATAGAACCCTCTGACTAACTGTCTTTCTTTCTAACAATAGAGACTTTCATGTCAGTGATTTGTTGAATATTTTCCTGTTTCTGAATGAAGTTGTGGCTGAGTGTTCTTTTATGATTAAAATGTTGGGACACCATTTTTTCTGCTATTACTACTGTAGAATGGGGCGATTTAAACAAATAGGACACTGCTGAGAGTAGTTTGTTGCTCAGAATGTGTCTGTACTGTTGACTCGAGCATTACTGTCCCAATTACCGCAGTAATAATAAGCATATTTATGTACATACCATTGAATAGTTTTAATGAACAGAACTGGCGCTGTAACGCCTTTTTTCTGTTTTTGTTGCATAATAATCATGAATATCTTTACTTAAGGGGATGGCTACACACCGGACAATTTAACCTTTACCACTCTCTAGGCTTATTCAGCAGATCACAAATTGTTGGTACTTCTCCTATTTATAGCCCCGCTTTGAAAAAGTGGGGCTATATTGGATTTGCCATGTCCTTCTGTCATTCCGTGATTCCGTTAATTTGTGTTGGCTCCATAACTTTGTATCTGCTTAACATATTTTCATGAAACTTCACACAAATGTTAAACACCATAAGACAATGTGCAGAGCGAAGGAATTATAACTGTGGATTGCCTACTTTTGGAGTTATTGCCCTTTGAACATTTTCCGTAATTCCGTGATTCCGTTAATTTGTGTTGGCTCCATAACTTTGTATCTGCTTAACATATTTTCATGAAACTTCACACAAATGTTAAACACCATAAGACAATGTGCAGAGCGAAGGAATTATAACTGTGGATTGCCTACTTTTGGAGTTATTGCCCTTTGAACATTGAAAAATGGCAATTTTAATTGTGTCCGCTTCATAACTCGAAAACCGTTTGAGATATTTTTAGGAAACTTCACACAAATGTTAAGCACTATGAGACGATGTGCAGAGCGCAGGAACCATAACTCTGCATTGCTTATTTTTGGAGTTATTGCCCTTTGAACATTGAAAAATGGCAATTTTAACAGTGTCCGCTTCATAACTCGAAAACCGTTTGAGATAATTTCATGAAACTTCACACAAATGTTAAGCACTATGAGACAATGTGCAGAGCGCAAGAACCATAACTCTGGTTTTCGTATTTTCTGTGTGTCTGTCTGTGTGTCTGTCTGTGTCTGTTAACAATTTTCGTGTCCGCTCCATAACTTTAAAACCCATTCACATATTTTCATGAAACTTCACACAAACATTAAACACCATGAGATGGTGTGCAGAGTGCAGGAACCATAACTCTGGATTGCCTAATTTTTGAGTTATTTCCCTTTGAATATTGAAAAATATCAATTTTAGCCGTCTTTGCTCGATAACTCAAAAACCGTTTGAGATAATTTTATGAAACTTCACACAAATGTAAAGCACCATATTACGTGTGCAGAGCGCAGGAACCCAAACTCTGGATTGTCTACTTTTTCAGTTATAGGCTTTTGAATATTAAAAAATGGCAGTTTTAACTATGTCCGCTCCATAACCGTTTCTGATATTTTCATGAAACTTCAAATAAATGAAAAGCACCTTGAGATGATGTGCAGAGTGCAGGAACCATAACTCTGGTTTGCCTACTTTAGGAGTTATTGCCCTTTGAACATTTAAAAAGGCAATTTTGACTGTGTCGGCTCCATAACTCACAAACCATTTGAGATATTTTCATGACACTTCACACAAGTGTAAAGCACCATGAGACAATGTGCAGAGCGCAGGAACCCTGACTCTGATTTGCCTACTTTAGGAGTTATTACCCTTTGAACATTGAAAAATGGAAGATGAAATTTAGTATAAACATGGACATTCTGGTAATGTATCATGCTCATTGAAATGAGGGACAAGGGCTCACAACTCTTAGAGTTTTTCCAGATAATGTAAAATTTTCAACAGTTATTTCTTGTTCATAACTCTTTTCTCTGCAGCTTAAATAACTTTCTTCTCTGACAGCGCTGAAGCGGGGCTATAGTCAGATCCTCTGACAGCTCTAGTTTATTCTGGAAAACAGGACTTGACATCTCATGCAAATTGTTTCCTAGAAAAAATATTTCAAAATGTTGTCTGCTGAAAAAACAAAAACTAAAAAAAAAAACACACAGCATGCAGAGCATTAATAGAAATATTTTTGGCTCCCTTAGTAACAAGGGTTTGCTTTTACAGGGACCACAAGAAGTTGTCTCCCTTGTAAAAACAGGTGTAATTGTTCCCCTTAAGTTTTGATTGGATGACAGTGATGTCACAGAGTATACCATTTAAGCTACATCAAACATATCCTGAGTGACTTTGTAGTAGAGTGTGACTGGTTTCTGCTCTGTGCCCTTTCAACCCTGCAGGCTGGTACAGTCACCATATTTATCCCAAATATTTGGATGCAGACTGGTACAGTTACCAGATTTACCAAAATATTTGGATGTAGACTGGTACAGTTACATATTTACCCTAAGTATTTGGATTTAGACTCGTTAAGTTACCATATTTGCCATACTGTTAATGATTATTTTATTAAACCCCGTATTTACGGTTATGTTCATGGCCAAATTCAAAGAGGGCAGAGCAAGAGTCCACTTCCAAGAACTCAGGGGTGAAAGGGTAATGCAGACAGTAACTATATGAGCCCCGCCAAGCGAATTTGTGTCTTAGAGCATTCCGTCATTGCAAATTTTAACTGCGCATGCCCAGCCATTCAGAGGGGCCAGGGATATGGCTTTCTGTCTGAAGGTTCATCTTGATTCACTGCTTGTATGAGTCAGCAGCGAAGGTTCTGGCGAGACTGCGCGAATGCGCAGGCTCTCCTGAACCTTTGCTGCTCGCATAGGCGATAAGTACCAAAATCGCTTGATGGGGCCCATATGTTGAGTGCTGTTTTCACGAGAAATATTACTTTGGAATAGGAATGTTCAAAATTTTATACTTGTCTGTCTGGTTTAAAAATGTAGAGTAAGGCTATCTGATTTGTCTTAACTAAACTAGGCTATAGCAGAGCCTACACTCTGTTCTGTTAGATGAAAAGGTGAATAATACTTACCCAGATCAGCTTATCCGAGGCCCTTATCGGTACTGAAATATGGAGCTGGTCTTGATTGCTTCCTATGTGTGATGTTTGACCAACTTGCAATCAGGAAATCTGAAGTTCAATCTTGCCATGGTCGGAAGTATTTGTATGTTCTTTGATCATTCTTTCCATTCCCCATTCAAGAAGGGCTGTTAGAAGCCTCTGTGGTATAGTGGTAATGCTACTAGCCTGATAAACCAGGGATTTCATGATCGATCCCGGGCTTCTCCAGACTTTCCGATGAGTCTATAAACCGAGGTCCCGTCTCCATATGAGCTTAGCTGAGCTGTTGGTGGGACGCAAAATTGAAACACGCTCACAACTCACTCACTCAAGAAGAGCAGTTTGTCAGTCTTTGCTCACTGAAGAAAACCCTCTTCGAGATGCGCTCATGCCATTGTTTTTGATTGATGAAATTCATGTGGGCTGGGTTCCAGCCTTTTTCATGACAGCACCTAGAAACAGTGTCTACGGCCAATAGCCAAAAATACATCATAACACCTTATATAAGAGATTTTGTATTTAACCTTGTTCATGACAGGTGTAAGGCTCTTCTGTATCCTTGTTCAGGAATGTTTACCTGTCGATCCTTTCATGTATATACCAAAGATTGTATGAACTTACAACATAGAGCAGCTGGTGTATTATTATATTGAACCTTTATTGTGAAAACATGCCTATACAAATACATTGTAAATTTTTTTCACCAAAACATAAAAGTTTTCAGATGAAAAGTTTCGATATTTTTCTTATTTCTGCTCAAAACATAGATTGTGGATACTTGTTAGAACCGCCTCGGTGAGGCGGTTCTAACGGGTACCCACAATCTATGCTTTTGAGCAGAAATAAGAAAAATATTGTATACCCCTGCAAACCCCAGTTTTACAATATAAAAGTGGGGTTTAAGGGGGTCAAATTTATATAGGCGTGTTTTTGTGATGTTTCATAGTGTATGCTTTCTCTGGTATATGGTATGTATATTTGCATTTTTTTTCCATTTTCCATACGTTTTGGATATTTTAACAGGATCACATGCCAGTTTTTAGTTTTGAACCTTACTAAACCCATGTACTGTAGACCTAAACCTCTTGATAACACTGTTCATTATAACATTGTTTTGAGTATATAGAAATATGATCATAAAATTTTTCTATATAATCTGTACATTTCTGTTTGGCTTCTGCTTTGGATCCCAACATATGTGTTATAAAGACGTTGAGGTTATGGTTTTGTGTCATGATTTTGTAAATAATTTATTCAACTGTTAATAACGTTAGGAGATATCACCTGTACGACAGAATCCTGCCTTTCTTAGTTGAGGAAATACTTTTTTCGGAGAAAAACTAGTGATTTTTTTGTTTTTCCATACTCTCAATTGTGTGTCTGAGGTACATGTAGTTCTAACCTTTTTTCCACAATTTGTGTTTTGGAGAAGAAATAAGTTGATAATGCATGCCCTTGTAAATGGGTTTTTATCAAGATAAAGTGGGATTTGCAAGGATTTTCATGCAATGCCTTATTGTGTAAGGGTGATAATTAAACCTGACGTTTCTCCGGTGTGGGTTGTTATGTTGTTTGTTATCGCTTATCAGTTTTACTAGTTAAGTCTACGCATATATTATACGGTTACGTGTTGCTGCAGTGGTGGCGGGCTTTATATGAGGTCTGAAAAGGTCATAGCTACTTTTGAGGAACTCTTTTGCTTGCAGTTTTAGGGGAATGGAAAACTCATTCAGAAATATTTTTACTGTTCTTAATCTTTATCCTGCTGAACACCACAGCCCCTACCTTTCCAAACAGTGTAGATCTAGATCAGATGGCTTCTGAAGAAGCCATCTGATCAGGATCTACACTGTTTGCCACGCAGTTTGTGAAGTGAACAAAATGAAATATATCAAGTAATTTGATTGGTGGATAGTCAGAAAAGGGTATGGCTTTATTAATTTATTCGTGGATAGTCAGAAAAGAGTATGGCTTTATTAATTTATTCAGCAGGATAAAGGTTATTCTTCCTCATCAATATAGGTCTGTGTGTAAAGCAATGAAGTTTGGTGAAAATGGTAGAAATTTTGTCAGATTAAGGGGTGTTTACACACTTCCATGGGGAGATAACTTCAGAGAATTTTCGTCTTTCTTGCCAATCTGTCTTTTTGGGGTCCTGAGGAGCAAATTCTTTCCTTTCGGGGAAGACCCCTTTTAAAAAGGACTGAGCTGAAAGGAAAGCAAAAAGAAGGCTCTAGAAGTTGTCTCCCTTATGAGAACTACAAAAAAAAAAAACTCAAGTTTATCCGTTCTCCATGCATGTAAGTCGCATAGACAGGAATTTTCACTTATACATACAAACATCTCTTAGATTAGCAGTCAGGCTAGAATTGTAGCTGCTACCATTTCATGTGTCCGCCGCTCTTGCCACCAAAGTATCAGATTTTGTAGAAAAAAATTGTAGAAGCAGTATAGGTGGTTTCGGTGTAAAGTTTTTATGGTTTGTCTATTTGTTGAAATTCCTGACACACCTGTTTGATGTGCACTTGACCTTACTGTCTGGAGATAAAAATTTTAATGCCCTAACGGTCATAAAATTTAATATTTTCATGAATATTATCACCCCTTTTAAGGGGTATGGACACAGCTGGCATATTTTCTTCATTTTGAGCAAGGTAAAAAAAGTGGGGTCTACTCTTAAAGAAAGAATTTGCTCCTTAGGAGCAAATTCTTTCTTTAAGAGTAGACCCCACTTGTTTACCTCCTAAGGAGCAAATTCTTTCTTTAAGAGTAGACCCCATTAAATAATGGAGAAAAAATTGCTTTGAAAGGGTTATCCTCTTTGATGTGGGTGGGTGTGTATCCATTCCCCTTACACAGGGAGGGGAGAAATAAAGTGGGTCTGGATGGTGTATTGCGAACAGTTCTACTTCCCACTTTACTAGTTGGAGGTGTCGTAAACAATAATTAACAGTAGTTTCAGAAAATGATTGTTAAATGGTGTATAGAGACAGGACATTTAATGGAAAATGTGTTGCTGCGTCTGTTTTACTTCAATGCAGCTGGGTACAGCTCAGTGCCCAGGAAGAAAACCTTTCTTAACCCTTGTTCTGCTGAGCCCGGATATGCCTTTTATTTTGAAACAATGTAGATCCAGATCAGATGGCTTCTGAAGAAGCCATCTGATCAGGATCTACATTGTTTGTCATTCAGATTGTGAATATGTTGTAATAATTTGCTACAGGTAATCTGATTGGTTGATAATCGGTAGTGGGTGTGGCATATATGAATATTCAGCAGAACAAGGGTTAAGAATCAGCTGTTTGGGAACAAATTTCCCTTTTGAAATGGATTCATATATCACAGAAATGGATTTTTTTGTGCTTGAGTGGTTTCCCTTGTTTAAGTGTTACAGGCGTATTCATGTGCCATAAAACTGTATGAATGGACAGAGAAAAATAGAAGTGGTAAACATTCAAAATAAAGCATCATAAAAGCATCTTGGCAGATAGCATGCATATATGCATTAAGTGGTTCGGTAATATCAAACTACATGTAACAATACAGGTTAAGTTAATGTTTGAGCATATCCGGTTAGTTGTGGTTTGTTGATATACCTCAGTACAATTGAAACTGTAGAACTTCATTGAGCATCCATTGAGGGCAATAGATACACATAGAATATTTTCTGCCTTTCTTTGCAAGGGAAACTAAGTTTGCAACTTCCTGTTTACTGATCCCTGGAAAAGGGGTCTGCTTTTAAAGGAAACAGTTTTCTCCTGGGCAGCAAATTCTTTCCTTTAACCCATTTTGTATAGGAAACCCTAAAAGGAGTAATTGGCAAAGAGAGCAGGCTCAGATCAGAATGCACTGTCTGATCAGGGCCTTCACTGTTTGCAAAAAGTTCAACCATTTTATAAATAAATTTTGAAGTAGACAGGGCTGGAAAATTCTACAAAATTTTACTCATCCTGCATAAGCAAGGGCATGCAGATTTTGGGTAAATTTCAAAGGGTCAAGACAGAATTTTTACTCGTTCTCCAAAATTTTTACTCGTCCTTCAAAATTTTTATATAAAAATTTTCGTCATAGCGAGCAGATCTAGCCATGATATCCCAAAGTTTTGAAACGGACTTGTGCTATGTATAAGATGGAGATTCCATTTGGTACAAAATGGGTTAATAGTATTCCCCTATTGATACGGAAGACAAAACTGTTTTTAGCTCACCGTCACGTAGTGACGAGGTGAGCTTTTGGGATCACTTTTTGTCCGTCGTCCGTCGTGCGTCCGTGCGTCCGTGCGTGCGTCCGTGCGTAAACAATTTCTTTAAACGACATCTCCTCCTAAACCACTGATCGGATTTTGACCAAACTTCACAGGAATGATCCTTAGGTGGTCCCCTTTCAAAGTTGTTCAAATGGTTCCGGTCCGTTGCACATCTAGGTCACAGGAGCCAAAAATAGATTTTTTTCACCAAAAACTTTAAAAATCTTCTTCTCTGAAACCACAAGGCCCAGGTCTTTGATATTTGGTATGAAGCTTCATCTAGTGGACCCCTACCAAGATTGTTCAAATTATAGTACTGGGGCCAAAAATGCCCCCGCCCCGGGGCCCTTTTGGTTTTACATAGGCTTATATAGGGAAAATCTTTAAAAATCTTCTTCTCTGAAACCACAAGGCCCAGGACTTCGATATTTGGTATGAAGCTTCATCTAGTGGACCCCTACGAAGATTGTTCAAATTATAGTGCTGGGGCCAAAAATGCCCCCGCCCCGGGGCCCTTTGGTTTTACATAGGCTTATATAGGGAAAATCTTTAAAAATCTTCTTCTCTGAAACCACAAGGCCCAGGACTTTGATATTTGGTATGAAGCTTCATCTAGTGGACCCCTATCAAGATTGTTCAAATTAAAGTGCTGGGACAAAAAATGCCCCCGCCATGGGGCCCTTTGGTTTTACATAGGCTTATATAGGGAAAATCTTTAAAAATCTTCTTCTCTGAAACCACAAGGCCCGGGTCTTTGATATTTGGTATGAAGCTTCATCTAGTGGACCCCTACCAAGATTGTTCAAATTATAGTGCTGGGGCCAAAAATGCCCCCGCCCCAGGGCCCTTTGGTTTTACATAGGCTTATATGGGGAAAATCTTTAAAAAATTTTTTCTCTGAAACCACAAGGCCCAGGACTTTGATATTTGGTATGAAGCTTCATCTAGTGGACCCCTACCAAGATTGTTCAAATGTTAGTGCTGGGACAAAAAATGCCCCCGCCACGGGGCCCTTTGGTTTTACATTGGCTTTTATAGGGAAAATCTTTAAAAAATCTTCTTCTCTGAAACCACAAGGCCCAGGTCTTTTATATTTGGTATGAAGCTTCATCTAGTTGACCCCTACCAAGATTGTTCAAATTATTGTGCTGGGGCCAAAAATGCCCCCGCCCCAGGGCCCTTTGGTTTTACATAGGCTTATATAGGGAAAATCTTTTAAAATCTTCTTCTCTGAAACCACAAGGCCCAGGTCTTTGATATTTGGTATGAAGCTTCATCTAGTGGACCCCTACCAAGATTGTTCAAATTATAGTGCTGGGACAAAAAATGCCCCCGCCACAGGGCCCTTTGGTTTTACATTGGCTTATATAGGGAAAATCTTTAAAAATCTTCTTCTCTGAAACCGCAAGGCCCAGGTCTTTGATATTTGGTATGAAGCTTCATCTAGTGGACCCCTACCAAGATTGTTCAAATTATAGTGCTGGGGCCAAAAATGCCCCCGCCCCGGGGCCCTTTGGTTTTACATAGGCTTATATAGGGAAAATCTTTAAAAATCTTCTTCTCTGAGACTACAAGGCCCAGGACTTTGATATTTGGTATGAAGCTTCATCTAGTGGACCCCTACCAAGATTGTTCAAATCATAGTGCTGGGGCAAAAAATGCCCCCGTCCCGGGGCCCTTTGGTTTTACATAGGCTTATATAGGCAAAATCTTTAAAAATCTTCTTCTCTGAAACCGCTAGGCCCAGGTCTTGGATATTTGATGTGTAGCTTCATCTAGTGGACCTTTGCCAAGATTGTTCAAATTATAGCCTTTGTTGATGTTTGGTATGAAGCTTCACCTTTAAGACCTCCCTCAACATTATGCACATTAAAGCCCTGGGGCCAATAATGGCCCTCTCTGGTGTTTTATATTAGGATCACTTTTTGTCTGTCATCCGTGCGTAAACAATTTCTTCAAATGACATCTCCTCCTAAACCACTGATCGGATTTTGACCAAACTTCACAGGAATGATCCTTAGGTGGACCACTTTCAAAGTTGTTCAAATGGTTCTGATCTGCTGCACATCTAGGTCACAGGAGCCAAAAATAGATTTTTTTCAACGAAAACTAAAAAAAATCTTCTTCTCTGAAACCAGAAGGGCCGGGTCTTTGATATTTGGTATGAAGCTTCCTCTAGTGAACCCCTACCAAGATTGTTCAAATGATAGTGCTGGGGCCCAAAATGCCCCCGCGCCGGGGCCCTTTGGTTTTACATGGGCTTATACAGGGAAAATCTTTAAAAATCTTCTTCTCAGAAACTGCAAGGCCCATATCTTTGATATTTGTAGCAAGCTTCATCTAGTCGACCCCTACCAAGATTGTTCAAATTATAGTGCTGGGACAAAAAATGCCCCCACTTCGGGGCACTTTGGTTTTACATGGGCTTATATAGGGAAAATCTATAAAAATCTTCTTCTCTGAAACCGCAAGGCCCAGGTCTTTGCTATTTAGTATGAAGCTTCATCTAGTGGACCCCTACCAAGATCATTCAAATTAAAGTGCTGGGGCCAAAAATGCCCCTGCCCCGAGGCCCTTTGGTTTTACATAGGCTTATATAGGGAAAATCTTTAAAAATCTTCTTCTCTGAAATGGCAAGGCCCAGGTCTTTGATATTTGGTGTGAAGCTTCATCTTGTGGACCTCTTCCAAGATTATTTAAATTATAGCCCTGGGGCCAAAAATGCCCCCACTCCGGGGCCCTTTGGTTTTTCCTAGGCTTATTTTGGAAAAATCTTTAAAAATCTTCTTCTGTGAAATCACTAGGCCTACGCCCTGATATTTTGTGTGAAATTTCATCTAGTGGACCTCTATCAAGATTGTTCAAATTATAGCCCTGAGACCCTTTGGTTTAACAAGACTTATATAGGGAAATCTTTAAAAATCTTCTTCTCTGAAACTGCAATGCCCATGTCTTTGATATTTGGCATGAAGCTTCAACTTCTTAGACTACCTCAACGTTATGCACATTATAACCCTGGGGTCAATAGTGGCGCTCCGGGGCCCACTTGTTACTCTGGATCAGGTGAGCGATCCAGGGCCATCATGGCCCTCTTGTGTTTTATATTAGGATCACTTTTTGTCTGTCATCCGTGCGTAAACAATTTCTTCAAACGACATCTCCTCCTAAACCACTGATCGGATTTTGACCAAACTTCACAGGAATGATCCTTGGGTGGTCCTCTTTCAAAGTTGTTCAAATGGTTCCGGTCCATTGCACATATAGGTTACAGGAGCCAAAAAAAGATTTTTTTCACGGAAAACTTAAAAAATCTTCTTTTCTGAAAGCGCAATGCCCAGGTCTTTGATATTTGGTATGGAGCTTCATCTAGTGGACCCCTACCAAGATTGTTCAAATTATAGTGCTGGGGCCAAAAATGCCCCCACCCCGGGGCCCTTTGGTTTTACATGGGCTTTTATAGGAAAATCTTCAAAAATCATCTTCTCTGAAACCACAAGGCCCAGGACTTTGATATTTGGTATGAAGCTTCATCTAGTGGACCCCTACCAAGATTGTTCAAATTATAGTGCTGGGGCCAAAAATGCCCCCAACCCGGGGCCCTTTGGTTTTACATGGGCTTATATAGGGAAAATCTGTAAAAATCTTCTTCTCTGAAACCGCAAGGCCCAGGTCTTTGATATTTGGTATGATGCTTCATCTAGTGGACCCGTACAAAGATTGTTCAAATTAAAGTGCTGGGGCCAAAAATGCCCCCGCCCCGGGGCCCTTAGATTTTACATAGGCTTATATAGGGAAAATCTTTAAAAAACTTCTTCTATGAAACGGCAAGGCCCACATCTTTGATATTTGGTATGAAGCTTCATCTAGTAGACCCATACCAAGATTGTTCAAATTGTAGACTTGGGGCCAAAAATGCCCCTGCCTCGAGACCCTTTGGTTTTACATAGACTTATATAGAGATAATCTTCTTCTCTGAAACCACAAGGCCCAGGTCTTTGATATTTGGTATGAAGCTTCATCTAGTGGACCTCTTGCACTTTACAGCCCTGGAGTGAATAATGGCCCTCCCCGGGGCCAACTTGTTACTCTATGGATCAGGTGAGCGATCCAGGGCCATCATGGCCCTCTTGTTGATAGATTTACCTCCCCTGAAGTTGTATGAATTCCCATTGTCACTAGCATACCAATGTCTGACTTTTAAACCTTTATGGCTGTTCTTGGTAACCATATATTATTGTTAGTTGCACTTCAGTCATTGGTCCAAGATGTTCATACAGAGTAGTATAGCTGTTGACGACCTTGAAATAGATTGAGCCATGTCATTAGAAGTCCTGTCTTGTGTTGAAATAGATTGAGCCATGTCATTAGAAGTCCTGTCTTGTGTTTATGTCATGTCCTGGAGAACAGAAAGGAGTGGTCAGCTTGCATTTCAGTGCAGGCCTATCAGAAACTTTTGGTGCTGAACTGCTAGGAATCTCTCCCTGCCACCCCCTTCCCCTTCCGGTAATATACAAATCAATTCATTATACCAGTAATCTTAATAGAGCTGTCAATAGCATTGTGATCTGGGATTATTTTACCCTTTTTGTACCAAATGGAATCTTCCTCCTTATATATTGCAGGAGTCCATTTCAAAATTTAGGGGTGTCAGGTTGTTTTTTTTTCTTCAAAATTTATTTGGAAAATGGCTTAAATGTTTGCAAACGGTGTAGGCCCAGATCAGACGCCGCGTTTTGCGGCGTCTGATTTGGGCCTGCACTGTTCGCCCTAGTACCCGTTTTGGGGTTTCCGGTACTAAATGGGTTAATAAGCCATTTCTCACTAAACTAAGCTTGCCAATGAACTATCTCAGTTGTTGTGTTTTTGAGATTGCAGTTATGTCAGCATCAGGATATGGTCCTGCAACAGCTGTTATTGTATTGTATACATGTTGGTTATGTATAATATACAGGTTTCTTTTAGACTGCTTTTCAACCTTTGAATTATGCAAGCGAAAATGTGCATCAGACAGCATTTTTTTTTTTTTTCAGAGGAAAAAGTCTTGACATTTCATGTGAATCATCTTCCTGCAGATGATTCACATGGAATGTCAAGACTTATTTCCCCTGAAAAGTTATTAAAACATAATTGAAAATGCCGTCTGCTGCAGTGATGATTGTCATTTGAAAGATTGAGGAAGGTATTCTTGTGTCATGGCTGAAACTAAAGAACATACAAATGTATCTTGATGGGAAGATAATGTTACAGCTTGGTATTTTTAATTGTTTTCTATAACTAGAGACTGCACTAAGAATAAACTTCCTTTTACAAGCAACATATGTTACATACAGAGCTCAAGATAAGAAGTAATGGGAATAATTTGGGGATAAGTTTTATTATTTTTTCCGCAAAAAAACACGCAATGTGGGTATCAGGGTTCATAGGATTGATTCCAGGCTTTTCCCGACTTTGGATGAGTCTTTAAAGAAGGTCCCGTCTTCATATGACCTTAATAGCTGGTGGGACGTAAAAGCTCACGCATGGAGGCACGCACACACACAGTCACACACACACACACACACACACACACACACACACACACACACACACACACACACACACACACACACACACACACACACACACACACACACACTGTGGGTACTTGTGAAAATTGCTTATCGAGGTGGTTCTAATAAGTACCCACAACACACAACATAAGTTTCTAACAAACAATGTTCACTTTTCTATAGACTGTTCAACGGAAAAAGGGGTCTGCTCATAAAGGAAAGAATTTGCTCCTCAGGAGGAAAGAAGGGGAGCAAATTCTTTCCTTTAAAGAGTTGACCCAACTGAGGTAATGGCCAAATATGGCCGACTGAGTATAAGAATATAGATAGACCCCTATTGACATGGGAGACAAAAAATACTTTTGCAAGGGTTGCCTCCCCTGAAGGTGCATACATTCTCCTTACACCAGTACTTCTTAGCTGGAGCTGTGCCTTTGTACTAGGAAGCCCTCCACCAGTGAGAGCCTTGACATTTTTTATGACATCCTCTTTGCTAGTCTGTAAATTAAGCGCTTCCTAGAAAAGCCCAGAAAAAGACCCTAAACCCTTTTGTACCAAATGGAATCTTCCACCTTATATACCGCAGGAGGCCATTTAAAAATTTAGAGGTGTCGGGTTGTGTTTTCTTCAAAATTTATTCGGGAAATGGCTTAACTTTTTGCAAACAGTGTAGGCTCTGATCAGACGCCGCAGAACGCGTCGTCTGATCTGGGCCCTGCACTTTTGCCAAGGTACCCCTTTAGGGGTTTCTGGTACTGAATGGGTTAAGGGAAGACCAAATTTCACCCTTCCACCATCACACACATAAAAAGTGTGACCATTCTCTGATATTTTTCGACTTTGCAGTTTTGTTATTGATGCATGATGGTAGTCTGTTGCCCATTGCAACATAAAGAATTTCGAACTCCCTGTTTTGTAACAAAGATTGACAAATAATTTTTTGCCAGTAAATGAAATGTATTCGAATTTGTGTGCCTATAGAAATATATACTAACAATGATTTTGATTGCTAATGAAACAGAATCAGTAATAATGCAATGAAGTTTTTGTGTAGACTTGAACAGGATTTGTTTGATTTGAGGTTTAATGTCCCCGTCAACACTGTAAAGGTCCCCGTCAACACTGTAAAGGTCATTATGGAGACGTTGCTTCCAATTTTGTGGGACTTTTACCCGACATTGAGATGAAATGACATCTCAAGCCCTGTCGCCCAATGAAAGCAATAGGGTTTATTAGCATGGACGGTCCGCCTCGCACCGCAGTTCCTTGACAGGCTTAGATCCTCTTAGCGGTTTACCAGTACTAGTGTGCGGGCCGAATTCAGCTCTGCGTGGAAGCATAATGCAGCCCATATATTTCTTCAAGCCCCTATGGGCGGGGCCGTCGTTTCAGTATGATTTTGATGAGTTAGTAAAATGTCATTTGACCTATTATAGATGGGGAACCCATAAACTTTCAAAATGGACTCCTGCTGGATATAAGGCAGGAGATTCCATCAGCACAGAATGGGTTAAACAAACTATTTCTTGATCATCAAAATGGGTCGAGTTGTTCAAAGCAGCTTGGGTGAAATTGTTAACTTTTCTAGCAGTAAATACTGTTTCTAATACAGTGGTATTTTTGCTGAAAAAATGTGAGCAGCTTTTGCATATGCAAAAGCTGCTCACATTTTTCAGCGATAATATTTGCATATTTGCCATATTAAATGATCAAAATTTTAACGATACGTTAACAATTAAGGCGTTGGTTTTGAACAGCTGGCCCCAGGTCCTTTTATACATACCCAGACTTATACAGGTCTTCTTTTACACTGGGGCCCAGTTGTTCAAAGCTTTCTCAACTTAACAAGCTTGTTGGTGGTCGAAATGTTAACTGGTGTAGAAAGTTCAATACCTGATACAGTGGTATTTGTGCTGAAAAATTGTGAGCAGCATTTGAATTCACAAAGCTGCTCAGATTTTTTCGGCAAAATATTACTTAATTTGCCATAGTAAATGATCACATATTAGCATATTTGCCATATTAAATGATCAAAGTATTAATGATATATTACCTAATGCCATTGTTCATCTTTGACAACTGGACTAAAAATTTTGGTATCAAAAGTCTACATTTATTGACAGTTGAATTTTATAAAGAACGTTACTGCATGTCTCAAATGCCATTTGGTTTCAGTATTAAAATCTGCCTTCAATACTTTTCTTATTGTCGGCAACTTTAGCTCTGTGCCCAGTTCAAAGCATCATTAGCTTAAAGAGCTTGTTATCAACCAAAACATTTAATGATCTAGCAACATTAAGCATAATAAGGAACACAGATTTTATTTTTCTGGAAAAAATGTGAGTTAACAAAACATGGTGATCTAGCAACTATAAACATATTACAGTACACAGATTTCTTTGGCTGGAAAAATCACATTTTTTCAGCACAAATATTAGCAAACAATTTTATTTTTTTTTTGAAAACATGTTAACTAATGATATCATTAGCATTGAACAGCTGGGCCCTCATCTGGAAATGCAGGTCTTAGCTTGGAAATGATTCCTGTTTAAGAATACACACGTGTAATTATGTAAATTGATTCTATTAATGGGAAGAAATTACTTTAAAGCTCAGCTTTTTATACATTACAAATATATATACATTTGAGTATCTATAAGTGGTACCTCTGTGTATCTGTTAACTTGTATTACCAATAAAATGTAAATTGGAAATATACGATCTGTTACATTTTGTTTTAAAGACCCATACCCCAAGACTGATACAACAATTTTATGTAAGGCTCAGTTGAGCATCTTGACTGCTTTTCAGGAATTGCAGGTATTGGAAACTGATAAGGAAATATTTCTATGTTCATTCTCAACAATGGCAGTTACTGGTTGAGCATCCAACTGATTTTCATATTGGTCATGTGACCCAGTCCTCACAAACTTCTGTTCACCCTTCCCACAGTGGCTCCACATGTAATTTGGTTTCAATCAACCAACCAGTTTAAGTGAAGAAGATAAAAATACTGAATCTGAGCCATCCAGGACAAAGCAAATCACATTGATCTTTGGAATTGATAAACTTTAAGCTGATTGCAAATATCATTTCTGATGCCACAGGCTACTATGCAATCAGAAAATCCACTGCTTTGCCTTTTTGTCGCGCCTGGTATTAGCATGGCACGATATAGGCGCCCGGTTACCCTAATAGTCAAGTTTATTTCTCAAGAACTATAAGAGCAGCATTAATGATATGTGGTACAAACTTGTATCTGTGGATGGCAATTTAATGCAAGCATCCATATTTGACCTTGACCTACATTTCATGGTTCACTGACTTTGTTAAATATTGCGACCACCCTAGCGTTCTACCTAATGGTCAAGTTTATTTCTCAAGAACTATAAGAGCTTTATTAATGATATTTGGTGCAAACTTGAATCTGGGGATGGCAACTTAAATGCAAGCATCCATATTTGACCTTGACCTAAATTTCATGGTTCCTTGACTTTGTAAAATATTGCGACCACCCTAGTGTTCACCCTAATGGTTAAGTTCATTTCTCAAGAATTATTAGAGCTTCATTAATGATACTTAGTACTAGCTTGCATTTGAGAATGGAATCTTTTGTGCAAGCATCTATGTTTGACCTTGACCTACATAACATGGCTCGATGACTTTGCGCCCCCACATAGCCTTCGGCGGAATTCTTGTTTCCATACAAGTGTCTGATCAAATTTGACCTTTATGTAAAATAGGTCAGGGTCAACTAAAGGTCATTTGCACAAACTTGGTAGGGCCAGAGTCCCTGATGCTGCATACCAAGTTTCAAGGTCATCGGCCATTTGGTTCCTGTGGCAGCCATATTGGTCATGTGACCCAGTCCTTACGAACAAACTTTTGTTCCCTCTTCCAACAGAGGCTCCACACATGTAATTTGGTTTCAATTAGTCAGGTAGTTTCAGAGATGTCATTTGAAAATTGTGATGCAGACGACAACAACTGCCTATACTTTAAGCTCCCCCAGAGGCCTTAACACCATCATCAATGTCATGTTTTTGTCGCACCTGCTTGTAGCAGAGTGCGACATGAGCGTCTGCTTTTCCGTCCGTCCTTTAACATTTACATTGAAGTTCGACAGTACGTCAAAGTTTGTATTAAAATCAACAACAAAGCTGATGAACAATCAAACCTTGCTTGAAACATCTCCCTGACCTGACTTGTTAGGAACCTTGACCTGGTGACCTTGACCTCCAGTGACTGACCATTATGTCGAACGTCAACATTTACATCAAAGTTAGTAGTGTAATCAACTACAAGACTAAACAACCAGCAAGAAACATCTCCCTGAGCTCCTTATTAGGCAGGCACCTTGACCCTGTGACCTGGACCTAGATTTTACGCTCCAGTGACTGACACAAATTATGTTGATGTTCCAGATCTCCTCAAATAAAAGGACTGCAACCAGCAAATCATAGTGCTTCCCCTAGACTGCAGGCTCCTTGACCCAGTAACCTTGACCTATATTTTATGCTCCATTGACTTTGACACAATTAACATCGATTTTCTAGATCTCCTCAACTAAAAGGCATACAATCATCAAATCTTGCACAGTGCTTCTAGATGTAATTAGTGTGCAGGTACCTTGACCTGGTGACCTTGAGCTATTTTTTTGCACTCCGGTGACTTTTACACATTTTAGGTTGATGTTCCATATCTTCTTATTATAAAGATGCCTCCTTGGTGTAGTGGTTATGCTACTCACCTTGTAAAGCAGGGGTCGCAGGATTGATCCCGGGCTTCTCCAGATTTTCAATGAGTCTTTAAACCGAGGTCCGGTCTCCGTATGACGGTCTCCGTATGACCTTAGCTGTTGGTGAGACGTAAAACTCAAACTCACACTTCTTAATTATAAGGCCTGCAGCCACCAAACCTTGCATAGTGGTTCTCCTACATTTACCGACTCTGCAGGTACCTTGACCTGGTGACCTTGACCTATACATGTATTATGTACTCTAGTGGCTTTAACACGTTTTATGTCAACGTTTGATATGGCCTAAAATAAATGGCATACAGCCACCAAACCTTGCATAGTGCTTCTCCTCGATGTACTGATTTGGCACGTATCTTGACCTGGTGACCATGGCTAATATTTTTGGTCCAGTGACTTTGACACATTTTACGTCAACCATCAACTGCTAAGAATGAAATTAACATACTTTAATAACTACATTATGATTGTGGCTTCTGTGACTTTTGCCCCCAGCAGGTGCGACGCCACCTATGGAATTTTTGTTATAAAATGAAAACATTTTCTTGCAGGCAGGATCTACTAGTATTTCAACTACATCAGTTGCTCAGTCAGATACAGATTCTAATGGTGATCAGGAAATTGTTGGCCGGCCTCGGTAGCTCAGTCGGATGTGCGTCTGACTGGTGACCAAGAGGACGCGGGTTCGATACCTGCCGGGGTCGGCAACATTCTTTCATGGAGATTGTTCATGAAATCTTTTCTACAGTCATTCTCTCCCTTCCGCTGATTCAAGAAGGGCAGTTATCAGTTTCTGGCGAAAGAATGTGCACTGTACTGGTTAACCGCTTACGAATAAGCCTGCCCAGGAAAAGTGTAGATAAGTAAACCGACCGGCTCAAAAATGGCCTAAAATAGTGTTGACTGGGCCATTAAATTCCAATGTTGGATCCCAACTCAGTCCGTCAACATTCTTTCTTAAAGATTGATCATGAAATATTTTCTAATGCTGATTCTCTCCCTTTTGTTGATTCAATAAGTGCAGTTGTTAGTTTCTGGTGAAAGAGTATGCACTGTATTGGTAACTGCTTATGTTTAAGCCTTATCTTGCTGAATATTCATTTAAGCCACACCCATTTCTGTCTATCAACCAATCAAATTACTTGATGTAATTTATTGCTACAAATTCATAAACTGAATGCCAAACAGTATAGATCCTGATCAGATGGCTTCTTCAGAAGCCATCTGATCTGGATCTACACTGTTTGCAAAGATGGGGGTTGTCGTGAACAGCAAGATGAGGGTTAAGCTTATTCAGGAAAAGTGGGGGTCAGTAAACTGACCGGCTTGACATGATAGTAGTGTTGACTTAGACTTGGCCATAAAAATACCAAACCAAACAAAACCAATTAATGTGTTCCATGCATAAAATGTGTTAGCCCATTTTATGCAGGGCAAACATTAAATGGGATGCTGGAAAACAGTACATGCCCTGATCAGATGCTGCAGAATGGGGTCTGATCAAGGTCCTCACTGTTTGCATAAAGATTCAGCCATTGTCTAAATAAATTTCTGAAAAATACCACAATCTGACTTTCCTGAGTTTCAAAATGGACTCCTGCAATAGTTACAAAACTGGTCAAACATCATTACATGGCTCTTGATTTGTTTGTGAGTTTTACATCTCACCAACAGCTAAGGTCATATGGAGATGGGACCTCCATTTAAAGACTTACCTGAAAGTCTGGAGAAGCCCGGGATCAAACTCACGACCCCTGGTTTATGAGGCGAGTAGCATAACCACTACACCACGGAGGCTTCAAAAGATTTTTGTATATAACCCCAATTAAAACAACACACACATGACTGTATAGTGAAACTTCAATCACTCGAACATTGATAACTCATATAGAGGTGATTCTGATTATTTGATAGAATAACATGAGCCCCGCCAAGCGAATTTGTGACTTCAAGCATTCCGTCATGACAAATTTTAACTGCGCATGCCCAGCCATTCAGAGGGGATAGGGATATGGCTTTCTGTCTGAAGGTTCCTCTTGATTCACTGCTTGTATGTGCAAGCAGCGAAGGTCCTGGCGAGACTGCGCGGATGCGCAGGCTCGCCTGAACCTTCGCTGCTCGCATAGGCGATAAGTACCAAAATCGCTTGATGGGGCCCACATAATGATAGCCTCAAGTGATCCCATTTATGCGTCATGACTTAAGATTAAACCTCAGTACTTAGAACTATTAAACCTCAGTACTTGC
Source organism: Lucinisca nassula (assembly GCA_963580285.1). Lineage (NCBI taxonomy): Eukaryota > Metazoa > Mollusca > Bivalvia > Lucinida > Lucinidae > Lucinisca > Lucinisca nassula. The sequence continues at coordinate 5,912,533 of OY757013.1, read as the reverse complement.
AACTATCACTATCTCCAACAACTTTACATGGACCTAGCACCGTCGTGATATGACTGAAAAATTGTTGAAAGCGACGTTAAACCCGAATTCACACACACATTACATGGACCTAAAGGTATTTGAGTTATTAAAGTTCAACTGTATTTGGAAGGACATCAGAAAGACAACAAATAGTATGTAACTTCAGGTTACTGTATTTCTCTAGTAACTAGGATAAAAGATTTGATCAGAAATATCAACACAGTCTAAATATACAATAATCAGAAACACTAACACAGTCTAAACAATATATAATAATCAGAAACACAAACACAGTCTAAACAATATAATATAATCAGAAACACTAACACAGTCTAAACAATATATAATAATCAGAAACACTAACACAGTCTAAACAATATATAATAATCAGAAACACTAACACAGTCTAAACAATATATAATAATCAGAAACACTAACACAGTCTAAACAATATATAATAATCAGAAACACTAACACAGTCTAAACAATATATAATAATCAGAAACACTAACACAGTCTAAACAATGCACAATTATCAGAAACAATATAGAAGTATAAACAATTAAGGGAGAAGTTCAGGTATAACTTCCCCCTCATTAAAATGAAGAACAATAAAACACAATGTAGCTTCAGATAAGAAGTAATGAGGATAACCCAGAGATAATTTTCTTTATTTCTTGTTAAATACATGTTGTCTTGGGCACTTGTTAGAATCGCCTCAACATGGTAATTCTAACACGTGCCCATGACAAGGTTTGCGAAGAAATAATTATTCCCAAATCAGCCTTATTACCCCATCTTATCTGTAGTCAAACCACAACCTCTTTATAACACTTACCGTATTCGCCCTAATTACCGCACCGTGCGCTTAGTTTTTTCAAAATCGTGTCAAAAAATCGTGGTCAAAAATCACCCTATTAAGCGCACACAAATTAAAGTGTGTATTAGAGCTGTCGAATGAATTTGACAGAAATGCAGTTGCTTTGCCTTCACTGTTGAAGAAATAACGGTAATTTTTTATAGATTTCCTGTGAAAGCTTCAATGGGAGGTTACTGTAAGGTGTGCGTTTATGCACATTTTTTCTAAAATAGCTTTGGTGTGCGCTTATAGGAGCATGTGCGGTAATTAGGGCGAATACGGTATGTCACTATTAACGGGGTACAAATCAGAAACCTGTTAGCTAAACAACCGTGTTATATCGAAACAAAATGTATAGATCATATAGAAAAATGACCATTTATGGTCATTTTTCTGTATAATCTGTAGTTTTGGGATCCATCTTCAAACCATATTATATCCAAAACTATGTTACAATGAACAGTGTTATAATGAGTTTGTGGTGTATTTACATGTATATGAGACATTGTAAATCGAGCTGCTGAGCATGCTAACATCCATGAATATTTTATTCAGCATTTCACACATATATGAGATGATCAATGGTTTAGGTCCAAAACAATGACATTTTCTGTTAAGCATTTTGTTTATAGAGGATCTTACATGAGTGCTCGTGTATTATTGAATTTATTAAACGAGTTGAGGAAAAGGGCATTTTATCCTATTTCCTCAACGAGTTTAATAAATTCAATAATACGTGAGCATGAATGCAAGGTTCTATTTACCATATGACATTTAAACCGCATTTTATTCACGATTGTTTTACAAAAATGTTAATATTCCGCAATTAGTAAACACGACGTTGTTAAGGACGTCATACATGTAACGTTACGTGGCGTATCTAAATAATTTGCATATTTAATCCACTAGTGGATAATAAAATTTAATATATGTTGTTATTACATTCTCAGACGTGACGTCATATGATAAATTGTTCTTATTTCTGCTCCAAAAATAGGCTAAACCACCTTCTACGAGGACTGTTCAAATATGAATGCAAGTAGAACGTTTTCTCATGCACTAATGCGAAAATCACCTGGAAATAAATACCACAGCGTAGAAAAACATTTTACCTATACATTGATACCAAATCTGTTAAAATCTGTGCACTTTAGCCATGTATATCGTTCGATAAACAGTGTCTACTCTTGTATACTAATACAAAACATGGTTGGAAGAAGGTCAGAGTACGCCGTTGAAATATGGTCCTATATTAAGATTCGTTGTATTCTTGGTATACGGTGCAAAGACATTTTTGATGAAATATGTTCGGTTTATGGGCATAATGAAATGTCTTTTCCGACAGTTTTTCGTTGGTGTAAGAAATTCAGCTGTGGGCTAGGCTCAACTGAAGATGCACCACATGATTGTCGGCCGAAAAGAGCAACATCTGCCAAGATGGTTGCTAGAGTGAAAGAAATAGTTGCTACTGATGCACGATACACCACTAGGCAAATAGCTAGTATGGTTGGCATCTCATTAGGAGCAGCTCATACAATTCTGAAACGGGATTTGAAAATGAGAAAGATCTGTGCTAGATGGATTCCGCATCTGTTGACAGATGAGCAGAAAAAGACACGCGTTCAGTGCGCCAAGAAGTTGCTTAAAAAGTTTCCAAATTACAATGCACGGTCTTTCACTAATGTCGTCACAGGTGATGAGACATGGGTTCACTTTTTTTAGCCAAAACGAAAGATTCAGAACAAAATATGGGCAACAAAGTATTGCATAAGACCATGCATTGCAAAGCCGACCATAAGCGTCAAGAAGGTAATGTATGCCATATTCTTTTCAAATCAGGGCCCTGCTATTCAGGTTGCTGTGCCTAAAGGCAAATCTGTAAATGCGAAGTTTTACAAGAATAAAGTTCTTCGAAAATTGAAGAAATATTTCAAAGAACGAAGACCCGCAACTGGTTTGGCCAATGTCAGATTGCTACATGACAATGCATCATCGCACAAGGCGTTCATTGTGCAAGACTATCTGAAGCAGGAAAAGGTTGTTGAACTCCCTCACCCCCCGTATTCCCCTGACCTTACCCTGTGTGACTTTTTTTTGTTCCCGCAGCTGAAAAAATACCTTTCTGGTCAAAAATTTGTACAGCGCAAACACCTTTGTTCTACAATATTCCAGTGCCTTCATAGTATACCTCGAAAAGACTACCAAAATGCATTCAATGATTGGATCAGAAGACTGAAAGTTTGTATATCTGTGAAAGGGGAATACTTTGAGGGGACAAATAAATTTTTCATCGAAATCTATCACGAAATCATTTTTATGTGCTTAGTTGCATTCATATTTGAACAGTCCTCGTAGAGGCAGTTTTAGCAAGTACCAACAACCTTGCACTTTTCCCTAAACAAATTAAGTGGGATTTTTAAGGATGTTCGTTACACAGACTAAACTGACTTGTTTACATGATGTTGAGGTCAGATTATGGAGTTTCATTGTGATGTAGGTTCCTCCATCTTGTGTGAGAACAGGAAAGACCCAGATGAGACTGCACAAATGTGCAGTCTCATCTGGGTCTTTCCTGTTTGATAATAACCTTTTTCTTTTAACCCAGTGCAACATTATTATAAGTTATTTTGTTTCTTGTCAGGGAACATGAGATCATATTCCCCTCCTGAGAGCGATATTTGCCAGAGTCTTTAGGCGAGGGCAAATATCACTTTCAGGTGGGGAATATGATCCCATGTTCCCTGTCAAGAATCAAAATAACGAATTTGTTATACTGGAAAGCTTTTTGAAGACTTTTTGCACATTGTTGCAATGTTTTCCAAAGGACTTTTGTAGCGGACTTTGTCAGTAGTACATGTTTATATGTGGCATCATCAAAGGCACCCTTCTGCATTCACAATGTACTCAGTGGGAAAAGATTGATGTCATGTTGGAATGAGAGTTTTATAACAGAAAACAATATAATAAATTACTGAATGACTGAAAAACAATCAAAAGTTTTCATTTATTGGCTGGAAATTATTGCGGTGCATGAAATTATTTTGCTTATACAGTTTTTCTTACCAACTGCTGTAAATCCAAGATGGCAAACATCGCAATTCAGCAAAGGCAAGCGCGAGAGGGTAATATATTTTTGCTCACAGGGTATATGAATCAAAAGTCTGGAAGTTTCTTTGAAGTATAACAATACCACTTTGCTTTAACTTCAATACAGCAACAATGAGGTTTTATATGAACTGATTAAAAATGCACAACCCCGCCCATTGGGGCCTGGAGAAATAGAGTGGGTGGCATGGTGCTTCCACACAGAGCTAAAACTGACCAAACTTTTGAGTACTGTAAACCACTAAAAAGGTCTAAGCCTGACCAGGAACAGTTGCGGGAGTCAGACCCTCCCTTAAACAACTAACAATTTCTTTGGTCAGTAAGACTTGAGATGTCATTTCATCTCAATGTTGGGTAAGAGTCCCACAAAACTGGAAGCAACATCTCCAAAATGACCTAAATAGTACTGACGGGGATGTTAAACCTCAACACAAACAAACAAAATAAATATGCAGGTAAATGTTATGGCTATTTGGCAGTGAGTTAAATAAATGCTCTTCAAATGGTAATTGCCCTGTCAGAAACTAAGATTTTGTTCTCATTTTCCAAAAAGAGAAGCTCCATATCAGAAGATCGGATGCTTACAATTGTACCAGTTATCAGTGGCATAGCCAGAATGAAACTATTATCATGCACAACATTATCCTGCTGTTCACGACAACCCCTACTTTTGCAAACAGTGTAGATCCAGATCAGATGGCTTCTGAAGAAGCCATCTGATCAGGCTCTACACTGACATTCGGTTTGTGAATTTGCAGGAATAAATTACATCAAGTAATCTGATTGGTTCGAAGTCAGAAATGGGTGTGGCTATCTTAATTATTCAGCAGGATAAGGGTTAATTATCTCCCTTATCCAGAGCTTTGCCGGAATCCAGACTTCAACATGGTGTTTAATCACTTCTACAGTCAAGCTTCTATGGCTTGAAACACCTTAAGGACCATGACAGTTTGTTTGAGACAGGGGTAGTTTGAGCCACTGAAAGTTCCTTCAGTGCCTGGTCAGGAAGCATAATTTATGCATATTTTTCAATATTCTACAATGTCAAGTTATGTTGTGTATACTCATTAGACCGCCCCAGCCCATTGCAGCTTAAAGAAATAGATTGGGATGCATGATGCTTCCACGCAGAGCTGAAACCGGCTGCACATGAGTACTGGTAAACCGTTTAGGGGTTCTAAGCCTGCCCAGGCAAAGTGATGCGAGGCTGACCATCCCTACATATTAGCTCTTTTGGTTTGTTTGGGTGGCAGGGATGTCATTTCATCTCATGTCGGGTAAAAGTCCCACAAAATTGGAAGCAACCATGACCTAAATACTGTTGACGGGAATATAAAACCTCAGTTCAAACAAATAAAATACTCATTGGAATCACCTCAATGAGGTGATCCTAATGAGTATACACAACATACATTTCAAGATAAATGAACATCTTTCTCAATTATCCTCTGGAGCTATGGGAAGAATTACTCAGCCATGTAAACGTCTAATGTTATCCTAACTCACTGAAGTTCCACTAGTTTTTATAGTTTATACTAATTTATGAGGACTGTTCAAATATGAATGCAACTAAGCACTTAAAAATGATTCCGTGATAGATTTCGATGAAAAATTTATTTTGTCCCCTCAAAGTATTCCCCTTTAACAGATGTACAAACTTTCAGTCTTCTGATCCAATCATTGAATGCATTTTGGTAGTCTTTTCGAGGTATACTATGAAGGCACTGGAATATTGCAGAACCGAGGTGTTTGCGCTGTACAAATTTTCGACCAGAAAGGTATTTTTTCAGCCGCGGGAACAAAAAAAAGTCACATGGGGAAAGGTCAGGGGAATAGTGGGGGTGAGGGAGTTCAACAACCTTTTCCTCTTCAGATAGTCTTGCACAATGAACGCCTTGTGCGATGACGCATTGTCATGTAGCAATCTGACATTGGCCAAACCAGTTGCGGGTCTTCGTTCTTTGAAATATTTCTTCAATTTTCAAAGAACTTTATTCTTGTAAAACTTCACATTTACAGATTTGCCTTTAAGCACAGCAACCTGAATAGGAGGGCCCTGATCCCGTTTCAGAATTGTATGAGCTGCTCCTAATGAGATGCCAACCATACTAGCTATTTGCCTAGTGGTGTATTGTGCATCGGTAGCAACTATTTCTTTCACTCTAGCAACCATCTTGGCAGATGTTGCTCTTTTCGGCCGACGATCATGTGGTGCATCTTCTGTTGAGCCTAGCCCACAGCTGAATTTCTTACACCAACGAATAACTGTCAGAAAAGACATTTCATTATGCCCAAAAAAACCGAACATATTTCATCAAAAATGTCTTTGCACCGTATACCAAGAATACAACGATTCTTAATATAGGACCCTATTTCAACGGCGTACTCTGACCTTCTTCCAACCATGTTTTGTATTAGTATACCAGAGTAGACAGTGTTTATCAAACGATATACATGGCTTAAGTGCACGGACTTTAACAGGTTTGGTATCAATGTATAGGTAAAATGTTTTTCTACGCTGTGATATTTATTTCCAGGTGATTTTCGCATTAGTGCATGAGAAAACGTTCTACTTGCATTCATATTTGAACAGTCCTCGTATTTTAGTTCGATTGCGATGAAAGCTTCAAGCTTATTGAATCGCTCCCAAACACTCATTCCGGGTGTTTTCACGCGCGCGAGAGAAAGGCAGTGCCTTTTACACAACTGCTACCCATTTACACTGGGATGGTGTGAGGCAGCAGTGTCATTACGTGTCTTGCCCAAGGACACACCTCGATACAGGTGGTGGGATTCGAACGCACAACCTCTCGATCATATGTCAAACGCATTAACCACCGCGCTATCGAGGCTGAGTGGTAAATAGATAAAAAATGATCATTTCCCCTTTAATATTACATTGTAATGTGTTAACAACAAATATCCACAACATTTGTTCCACTATACAGTCAACCCTCTTTATACCGGAATTCGATATAATGACATAACTCGGTTTAACAACAATTTCAGTGGGAGAATCCTTAGCTCAGAATAAGACGGACTGATCGAGATCGGCCCCCACCCATCGGGGCTTGAAGAAATAGATGGGCTGCAAGATGCTTCCACGCAGAGCTGAAACCAAACACACACGAGTACTGGTAAACCGCTCAGATGATCTAAGCCTGCCCAGTCAAAGCATTGTGGGTCAGCGCGTCAATGCTTGTAAACCCTGTTGGTTTCATTGGGGGACAGGGCTTGAGATGTCATTTCATCTCAGTGTCAGGTAAAAGTCCCACAAAATTGAAAGCAACGTCTCCAAAATGACCTATACAGTACAGAGCTCTCGGAAACGCAGGATTCTGCGTAGTTTAATGCCAACTTTTTGCCGTTGTACGCGTTAAATTCACTATCGCCTATTCTTATGTACGCATGTTTTTATTGCGACATGCGTCCAAAATTACAGCACAGGTAAAATCAGAAGCTAACTAGAATTTGTTTTTCTACAAAAACACAGATGTCTCCCCCGTTTTTGACCTCTTAGTATAACCTTGACATTGGAGGTATTGAGCCGGGTCTTGTGTGCAACACATCATCTAATGAAGATAAACATTTCTGCAAAGTAACTTTAAAAATGTTCAAAAAATTTCAAAGGGCAATAACTCTTGAAAGGGGCATAATCCGGATGAGAAAAAAAAATACATGTCAGCTTATTTTCCATTAGGAATGCATTTATGAAATTTCAAAACCATAGCATACACAGTTCTAAAGTTATGCTATGCATCCTTTTTAGCATTCATTACAATGGGCACAAATTACCAAAATGACAAAGGGCCATATCTCATAAAGTATTATTCGGAATTTTGTCAAAAGTTAATCAGTTCATATACTCATCACCATCAATATACTCAACAACTTTCAAGGCTCTAGCTCCAAGAGTGTTTGAGAAATTTTGCTGACAAGATTTTATTGAAAAAATTTCAAAGGGCAATAACTCTTGAAAGGGGCATAATCCCGACGAGAAAAAAAATACGCGTCAGTTAATTTTCCATGAGGAATCCATATATGAAATTTCAAAACCCTAGCATACACGGTTCTAAAGTTATGCTATGCATCACTTTTAGCATACATTACAATGGGCACAAATTACGAAAATGACAAAGGGCCATAACTCACAAGAATTTTTCAGAATTTTGTCAAAAGTTAAACAGTTCATCTACTCATCACCACCAATATATTCACCAATTTTCAAGGCTCTAGCTCCAATAGTTTTTGAGATATCTTGCTGACAAGATTTTATTAAAAAAATTTCAAAGGGCAATAACTCTTGAAAGGGGCATAATCCGGACGATAAAAAAAATACGCATCAGCTAATTTTCCATGAGAAATCCATATATGAAATTTCAAAACCCTAGCATACACGGTTCTAGAGTTATGCTATGCATCACTTTTAGCATACATTACAATGGGCACAAATTACCAAAATGACAAGGGCCGTAACTCACAAAGTATTTTTCGGAATTCTGTCAAAAGTTAATCAGTTCATCTACTCATCACCACCAATATATTCACCAACTTTCAAGGCTCTAGCTCCAATACTTTTTGAGATATCTTGCTGACAAGATTTTATTAAAAAAATTTCAAAGGGCAATAACTCTTGAAGGGGGCATAATCCGGACGAGAAAAAAAATACGCTTTAGCTAATTTTCCATGAGGAATCCATATATGAAATTTCAAAACCCTAGCATACAGGGTTCTTTAGTTATGCTATGCATCAAAAGCGTAACGGACAGACGAACGGACAAACGAACCAGAACCAATATGCCCCTCCAACTTTTTCAAAGTTGGAGGCATAAAAAGGCCCCTTTTTGTTCTTTGACCTCTTAGTACGACCTTGACATTTGAGGTACCAACTTTGGTCATGCACGCAACACATCGTCTTATGGTGGTTAACATTTCTGCCAAGTAATTTCAAAATCCATCTAAAAATAAGAAAGTTATTGACAGAACACAAAAAAGGCCCCTTTTTCGACCTTTAACCTCTATGTATGACCTTGACCTTTCAGGTACCAAACTGGGTCATGCGTGCAACACATCATCTCATGGTGTTTAACATTTCTGCCAAGCAATTTCAAAATCCATCTAAAAATAAGAAAGTTATTGACCAAACACCTCTATGTATGACCTTGAGAGTTGAGGTATCAAACTGAATCATGCATGCAACACATCGTCTCATGATAGTTAACATTTTTGCCAAGTAACTTCAAATTCTATCTAAAAATAAGCAAGTAATTGACAAAACCGGAAAAAAAGCCCCTTTTTTACCTTTGACCTCTAAGTATGACCTTGACCTTTGAGGTACCAACCTGGGTCATGCACGTAACACATCGTCTTATATTGGTTAACATTTCTGCCAAGTGATTTCACAATCCATCTCAAAATAAGAAAGTTATTGACAAAACACGAAAAAAAGGCCCCTTTTTTGACCTTTGACCTCTAAGTATGACCTTGACCTTCGAGGTACTGACCTGCCTGATGCACACCACACATCGTCTCATGGTTGTTAATATTTCTGCCAAGTAATTTTAAAATCCATCTCAAAATAAGAAAGTTATTGACAAAACACGAAAAAAAGGCCCCTTTTTTTACCTTTGACCTCTAAGTATGACCTTGACCTTCGAGGTACTGACCTGCCTGATGCACACCACACATCGTCTCATGGTGGTTAATATTTCTGCCAAGTAATTTTAATGTTCATCTCAAAATAAGAAAGTTATTGACCAAATACGAAAAAAAGGCCCCTTTTTTGACCTTTGACCTCTAAGTATGACCTTGACCTTTGAGGTACCGACCTGATTCATGCGCACCACACATCGTCTTATGGTTGTTAATATTTCTGCCAAGTAATTTTAAAATCCATCTGAAAATAAGAAAGTTATTGACTGGACACGATTTGCCCATACATATATACATACCAACAAACTTCCAAGGGAGATAATTCAAAAAGTATAAATGCGAGAGTTATAGTTCTTGCGCACTGCACGTCGTCTAATGCTGATTTATATTTACACTAAGTTTCGTGACGATAGCTCCAACGGTTTTCAAGTTATAGAGCGGACACGAATGTGTGACAGACAGACGGACAGACAGACAGACGCCCGGGGGAAAAACAATATGTCTCTCCGAAAAAATTTTTTTCGGGGGAGACATAATTAAGGCTGCTTACGCAATACCAGTAAAAGATCAAATGCGGCGCTGCTTTTTGTGTTGAAAGCACACGTGCCACATATTGACAGGTATTTTTGCAAGTGGTCGGTTTGCGGCACATGTTAAAAATGATTGTACCTTTTTAATCTCGCCGCACTAATCCCTGTGTTATTACGGGTTACAATTAATTAGTTTACTGATTGATGTAAGCATGAACCATCAACGGATTAACATTAGTCGGTAAAATATCACAATTGGTTAAACCAGGGTTACGGGTTATAATTGACGAATTTTCGCAAAAACACGATCATACTTTTTATCGCTCGGTCAAAGAGTGTTTAGATGTTTACTGGTGACGTTAATGTCTGTAATTCTTCAAAATGCAATCATTTTAACAATTACAGGAAGTCAGACTTAGTTAGGATGCTTCCCTGACGTATTTGTTTACAAAATTATGAGCTAGTGTCACGTACATGTACGTCCGAATTTGAAAGCACAAACATGGCTGAATAGAATGCTACTTTTTTACTCTGGGTTTACATTATATCTGTTGTTATCCTAACACAACATGATTTTTATGATGTGGCATTATTGGGCTAGAAGTGTGAGAATAAATCGGAGCAACTGTGGTGGGGGGGGAGGAAGATTGGGTTTTACTGGGGTATACATTATTTTCCTAATATCTATACAAAACATCAGATTGTGGCTGCTTCTTAGACACATCAGTGAAATAGTTCTAACTAGTACCCACAATCTACACATTAGTTATTCATATGGATGTGTAGCCTGATAATAAGAAATTTTTGCCTATGTTCTATGCACAATCAAGATCAGAACTCCAACTTTTTATATGTGTATCTAACTTTTTACCTGTGAATCCAACTTTTTACAAGGAAGGATTCCTGGAATCCTGTTTTCAAAATCCTAGTGAGAGCTCTGCAGTGTTGACAGGGACATTAAACTTCAAATCAAACAAACAAACTGATGGAGATATTCAAGATTACTTCATTCAATTATCCCAGAAACAAATACTGTTAAAGGGGAAATGATCATTTTTTATCTGTTAACCACTCATAAATGGGATTCCTAACAGCGGCAAATTGTATATACAGTCGACCTTCAATGGCTCACTCTTCCCTGGGACCAAGAAAATCTGTTCGAGACAGGGGCAGTTCAAGCCACTGAGGGCTACTTCCAGGAGACATAGCGGGATAATTTTGGGACTTCTTTTCAATGTTCTATGATCATTGAGGCGATTCTAATGAGTACATGCAGTATACATTTGCAAGCTAAAAGGCGAAAATATCCTAAATTTTTCATCACTATTTCTTAACTTAGAGGCATTCCCTAGGGACTCAAGAACAGGTTCGACTCAGCCATAATAAACGAGCCATCGGTGTTCAAGCCATGTAAGTTCTACTGTACTAGCAGAATGTTTAGGAACAGACACTGTCGTTATACCGAGGGGTCTCTGTTAACTGTTGTAGCTACTCTTGTTTATCATCAGATTTGTTATTGTCGCTGGGTCCAGTTAAAATCTGATAAACCTCGGCACATTGCACAAATTTCTCGTCTCTATCACAGTTATCTTTTTTAACGGTTCTAGAGCTTGTTAGTTCTGCCACATTACTTCCCCTTTTCTTTAAAATAATCAGCTGAAAGATAGAAACAGACAGTCATCAAATAGAATGGCTACAACTTCAGGGGAGGCAACTCTTTCCAAAATATTTTTGTCTTGTCAATAGGGGCCTACTCTTAAAGGAAAGAGTGGCCTACTCTTAAAGGAAAAAGGGTCCTTCTCTTAAAGGAAAGAGGGCCCTACTCTTAAAGGAAAGACGGGCCTACTCTTAAAAGAAAGAGGGTCCTTCTCTTAAAGGAAAGAGGGGCCTTCTCTTAAAGGAAGGAGGAGCCTACTCTTAAAGAGCAAATTCTTTCCTTTTGGAGTAGACCCTTTTCCAGCAAATCACACCACAACCTCTTTATAACATTGTTCATTATAATACATTTTTGATATAACATGGTTGAAAGATGGAAGCCATAAAATGTATAGATTATATAGATGAATGACTAAACATGGTCATTTTTCTGAATAATCTACCAGTATATATTTTTGTTTTGATACAACACAGTTGATTAGCTAACACAGTTTCAGCTTCTGAACCCCAACAATATTGTTATAAATAAGTTAGGCTGTATTTCCTTGAACAGTCAAGGAGCTTAATCTATAGTAAAGCAAATTGGAAGGAATTTAAGTTATCTCCCTTGTAAAAATAGCAGGAAATCCATTCATCAGAATCCTAAGTACATGAATTGAGACAGACAGGCCTAAGCAAACAGTGCAGCCCCAGAATAGACCAATCCTGAAGGAGCAGTCTGATCAGGGCCTACACTGTTTGCCATTCCGTCTGCATGTTTTGCACTCCTTGTTGGATCATGAAACAAATTTGCTAAAATTTTAGGAGCAAGTCCTCAAGGTGTCTGAATTTTTAAGATTTTTACCATATGATTTAAACAGACTGTAGGCCCAGTTCAGGCTTCTGCTATAGAAACAGGATCAGCACTGTTTGCTTTTCCATAGCATGCTTTCAGACACACAGTCAACCCTCTTTATACCGACATCAGATATAATGACAAAACTCGTTAGAACGACAATTTCAATGGAACGAATCCTTATGATGAGACAGAAATATGGAGATATGCAAGAATATTTAAATACTCCAAGAAACAAATGTTGTGGATATTTATTAGAATGGCCACAGCTATTCTTACAAAAGTCATAACATTTGTTTCTTTGAGTAAGAAAGGGAAAAAAACATCATTAATACCTATTTTACTACTCCTTATTGCGGTTCTTTACAGTGGTAAATTCTTTATAACGGCAAAATATTTGTGAACAAATACTGTCGTTATAACGAGGGTCCTCTGTATCTTCACCAATTCTAGTTACAATTTCAGGAGATATACAGATGGTTGACAAATTCATCTGCATATCTTTGTACAGAGAAATAACCAAATTCAAATATACCGTAAAAATCGTAAAAATTCGGAGACTTTGTTCTCCTGAAATTTTGACAAATTTGTTTCATGATCCAGGAAGGTGTCAAAAAGGTGCATATGGAATGGCAAACAGTGTAGACCCAGCTCAGACTGCTCCTTCAGGAGCAGTCTGATCTGGGTCTGCACTGTTTGCTTTGGCCTATCTGTCCAAATACTTAGGATCATTACGGTACATATTTATAACCCTATAACCCTATTGTTGGTGTTTAAAGCAGAAACCAGGTGAGTTGAACAATCATGTTATATCCATAGAAAACTGCATGGATTGTACACAAAAATGTTCATTTATGGTAATTTTTGTGTATAATCTATACATTTTTAGGATCTGCCTTAAAACCGTGTTATGTCCAAAACTGAAGTAATATAATGAAGAGTGTTATAAACTTTTAATAGAGCTAGAGCTTCAAAGTCAGATATCCATGTACCTACATGTATTTATCTTAAATATCCATTTAAGTTATAAACCAAGGGAGAGAAATCTGCGAAGAAAGTCAAAATTTTACAAAGAAATTAATCTTCCTGTACTAAGTCCTAGTTTTTCAAATAGAATGGGAAGGCCCTATCACTGTCAAAACTAGAGAAAGCGACCGGTGGGTCATGTATACCCCCGGCCAGCGCCACCCTCTAATATATCTTTAGAGCTTAATTGTATGTAATATGGAAGCTATAAGAATCTATAAATGTGCTTGTAAAAGCTAAACCAAAGATAAAATTTCTATATGGACCAAGGGATTTAGGGCATCAAAGTTACTGAAGGGGTGGGGGCATCAATGTTACTGAAGCAGCAGGGTGGGGTATGCATCAATGAAATATTTGGACTGGTATGCAAGATCGATGCAAGTATCAATTGGAACTGCCTTTGAGTTTAGGACATACAGGGATCTATAAACTTTGTCATAAAACTTTAACCAAATGTAAAATTTCTAAGTCTGTGACCTTGACCTCAAGGTCACTATGGGGGATGGGACATGCATCAATGAAATCTTTAGACCAGTATGTAACTTCAGTGTAAGTATCAACTAAATCTATCAAAGGGTTCAGAAGATAAATCTCTTAGGAACTTTGACGTAAAACTTTATCCAAACATAAAATTTCTAAGTCTGTGACCTTGACCCCAAGGTCACTGTGGGGGTGGGACATGCATCAATGCAATCTTTAGACCAGTATGTAACTTCACTGTAAGTATCAACTACAGTAAAACCTGTCTTAGTGGCCACCTCTATTAAGCAAGCAACCTGTCTTAAGCAAGCAGGCATACAGTTCCCGAAAAAGGAAAATGCATTAAAATCCACCTGTCTTAAGCAAGCACCTGTCTTAAGCAAGCTCTTTTTCAATATCCCATTTATGCTTGCTTAATACAGGTTGGACTGTAAATCTATCAAAGGGCTCAGAAGATACAATCTCTTAGAAACTTTGAGGTAAAACTTTAACCAAAATGTTAACGGATGGATAGATGGAAAGATGGACACACGGATGGACGGACAAATGGACGAACCGCAGGACGAAAACTATATACCCCCATAGCATACTTCGTATGCCGGGGTATAATGAGCCATGCTGTTGATAAAGTCGCTAAAGTAGGATAACTGCATGAGCTTCTCATCAAGAGGTTTGTGACCCAAGTGAAATCAATATTTACAGGTTAATGACTTTATATTGTGAAATATTCGGCACAAGTTTATATGGCGAAGGACACACGAGCTTGCGAGTATGTTTCCACCATTTGAACGAAAATTTTTACAAAATAAAGTCAATAACTTTTTTATTATATACCCAAAATTTTAACTGTCTCCAAAAACTCAGCCTTGTCTGGCATAGAAATCTGAACACAAACCCAGATTATATATATCTTGAAGTGGTTTGAAATGGAAAATAAAGGTTCCTTTTAAAAGGAAAGGCTTGCCTGGTTATAATGGTACTGTTCCTGGTGTAAATGTAGCCATATTGCCGCCACATGGATGTACGAGTTTATGTAGATGAAAGTACTGGTGAGGAAGCGAGTTGCACTGTTCTTGTTAATGGGACAAAGACTTTTGATGCTGTGTACTCAAAGGCAATATATGGTTTATCTACACATTGGAATGGACAAACCCATGAGGTGTCAATTTTCTATGTGGCACTACCCTGACATTTATTGGAAGAAATATCTAAATGTTAAGGTAACTGGGGCATTGACATGTGACCCAATGATTACATTCTCACTTTTGACCAACTATGATAGTAAGGGATCATTGTGATGACCCTGTTTTATTGAAATTTGCTCAGTAGTATCTGAATAGTAGTTTGAAGAAGACATTGTTAACAGACAGACAGGAGGAATAATGGACTTATGGAGCACGGACGATATGCAATTTGGCAAGTAGAAATGGACAAACAAAACAAAATAAATGTCCCTAACAGATTTATGAGAGACAATAATGTGGTAGAACACATCATACATACTGTTTGTTTTGCTAGGTTTTCCGCCCGTTCAACAATCTTTCAGTCATATACAGGTGGGTAGTTTCCTATCCATCGTTCCTGGAAAGTACCAGTACTAGACTCCGATCCTCCGACGCAAACTACCAAATGTTCTCACATAAAGGATCATGGCCGGTAGCGGGGCTCGAACCCATAACCCTCCAGTGATTACAAGTCAGCGACCTTAATCACTGGACCACGGAGGCGGTCTTCCATACATACTGAGTATACATTCATGTCATGTGGCCAGTAAACATGTAATTGTTAGGTGACGACACAAATATACATACAAGGGAGTATAAGACAAAGGAGGAAGAGACAGTAAATGTTAACATCTTTTATTAGCAAAGTATAAAAATATTATAAACAAGAGACAACCAAAGTAAACAATGTTACCACTGTTAACAGTTTTTATCTGAACGTCTAAAAAGAAATAAACAGTATAAAGCTATTTAAGGTGAATCTTAATCTTGATAAAAACTGGACCAGTTGACTGTCAGTACGCCGTAAACTTTGTTCATTTATTGACTGCAGTACCTTCAATATAACTAGAGCTGTCAGTGAAACTGACTAGCGCCCCGGCAGCGCTATCAGAGGAGTAAGAAAATGTTGATGTTAAAAAACTATAAAGAACAAGGAAATGAAAGAATGTAGCTCAAAGAATCATTTTGAACATGATAACTCGGTTTTAGAAACCAACCTGGGTTTTGAGCACAACACATCCTCTCATGATGATAAACAATACTGTCAAGTTATTCTAAAATCAATCCAGGAAATCCAGGAATAAGAAAGATATTGATCGGACACGATAAAAAAGACGCAGCAGTTTAGTTGACCTACTCTACATAAGACTTCTGAAGTCAGGAATCTACCCTATAAAATTTCAACACTAGAAAAAGTGTCCATAGGACACGGATGCCCCCGCCAAATGCCATTCATAAAAAATATTACAAATATACTTCAAATCAATCATAAAATATAAGCATTCAGGGCAGATAATCCAAAAACCGAAAATGCAAGAGTTGTCTTCCTTGTTCATGACACATCGTCTCAGTGTGATGAATGCACCTGTGAAGTTTCATGAATATATTCCATACGGTTTAGGAGTTATGGCCCGGACACGGTTTACTATATGGTACTAAGTCAAGGGCATATAATCCAAAAACCAAAAATGCAAGAGTTATCTTCCTTATTCCTGACACATCGTCTCAATGTGATGAATGCACCTGAGAAGTTTCATGAATATATTCCATACGGTTTAGGAGTTATGGCCCGGACACAGTTTACTATATGGTACTAAGTCAAGAGCAGATAATCCAAAAACCAAAAATGCAAGAGTTGTCTTCCTTGTTCATGACACATCGTCTCAGTGTGATGAATGCACCTGTGAAGTTTCATGAATATATTCCATACGGTTAAGGAGTTATTGCCCGGACACGGTTTACTATATGGTACTAAGTCAAGGGCATATAATCCAAAAACCAAAAATGCAAGAGTTGTCTTCCTTGTTCATGAAACATCGTCTCAGTGTGATAAATGCACCTGTGAAGTTTCATGAATATATTCCATACGGTTTAGGAGTTATGGTCCGGACACAGTTTACTATATGGTACTAAGTCAAGAGCAGATAATCCAAAAACCAAAAATGCCAGAGTTGTCTTCCTTGTTCAAGACACATCGTCTCAGTGTGATGAATGCACCTGTGAAGTTTCATGAATATATTCCATACGGTTTAAGAGTTATGGCCCGGACACAGTTTACTATATGGTACTAAGTCAAGAGCAGAAAATCCAAAAACCAAAAATGAAAGAGTTGTCTTCCTTGTTCATGACACATCGTCTCAGTGTGATGAATGCACCTGTGAAGTTTCATGAATATATTCCAAACGGTTTAAGAGTTATGGCCCGGACACGGTTTACTATATGGTACTAGGTCAAGGGCAAATAATCCAAAAACCAAAAATGCAGGAGTTGTCTTCCTTGTTCATAACACATCGTCTCAGTGTGATGAATGCACCTGTGAAGTTTCATGAATATATTCCATACGGTTTAGGAGTTATGGCCCGGACACGGTTTACTATATGGTACTAAGTCAAGGGCAGATAATCCAAAAACCAAAAATGCAAGAGTTGTCTTCCTTGTTCATGACACATCGTCTCAGTGTGATGAATGCAACTGTGAAGTTTCATGAATATATTCCATACGGTTTAGGAGTAATGGCCCGGACACGGTTTACTATATGGTACTAAGTGAAGGGCAGATAATCCAAATACCAAATATGCAAGGTTTGTCTTTCTTGTTCATGACACATCGTCTCAGCGTGATGAATGCAACTGTGAAGTTTCATGAATATGTTCCATACGGTCTAGGAGTTATGGCCCGGACACGGTTTACTATATGGTACTAAATCAAGGGCAGATAATCCAAAAACCAAAAATGCAAGAGTTGTCTTCCTTGTTCATGACACATCGTCTCAGTGTGATGAATGCACCTGTGAAGTTTCATGAATATATTCCATACGGTTTAGGAGTTATGGCCCGGACACGGTTTACATTATGGTACTAAGTCAAGGGCAGATAATCCAAAAACCAAAAATGCAAGAGTTGTCTTCCTTGTTCATGACACATCGTCTCAGTGTGATGAATGCACCTGTGAAGTTTCATGAATATATTCCATATGGTTTAGGAGTTATGGCCCGGACACGATGTCGGGACGGACGGACGAACGGACGGACAAACGAACTGACGGACAGGGGTAAAACTTAATGCCCTTCCGCTATTCTCCGAATAGGCGAGGTGGCATAAAAACCTATCGAGTTTTGACCTTCGAGTGAATTGTAGACTGCTACAAAGATGATTTATGAATGTGGTCAGGTAAACTGTATTGACGGTAGTGCTGAGTAGACCGTGGCCTAGTGGATAAATTCGCTTCGGTGTTTAGTCAAACTTTCGCATCGAAACGATAGCTATGTCACTAGACTATCTCTCACTTAACTGGTACCTTGTATTCTATTAAATATGCGAAAGCTATTGAGCTATAGGGTGAGGGAACCAGAACACCGGAAAAAGCTGACTGTATCTCTGATTTTTGCTTTAAAAAAAACACCTGAGGATCCAAAATAACATAGAAAGAGAAGTCTAAAACCGGAACCACTTTTCCAATCTAAATGGCTTGCAGCCGTCGCTGCAAGCCAATAATGCAGGTCATTAAGTATCTTCCTACACGTTGAAAAACCACGCCTAATGGCGCCAAAGTGAAAATGGTGTTCAAGTTGGTAGATGTGATGTCATTAAAAATATTGATGTTTGCCGATGCAGAATGTCATTTTTCTGGATTTTCAGTTTTATTTCTTTCAAAATACTCCTGATTTCCTGATAAAGTTATTTGAGACCTATGCACATTGCAGGTAGGTCATATTTAATAATGTAACATACGCTTGATACACTTGGTCACCATCTCTATTCAATTTGTTCTACAATTTATCATTCAATATGTATGACAAGATGGCTGCGGATATTTTCTCCCACAAATGGACAAATTTAAAAGTAGCCCTACCATGAATGAGACTGCTTATTAACATGTAATGTGCCCTTATCTACGGGCAATATGCACTTGACCACATGCAAGATGGAAAAAATATTGACTGATTATTTCTGTACAAAGCAAATGCAACATTTTCTGGGTATATAATCCCTTGTCCAGCACCTAAAGCCTTGTCCTGCTGAGCCCACAGTCTTAGCTTTCAAACAATGTAGATCCAGATCAGATGGCTCCATCTGATCAGGATCTTCATTGTTTGTCATTCAGTTTATGAATTTGTTGCAATGATTTGCATCAAGTAATCTGATTGGTTGATAATCAGTGATGGGAGTGGCATATTTAAATATTCAGCAGGTCAAAGGATAAGAACAGATACACTATAACACAAGAAGGTATGGAAAAATGCATAGGTCAACCTACAAATCAGCAAAGGTTGATCAGCCATCATTGCTCAAAATCTGGACCAGACCCACAGATTATTTATGTGAAAAGTAAAAATGTTGGTCAGGAAAAGAAGAGACACACTGATGAGAAAAACATTGACTGTCCTACTGAGAAACTGTTAAGTTTTTTTTCTTGAGTTGACCTACAAACTTAACCCTTGTCTGGACCATTATAACCCCTACACTTACAATGTCCCGTAAAAATCCTAAAAAATTGGACACCTTGAGGACTTGTTGTAAATCTCCTAAAATTTTAACAAATTGTTCCATGGTCCAGCAAGGAGCCCAAAAATTGCAGACGGAATGGCAAACAGTATAGACCCTGATCAGACTGCTCCTTCAGACAGGAGCAGTCTGATCTGGGTCTGCATTGTTTGAATAAGCTTGTCTGTCTCAATAATTAGGAACATTATGGTAAATCAAGATCAGATTTGATTGGTTGACAGTCAGGATTGGGAGTGGCTAAATTAATTTATTCAGCAGGACAAGAGTAAACACTGGCCATAATGAGTTGTTATAGATGTGTTGTCAGCAGTTATAACCTGACAACTGAATTGTCTGGGGCTAGTACCGACATGACCATGGAAAAGACTTGCACTGATGAGTTAGGAGGCCTTCATGCGGACTGAACAAATTATTTGTCTTAATCGCGACGGAAGTAAGGGCGAGGACTGTGGCCACATAAAATCGATTTAAGGGGCTCTTACACTGTCACGATTTTGGCCACGACTCACCACGATTTTTTAAATCTTGGTAAATCGTGAACAACCTTGTAGAGAAGTTGGCAGAGATCTTGAGGAATCGTGGTTGATCGTGATAGTTCGGGAGTGACCACGACTGTTTTGGACATGTTCAAAACATTCGTGATGAGTCGGCATCATTTTTCAAATCGTAGAGTGGTCGTAGAGAAATCGTAGCTCAGTCGTGAGCCGTCATCGTGGTTATCGTAGCCAATCGTGAATAATCGTGACTGAATTCTACCACGATTGAGCTATGACGAGACAAGATCATCTATGACGCCGCTATGATTCCGTTGCGACTGCCGTACAATCTACTACGATATCACGACGACTGCTCACGACAATGCAAGATTCACCAGGAATGCACTACGATTGATGATGACGTTAGCACGATTTATCCTGACGCTACATCAAACGCACTACTTTCTCCACATGACTTTGTACATATAATTACCCAAGTAACTATGGTCAACTGTCACTAACTCTTGAAGAAGCTCTCTACAGAAATGGTTGAAACTGAATGACACTGTGCATTTAGGCCCCCCCCCATAGGGGCTTGAAGAAATATATGGGCTGCATGATGCTTCCACGCAGAGCTGAATCTGGCCCGCACACTAGTACTGGTAAACCGCTTAGAGGATCTAAGCCTGTCCAGGAACCGCGGTGCGAGCGGACCGTCCATGCTGATAAACCCTACTGGTTTCATTGGGCGACAGGGCTTGAGATGTCATTTCATCTCAATGTCGGGTAAAAGTCCCACAAAATTGGAAGCAACGTCTCCAAAATGACCTTTACAGTGTTGACGGGGATGTTAAACATCAAATCAAACAAACAAAAAACACTGTGCATTTGATGAACACTTTTATATACCCAGATCGTTATAAATCCTGACGAATCGGGAGAAGTCTTGGTTAATCGTGAGTAAATTGTATCGAATCCTCTATGATCGTACTGAGTCTTTGATCATTGTGCCAATTCGGCCTTGGTCGTAGAGCAGTCTTGCAGGGATCGCGAGAAATCGTGTATGACCATGTGATATCTTGAAGCAATCATGGTGCAGTCATGGTGCAGTCGTAGAAGAATCCTAGAGGATCATAAGACATCGTGGTCGATCGTGTAGGATCGTTGTAAATCGACACCATTAACGTACAGCAATCGTGATTGTTCGTAGAAGTGTCGTAGCAATGTCGTGAGTATTCGTAGGGTAGTGAAATCGAGAACCGTGTATGCCCCAATTTGCCACGATTTTCATGGTCCCCATTGGTCGTGGACAGCGTGGTCAAAGTTGTGACAGTGTAAGAGCTGCATTAAGCCCCCCAGTGGAATTGGTTTCCGCTGACCGTTCCAAGGCGGTTCTTCTGTCATGGTTTATTTTTGTTATGGTTTGTCTTTGGGCGTTTGTGTCGCTTGTGTTATTTTTGTTTTGGATAGCCTATTGGCCATTTTGTGGGAAAGAAACTGTCCTTTTGGCTTTCCGCTATTGATGTTTCCATTAGGGTCTGTTGTTTCATGTTTGTGTTTCTTTCCCTTTGGTGTCTCTGATGGGAGCTGTGGGTTAATTGTATCGATTCCTGATCATTGCCTCCACTTCTATTATTCATGATCAGTACCACAACAGGAAGTTGCCAACCCAGCAGGTATTGAACAGGTTACCACCTTGATCACCAGTATCTGAGCTACAGAGGCCAAGTATGCCTAGAAGATGGATCAAAGCAAGAACTTGCTCGGGCTAGTCTCAAAGGAAGGGGCTGCCCTTAAAAGAAAGAATTTGCACCCACGGGGTGCAAATTTGCACCCACGGGGTGCAAATTCTTTTTTTTAAGGGCAGCCTCTCATAGATCAGTCTCAGTGACATCCTTTGATGTCTGTTTTGGGTAAGAGAGAGAAGAATCTCCAAACTCACCTAATTTTTCTACGGCCTCTACACATACACTAGGGTACATAGTATCACTGTAGGTAGCTATCACAAGAAGAGTTAAAGTTTTAACGAGTATCAAACCTCGTTTTTCCTGAAAGTAGAAGAATATGATAATACACCACAACCGTGTTATAACACAGTTCATTATAACATGGTCTGGATATAACACGGTTTCAAGATGGATCCCAAAAATGTGTTCCACCCCCGCCCATCGGGGCTTGAAGAAATATATGGGCTGCATGATGTTTCCAGGCAGAGCTGAAACCGACCCGCACATGAGTAATGGTAAACAGCTTAGAGGATCTAAGCCTGCCCAGGTAAAGCTGTGCGAGTCGGCCCGTCCATGCTTATAAACCCTATTGGTTTCATTGGGTGGCAGGGCTTGAGATGTCATTTCATCTCAATGTTGGGTAAAAGTCCCACAAAATTGGAAGCAACGTCTCCAATATGACCTTTACAGTGTTGACGGGGACGTTAAACCTCAAATCAAACAAACAAACCAAAAATGTGTAGATTATATAGTCTCCACCTGTTGGTGATTCAAGAAGCTCATGCATCCTTTTCTGACAAAAAGAACATGTACTTGACTGGTTAACAGCTTATGTATAATAAGCCTGCCCAGGAACACTTGGTAAGGTTTCTTGTTTGTTTGATTTGAGGTTTAACGTCCCTGACAACACTATTTAGGTAATTTTCGAGACGTTACTTCCAATTTTCTGGGACTTTTACCAGACACCAAGTTAAAACAAGAATTCCGCCGAAGGCTATGTCACGCCTGTGAGAGCACAAAGTCACCGAACCATGAAATCTAGGGCAAGGACAAATATTTATGCTTCCATGAAAGTTGCCATTCCTAGATGCAAGCTTGTACCAAATATCAATATATATTAATGAAGCTCTAATAGTTCTTGAGAAATGATCTTAAACATTAGGTTGAACACTAGGGTTGATGCAGTAGTTCACTAAGTCAGTGGACCATGAAATTTAGGTCAAGGTCAAATATGGATGTTTGCATTTAAGTTGCCATCCACAGGTACAAGTTAGTACCAAGTATCATTAATGGAGCTCTTATAGTTCTTGAGAAATAAACTTGACCATTTGGGTGAACGCTAGGGTGGTCGCAATATTTTACAAAGTCAGTGAACCATGA
Organism: Lucinisca nassula; assembly: GCA_963580285.1. Lineage (NCBI taxonomy): Eukaryota > Metazoa > Mollusca > Bivalvia > Lucinida > Lucinidae > Lucinisca > Lucinisca nassula. The sequence goes on along the minus strand of OY757013.1, from coordinate 5,889,058 downwards.
AATGTAGGTCAAGGTCAAATATGGATGCTTGCATTTAAGTTGCTATCCACAGATACAAGTTTGTACCAAATATCATTAATGAAGCTCTTATAGTTCTTGAGAAATAAACTTGACCATTTGGGTGAACGCTAGGGTGGTCGCAATATTTTACAAAGTCAATGAGCCATTAAATGTAGGTCAAGGTCAAATATGGATGCTTGCATTTAAGTTGCCATCCACAGGTACAAGTTTGTACCAAGTATCATTAATGAAGCTCTTATAGTTCTTGAGAAATAAACTTGAACCTTTGGGTGAACACTAGGGTGGTTGCAATATTTTGCAAAGTCAGAGAACCATGAAATGTAGGTCAAGGCCAAATATGGATGCTTGCACTTAAGTTGCCATCCACAGAATACAAGTTTGTACCAAATATCATTAATGAAGCTCTTATAGTTCTTGAGAAATAAACTTGAACCTCAGGGTGAACGCTATGGTGGTAGCAATTGTTGACACCTTGACCAAAGGACGGACAGACGAACGAACGGAAAAATGGCCACCTATGATAATAGCAGGCACGACAATGACATCTCAATCCCTGCTGCCCAATGAAACCAACAGGGTCAATATGCATGGACGGGCCGACTCGCACCACTTTGCCTGGACTGGCTTAGACCTTCTATGCTGTTTACCAGTACTCGTGTGCGGTCGGTTTCAGCTCTGCATGGAAGCATCATGCAGCCCATCTATGTCTTCAAGCCCCCATGGGTGGGGGCCGACGTGGTTAGGTAAATTGACCTGCTTGACATGACCTAAATAGCACTGACTGGGCCGTTAAACAAATTCATCTCAGTGATCAAAATGTTTCTATCGCCTTTACTTGTTTTGTCTGCTTATCAAGCCACCAGGTTAGAAACTAGAAGTGTGTGTATGTGTTAACCTATTGTATGCGGGAAACCCCTAAAGTGGTATCCTGACAAACAGTGCAGGCCCAGATCAGATGACGCAGAATGCGGCATCTGATCTGGGCCTGCACTATTTGCTAACAGAATTTTCTGTCAAAAATAGAATAAAGACGAAAAAATAGGCCAGACACCCCTTATATGACAAATGGACTTGTCCAACATATAGCAATGGAAGAGTCCACTAGCATACAATGGGTTAAAGGAAACTTGGAACATAGTATAAATTGAGGATCTTAAGCGAGTGGTCATTTCATATGATATTTATGAAATGAGCCTTTGGCGAGTTTCATAAATTTCATGTGAAATGACCACCAATGTAAGATGACCACGAGTGTAAGATTCTGTTTATCATATGAAATGACCTCGAGTGTAAGATGACCACGAGTGTAAGATTCTGTTTATCATAATTATGACCACTTTAAATAGGATTTTATCGCCTTTGAATTTGACAATTTTTTGGTAAAAATGCATTGTTGACATGGACGTCACCATGACGTTACTTAATCCCGCCAAAGTGTTATTACATGTGTGGTCATACAATATTTATTACACGATGTTATCCACTGCTTATCAACGATGTCATATGATAAAAAGCATAACTTACATATTTTCCATATATAGAAGTTTTATCTGCCCGTACACATTGATACTGGCTGTCATCAAAGTAGATTCCCTCCTCCCGAGTCTGTGGGGGATTCCTGAATGCATCTAATAATATCTGCACTTGATCTGGGTATAGCTGAAAAAGACAACTGATATGATCAGAGAGATGCAAAAACATAATTTATTATATGAATTACTGTAAAAATAAAAAAAAATTGGACACCTTAAGGACTTGTACTTTTCCTGAAATGACAACAAATTTGTTTAACAATCTAGCAAGAAGTCCAAAAGCTGCAGACAGAATGGCAGACAGTGTAGATCCTGATCTGGGCCTTCACTATTTGCCATTCTGTCTGTACCTCTTGGACCGCCTTGCTGGATCATGAAACAAATTTGTTAAAACATTAGGAGAATTACAGCAAGTCCTCATGTGCAAATTTGCAGAACTGTTGGAAGACTGTTTTAAGAATTCGCAAAACCTCCTTGCAACCACCCTGCAGTACACAAGATTTTGTAAGGCAGCCACACAAATGTCTTAGATTGTGTGTTCATTGCACAACATTGGCAGCTGTCACATTTGGGGTTTTCGGTACAAAATGGGTTAACCCTTATCTTGCTGAATATGCATTTAAGCCACACCCATTTCTGTCTATCAACCAATCAAATTACCTTATGTAATTTATTGCTACAAATTCATAAACTGAATGCCAAACAGTGTAGATCCTGATCAGATGGCTTCTTCAGAAGCCATCTGATCTGGATCTACACTGTTTGCAAAGATAGGGGTTGTGGTGAACAGCATGATAAGGGTTAATAGGGGTGGCTGTTGTGACAGATTTTACTGTATTGTATGCGAATAAGAGAGAATGGTGAAGCTGTGTAGCTACATGATTACAGCTAAGCACATTACAAAATGCATGTTAAAAGTCTAGTAATACTGAAGAAATACACTGAAACCCGAGTTCTCTCCAAATAAATAGTTGCTTCCTTAAGCTATAATGACATCAGATCCCAGTTGTGCAAACTTCAAAGCATTATTAACTACCATAATGATCCTAAGTATTGGGACAGAATCTGATAGGCGTGAGGAAACAGTGCAGATCCTGATCAGACTGCTCCTGCAGGAGCAGTCTGATCAGGATCTGCACTGTTTGCCATTCTGTAGCTTTGAACTGAAACAAATTTGTTAAACATTCAGGAGAATTACAGCAAGACCTCAAGGTGTCCAAATTTTTAGTATTTTTTATGGTAAATCAGTTTGTCAGTAGTCAGAATGTTAACCCTTGTCCTGCTGAGCCCGGATATGCCTTACCTTTCAAACAATGTAGATCCAGATCAGATGGCTTCTGAAGAAGCCATCTGATCAGGATCTACATTGTTTGTCATTCAGATTGTAAATCTGTTGCAATAATTTGCATCAAGTAATCTGATTGGTTGATAATCAGTAGTGGGTGTGGCATATTTGAATATTCAGCAGAACAAGGGTTAACTATCCCAGCAAGATCTGAATCTGTTGAAAGCATTGTTAGCTCCCATGTTAGCTTAACAAACTTGTATTTAGTGGTCAAAATTCTAGCAAATACCTATAATACACAGATATTTTTTGCTGAAAAAAATGTGAGTAGCTTTTGCAACTGATATTTTTTTTTCAACAAAAGTAGATCTATTAATAAATATGCCATATTAACCCATTTTGTACCGGAAACCGCAAAACGGGTAGTTGGCAAACAGTGCAGGGCCAGATCAGATGCCGCAGAATGCGGCATCTGTTCAGGGCCTACACTGATTGCATAAAGTTCAGCCATTTTCCAAATATATTTTGAAGAAAACACTACTGGACACCCCTAAATTTTGGAATGGACTTTTGGTATATATAAGGAGGAAGATTCCATTTGGTACAAAAAGGGTCAAATGATTATGTAATCTAACAACATCATTAGTTTTGGACTACTGGGCCCTGTTGATTTTGCTGGAACAATGTGAGGAGCTTTTGCAAATGCAAAAGCAGCTTCTAACATTTTTTCAGCAAAAATTATCAGCAAATCAGTCATATTAAACAATCAAGAATGCGCGTCTGACTGGTGATCAGGAGGATTTGGGTTCAATACCTGCAGGAGTCAGCAACATTCTTTCGTGGAGATTGTTCATGAAATTTTTTCTAGGGTCATGCATTCTCTCCTTTCTGCTGATTCAAGAAAGGCAGTTGTCAGTTTCTGGCGGAAGGATGCGCATGGGAAGAATGTGCACTGTACATGTTAACCACTTATGTATAAGCCTGCCCAGGAAAAGTGTGGATAGTTAAACTGACAAGCCCAAAAATTACCAAAATAGTGTTGACTGGGCCATTAAACCCCAAATACAAACAAACAATAAACAAAGTTTCAACAAATTGTTAAAGAGCAGTATTGTTAGTTTTTTGATATTTGATAACTGAACTCAAACTGGACTCTGGCAAACAAAGCAGGCCCAGATCAGAAGTTGCAGAAAGTGGTGTCAGATCAGTTCCTTTACTGTTTGCTTGGGCAAACTTATCTGTAAGCGGTTAACCAAGCGGTTAACCAGTACAGTGCACATTCTTTTGCCAGAAACTGACAACTGCCCTTCTTGAAACAGCGGAAGGGTGAGGATGACCATAGAAACGATTTCTTGATCAATCTCCATGAACGAATGTTGCCTACTCCGACAGGTATTAAACCCGTATCCTCCTGATCACCAGTCAGACCGCCATCAGACTGAGCTACCGAGGCCAGCTCCTTTACTGTTTGCAAACATTTCAGTAATTTTCTCAATAAATTTCTAAAAAATGGAATCTAGGAATATATGTAGTGTAATGATCCTAAGTATTTGGGCAGGTAGGCCTTAGCAAACAGTGCAGACCCAGGTCAGACTGCTCCTAAAGGAGCAGTCTGATCAGGGTCTACACTGATTGCCATACCGTCTGCACCTTTTGGACTCCTTGCTGGATCGTGAAACAAATTTGACAAAATTTTAGGAGAATTACAGCAAGTCCTTAATGTGTCTGAATTTTCAGGATTTTTATGCTATATATTCCATTCGGCAAAAAATGGGATAAAGAACTTACATTGAAGCCTACAGAACTGGCCCTAATAGAACAGTCTTTCCTCCTCACTATGGCACACTGCTGAACATGTTCTGTAGAAATTAAGGCATCATGAAGCAAGTTCTGTAGTTGATTCATCTTAACTGCATCCTAAAACAATACATAACATCAAGTTAACTCATTATATGCGGGAAACCCCTAAAGGGGTATCTTGGCAAACAGTGCAGGCCCGGATCAGACGTCGCAGAATGCGGCATCTGATTTGGCCCTGTACTATTTGCTAACAGAAGTTTCAAATGCATATCAAATGCATATACAGCTGAACCTTGATAATTCAAAATCCACCGAACCAGCAGAACTGGTTTGAATTATCAATGGTAAAAAAGTTTAATATACATACACAACAGCCTCTATATAACACTATTTTTGGCCCAAATAAGAAACTGTGTTGGTTAAATAACTGTATAGATTATATAGAAAAATAACATTTTTCTATAGAATCTATACAATTTTGGTATCTATCTTTAAACTATTTTATATCCAAAACAGTGTTATCATGAACAGTGTTATATCAATGTTGTGGTGTATTTAGTATAACTGCAGATTCAAAATCGTGTTTGAAATATTGAGTAGTTTGAATTATTGAGAAGTGAATTATTGAGAAGTCTCAATTATTTAGTAGTTTGAATTACATAGAATGATCAAAACTACGAAGTATTTTACACTATTGGAGTTTGAACAATCTAAGTTCTGCTGTAACTGAGTCCTTGATAATTCAGAGTATTAATAATTAAAAAATAGCCATCGGAAGAGATGGCAAATCCCCCAACCAAAAGCCAATATGGCCTTCAGAAGATTGTCACCAATAGAAAGTGCACCAGAATTAAACCACATATCACAAAAGTATTGCAGTTATGGCCATCGCAAGATTATACTGTCAGGGGAGATAACTAAAAAACCACGGCACTCAGAAATGTGGTTCTTGCGCATGACATGCCTGCTTAAGCTCATGTATTTCTGCACAAAGTACCATCAATATGTCTCAAAAGGTATTGGAGATATAGTGATCACAAGCTGGTCATACTGTTATATTGGAAGGGTAGATAACTCAAATACCACAGCAACAAGAGGTTGTGGTTCTTGCACATGACATCCCTTCTGTACCTTGTATACAATTGTGCCAAGTTCCTTCAATATATCTCAAAGGGAGTTGGAGTTATGGCCATCACTAGGTTATATTGCCAGGGGAGATAACTAAAAAACCAGAGCACCCAGAGTTGTAATTCTTGAGCATGACACACCTGCTTAACCTCATGTACATCTGCATCAAGTACCACCAATATGTCTCAAAGGGTATTGGAGGTACGGTGGTCACAAGGTTGTCATACTGTTATATTCGAAGGGGAGATAACTCAAATATCATAGCACCCAGAGTTGTGGTTCTTAGGCATGAAGCGCTGTCTCAACGTTGTATACAATTGTGCCAAGTACCATCAATATATCTCAAAGGGTATTTGAGTTATGGCCATCACAAGGTTATATTGTCAGGGGAGATAATTAAAAAAAAACAGGGCATCCAGAGTTGTGGTTCTTGCACGTGACACACCTGCTTAACCTCATGTACAACTGTACCAAGTATCATCAATATATCTCAAAGAGTGTTGGAGATGTGGCAATCACAAGGTAGTGATTCTATATTATTGGAAGGGGAGATAACTAAAAAAACACAACACCCAGAGTTGTGGTTCTTGTGCATGACACACTGTCTCGGCCTTGTGAACAACTGTGCCAGGTATCATCAATATATCTTAAAGGGTATTGGAATTATGGCCATCACAAGGTTGTCACTCTATTTTATTGGAAGGGGAGATAACTCCAAAACCATGGCAACCAGAGTTGTGGTTCTTGTGCATGACACGCCGTCTCAGCCTTGTGAACAACTGTGCCAGGTACCATCAATATATCTCAAAGGGGATTGGAGTTATGGCCATCACAAAGTAGTTATTCTATTTTATTAAAAGGGGAGATAACTAAAAAAGTATGGCATCCAGAGTTCTGGTTCTTGCGCATGACACGCCGTCTCAGCCTTGTGAACAATTGTGCCACGAACCATCAATGAATCTCAAAGGGTATAGGAGTTATGGCCATCACAAGGTTGTCACTCTATTTTATTGGAAGGGGAGATAACTCCAAAACCGTGGCAACCAGAGTTGTGGTTCTTGTGCATGACACGCCGTCTCAGCCTTGTGAACAACTGTGCCAGGTACCATCAATATATCTCAAAGGGTATTGGAGTTATGGCCATCACAAAGTAGTCATTCTATTTTATTAAAAGGGGAGATAACTAAAAAAGTATGGCATCCAGAGTTCTGGTTCTTGCGCATGACACACCGTCTCGGCCTTGTGAACAATTGTGCCAAGAACCATCAATGAATCTCAAAGGGTATAGGAGTTATGGCCATCACAAGGTTGCGTCTACGGACGGACGTCAGGCTGATCGCTATATCCCCCGAACCTATTCGGTCGGGGGATAAAAAGGACATTGAATGACTGAAGATCTACTGCAATACAAAGAGATCATCATAAACTTATTTCACTGGCCTCAGTAGCTCAGTCGGATGCGTGTCTGACTGGTGATCAGGAGGACGCGGGTTGGATACCTGCCGGGGTCGGCAACATTCTTTTGTGGAGATCGATCATGAAATCTTTTCTATGGTCATTCTCTCCCTTCGACTCATTCAAGAGGGGCAGTTGTCACATTCTGGTGAAAGAATGTGCACTGTACCCCTTACGTATAAACCTGCCAAGGAAAAGTGTGATTAGGAAAACTGACTGGCTCAAATATGACCTAAATAGTGTTGACTGGGCCGTTAAACGCCACTACAAACAAAACAAACATGAACTCATTTTATTCAGAAAACCCCAATCTGGGACAGTGGCATACAGTGCAAGCCCACATCAGATGCCCCAAAATGCAGATTTCGCTATTCTGACATTTTCTCAATAAAATTCTAAAAACAGCTCAACCAGTGACACCCTTCAATTTCAAAATGAATTCCTGCAATATACAGGGTGGAATATTGTCCTCGGGACTAAATGGGTCGAAAAAAAATGAAATATGTGAACAAATATATTACCACAACATCTATGGAAGGCGGGGCTTGATAGCCTGACCTCTCATAATCCAGCTCATCTTCAAATATAGAAGACAAGGAATTCCTTTTACCAGAAGCAGACATAACAATGGATAATCTTTTACAACCAGATAACAACAAGTTTATAACTAAATTACTCTGTAGACCAGTTTAAGAATTTCTTCTACAACTTTCAAATAAATCAAAATCTTTAATAACAGTAATATAACATGGCATTTTTTTCTTATAGCTATTCAAAATAAAAGTGTTCCACAACAAGAGTTATTTAAGAAATTAGTGAAATTTATGGCTATTTGTTCAGGAAAATGAAAATTCTATAAATCAAGTCCTCATTTTGTATTAATCTATAAAGCGCTGTACAAAATTCCAAGGCATTAACAGCAATATATATATTTTTTTTCATTTTTCAGTGAAAATAAGGCTTGACATTTCATGTGAATCATCTGTCCAGCAGATGATTCACATGTAATATCAAGCCTTATTTTCACTGAAAAAAGAGCAAGAGAAAAACATATTTTGAAAATGCTGTCTACTAAAAGTGCAAAGCACTTGAAGGATTAACACAATGCATATTCAAAGTTGTTATTTTTTGTCTGAAACGTTCCACATTTTATTCCAATTAACTTCACCACAGGGAAAATATTCTAGTTTTCAAAATTCAAGATTGAACCAAACATGGTTTAAAATTTCTGTTGTTTTGTTTATTTTATCAATAACAATAAAATCTTATTGAACCAAGACATGGAACTTAGTTTGTTGTTAAATGTGTTACCCTATGTGAATAAAGGCTATTATTATTATTATTATTATTAATAAATGTACCGGTACCTTTACTTGCAAAACTATTATGTATACTGTCTGTCAGAAGACACAGACCAGCTCGCTGAACCCCCCGGATTTCATGTTCTCGAATTTCGAGTTCATGGGTTGGTCAAAGAGATTCTGTTCTACCATGTTATTGCCTCAGTGGATGCCCAGTCTGATCTAAGTACAAGCTTGTTACATAGTTAATAAAATCTAAGTCTATTTTCTTATGAAGTGGCCCGTCTTTCAATCGTATTGTGCTTGTTAACTCTTTTGATACCGAAAACCCAAAACGGGTACCCTGGCAAACAGTGCAGGCCCAGATCAGACGACGCAGAATGCGGCGTCTGATCAGGGCCTACACTGTTTGCAAAAAGTTCAGCCATTTTCCAAATGATTTTTTAAGAAAACATAACCTGACACCCCATAATTTTGAAATGGACTCCTGCTGTATATAAGGAGGAAGATTCCATTTGGTACGAAAAGGGTTAACAACTATGATGACCATTGAAAAGTTAACAATGATTTCAATCAACTGAAGAATAGTTTTAAATGGAAACTTGAATGGAAAAAAAGACAACATTTGAACCCCTTTCAAACTGCATGAAATAAGTAAAACAAATGCACAATACCTACACATAAAACCAAGTTGTGTATATTTTCATAGCTAATTAAAATCTATTCAAATGTGAAATTTTAATGTTTGCTACCGAAAAAATTCTAAAAATTTGGACACTTTCAGAACTGGCTGTTATTCTCCTAAAGTTTTAACAAAATAAGGTGCAGATGGATTGGCAAACAGTGTAGACCCTGATCAGACTGCTCCAACAGGTGCAGTCTGATCTGGGTCTGTACTGTTTGTTAAGGTCTATCTGTCCAATAATTAGGATCATTACGCAAAGTCAAAACCAAATATTATTCTCTTTTCTACTCTGTTAGATTATTTTTTTAGATAATTAATAAACTTTCTGTTCAGTCTGCTACCACAACTAGACAATTATTAATGAAAAAAAAATAATCTGAAAATCAGTTCTTCTGAAAGGAAACTAACTGACTAGCAGAGCAAAAGCATTTCTGACAAACTTGCCTCCCCCTGAAAGTGTATTAACTACCTTCAACACAAGTTCAAGGTAATGAAAAATTAAATTTTCTTTCTATGGAATCCCTCCAAGGACTTCTTAATTTTTACTTCCTACTTCTAACTTCCGACTTCTTAGTTCTTTCTTTCTACTTCCAACTTCTGACTTCTTACTACTAATTTCTGTGCTTCTGGCTTCCGACTTCCCAGTTATTACGTAAACATCAATTGTAATTGTATGTGATGGAGATGCCATCTTGACAGCCTACTGACTTTTCTAAGTTCTTACTTCAAACTTCCAACTTCTAATGTCCTACTTCTTACTTTCAAGTTCTTAGTTCTGACTTTGGAGTACTAACTTCAGATGTCTAATTTCGGACTTCTTACTTCCAACGTACAGTTTCTAATGGAAATTAGAAGCTGGGAGTAAGAAGTTGGAAGTAAGAAGTTGGAAGTGAGAAGTAGGAGGTCAGAACTTAGAAGTTGGAATTACGAAGAAAGAAGTCTGAAGTTAGAAGTCAGAAATAAGAAGTTGGAAGTAAGAAGTTAGAAGTTGGAAGTCATAAATAAAAGGAGGAAAGTAGAAGTAATAAACTGGAAGTTACAAGTTGGAAGTTGGAAAATAATAACTTGTAAGTCTGAAGTAAGAACTGAGAAGTGATGGAGTTTGAAGCCAGAAGGCATACAAGATGGCATCTCCAATACATACAATTACAATAGTTGTGTAATATGTAGGAAGAAAGAAAATGGAAGTCGAAAGCCAGAAGTGTCAGAAGTTGGGTGCTGGAAGTTAGAAGTCTGAAGTTAGTAGTAGGAATAAAAGTTGAAAGTGAGAAGTTAGAAGTCAGAAGTTAGAAGTCGGAAACAGAGCTAAAGAAAGTGCAGAATGCCAACTGGTCCATCAATTTCTGACAGCAATATGGAGTTTAACTGGTGAGTTTTTCGGCAATTTTCGGAGTTTACTGAGAACTATTTTTGGTAATTTCCGTAAAAATTGTCAATTTATTTGCAGAGAAGCACCATAGTTTTTCCCCATCTCAGTAGTATTTACACTAGTTAACAAAGGTAATTCCCAACAAATTTTATAAGTACTGCTCAGTGAAAAAGTGGAACAAACAATATGAATGCTAAGTTTGAATGTATTACCTTGAAACCTAAAATGCTTCCCTTGGCAAGTAATCAGTATTTTCTTTTTCTTTTAAATCATCAGTGTTTAGTATACCAAAATGTTGCAGCTCAAATATTTTACATTTATAAACAAACAAATTAACAACCCCAAGAAAACACCTTTCATTGTCCCGTTGAAGTCCAAATTGGTCCAGGGCACAGGAAAACGGTCCAGAACTGGAAAAAACGGCATTTTTTTGAGCCCTGGTCAGAAGTAAGGATTCGGATGCAGGAGGACAGAAGTTTTGTTTTGTTTGTTTTGGGGTTTAATGGCCCAGTCAACACTATTTTATGTCATTTATGAGCCGGTGAGTTTACTTATCCACAATTTACCTGGGCAGGCAGTACAGTGTACATTCTTTCGCCAGAAACTGACAACTGCCCTTCTTGAATCAGTAGAAGGGACAGAATGACCGTAGAAAAGATTTCATGATCAAACTCCACATAAGAATGTTGTGGACGCAGGTATCGGACCCGCGTCCTCCTGATCACCAGTCAAATTGCGTCTGACTGAGGTACCGAGGCCGGCTAAGAGGAGGACAGAAGTTAGAACTAAGAAGTCCCTCCAGGGCTTCCATATCTTTCAATGATGCCAACTACAGTGAAACATTGATAGCTTGAACACCGATGGCTCATTTTCCACGGCTGTTTTGAGCTCATTCTTGAGCTCTTAGGAAATAAAAAATTCCATAACTACAAGATATAAATAATTTGGAATAATTCTCCAATTTGACCTTGAAAATGTATGTTGTGTTTACTCATTAGAATTGCCTCAATGCGGCGATTCTATTGAGGTGATTCTAATGAGTACACACAACATACTTTTATTTTAAGAAAATTGAAAAAGTTGTCCATATTATGCCTCCTGACCCGGCTCTATTTAGTTAAACTCTCGGTGGCTAGATCTACCCGCGTCTTGAACAAATTTTTATTGTTCTAAAGGTGTCCTACCCATTGAAGTTCCTGCCCCCGTCCATCGGGGCTTGAAGAAATATATGGGCTGCATGATGCTTCCACGCAGAGCTGAAACTGATCCGCACACGAGTACTGGTAAACCGCTGAGAGGATCTAAACCTGCCCAGGCAAAATGGTGCGAGTCGGCCCGTCCATGCTTATAAACTCTATTGGTTTCATTGGGCGGCAGGGCTTGAGATGTCATTATATCTGAATGTCTGGTAAAAGTCCCACAAAATTGGAAGAAGCGTCTCCAAAATGACCTTTGCAGTGTTGGCAGGGACGTTAAACCTCAAATCAAACAAACAAACAAAACCCATTGAAGTTCAACTGTATACTTATGATTTTTATTACAGGGAGCTTACCACAAAATATTTTCCATAGGCGACAATAGTAACCTTTTACATGCTCCCACAAAAACTACACATACAAAACTTTTCAAACCTTTCTCATTTATAGAGCCATCCTAGCGCAATAAGTTGATGAGAAAAAATCCACATGTTGCCCGTCTCCCCCCCCCCCCACCCTGTCTCCTTTTCAAGTTATGGTCCGCCATGTTTGTTTACATGCAGTTTCGCAGTGAATACAAGCCGGCTACACATCATTTTATATCCTTATAACTATCCTTTTCTCACATTGAAATGAAATATGGGATATTTATCCAATGGAAGCCTGCCTGGTATTTAGACTGCAACTAAAAGCTCTGTCCCAAAGTGATAAAATCCAGTACCTCCCATATTTAGTGCAAAGCTACCTACACCCAGTGTTGGCAACAATTCAAAGATGGACAAGTCCAATTTCAAATGGGTTACCTCTCTTTCAAAGTTCTGATGGGGAAATTTCCCAAAAGTCACAGCCTAAGCCTATAGTGCTTATAACCCTTTATTCTGTTGAATATCTATTTTTGCCACACCCATTTCTGACTATCAACTAATCAAATTACTTGCTATATTATCACAAACTGAAAGGCAAACAGTGTTGATCCAGATCAGATGGCTTCCATCTGATATGGATCTACACTGTTTGCAAATCGGTAGGGGTTGTTGTGAACTTAATAGCACGATAGAAGTTAACATATGGGCTATACTGCTAGAAAATCAAATGTGTTTTGTAATATGGGAAAACAGAAAAGAGTTTAATGAGAGCCTGAAAAGACATTACCAAAACATCCATTTTTCCCTGTTTACGACTCGGCGAGTCATAATCCTGAAACACCTCTTCCTCCTCAATGTTCAAATCTGCCATTATAAGAGTCAGACCACTTTTGTTATTTTGTCTTTTTTGTTTGCTTGCTTTTTTAAATGTTAATTTGTTTGATTGCATTTATTTTGAATGGATCTAAAATTATATTCTTGGTCTATCTCTAAGGAAAATCCAACACTGATGTTTTCCACCAAGTACCCGAGATATTATTGCAAATTATTGTGGCAAATTAGACTAATATTTCAGCTCTTTATTAGGCCATCAGAGAAAACAGGATGTTTTTCCAATTGTATATACACAGAAGTGGTCCTGTGATGAAAAAACATTACATAATGCACATGGAATGACCACTTGTGTGAGTTTCGGTAATCACAAATGTTGCATATACATGTATAACTGGATCCAAACTGTCCTCTAAAATGAACTGATATAAATTGTTGTGTCACAGTATATTAAACATCCAACTAAACTACATACACTAAGGCCCAGTTGTTGAAAGCCTCGTTAGCTTAACTTACAATTCTAACAAGTATTACATCTAATACAGTGGCATTTTTGCTGAAAAAAATGTGAGAATGTGAGTAGCTTTTGCAATGCAAAAGCTACTCACTTTTTTTTTCATCAAAAATATCAGTTTTTGCTGTACAAAACGACTGAATTATAAAATAACTTTAATAACTAGTGACTTAATTATGAGAATAGAAATATTTTAACAGGAATCCGCCAACAAACATGAATATTCCCAACTTCAACTAATGTCACCAGATCACAAGTCAATAAAAACCTCCCTTGTTCAGCTTATCAATACCATTCATGAATTTTTTATACACAATAAATATTTTTTTAATCGACCATCTAAGATTATTCCGCTATAATAAATTATATAAAACCATTGATTCAGTTGTTGACTCTTCTATCAATGCCCAAAAATTAATTATTATGTTCCTATTTCAACAAGAACATGTCATGCAATAAAGAAATGAGAGAAAAACTGTGGCTTCTGTCTCAAAAACTGAGTGCAGTAGATGAAAAGGCTCCTTTAGTCAAATCATAGTCTGCCGTCCCAACAAAAATGTAATGCATGTACATGTTGTTATAAATGAGAAATGAGAGAAAAACTGTGACTTTTGTCTCGAAAGATGAAAAGGCTCTTTTTTGTCAAATCGAAGTCTGCACCTCCCACAAAAATGTAATGCATAGTTAACCCATTTTGTACCAAATGGAATTTAGGGGTGTCAGGCTGTATGTGCTTTCTTCAAAATTTATTTGGAAAATTGCCGAACGTTTTGCAAACAGTGGAGGCCCTGATCAGACGCCACATTTTGCGGCGTCTGATCTGGGCCTGCACTGTTTGTCAAGGTTCTAGTTTTGGGGTTTGCAGTACAAAATGGATTAAACAGTATGTATAAGTACCAATTATAACATTTGATCATTCAGAGACAGTAGACCAATCTGAAAAAGAGGGGAGGGGGCAGCCTCTGAGGAGGTTATAGGGACATCATAATTAATTAGTACCATTTGATGTTAATCTATCATGGAGTTTGTATAACAGTAAACAGTGCACCCTGACAAACCATTAAACTGGTTCTGTGGAGTCTGTCAAAATGTTTACTACCAATAGGTCCCCGCTCATCGGACTTAAAGAGATAGATGGGCTGCATGATGCTTCTACGCAGAGCTGAAACTGACCGTACACAAGTACTGGTAAACCGCTTAGAGGATGTAAGCTTGCCGAGGCAAAGCAGTGCGAGTTGGACCCTCCATGCTTATAAACCCTATTGATTTCATTGGGTGACAGGGCTTGAGATGTCATTTCATCTCAATGCCAGGTAAAAGTCCCACAAAATTGGAAGCAACATCTCCAAAATGACCTATACAGTGTTGACGGGGATGTTAAACCTCAAACCAAATTTACTACCAATATACAGTAGAACTTCGTTGGCTCGAACACCGATGGCTCGTTTACCATGGATGTGTTGAACCCATTCTTGAGCCCCTATCGAAATCCTCTATATAAGAAATAGTGGGGGATAATTAAGGAGATTTTAGTCTTTTATCTTGCAAATGAATGCTGTGTGTACTCATTAGAATCGCCTCGATGAGGCGATTTAAATGAGTACACACAGCATACATTTTCATTATAGAACACCGAAAAGATGTCAAAACATATCTCGTTATGCCTCCTGACAGTAACCTCAGTGGCTCGAACTACCCCTGTCTCGAACAGATTTTCGCGGTCCCAAAGGTGTTCGAGCCATTGAAGTTCGACCGTAGCTGGTGGATTGCCAACGGTTTCACAGCTGATCAAACAATCTGATCAAACTCTTGTTTTCTTGTTTACTTTTATTTGTTTGTTTTTCTGCACAATAGACAACTATGACCGAAGTAAAGCTTTCTCAAGAAATGCCCCAAATATAATTGATCTTATAGTGGGTCAAGTTTCAGAAAGATCTCAAAATGTCATGACAGTACTTCTTGCTGTGGTGTAAAAAAGATAGATTGATAACGAACAATAAATAGTCAATAATTGATTCCTACAGAAAGCTGACTTGGTGGGGTCTG
Source organism: Lucinisca nassula (assembly GCA_963580285.1). NCBI lineage: Eukaryota > Metazoa > Mollusca > Bivalvia > Lucinida > Lucinidae > Lucinisca > Lucinisca nassula. The sequence continues at coordinate 5,873,530 of OY757013.1, read as the reverse complement.
AAAATAAATAATCATCCAATTATAGCCTTTAATGGGAATGGATACACTTTCAGGGGAGGCAACTCCTGCAAAAGTATTTTTGTCTCCCATGTCAATAGGGGACTACTCTTAAAGGAAAGAATTTGCTCTTGAGGAGCAAATTCTTTCCTTTGAGAATAGACCCCTTTTACCATGGGACAGAGAAGAGGAAGTCCCGAAGATTGTCTCGCTTTGAAAAATGGCCGAAAAATCTGGCATAAATCTGATATAGTTTTATGTTTTTCAAAGGGAGACAACTGTCACAACTGTTATGACATCTGTTTTTTTTTTCATGTAAACTGGAACTCTTAACCCTTGTCCTGCTTACTTTCAGACAATGCAGATCCAGATCAGATGCCATCTGGTCTGGATCTTCATTGTTTGTCATTCAGTTTATGAATTTGTCGCAATAATTTGCATCAAGTCATCTGATTGGTTGATATTCAGTGGTGGGTGTGGCATATTTAAATATTCAGCAGGACAAGGGTTAAAAAAAGTCCACTCTTGAAAAAAAAAAAGAGAGGTCTTGAAGGAAAAAAAGAGGTCTACCTATGAAGGAATTTGCTCAGGAGCAATTTCAAATTCTTCCTTCAGGAGTCTAGACCGGTGTGTTGATAAGTCAGAACAAATATTTTTGAAGTAGTGGCTTCCCTTGAATGTGTATATATTTTCCTTAAAAGGCATATTAATTTATCAATGTTAGTAGGTCTTCTTTAGAATATACCCGCTAAAGATATCCTGGTGGCAAATGTACTTTTCATGCAAGATGACAATTATGGTACTGTTGTTGTGTGTTTATAAATTTAACCCTTGTCCTGCTAATCCTGGATATGCCTTATCTTTAAAACAATGTAGATCCAGATCAGATGGCTTCTGACGAAGCCATCTGATCAGGATCTACATTGTTTGCCATTCAGATTGTGAATTTGTTGCAATAATTTGCATCAAGTAATCTGATTGGTTGATAATCGGTAGTGGGTGTGGCATATATAAATATTCAGCAGGACAAGGGTTAACTTGTGTTACCGTAATGATCCTAAGTATTGGGACAAATAAGACTGAGCAAACAGTGCAGACCCCGATCAAGTCAGGGTCTACACCATTTTGCCATGATTCCATCTGCACCTTTTGGACCCCATGCTGGGTCCTGAAACAAATTTGTCAAAATTTTAGGAGAATTATGGTAGGTCCAATTTTTTGGGATTTTTATGGTATACAGAGGTTTAGGGTATACACAACAGTTCCTTGTTTTACAACCAGAGTTGTGGTTCTTATGTAATGGATTTCCCCCGTCATGTTTAACCCTTATCTTGCTGTTCACGACAACCCCTATCTTTGCAAACAGTGTAGATCCAGATCAGATGGCTTCTGAAGAAGCCATCTGATCAGGATCTACACTGTTTGACATTCAGTTTATGAATTTGTAGCAATAAATTACATCAAGTAATTTGATTGGTTGGGAGACAGAAATGGGTGTGGCTTAAATGAATATTCAGCAAGATAAGGGTTGATACCGTATTTACCCCAAGTATTCAGACACCTCAGCTCCTTACCACACTTGTTCCAGAAGAAGTACAATTTACCATCCGATATTGTGCTGCAAAATAGCTGAAAGAGTGGCAAACAGCATAGACCCTGATGAGATGCCAGGTTCTGTGGCATCTCATCTGTGCCTACCCTATTTGCTCAGACCTGTGAGTAAAAATACATAATGGTAAATGCGGGCAGGTGCTGCAACATAACAAAATGTGTCTTTGGGGTCATGTGAACAGCAGTGACACGGACCAGCCTGTGTATCTGTAGAGTGATAGGTTGAGGCATTGTTGCCTCCCCGAAAGGAAATAAAAGCACCGCAAGCACTGGATCATTCCCAGCCACTACACTTACATCTAGCAAGAATCATAACAATATCAACAAGAGGGCCATGATGGCCCTGGATCGCTCACCTGATCCATAGTGTAACAAGTGGGCCCCAGAGAGGGCCATTATTGGCCCCAGGGCTTTAATGTGCATAATGTTGAGGGAGGTCTTAAAGGTGAAGCTTCATACCACACATCAACAAAGGCTATAATTTGAACAATCTAGGCAAAGGTCCACTAGATGAAGCTACACATCAAATATCAAAGACCAGGGCCTAGCGGTTTCAGAGAAGAAGATTTTTAAAGATTTTGCCTATATAAGCCTATGTAAAACCAAAGGGCCCCGGGACGGGGGCATTTTTTGCCCCAGCACTATAATTTGAACAATCTTGGTAGGGGTCCACTAGATGAAGCTTCTTACCAAATATCAAAGTCCTGGGCCTTGTGGTTTCAGAGAAGAAGATTTTTAAAGATTTTCCCTATATAAGCCTATGTAAAACCAAAGGGCCCCAAGGCGGGGGCATTTTTTGGCCCCAGCACTATAATTTGAACAATCTTGGTAGGGGTCCACTACATGAAGCTTCATACCAAATATCAAAGACCTGGGCCTTGTAGTTTCAGAGAAGAAGATTTTTAAAGATTTTCCCTATATAAGCCAATGTAAAACCAAAGGACCCCGTGGCGGGGGCATTTTTTGTCCCAGCACTATAATTTGAACAATCTTGGTAGGGGTCCACTAGATGAAGCTACATACCAAATATCAAAGTCCTGGGCCTTGTGGTTTCAGAGAAGAAAATTTTTTAAAGATTTTCCCTATATAAGCCTATGTAAAACCAAAGGGCCCTGGGGCGGGGGCATTTTTTGTCCCAGCACTATAATTTGAAGGGGTCTACTAGATGAAGCTTCATACCAAATATCAAAGTCCTGGGCCTTCTGGTTTCAGAGAAGAAGATTTTTAAAGAATTTCCCTATATAAGCCTATGTAAAACCAAAGGGCCCCGGGGCGGGGGCATTTTTGGCCCCAGCACTAAAATTTGAACAATCTTGGTAGGGGTCCACTAGATGAAGCTTCATACCAAATATCAAAGACCTGGGCCTTGTGGTTTCAGAGAAGAAGATTTTTAAAGATTTTCCCTATATAAGCCAATGTAAAACCAAAGGGCCCCGTGGCGGGGGCATTTTTTGTCCCAGCACTATAATTTGAACAATCTTGGTAGGGGTCCACTAGATGAAGCTTCATACCAAATATCAAAGTCCTGGGCTTTGTGGTTTCAGAGAAGAAAATTTTTTAAAGATTTTCCCTATATAAGCCTATGTAAAACCAAAGGGCCCCGGGGCGGGGGCATTTTTGGCCCCAGCACTATAATTTGAACAATCTTGGTAGGGGTCCACTAGATGAAGCTTCATACCAAATATCAAAGACCCGGGCCTTGTGGTTTCAGAGAAGAAGATTTTTAAAGATTTTCCCTATATAAGCCTATGTAAAACCAAAGGGCCCCGTGGCGGGGGCATTTTTTGTCCCAGCACTATAATTTGAACAATCTTGGTAGGGGTCCACTAGATGAAGCTTCATACAAAATATCAAAGTCCTGGGCCTTGTGGTTTCAGAGAAGAAGATTTTTAAAGATTTTCCCTATATAAGCCTATGTAAAACCAAAGGGCCCCGGGGCGGGGGAATTTTTGGCCCCAGCACTATAATTTGAACAATCTTGGTAGGGGTCCACTAGATGAAGCTTCATACCAAATATCAAAGTCCTGGGCCTTGTGGTTTCAGAGAAGATGATTTTTAAAGATTTACCCTATATAAGCCTATGTAAAACCAAAGGGCCCTGGGGTGGGGGCATTTTTGGCCCCAGCACTATAATTTGAACAATCTTGGTAGGGGTCCACTAGATGAAGCTTCATACCAAATATCAAAGAAATGGGCCTTGTAGTTTCAGAGAGGAAGATTTTTAAAGATTTTCCCTATATAAGCCTATGTAAAACCAAAGGGCCCCAGGGCGGGGGCATTTTTGGCCCCAGCACTATAATTTGAACAATCTTGGTAGGGGTCCACTAGATGATGCTTCATACCAAATATCAAAGACCTGGGCCTTGTGGTTTCAGAGAAGAAGATTTTTTAAGTTTTTGGTGAAAAAAATCTATTTTTGGCTCCTGTGACCTAGAAGGGCAACGGACCGCAACCATTTGAACAACTTTGAAAGGGGACCACCTAAGGATCATTCCTGTGAAGTTTGGTCAAAATCCGATCAGTGGTTTAGGAGGAGATGTCGTTTAAAGAAATTGTTTACGCACGGACGGACGCACGACGGACGACGGACAAAAAGTGATCCCAAAAGCTCACCTCGTCACTACGTGACGGTGAGCTAAAAAGGAATTCAAAGAATTAGTCTTTACCTAAATAAAGATGACTTGAATACATGACTGAGATGACTATTTTCAAAGTTCAAATGGCCAATATAGCTCCAAAAGTACTGTAAAACACTTATATTTTGTGGTCATTTTATTTTGGTGCTATTGGAGGTGAAGAAAAAAATGCCAATCAAACAGCGTATAACAAAATGTCATAAATTTTATTCCCAATACACATCACAAGTATGATATAAGGTACTACAAGGGCACATCCATCACAAAAGAAAACATGTATTTACTTTTTAAAAGTAGACCACACCTTTAGGGAGCGTAGCTAAAAGTTATTCTATCCTACCAGGGTAAAAGATAATTTATCAACTCTTTCTCATTGCTTAACATGTCTGTTATTTAGCAAATACATCTTGACAGTAATTGTCAAAATTGCATGTATAATTGGTAATTGATTGGCAGCTTTGTCTGTGAGTACACCAAGTCTGACATTTTGATAGCGAAATTAAGCGTGAATGCAAGAAAGAAAACTACAACTAATAATTTTTATAACTTGTTATATTGAGTAATTAAATAACATTATATAGGACTGATTTAAAAGGACAGACTAAAAGAGTTTGGAAGCTGAAAGAATCTCAGACAAGAAATCATTTCCAGGAGGTTTTCAGCCAGCATGTGAGTGCCTCAGCAGGTGTAGCTGATGCTACCACTGAGGATATATGGAACAGCATCAAGACTGGTCTGCTCAAGACAACTGAAAAGGTGTGTGGGACAACTCGGCCCCACCGCTAGCGTCGCGAAACCTGGATGTTAATGAGGTAATTGCTGCCAAGCGGCAAGCCTTTAAGGCATGGAAGACTGGTAAGGGCACACATGTATCATATCTTGTGGCCAAACGCATAGCCAGACGTGCGGTGCACCATGCTCACCAAGAAACTGAGGAGATCTACAAGAATATTGACCCAAAGTCCTCAGAAGTATACCTCCTTGCAAACCAGATGAGAAGAGAGAATGCCCATGTTGTAGGTGACAAACCAGTAAAGAATGATGCAGGGGAGATGTCAATGAGTGAAAACTCAAAGCAGAGGGTCTGGTTAGAACACTACCAAAGACTACTCAATGCTGAGTTTGACTGGGGCCCTGACCTTCTGTCTGATGAACCACCAGTGGAAGGGCAGCCCATCCTAATCACTACTGATATGGTTAAGAAGGCTATCTCTCAGATGAAGACTGGCAAAGCACCAGGTCTTTCTGGCATGGTGGTGGAGATGATAAGAGCTGCAGGTGATGTGGGTGCCTCGATGATCCACAACCTTGCAGCTGCAATCATCCGTGATAGAAAGATACCCTCTGACTGGGACCAGAGTTTCATTGTCTGTCTCTACAAGGGCAAGGGCGATGCATTGGAACGGGGCAACTACCGTGGTTTCAAGCTGACAGAACAGGTCATGAAAGTCCTGGAGAGGATTGTGGATGGCCTCATTAGGCAGTTGGTGTCCATTGACGATTCCCAGTTTGGCTTTGTCCCGGGAAGAGGTACAACGGACACAATTTTTGTTGTACGGCAGCTGCAAGAGAAGTATCTGGCGGCCAACAGGAGACTCTACATGGCTTTTGTAGACCTGGAGAAGGCATTTGATCAAGTGACTCGGAAAGTCATCTGGTGGGCACTAAGAAAACTTGGAGTGGACAAGTGGATTGGACAACTGGTCCAAGGGATGTATGCTTAGTGCTCGGAGCCGTGTCAGTGTTGTGATGGTTACAGTGAAGAATTCAAAGTGAAGGTGGGTGTTCATCAAGGCTCTGTTCTCAGCTCACTACTTTTCATCATTGTGCTTGAAACCTAATCATGCGAGTTCTGCTCTGGAGTCCCCTGGGAGGACCTGTATGCTGATGACCTTGTCATCATAGATGAATTACTTGAGGAATGTGTCAGGAGGCTCTTAACTTGGAAAGACGCAATGGAGGCGAAAGGGCTGAGAGTGAATGCAGGAAAGACAAAGATCATGATCTGTGGTACAGGTCGAGACCTCCAGTTCCCATGCATGCGCTGTATATCGCACTGGAGTTGGCAGCAACAGTTTCTTTTGTAATGGCTGCAAGTTGTGGGTGCACAAGAAATGCAGTGGACTCAAGCGCCTGATAGAGGACCCTGATTACAGGTGTACATGGTGCCAAGAAACTGCACGCCTCTTAGATAGCAGACCACAGAGGGAAGTCCAAGTCGGATCCGACAAGCTGGAGGTTGTAACTTAATATTCCTTTTGCTCTCAGCAGTGGGTGGTTGCGACCTTCCAACCACATCATGTGTGAAAACAGCCTGGAAGAAATTCAAGGAGTTGCTACCAGTTCTCTCTTCCCGCCACACGTGGCCATGTGTACAGCTCTTGTGTGCGCAGCGCATCGCTCCATGCCAGTCAGTCATGATTGACAAAGCCAGACCTCCAATGTCTTCAGCAGAATGACAGGGCAATGATCAGACAGATCTGCAATGTCAAACCACAGACACTTTCAGCATCAGGTCCAGTGAGCTACTTGAGCATCTTGGCATTGAGGACCTGGACCTCATCCTGAAAGAGGGAAGGCTCCGCTGGTATGGACATGTGGAACGCTCCAATGGTGCAGTCAAGACTGCCTCAAACATGCAGGCAGGTGGAAAGCGGGGGCCTGGAAGGCCCAAGATGACCTGGAAGCAGCTGACAAAAAGAGACTGCAGAGAATGGAAGCCCTCTGCTATCGATCCTCATGATAGACAAGCCTGGAGATCTGGTGTAAGATCTTCCATCCGTGCAGCAAGCCAGCTACCTGGAAGGGGGCCCACTTATGTGGCCATTGCCCCTGTACCTGCACATTAATAAAAAATCTTTTGATGATGATGATGATGACTGATTTGTATTCACACAAACAAGAAGGACACTCAACAGTGCAGTGTGAAAAATGGTTTAAAATCACAGTGTGTGACTTGCAAATCACCATGTAGGATTCAAATGCATAAGGCATACAGGGCTACATCAGAAATCACAGATTTCTTATTTCTAAATTAACCCTTATCTTGCTGAATATTCATTTAAGACACACCCATTTCTGTCTATCAGCCAATCAAATTACTTGATGTAATTTATTGCTACAAATTCATAAATGGAATGCCAAACAGTGTAGATCCTGATCAGATGGCTTCTTCAGAAGCCATCTGATCTGGATCTACACTGTTTGCAAAGACAGGGGTTGTCGTGAACAGCAAGACAAGGCTTAAAAATCCACCAAAATAAACGTCTGCCAAAAGGTCCACTCATAACAACTGCCAAAAGTTGCTGTTGCCAAATTTAATAGTTTTACAGTAAGTAAACCTGAATTTCTACAGAACCGCTAATGGTGCTTAACCTCCATGTGAAGATTTAGGCTAATATATCAAAACAGTTTCCTGTTTACAGAGTAGATACAAATATGTTACAGAAACCGTTACTTTCAATGTTCAAAGAGCCATAAATTAAAGCTTAGCTGAGCAAGACTTATGGTTTTTGTGTTCTTCATGTCATTTTATGTTGCTTTTTTAATTTTTGCAAGGCTTCAAGAAAATCTCTGAAACTGTTTTTAACCCTTATCTTGCTGTTCACGACAGCCCATATCTTTGGAAGCAGTGTAGATCCAGATCAGATGGCTTCTGAAGAAGCCATCTGATCAGGATCTACACTGTTTGACATTCAGTTAATGAATTTGTAGCAATATATTACATCAAGTAATTTGATTGGTTGATAGACAGAAATGGGTGTGGCTTAAATGAATATTCAGCAAGAGAAGGATTAAGTTATAGAAAGGGCACAAGTGTATGACTAGGTTCACTATTTACAATTTTCAAAGGGCGATGACTCCAAAAGCAGGAAATTCAAAGTTATGGTTCTTGTGTTCCTCAAAACATATATTTGCACTTTTTAATAAAAAAAAAGCCTCAAACGATTTTCAAGTTATGGAGCAGACAAAAATATAGTACAGAAATCAATTTTTCAAAGTTCAAACAGCCATAACTCCAGAAGTAGATTAGCCAGCGTTATGGCTCTTATGTTCTGGACCTCAATTTATCATGCTTTACATTGTCAAAATATCTGAAATGGAGCATTGTTTGTTTGTTTGATTTGAGGTTTAAAGTCCTTGTCAACAATGTAAAGGTCATTTTGAAGACGTTTCTTCCAATTTTGTGGGACTTTTACCCGACATTGAGATGAAATGACATCTCAAGCCCTGTCCCCCAATGAAACTCTGAAATGGAGCAACACAAGTCAACTATTGGCAGAAATAGCTATTTTCAATATTTACTGTTTCAAAGGGCCATAGCCCCAGAAGTAGGTACACAGAGTTACAGTTCTTGTGTTTTGCATGTTGTCTCATAGTGCTTTACATTTGCAACAGATTTCATGAAAATATCTCAAACAGTTGCTATGTTCAATGTTGAAAGGACAACAACTCCAAAAGTAGGCAAACAAGTCTTATGGATCATATGTTCTGCACGTCACCTTATGGTGCTTCACATTTATATGAAGATTCATTAAAATATCTCTTACAATGTGAGTTATGGAGCGGACACAGGTACATGACAGAAATGGCTATGTTTAATTTCAAAGGGCAACAACTCCAAAAGTAGAAAACTCAGAGTGAAGGTTCATATGTTCTGTACGTTGCCTTATGGTGCTCTACATAACTGTGAAGTTTCATAAAAATATCTCAAAAGTATCAGAGATATGGAGAGGACACAAAACTATGATAGAAACTGCTATGTTCAATGTTCAAGGGGCATAACTTCAAAAGTAGGAAAATCAGAGTGAAGGTTCATATGTTCTGCACATCGTCTCATGAAGCTTTACATATTTGTTAACTTTAGGGATAAGAAACTATGAAGCACTGACTGACGGACACTCAAAAGTTTTGACAGTATATAATACCCTGCCACTTTTTGAGTGGTGAGCATTAAAAAGAGCTTTGCAAAGCGGGGCATCATTGGCCCTTAGCTAGTACATGTAATAAGGTGTAGCACATGTACTGACAAGCACAAGGGAGATGTTAGCTGGAAAAGAAAAGAACACAATGCACTTGTTTGTTTGTTTGTTTTGGAGTTTTATGGCCCAGTCAACACTATTTAGGTCATTTTTGAGCCGGTCAGTTTACCTTTCAACACTTTCCTGGGCAGGCTTATTCGTAAGAGGTTAACCAGTACAGTGCACATTCTTTCGCCAGAAACTGACAACTGCCCTTCATGAATCAGCGGAAGGGAGAGAATGACCGTAGAAAATATTTCATGATCAATCTCCACAAAAGAATGTTGCCAACCTTGGCAGGGTTCGAACCCGCTTCCTCCTGATCACCAGTCTGACACGCATCCGACTGAGCTACCATGGCCGGCAAACACAATTAATGCACTCATCCACATTATGGCCTAACAATAAACCATGTTTCAGCTTAATGGGATGTAAACTGTGAAGTTAACTGGTATTGATAAGTTAACTGATCTTTTCAAAAGCCGGCATGACTCTGCTAATATTTGGTGGAATGCTTGTAACCTCAAAATCCACACCATGGTCTAACTAACTTGATTAGATCTAAACTACAGTTTGCTTACAGAAAGTTCTAACAAGTTTCAGCTTGAATGGATATAAAGGAGGAGTTAGTCAGAAACAAAAAGTTTACATGTACTTTCTCTGCTAATATTTGGTTGACTTTTATCTGTGCCTTTCCAGTTATGATGTCACTATGCTTGATCTAGCATAGACCAAAGCAGGCATAATATTTACCGAAATTTTCAAATGGACTCTGTTAATATTTGATGGGCTGTATGTAACCTCAAAACAATATGCACTTCTGCACATCTTGATAGTTTCAGCTCTACTGGATATCAACTTTAGTAGGATTTAGCCAGAACTAAAAGTTTATAGAATTTTTTAAAGAAATATTACTCTGCTAATATTTGGTGGACTGTAACCTTAAAACAATATACCCTGCCCCACATCACGGTTCAACTATTAACAAAGTTTTCTACATGATACAATAAAATCTATAAGAGGAGATGACTTGTTAACAGAAACTTTCTAAGGAGTACATCTCTGTTGATATTTGGTTGACTACATCCTCAAAACAATATGTGCTGCTCCACATCATGGTCTAATTAACCCTTATCTTGCTGTTCACGACAACCCCTATCTTTGCAAACAGTGTAGATCCAGATCAGATGGCTTCTGAAGAAGCCATCTGATCAGGATCTACACTGTTTGACATTCAGTTTATGAATTTGTAGCAATAAATTACATCAAGTAATTTGATTGGTTGATAGACATAAATGGGTGTGGCTTAGATGAATATTCAGCAAGAGAAGGGTTAAAAATGCAAGATTCAGCTTGAACAGATGTAAACTGTAAGAGAAGTTAGCTGGAAATGATAAATTTACATCAACTTCAAAGGTGCATAACTCTGCTAATATTTGGTGGACTGCCACCGCAAAACAACATGTGCTGCTCCACATCATGAACTTAAGTTTCATTTTGACTGGATGTAATCTTTCGGAGCAGTTAGCCAGAAGTGAAATGTTTACAGAAATTTTCAAAGGGGCATAAGTGTAACCTCGAAACAATATGCATGGCTTACTATAAATCAAGATTAAGCTTGAACAGCTGTAAAGTTGGATATGCAAAGCCGTATGACCTTAGCTGTTGGACAAAAATCTCAAACACTCAATGTTTGAGTTTTTTGTCCAACAGCTAAGGTCATACGGAGACGAGACCTCAGTTTTAAAGACTCATCCGAAAGTCTGGAGAAGCCTGGGATCGATCTTCTGGAACAACTGTAAACTAAAAGCGGAGTATGAAAAGGTAAAATCAATGTCACAAGGGCATAACTCTGCTTACATATGGTGGACTGCAACCTCAAAACAATATTCACTGCTCCACATCATGGCCTATTTTCAAATTTATGTTGATCGGATGTAATCTATAGGAGTTGGAAAGAAACAATTTTTTTTTTTAGAAAATTTCGAAGGGGCATAACTCTTTAATATTTGGTGGGCTGTACTTTCAAAACAGTATGTGCTACTCCATAGCATGATGTAATATGTCAAGTTTCAGCTTGACTGCACGTAAACTGAGGCCAGTGAAAGTTAGCTGGATATGCAAAGTTTACAGATGGTGAGATGGACATACTGAAGAATGCCAAGGGACATAATATAATATGACCTTTATTAACCCTTATCTTGCTGAATATTCATTTAAGCCACACCCATTTCTGTCTATCAACCAATCAAATTACTTGATGTAATTTATTGCTACAAATTCATACACTAAATGCCAAACAGTGTTGATCCTGATCAGATGGCTTCTTCAGAAGCCATCTGATATGGATCTACACTATTTGCAAAGATAGGGGTTGTCGTGAACAGCAAGATAAGGGTTAAAAGGGGCATATAAAAAACCTTGGGTACTGTGTAGCTTCCTGTGGGCAAGAAAGGCTCTTAGTAAATCTGGCTGCACGAATGACAGGCTGATCTCAGCCTTTGTGGCAATGTTGTAAAGCACATTTCCTGAAGATACAGCTCATATTAACCCCTGTCCTGCTGAACACGACAACCCTGACATTTGCAGGCAGTGCAGATCCCAATTGGACAGTTTCGGGAGAAGACATCTGATCAGGATCTCCACTGCTTGTCATTCAGCTTGTGAACTGAATGAATACATCATAAAAGGTAATTTGATTGCTTGATAGTCAGATATGGCAAGGGCTGGCTAATCTGAGCTGAAAAGATGATCGATTATCAGTCATGGCATTGTGCTCGATAACCGATTAGAAATCACTGCATATTTTATCATAATTTAACAAGCCTGGCTTTCTTCTGAGCATGGTTCTTGCTATATTTAACCTATGTATGAGGACAAACAGGCTTTGGCAAACAGTGTAGACCCAGATGAGACGCCGCAGAATGCGGCGTCTCATCTGGATCTGCACTGTTTGCCAATCATACAGCTATTTTAGGCACAGCTTTGGGTAGAAAATTGTACTTATCAAATAATCGTTTGCAAGCAAATCAGTAACGATAATAATCTTTGTGGAATTTATCGATAGAATAATCGATTATCCGATTAATCATGTCAGCCTTAGATATGGGTGTGGCAAAATTAATTTAATCAGCAGGACAAGGGCTAAAACAATGTTAGGGTATCAGATACTGACTAAAGGTTACTGTAGACCATAGATCTGCCTAAAGCTCTATGCTTCAATATTTTCAAAATACATGTACCTTTCAAAACAAACAAAACAAGAGGGCCATGATGGCCCTGGATCGCTCACCTGAATGGAATTGAAGATAATATATGGTAGAGTAGAGGGTTTGAGCAATTTTGTTTTACACAAGGAGGTTTTTATAATTTTAGCCATCTTGTTCATCCAAGCACAACGGGTTGAGCAATTTTGAAAGCTTTTTTCCATTATGAGTCTATGGAAGCAAAGGGGCCCAGGGGCTTGGCCCATTGAGAACCCAGGGGCATGATTGGCAGGAATTATGTAGGTGACCACTTGCCGTTACTACATGCTAAATATATAAGCTCTGGGCCCTGTGGTTTCAGAGAAGAAGATTTTTGAAGCTTTTTCCATTATGAGTCTATGGGAGCGAAGGGGCCCCGGGGTGTGGCCCAATTTGAACCCAGGGGCATGATTGGCAGGAATTATGTAGGTAACCACTTGCCGTTGCTACATGCTAAATAGCTAAGCTCTGGGCCCTGTGGTTTCAGAGAATGAGATTTTTGAACTTTTTTTCCATTATGAGTTTATAGGAGCTAAGGGATCCCGGGGTGTGGCCCATTTGGACCCAAGGGGCATGATTGGCAGGAATTATGTAGACCACGACTTGCCGTGGCTACATGCTAAATATCTAAGCTCTGGGCCCTGTGGTTTCAGAGAAGAAGATTTTTGAAGCTTTTTTCCATTGTGAGTCTATGGGAGTGAAGGGGCCCCGGGGCTTGGCCCAGAGCTCTAGATAAGAGGGAGTAAAGGGTATTTCAGCATTGAATTTTTGGAAATCAGCATTGAAATTTAATTTGAGGGGTAAAATACTCAATAAAATTTTTGATTTCAGCATTGAAATAGAATTTAGGGGGTAAAGGATGTCACTGAACTACTCATATTTTAACAGAAAGCAATTTCTAAGCTAAGCAGACAATTCACATGAAATGCCAACCTCTATTTTCTCTAAAAAAAAACAAATTTACCAAAAATACAATTTTGTATGCTACTCTTATGTTTGGTTCTAAGCTGGGGGTAAAATACTCATTGTACCAAATTCTTATCTAGAGCACTGCTTGGCCCATTTGGAACCCAGGGGCATGATTGGCAGGATTTATGTAGGTGACTACTTGCCCTTGCTACATGCTAAATATCTATGCTCTGGGTCCTGTGGTTTCAGAGAAGATTTTTGAAGCTTTTTTCCATTATGAGTCTAATGGGAGCGAAGGGGCCCCGGGGCGTGGCCCATTTGGAACCCAGGGGCATGATTGGCAGGAATTATGATGGTGACCACTTGCCGTTGCTACATTCTAAATAGCTAAGCTCTGGGCCCTGTGGTTTCAGAGAAGATTTTTGAAGCTTTTTTTTTCCATTATGAGTCTACAGGAGCTAAGGGGCCAAGGGGTGTGGCAAATTTGGACCCGAGGGGCATGATTGGCAGGATTTATGTAGGTGACCATTTAACATTGTTACCAGCTAAATATCTAAGCTCTGGGCCCTGTGGTTTCAAAGAAGAAGATTTTTAAAAATGTTCCCATTATGAGTCTATGGGAGCAAAGGGGCCCTGGGGTGTGGCCCATTTGGAACCCAGGGGCATAATTGGCAGGAATTATGTAGGTGACCACTTGCCATTGCTATATGCTAAATATCTAAGCTCTGGGCCCTGTGGTTTCAGAGAAGAAGATTTTTGAAGCTTTTTTCCATTATGAGTCTATGGGAGCTAAGGGGCCCTGGGGCGGGGCCCATTTGGACCATGTGACCCAAGCGAGGCTCCAACCCACAGCAGTGATAGACCTAATGATTAAAAGTCAGCACTCTTAATCACTAGGCTACAGAGGTCCATGCCAGGGTTTTGATTTGTTACAGGTTGTAGTGACTGTCCCAAGTAAAAATATGAGCGGGAATCCCGCCGGGATCCTGCCGGGATCCCATGTGGGATTCCGCCGGGATCCCGGCGGGATAAAATTGCGGGATTCCCGGTCGGGATTTCCGGGATCCCGATGAAATCCCGCCGGGATCCCGATGAAATCCCACTGGGATCCCGATTAATCCCGCCGGGATCCCGATGAAATCCCGCCGGGATCCCGATGAAATCCCGCCGGGATCCCGATAAATCCCGCTGGGATCCCGATGAAATCCCGCCGGGATCCCGGTGAAATCCCACCGGAATTCCGGTGAAACCAGCGGGATCCCGGTGAAATCCCAGCAGGATTTATCGGGATCCCGGTGGGATTCTGACGGGATCCCAGCGGGACAAATTGCGGGATTCCCGATGAAATCCCGCCGGGATCCCGGTGAAATCCCACCGGAATTCCGGTGAAACCAGCGGGATCCCGGTGAAATCCCAGCAGGATTTATCGGGATCCCGGTGGGATTCTGACGGGATCCCAGCGGGACAAATTGCGGGATTCCCGATGAAATCCCGCAGTGATCCCGATGAAATCCTGTGGGATCGGAACAGGATTAAAATAAGGGATTCAGGGTTGGGATCCCACTTGTGTTCCAGAATGACCCCACTCTGAATCCAGAATCACATCTCAGATTCCCATCTCACCAGAAGCTCCAAACAAAACCCAACAGGTAAGTCCTTCCAGTATATTTAGACGTGCAGGTTTTTCTGGGGAAAGTATAAAACCCGGGAGTAACGGCCGGGAGTAAAATCCGGGAGTAAATTTTGACAATCGAATAAAGGTACTAAACATTCACATATCTGAATGAAATTTGAATCAAAAGTAGAATATAGACGTTTCTTTAAAATGCACATAAGTGTTAACATCATTATCATGTACTTCTCAAGATATGAACCGAAATATACGACCACGTCGCAAAATTTTCGCCCGGGAGTAACTTTTGCGGTTTTGCCGATGTCAAGCATTTTGCAAAATATGTTCAGTCTGGGGTTTCTACAAGAATTACTTTATGTGTTATCAGTTAAAAACATGTCAGAGATTAGAAAAATGCAAAATTAAAGTTATTTCATAGCTCCGCCTAGTAAATAATTAACCCGGGAGTGGGCCGGGAGTAATTTCTGGGTTGAAATCGGCGTTTATTTGCCTTATTCTCGGCCTTATTGCTTCTATCACATACATTGCATTTCTTAAACGTTTGTCAGAAGAAAAGCTGAGATTCAGCATGGAGTACATGAATTTATTTACTTGTCATATCGGGACTCGACACACATCCAAACCCCCAACCCAACTCACGCCCTGCTCCTGCGCCTATGATTATGTGACCCGGAACATTTATATTTTGCGCTATTTGTTTTATGGCCGTATAATGTAGAAACGATGACACAATTACCTCCGCAGTCTGATCAGTGCCTTTGCTATTAGCTGTCAGGGTAGTAAGACTATGTTTAATAAATACAATGTATGTGACATAGGCAATAAGCCAATAAACGCCGATTTCAACCCAGAAATTACTCCCGGCCTACTCCCGGGTCAATTAATTACTTCACGGAGTGATGAAAAAACTTTATTTTTGTATTTGTCTAATCTTTGATATGTTTTTAATTGATAATACACACACTTATTCTTGTAGCAATCCCAGACTCAACATATTTTGCAAAATGCTTGACATCGTCAATACCGCAAAAAGCTACTCCCGGGCGAAATTTTTGCGACATGGTCATATATTTCGGTTCATATCTTGAAAAGTACTCAATTATAAATATAAAACTTATATGCATTTTAAAGAGGAGTCTATATTCTACTTTTGATCCAAATTTCATCCAGATATGTTAATGTTTAATACCTTTATTCGATTGCCAAAATTTACTCCCGGATTTTACTCCCGGCTGTTACTCCCGGGTTTTATACTTTCCCGTTTTTCTGTGCTTTTCCCAGTTCAAATTCTAGGAAAACTAAAATGTCCAGTTGGGCTCATATACGCCCAGCCAGTGCAAATGCCTCTACTGGAAAGGGTTAATGCAAAATTTGATGTAAAAGTTGATTAACGGAAGGACAAACAGCAGATCGAATGGACAAATGCAAAGACAATACTGATGTATACCCACTGATACACTTCATATGCTGCGGGTATACTTGATATATACTGTTCCAATATACAGATGATGTATATATTATGTAAACTATATATATAGGCCTCCGTAGAGATTAACATTTCCACCTTTGTCTTCCATGACCATAAGTTCTCCCATAAGACTATGATGATGTGATGGTGTTTCAGCACCAAGGCATCATATAGCCTTTGCTTCACCTGGTAAGTTATGTTTGAAGCAGGTGTGGGTCTCGTTTTCATTTTTCTTTTCTTCTCTTTCAATCTTCCTTTTTTTCTTCCTCTCTGTGAGATGTCTCAATATAATTGAAATATTGTTGAATGAATGATTCAATCTGGTCATGTGTATACTAGGAACAAATGTTATGAACTTGGTTAATAGACAGTGTGATCATAATATAGCAGCTCAAAAAAATTGTGAACTATTGTGGTTCAGTAAGAGAAATCACAATGACAAGATAAACATGACAAACTTTCCGAATTGAATTATTTATTTATTTTTTTTTTTTGTTTGAATGTGGAAATCTGGAATGGAAAATACAAATCCTAAAATATCATTAGGTTAATTAGATGATAACTGTATTCAAAATTGTCATTTGGGGAGGAAAATTTTATCAGCAGTTTTACCGTTGGAATTTTTTATTTTTACAGTGACTTAAGCACTAATCAAATTTGGTTGTTGTTAAAAATATATACTGTTTTGCAAAAAATAGAAATGAATGTACTGGAAGTGCACTGCTGTAACCATGAGCTGCGTAAACACTAAATGTTTGCCAATAAATAGCTATGTTACATGATGACTTGGGTTTCTGACAATACTTCACAATGACAAAGAATTTAGAGACCTTAAGGACATGCTGTAATTCTCCAAACGTTTTAACAAATCTGTTTCGCAATCAAGCAAGACGTGCAGATGGAATGGCAAACATTGGGAACCTTGATCAGACTGTCACTGGTTAGGTTCTACACATTATGCTTAGGCCTATCTGTCCCAATACTTAGGGTCAATATGGTATGTAATAGAATATACTGTTGAAAAATTTTAGCTCATCCAATCAGACATAAAATTACTTTGGCAAGTGCATTAGAATAAAAATTCTAATGTGCCTACGTAGGTCAGGCGAGGTCTGTTTGGATAACATCAAAATAATTGTGAAGTTTATTCTGCTACATAGTGTTTGTTTGCTTGATTTGAGGTTTAATGTCCTCATCAACACTGTAATGGTCATTTTGGAGACGTTGCTTCCAATTCTGTGGGACTTTCACCCGACATTGAGATGAAATGAAATCTCAAGCCCTGCCACCAAATGAAACAAATAGGGTTTATACGCATGGATGGGCCGACTCGCATCGCTTTACCTGGGCAGGCTTAGATCCTCTAAGCGGTTTACCAGTACTCATGTGTGGGTAGGTTTCAGCTCTGCGTGGAAGCATCATGCAGCCCATCCATTTCTTCAAGCCCCGATGGGCGGGGGCCAGCGATATAGTGTCCGAGGCCCAATGTCATGGCAAAACATTGCTGTACATTGACAGCTTATGCTTGCAGCACTTGAAAAGTAGAAGTAAAACAAAGATCAGGAACTGATACAATTAACTTACTCCACCCATAAAAGACACCAAAGGGAAAGACATACAAACATTAAGCGACCAGACCATAATGGAAACCTAAACAAAGGAATGCCCTAAGGACAGTTACTTTCCCACAAAATGGCCATATGGCCATCCAAAACCAAAAGACACAAGTGATACACACAGTAAGTAACAAACAACAACATAAATAAATCGCCACAGAAGAGCCGCCTTGGAACGGTCAGTGGAAGATTTCCACTGGGTGGCTTTTTTTTTTTTAATTAAATAAACAAACTAGATGGTGTTTGTACAACACTATCTCCCCAACCATATGCTTGGCCCTAAATGACAAAATTTCAAAAGGGCAATATCTGAGCAAGAGTTAACAGACAGCAACATAGCTCCCCTATGGGGGAATAAGTTGAACAAGTAATGCATGAGTGCATGAGTGTGTACGTGCATGTTTGCATGTTTGTGTGTGCATGTATATATGCAAACATGCAGGAGTGTGTGTGTGTTTGCAAACAAGAATGCTTGCAAACACACATGCATGAGCAAAATGCTTAGTCTGTATCCCTGGTCTGCATGAATGCATGCATGCATACATGAGTGGGTGTGTTTGCATGCATGCATGTTTGATGCACATACCGGTAAGCATGCATGTATCCATGTGTGCATAAATGCATGTCTATATGTGTGAGTGTGTGTGCTTGCTTTTGTGCATGCA
The DNA here is from genome assembly GCA_963580285.1 of Lucinisca nassula. Classification (NCBI taxonomy): domain Eukaryota; kingdom Metazoa; phylum Mollusca; class Bivalvia; order Lucinida; family Lucinidae; genus Lucinisca; species Lucinisca nassula. Next base: position 5,854,729 of record OY757013.1, on the reverse strand, counting down.
TGCAAACATGTATGTATGTATGTATGTATGTATGTACATGACAAATGTAATATCCCCACCCCCTAACATCTTAAAGCCCATTTAACCGGTTGCTGTAAAACAAAGTTTCCAACAGTAAAAACGAAAATTTACCCCCATAAATGATAATTTGGAATGAAGGTATCCCCTGTTTGAACAAGTCTGTGAAATGGACAGCCCCTTAAACCCCACTTTTGAAAGAGAAAACTGTGGTTTACAGGGGTATACATTATTTTCGTTATTTCTGCTCCAAGAAATAGGTTGTGGGTAATCCTAAACACCACCTCAATGAGGCAGTTCTAACGAGCACCCAAAACCTATGTTTGGAGTATAAATAAGAAAAGGATCACAAATTTTATCAGATAAATGTCCGTTTTTGATATAAGAAAAAATGCACTATGCCTCACGGTTGTGTTATCGTAATGATTTACTTTTTTGATTTGTATTTTCCATTCCTAATTCCACGAATCTTATCGTTCAGTTTGTACACTATTCTTTCAACCCAGAATTTCTATCTCACGTCGTCTGTGTTATTCCTCATATAGCGACTGAAGATTTGGCCTGAAAAATGATAGACACCATGGATAAGTACATATATATTGCAGTTATAACAAGTCTTAAAATTTTCCATGTTTAGAATCATTCACATGCTTATCAGCAGTCACAATCACCCATGAATATGGACCAGTCCATACAAGGTGGTAGTGCATGTTGAAAAGTTTTTCACAATCTAGCATCCAGATGGAAAGAAAGGCTGATAATGTTTACTACCAAAGCTGTGAAGATTTTCACAAGGACAGGCCTCCTAGTGGCCCACTTTGAAAATATAGGTTTTTATATAGGTTCTTCTTACTCAAAATATAGGTTATTTACAGATTTTTCAATAAAAATACAGGTTAAAAAAGGGCCGAAGCAAGCGAGGAAAAAAATTACAATTTCTTGACAGTTTTCATCACATTTTATGGGACTAAAAAGTAAAAAATAGTAACTAGTGCATTTTAAAGAAAAGTTAGGGTTGAGTCGCAAGAAGGTTCCAAATTTGAAAAATATAGGTTTTTTTCATGAAAATACAGGCTTTTTACAGGTTTTATGAACAAAATAAAGGTTTTATAGGTTTGGCACAAAATTATAGGTTATTATAGGTTTTGCTAGGAGGACTGCAAGGACTTGGCTTGAGGATATGATGACTCTTTTGCAATGCTGAAGTATATAAATGTCTGCTACAAACATGTGATAACACTATTTTCCGTGCCAGCATTACTTAAACTGCAACTCTCAGTGGGCTAAATACAACAATTACCTATGCTGCAGGACAGGCCAATGCCAGCTATCCTTGGTCAACCCTTTACCACTCAGGGATTTTGTGAATTTCGCTGATTTTCACAGTGTTGCACCTGACAGCAACTTCAAATAGCCATTGTTTCATAATGGATGGTCTGTTTTACACCAAACTCGGTATGAATGTTCAATAGGCAGTAGCCTTTCAAATGCAACCTTTCATGACTTGATCGTTGTCATGGTAATGAGGGGACATCTCAAAGTTGGCAAAAAGTGTGATTTCACATGAATTTTTGACCAAATCTCAATCTTCTTACAGCTGTCAAGGCAACAATTAAGGGGTTTGGCACTGGCCATTTTCACTGTTTGCAGCATGTTTTATCAGCATCAATTTTGAGACATTTTTGACCCCAGACACCCTCAGATATAAATTTTAGCATCCGGTTGGGCCATACACCCAAAATTTTTCGTGATGTAAATGAAAAGCAACTTTGCATGATAACAGAACGTTTTGGACACAGTATAAGTTCACAGAATCTGCTGTATGCCCCGTCCGTCGGAGCTTGAAGAAATAGATGGGCTGCATGATGCTTCTATGCAGAGCTGAAACCGACCGCACAGGAGTACTGGTAAACCGCTTAGAGTATCTAAGCCTGCTAGAGTATCTAAGCCTGCCAAGGCAAAGGGGTGAGAGTCGGACAGTCCATGCTTATAAACCCTATTGGTTTCATTAGGCAGCAGGTTTGTTTGTTTGATTCGCGGTTAAACGTCCCCATCACCACTGAATAGATGTTATGTTCTGTTTTGTTTGTTTGATTTGAGGTTTAGCATCCCCGTCAACACTATAAAGGTCATTTTGGAGATGGTGCTTCGAATTTGTGGGACTTACCCGACACTGAGATGAAATGACATCTCAAGCCCTGTCGTCCAATGAAACCAAAAGGGTTTATAAGCATGGACGGTCCGACTCGCACCGCTTTGCCTGGGCAGGCTTAGATCCTCTAAGCGGTTTACCAGTACTGGCTGGGGTCGGTTTCAGCTCTGAGTGGAAGCATCATGCAGCCCATCTATTTCTTCAAGCCCGATGGGCGGGGGCAAATTAGGCAACAGGGCTTGAGATGTCATTTCATCTCAATGTCGTGTAAAAGTCCCACAAAATTGGAAGCAACTTCTTCAAAATGACCTTTACAGTGTTGATGGGACGCTAAACCTCAAATCAAACAAACAAAAACAAAACAGAATGTGCTGTCACTACTTATTGAGGCTATTCAATCAATCGGCGTGTTACATATGCAATTTTTATGTATTAGAAAACATATCATATTTGATTGCTTTTAGACATGATAAGTGTCTGTAATAATGAAACAAAATCTGCTTGCCACAACACTTCTATAGCAGCTCATCCCTATGAATTGTATGATGCTCACAGGTTGTATTTCATTATTTAAGAAACTTAACCATGTAGTGACTTCATACCTACCTCTTGCAGTATCCAACGATCTTGTGGAACGCCTTCATTATCTTTTTCTCGCTTGATGTTTCTCAGGTATTTCTCTTTATTTTCATGGCACAGGCTGAAAGCATTAATATTCTTAAAGTACATGTATATAATGCTGCAATGATAAAGTAAGTACAAGAGACAATTCAGAGAAATCATGAGAAATCTATGAGGAGAGAAATCTATGAGGGAAAAATTCGAAGAATGATAGAAACAATTATTTTGAGTTTTTATAAAATCATAGAAAAAAAAGACAGGTTTGTTTAACATGTCCACGAATGTACATATGTACATTATTCTTATTTTTTATAAGAAACAGTGCACATTCTTTCGCCAGAAACTGACAACTGCCCTTCTTGATTCAGCATAAGGGAGAGAATGGTCATAGAGTAAAGATTTTATGATCAATCTCCATGAAATGATAATATTATTATTCCTTATCTGGAAATTGACAACTGCCCTTCTTGAATCCGTGGAAGGGAGAGAATGACCGAATAAAAGATTTCATGATCAATCATCACAAAATAATTTTGCAGACCCCGGCAGATATTGAACCCGCGTCCTCCTGATCATCAGTTAGACACGCATCTGACGGAGTTGCAGACCCCGGCAGATATCAAACCCGCGTCCTCCTGATCATCAGTTAGACGTGCATCCGACTGAGCTACCAAGGCTGACTGATGGTCGACTGACGATGCCCATTTCCTTTCGTGCAAACATGTAAAGATGTTCAATCTGAATGTGCCTGCCCTTAACAAATGCATGTAAGTACCAGATTTCATTGGTGAATGAACTGCAGGATGATGCACATGTCCATAACAGTCCATTTCACTATTTAGTTGTCACAGTTAAACCTTGTTGTGAATCCTATTGGTTCCATTCGGCAACAAGGTTCATCTCAATGTCGGATAAAAGTCCCATAAAATTGAAACCAATGCCTCCAAAATGACCTAAAGAGTGTTGACAGGAACATAAAACCTCAATTCAACAGAAGCATCCCTAATGTAGTGGTTATGCTACTCACCTTGTAAACCAGGGATCGCAGTATCAATCCCAGGCCTCTCCAGTCTTCCGGATGAGTCTTTAATGGTGCACTATTGAGCTATCTGAAAAAAAATGCTTCCAAAAATAAAATATATATAGCCGGTATTTTTCTTCAAAACAATACAAATGAATGCATTTTATGCAAAAGTGTGAACAATTATGAAGACAGGTAAATGAGTTTGAGAGGGATTCCCTAACTAGGTTTCGAACACTAGTTAGATCTATTTTTAGTTCGTGACAAAAATAGAATCCCCACATATGACGCTATGCGACGTTCACTTTTGGCCTTGTTTTCTTAGGCCATGCCTGAATTGGAAAAAAATATGACGCGGAATACCATGCCATAAGTAACGACACTCAGAGACCATACTGTCGCTATGTATGTGTAAAGTGACAGATTTATTTTTAGAACAGAAATTCCGAACACATGTTCAGAGCAAAGGGTAAACACGAATGAAAACGACTATTTTCACAAAGTTCTGAAGCTGTATTTGGCTCCAAAAGTGTACACATGACAAAGGAGTATGCATTGAAGATAAAAACCAGAAAAAAAAAATTGAGACCCGGTAGCTCAATAATGCACCTTTAAACCAAGGTTCCGTCTCCGTATGACCTTAGCTGTTGGTGAGACATAAAACTCAAACACTCGCCAAAATTCAAACTAAATATATCTAGTCTATCAATAATCAGAGGTGGGGGCAAAAACCGGAGAACCCAGAGAAAACCACATGATGTACAGTTCAATGCAGAACTTGGCATCTCATATGTAACCCGAGCCAGATTCAAACCATCAGTGAGAGACCTAATGATTAAGAATCAGCTCTCTTATCCACTAGGTCAGAGTCCCCAAATGCCATACACCATTAAGTGATTGACTATGTTTACTGTATATTTCTTCAAGTTTTCCTGGTCCTGTAAAACTGGTTTGTGTCCTGCCAGTGGTCTCCTCTTTGGTGAAGAGCTCCTTGAATAGACATTAGACAGCTTTCAGAGACGTCGCACCCCCTTCTACAAATGAGCGTAGCTGGTCCTAAAAATATATGGGCTCAATACAGAGGCTGAAAACATCATACAACAGTAGACACAACTAGAAATAAAAAAGTATAACAAGAGGGCCAAGATGGCAATGCAGTCACTAATTAGTGGTCATTGGATCTGTGAGGACATATATACCGTATTCGCCCTAATTACGGCACATGCTCCTATAAGCGCACACCAAAGCTATTTTTGAAAAGGAAATGCATAAGCGCACACTTTACAGTAATCTCCCCTTGAAGGTCTCATTGTAAATCTATAAAAAACTTACCATTATTTCTTCCAACAGTGAAGGCAATGCTTAAGTATCTTTTTCCGTCCCATTAAATATCAGTATGCATCATCTTGGAAGCTGTTGTTGTCGTATCAAGTGTGCGCTAATTAGGTAGACGATTTTGAAAAAACTAAGCGCACGGTGCGGTAATTAGGGCGAATACGGTAGCCATATTAAAAACAAATATTGCAATATGTATCAGAGAGATCATGAAGTAACTGTATCTTTTTATCGTTGCAACCCTAGTAATAAATGATTACATGTGATCCAAATTGTTGATGACTGAATGAGACAAAGACGGTGGTCGATGGTCTGTGTTAGTTGTGCAGGAGTCTTACATGCAACAGAGGTCATTTGCAACAAATCGGACAAATCCCAAGTCAATTAAATTTGAATGTTTCCGGACTGATCAGGATTGGCTATTTTTCAAAACAGAAAGAAATAAAAGCACCGCAGACACTGCATAATACCCGCCACTGCTAAGCAATGTAACTTATTTGAAAATATACCAAGGCTAAATAACTAGAAAGGGGGTAGCAGAGATATGATCCGCAAGTGTAATGTCTTAATGTGAGTGGATGAAGTTGTTAGAAGATGTAGGAAGCATATGTAAAAATCCATTTTTCAGACATTCAATGGGAAGGCAACTCAAGTATTTACCTTAAAGGCATTTATTCTGTAACAGTAAAACACACGGTGTGTTCATAATTGTTTTATTGCCCCCTGTGATATACTGACCATAGCAGATCAAAGGCGGCCCTTAATAGGGTGATTAGTAGCTCTTGTTGAATCCCCTGACTGAGGCACTTAAGAGGAAAATCAATAATGTACACCAGTCAACAGTAAGTAATTTATTGATTTTCCCCAAGGAGGCCCCTTACCTGTTGAAGACAGGGGAAGTCTCTTCAGTCAGCTCTGAGGGCTACATAATGTTATGTAATGAAATGATAGTCCTCAATAATCAAGAATAAATGCCTTTAAATGGCTGTGGAACATGTATCTTTACGTGGTACATGTAAGAATTTCATGTTTTTCGATGTACTGCCTGTCTGACTATATTCTTTCGTGAAGACTGATCATGAAGTGTATGACAGTGTAGATCCTGATCAGATGGCTTGTTCAGAAGCCTGATCTGGATCTTCATTGTTTTGCAAAGGTGGCGGTTGTCATGAACAGCAGGATAAGCCTGAGTTTATCTCCAGTAAAGTTATGTTATGTTATGTCTTTGGGATTGTTCAAAAGTGGTCTTAAAGACCATTTTTAACAGTCCCAAAGGTGGTCTCTGACCACATGACATGGAATGCAGAAAACACATAGAAAGAATGACTACAAGCTACTAAATAAGCTTTTTAAAGCAGAATTAGTCTTAGTTTTACTATATTCCATATAGTAAGGGAACTAGAGGCCAAAAACCATTTTTCAGATATTTCAAAGGCAGATAACTCAATCGCTGGGAAAGCCAGAGTCATGTTCCTTTGCCACAGTATATAACAATTCATCTACTACATATCTATGAAGTTTCAGCAAGATATTGTAAATGATAAACGAACTACAGTCTAAAATGCATTTTTTAAATACGTCAAGGGCAGATAACTCAAGAACTGGAACAGCCAGAGTAGCAGTCCTTGGCCACAATATGAACCGTTTAATCCTCTATATATCTGTGAAGTTTCATCCAGATATTCCATATAGTAAGGGAATTAGAGGCCAAAAACCATTTTTCAGATACTGAAAAGGGCAATAACTCGGCTAAAAATTAACGGATTTTGCCCATTAACAATCCCAAACCACTCATCCCCCGATACCATTACCAATATGTATGCAAAATTTGAACAAAATCCGTGAAAAAATACTCAAGTTATCAATCGGAAACGAAGTGCGGACGGACGGAGATACATACGGACGGACACCGGAGGGTATAACATAATACCCCGCCACTATCGTGTGGCAGGGTATAAAAATTCGCAAGTTTAGAAACAAGATGTGTTAGTGAAACAGGAATATGTCCCTGGACATGGTCACTTTTTCTTCGAATATGGACTCACAAGTCAAGATCAAGGTCACAGGTCAAGATTTTTTGTTTGAGTTAAGACAATGTCACAAGGAAGTTGAAGGAACCTACATGTTCAATATAAAGATTCGAACTCAAACGGTTCTCAAGCTATTACCAATAATGATTTCATCTTTAAAATAGGTCAAGGTCACACTTTTTTGTATGGACGTGAGGCCCTTACTACAAGGAACCTGTATGCAAAATAAAAATGCTGTCTCAAACAGTTCAAAAGTTTTGATCAATGGTATTTTTTCTTTTAAGTAGGTCAGGGTCACAATCATAGGTCAAATTTTCTGTATGGCTGTGAAGCTCTTCAATGTCACAAGGAAACTACATGCAAGATATGAAAGGTTCAAAAGTTATGACCTGCTGTTTTTTCTTTTAAGTAGGCAAAAGGCAATTTTTTTGAATGGACGTGAAGCCCTAATCCACGTTTTTCTTTAAAGTAGGATGGGTCAAGGTCAGTTTTTTTTTGCCTGTTTGGAAAGCACAATCATGTCAAATATGAAGGCGCTATCTCAAATGGTTAAAAAGTTATGACCAACGTTAAAAGGTTGTCCACATACATGACATACAAAGAAACAGACAGGGTTAAAACAACATATCCCAGCCGATTGCTAATAACCGTGCAAACAGGACAGTTCACCGATAGGGAGTTAGTCAAATAAAAGAAATTATCTGCGACATCCCTGATGCTACATACCAATTTTCAAGGTCATCGGCCATTTGGTCCCCGAGAAGAAGACTTTTAAATGTTTTTTACATATCGGGCCATGGCGGCCATATTGGTCTTGTGACCCAGTCCTTACAAACATACTTCTGTTCCCCCTTCCCATAGAGGCTCCACATGTAATTTGGTTCCAATCGACCCAGCAGTTTAAGTTGAGAAGAAGATAATAATACTCAATTTTGGTAGAGTCACACAAGGAACATTTCTGGGAAATTATTTAGAAATCAGGCCAGTGGGCTAGGAGGAGATGTTGTTCAAAGGTTTTTCTATTTTTAGCTCTGGTGGCCATTTTGTTCAATGGAGCGGAATCATTTTACCAATTTTGGTAGAGGGTCACCCAAGGAACATTTCTGTGAAATTATTTTGAAATCCATTCAACAGTTTAGGAGGAGATGTCATGTAAGAAAATTGTTGGCGCCGGACGCCGGGTGATCACAATAGCTCACTTTGAGCACTTTGTTCTCAGGTGAGCTTAAAAGGCCTGTTCATATTAATAATAATTTACATATTTACGCACGCTGAAAGTGCCCTTTTTCCTGACCAGCACCATGCCCTTTTTAAGAGCTGGGGAAAACAAGTTAGTGTAGCTGCATGAAAACATCCCAAAATTTTCAAGTGGGAGACGGCGTGAGACAGAGACAGGTCGATAGACCGGGGGACAAAACGACAAATGGATATTTAATATTTACTGAATGCCACCGAACAAAAGTGTGGGAGGGTCGACAGACTGGGCACTAAACAATGCCTTTTGACCTCATTGGTGGTGGGGATGATGGTGGTGGTGGAGGGGTCAGCGGCATTGATACTTGACCACAAATCAATATTAAATGTTTACTGAATGCCACTGATTGTTTCCAAATAGGTTAACGCCATTCGATAGCCCCCACACATTGGAGCTTGAAGAAATAGATGGTCTCAATGATGCTTTCCACGCAGAGCTGAAACTGAAACTCATACGAGTAAACTGGTAAACAGCTTATAGGTGTAAGCCTGCCCAGGCAAAGCAGTGCGAAGCGGACCGTCAATGCTTATAAACCGCTATTAGTTTCATTAAGCGGCAGGGCTTGAGATGTCATTTCATCTCCATGTCGGGTACAATTCCCACAAAATTGTGAGCAATGCCTCCAATTTAAATGACCTTTAGTGTCGACGGTGGCGTTAAACATCAAATCAATCAAACAAAACCTTGTGATCCGCAACTGGGTACTGTGATCCGCAACTGGGGTCTAACAATGTCAGCCGAATAAAATTAGAAAGTATGTTTGTAAGGCTGACACAATTAATCTTATAATCGATTAATCAATCGATAAATTCCACAAAAATGATTATCATTTCTGATTTGCTTTTAATTGATTACTTGATAGGTACAATTTACTACCCAAAGCCATGCCTAAAATAGCTGGATGTGTGGCAAACAGTGCAGACCCTGATGAGACGCCGCATTATGCAGCGTCTCATCTGGGTCTACACTGTTTGCTCAGACATGTCTGTTGAAATATACATATGGTAAAGTGCAACATATGGTCAGAGTCATGCTCAGACAGAAAGTCAGACAGGTAAAATCATGACAAAAACCTTAGCGATTACTAATCGATTGTCGATCGCAATGACAGGACTGATAATTAGGGCTGGCTATTTGGAGCTGAAATGATAATCTATTATCATTCCTATCATTGCGATCCATAACCGATTAGTAATCACTGAATATTTGGTCATAATTTTATGTCTGGCTTTCTGTATGAGCATGACTCCTACCATATGCTATACTTTGCCAGACGTATTTGAACAGACAGACCTGAGCAAACAGTGTAGACCCAGATGAGATGCCGAAGAATGCGGCGTCTCATCTGGGTCTGCACTGTTTGTTTCTTATACAGCTATTTTAAGCACAGCTTTGGGTAGTAAATTGAACTTATCAAATAATCTATTGCAAGCAAATCAGTAATGATAATCATTTTTGTAGAATTTATCGACTGAATAAGCGATTATCCGATTAATCCTCAACCTGTCTGATAATCGATTATAAGCAACCATATTGGTTACAACACTCAACGACGCGTGACTGATCCAGAACTGGGTACTTGACTGTAACACAAGCAACTTCTTAAGAAAATTTGCTGCTGGGGAGCATGGAAAGAATTTGCTCCTATGGAGCAAATTCTTACCTTCAAGAATACTTTGTAAACTTAAATTGACTTTTGTTTTTCTTTCTACTGCGTCGGTCACATTTGACAATTACCGCAGGTGTACATTACATACTCCAGGTTTACAGGATGAAAGCCTAAACATGACACAATAATCATGGGACTTTACCCTGCACAGGGGGCCTCAAGTTAACATTCTGATCTGAAGGACGGTGCACTTTATGACATTCATCTCTGCAAATGATGCCAATGGAGCGAGTTCGGACACCGGAATTTTATCGCCGCTGTCGGGGATCGAACCCGGGACCTCTAGCATCAGAGGCAAGTGCATTAACCACTGAGCTATCATTGTTGGAAAACAATTAAAGCCAGACAAATGACTTCCAAAAGAAACCAATTTTCCATCATCCAGCTGAAATAAAAAATAAAATAAAAACCACGAAAATTGATGTCGCGAGTGTAATGGCCGTACGTTACACTAACCATTTATAATCAAAATTACAAATGTACTACCTATTCTTAAATTTGCTATGTATAGTTGATATCTAGCTGAAAATAGTTGGTCTTATCCGAGAAACGGCCAAAATTTGATTGAATTTGGTTGAATTATGCAGACGCCGTCTTCTGTAGTTTTTCGAAAGGAAGTGACGTATTTTAGCGGGGAAAGTATAAAGGCCGGAAAATATAAACGCCGGGAGTAACGGTCGGGAGAAAAGTCGTGAGTAAATTTTGACAATCGAATAAAGGTATTAAACATGCATCTATCTTGTTGAAATTTGGAACAAAAGTAGAATATATACTCATTTACAAAACGCATATAAGACTACAAATTGTTATCAAATATTTATCACGATTCATACTGAAAGATACAACCGTGTCACAAACTTTTGGGATCGGGAGTAACTTTTGTCAAGCACTTTGTAAATTATTAGGGGTCGAACCCAGGCTGTAGTGCTCAAGGGGAAATGAGCATGATAGCTCAGTGGTTAGTGCACTTGCCTCTGATGCTAGAGGTCCCGGGTTCGATCCCCGGCAGCGGTGTGAAAAGTTCGGTGTCCGAACACGCTCCATTGGCATCATTTGCAGGGATGAATGTCATAAAGTGCACCGTCCTTCGGATCGGGACGTTAACTGGAGGCCCCCTGTGCAGGGAGAACCATCCCCTGTGCAGGTTAAAAGAACCCTACCGTAATTACATGATTACTGTGTAGGCTTTCATCCTGCAAAGCTGGAGTGTATCTAATACACCGTCTGTGTCCCCTCAGGGGGTTAAGGCGAAACCGGAAGAAGAAGAAGAAGAAGAAGAAGAAGAAGAAGAAGAAATATTCATCAAAAGTACCCGTCTGAATCTGAATTTTTGCTGGTGACACGTCTAATGACATACTTTCTTTCTTTCTTACTTCTTTTTTACTGATACTAGTACTGCGATCAGTCATATCAGATCACTACTCGCATGTGTATATAACGTACTCCTGGTTTGCTGGATGAAAGTCTACACAGTAATCATGCAATAACCAGTAGGGATCTTTTACTTGCACTCCAGTCTCTAATGGTTCGGGGGGAGAATGATTCTTTATAAATGTCAGTTCTTGCAGTAAGGATCTGAAACGCCAATGAATTGTGATTTCTACAGTGCCTAGCTGGGGGGACAAGGTAATCTGTTGGAATGCTGGCAGCACCCTTTAGACCTAATGTTAGACCTAAGATGCATTTTGAAGAAGATTCTGAATTTGACAATTGTTCTAAATTTCATTAAGATAGGTGGTGCATGTTTAAAACCTTTATCAATACATTCTCCCGACCGTTACTCCCGGCTTTTATACGTCCCCATTTTAGCGGGGTTTATAGATGTGAAGGACCATTCGGGTAGTTAAAAACTACATAGGTTTTGGGGTAAAAAGAGGGAGCTTAAAGAAAAAAAATGCAAGAACATATTTTACATATAGTCTATAGAAATACCGAAAACTCAGCGAAAAACACCAAAATGCGCGGTAGCAAATAGTGCTCCATTAAAGCCAACACCGGACCTAAACACTTGCACTTGTAAGTCTCTCACAAACAAAGAAGGGAGACTAATTGTTTTTGCTCCGATTCTTCTTCTTTCTGCAAAAAATTCGTCCAGACGAGGTCCCAGTAACCAATATAAAGATTGTTTAGAAATTTGGGGATACGATAAATAGGTGTATTAAGTTTTGCATAAAACTGGGAGCATAACTGGAATACTAGGAAAATTAGGATGGGAGCCTCTCAAGAAAGGGAGAATAGGAAGTTAGTCCCTATCGCTCTCACTAAAGAGGTAAACTTAGCTACACAATCCTCAGCACCTTCAGCTGCTGAAATAGGATGGATTAAATCGGGAAGGGCATTCCAACCTGTATTGGTCCGGGGAAGAATAAATGTTTGTTTGTTTTAATTGGAGTTTAATGTCAGTTCTTGCAGTAAGGGTCTGAAACGCCAATGAAGGATGATTTCTACAGTGCCTAGTTGTGGTAACAAGGTCATCTGTTGGAATGCGGGCAGCACCCTTTAGATCTTTAATGAGCATTCTGTCTTTTCTCCTTTTCTAGAGAGAACCCCATTTTAATTTTCCTAATAGTTCAGTCATGCTCCCAGTTTCAAAGCAGTAACTGTTTGTTACAAATCTTGCGGCTGTATTCTGAACTTCTTCAATTTCTTCATTAAAGACCAGATACAACTACCATATCCCAAGATTGGGCGAACAAGACCTTTATATGCTGCCTCTTTTACATCCTGGGGACACTAATGAATATATCGCCTTTGGAAACCAAGCGTTCTATTTGTCTTAGTAGACATGTTGCTAATATGTGTATTCCATCTCAAATTGTGTGCGAGTGTCACACCAAGGTATTAAATGGAATCCACGTTCTCGAGGACCGTTCCCTTTAAGGTGTAAGAAGCCTCATTTTTTTTTCTTCCTAGTTACCTGCATAATATTGCATTTAATGGGCTGAAATCCCATGCCCCATTTTCGTGCCCAACATCCAAATTTATCTATATCATTCTTAAGTTTCAGTGAGTCCTCTGTATCTCTAATTTCCCGATAGCAAACACAGGCATCTGCGAACAGTCTTATATCTGAGTCAATGTCAGTGGAAATATAATTGATGTACAGGGAGAATAACAGTGGACTACGAACGGTCCCTTGTTGGACTCCAGACAAAACTGGCGCCCACTCTGAATATGCGCGCTGTTTTCTGTAGCAAAGAAAGGAATCTATCTATTTGGGAGTATTTCCCCCTATTCCATAGCCAAACTAGAGCTGTCAGTGAAACTGACTAGGGCCCCGGCAGCGCTATCAGAGGAGTAGGAAAATTTGTGGACGGACAGACGGAAAGACAGACACAGACAGACGGACGAACAGAGTGATTACTATAGGGCACCCACACTTTCAGTGCGGGGCCCTAATAACTTAGATTTAAGTAGTTCATGTGGAGATGCGTTAACATAGAAACTTGTATCAACTTTTAAAAATAGAAAAAAAATATTTTAAACGTCTACTTATCCCATACCCCTGGGCCTATTGTATTGAAACTTCATATGAATGTTGCTTACCAATTATAGATAGCTATTATTCGATATATTGATATCAAATATTGAAGAACATTTGAGGATATCAGTAATTACATTTATTAATATCAATTACATTTATTGATATCTATACTTTATTTTATGATATCCATTAATGAAAATTTTGATATCTATAATTCAGCCTTATAATTGATATCTGTAATTTGATTTTTAGATATCTATATATGCAAAAGAAAATTGGATATCATAAAACAAATTTAATGCTATCAAGACATATTTATATAACATATCATTGATTACATTTTATGATATCATAACTATTGATAATTAAAGATATCAATTATGTTATATATTATATATAAATCTTTAATTTTATGTATAGATATCTATCATTTTATAATAAAATTATAGATATCTGTAATTTGATTTATAGATATCGATAATAAAATTATAAATATCTAATTAAAATTATAGATATCTCAAATTGTATTGAATAGTAAAACTGCACCCCATAGGTATATGCTATATTAGATATCTAAACTGCAATTAAAGATATCTAAATTACATATCTATTCAAATATCTTATAGGTATTCTAGATAACAAGATAATCTTTTAAAAGAAAGCTTTTTTGACTATTACTTGTCAGGGATCTCGGTCCGGGATCCCGGTCCGGGATAATATTTTTGGGATCCCGGACTCTACCAAAATTCCCGGTTTGCCACAAGCCGGATCCCGGACTGAACTCCATGTGTTAATTGCTCGAGTCAGAAACTGACCACCTGTAGCGTTGAGCACAAGTTGTCAGATCAGTTAATTATATAAATAGGTGAATCGGGTTAGTCCAGATCGGCATCTTTGATCTTATTTCATGGCCACTTAAACTGAGTAATCAGACTTGTCCGCGCAGCATGAGACGTTTGGTCTTTTTGATCTTGGCAATATGATTGACGCATGAAAAACGTGCGTCTCATTTTACATATCAATAAAAGATAGATAGATAGAGGTGCGACTTTAGCCCTTTTTTACCAAATGGAATCTTCCTCCTTATATAATTATAGCAGGAGTTCAATTCAAAATTTATCTTATCAAAAAAAAAAAAAAAGATTTTATTGTCTCGGAAATCTGTGACATTTGCATCTATCGAGTCAGATCATGGTGTGATATATACTGACTCTAGTCCATCTCTAATCCAATTTCTTGCTTACATTAATCAGCAAATTAACTATAATCCATTTTTTTAAACAATTAACACAGTGTGTTTTCAAATACATGTGACAAAAAAGCGTAAAGTTAACCGTGTCATTGATTCTGTGCACGTGCCATTGAACCACCAGTGTCTACTGATATTTCACCAGACTATTTTTAACTTGGATAGCGTGTCGATAAATTATATCGGATTGCAGTCATGACAATAAACAGCTTGACCATGCATTTATTTGCGTGCTTTCATGCCTGCAACAGTCAACTACCATATCCAGAATTTCTCGGGCCAAATTTTTGGTCGCATTTTTCAGTGACTGGTTATGGTCGCTATATCCCCCGAACCTATTCGGTCGGGGGATAAAAATATTATAGGTATTCTACATAAGAGAATTAAAAGAATTTAAAGCTATTTTGGCCTTTACTTGTCCGGGATCCCAGTCCGGGATAATATTTTCGGGATCCCGGACTCTGCCAAAATTCCCGGTTTGCCACAAGCGGGATCCCGGACTGAAGTCTTGATCCCGGACTGAAGTCTTGATCCCGGATTATCCCGGCCGGGATTCACAATCCCGCCGGGATCCCGGAAAAATCCCGCCGGGATCCGGGATCCCGGAAAAATCCCGCCGGGATCCGGGATCCCGGAAAAATCCCGCCGGGATCCCGCTCACATTTTCACTTGGGGTAAACCCACATAACAATATATTTAACCCTTATCCACCCCTATCTTTGCAAACAGTGTAGATCCAGATCAGATGGCTTCTTCAGAAGTTTGTGAATTGAACAAATATATTATAATGTAACAATTTGATTAGTTCAAAGTCAGCAATGGGTGTTGCGAAATTAATTATTCAGCAGGCCTGGATAAGGGTTCAGCACTTGTATAGTTCGAACAATTTGACATGAGACTGACTTTAATGCAAGGAATAAATTAGTCAATGTTATCGCCTAATGCGTCGGCTTTCGTAAACTTCTCGTGAATTTTCGGCATCTCGTGAATTGCAACCCATTTACCAACCTCTGGGTATTGAATAACAATATCGCCATCTTCCGGGGACAGCGAAGATAAATACATGCATTCATTAGGGTGTGAAATTATGTTAATAGAGTTTTCACCAGTCTCAGGTCAATTTGTTCGAACTATATCATTCAGACTTTAATCATTTTAAACCTGCCAATCACAATATTTGAAGATAAAAAATCAACTTTATGTTTCTTATTTTTCTGAGAAAATAAGTCCTGCATATCACACCACAATATATGAATCAGGAAAGAAGTGTGTGCCCTTTTTTTCCCTTTCTTCTTCCAAATAATAATGAGCTCCCTTTGCAATTGGAGACAAAATTTCAGCACAGAAAGCTCCCTCTTTTAGGTTTATTCATCCATTTACCAAAAGAAAGATGTTAAACTTACCGGCAACCCAGTTTTCTGGTACCTGGGATTCGTACCAAAGTCTAGATCTGCCATAATCTTGACTTTTTGGTTGTTGTTTTATATAACTAACTGTTTACAAATATATAAATCACAGTTTATTACGTTTATTATTGAAAGTAATTAATGTCTGTAATCACAGAAAAAAAAAGATAATAAAAATACGCTCATTTCAAATTGTACATAGCATATTTTTCCACAGAGTTCGCCTTAGTAACTGTTCATTCCTGAAAGCTGCAACACAAATGATGTTGTTATATTCCAACTTTTTTCAGTCAAGTAAGGATATACTAGACTAAATAAAAAAGTTTTTAAACTGTCTAGTGAAAAAAAAGTGGAAACTTTTCATGGAAAAGGTAAAACAAGAGAAAAATATTTCATGAAAAAAGAGAAATCACTATTTTTCAATTGTTTTTACCAGGATTTTATTCAGTTAGTATAACCCGGATTCAATTATTCCTGATAAATTTTCTGTTTTAATAACAAACGTATGAGGTTAAATATATTTGCCATTCAGAAAATATTAAAACTTTCAATTTGATTTCTTTGCATATGTAAATATTAAACTTTTAGTATATTTACTAATACAGGGTGGAATTAAACTTCAATACATCTCTATATTGAATTAATATACTGATCAACAAAAGTTTTTGACCACTAGATTTTGTTAGTTTGTTTGATTTGAGGTTTAACATCCCCGTCAACACTGTAAAGGTCATTTTGGAGACGTTGCTTCCAATTTTGTGGGACTTTTACCCCACCTTGAGATGAAATGACATCTCAAGCCCTGTCGCCCAATGAAACCAATAGGGTTTATAAGCATGGACAGGCCGAAAGATGTTTGTTTAGTTTCTTTTGCTGAATCACATCTCAGTCAGTGACTTTGGGATAATTAAACACTTAACCCTTATCTTGCTGAATATTCATTAAAGCCACACCCATTTCTGTATATCAACCAATCAAATGGCTTGATGTAATTTATTGCTACAAATTCATTAACTAAATTCTAAACAGTGTAGATCCTGATCAGATGGCTTCTTCAGAAGCCATCTGATCAGGATCTACACTGTTTCCAAAGATAGGGGTTGTTGTGAACAGCAAGATAAGGGTTAACCCACTTTGATGAGAAATTGATTGCTTCCATGCAGAGCACGGCCACCGCCCATAGGGGCTTGAAGAAATATATGGGCTGAATGATGCTTCCACGCAGAGCTGAATCCGGCCCACACTAGTACTGGTAAACCGCTTAGAGGATCTAAGCCTGTCCAGGAACCGCGGTGCGAGGCAGACCTTCCATGCTAATAAACCCTATTGGTTTCATTGGGCGACAGGGCTTGAGATGTCATTTCATCTCAATGTCGGGTAAAAGTCCCACAAAATTGGAAGCAACGTCTCCAAAATGACCTTTACAGTGTTGACGGGGACGTTAAACCTCAAATCAAACAAATCCATGCAGAGCTGAAACTGACCTGCTTCCACACAGAGCTGAAACTGACTGCACATGAGTACTGGTAAACCTCTTAGAAGGACTAAGCCTGAAAGAGTAGTGTGAGTCAGACTGGCAAATGCATTTAAGCCCTATTGGTTTCACTGGGTGGCAGGGCTTGAGATGTCATTTCATCTCAAGGTCGAGTAAAAAAGTCCCACAAAATTGGAAGCAACATCTCCAAAATAACTGAAATACTGTTGAAGGGGATGTTAAACCTCAATTCAAACAAACAAACATGATGCTTAACAAGGATAATTTGGGGATTATTTGTCTTACTCTAAAAAAAACCACAAATATTGTGGGTACTTGTTAGGGTCGCCTCATCGAGTCTAATAACTCATAACATGTTTGTTACAAGAAATAAACTAGATGACGCAGTCGATTGTATACCATCACAAATACCCGCTTTTTCCATGAATAACACTCAAGATATGACAGTCATACTTTTTGACCTTTGACTATGGGGTCATGTTAAGGCCAAGGTCACACCAAATGTAGCCCAGTTCAATCAACATCCCATGTACTATCCACAGGCAAAGTTTGAAAAGTGTACTTTAACCAGTTTCAGAGGAGATCCATTCCAAAGAAACATGACGGATTGATGCGCACGCACGCATGCACACACGCTAACACACACATACATACAGACTCACGCACTGACAGTCACTCGACTCTGACACAAAAACAATATACCCAATTTTTCTTCGAAAAAGTGGGTATAAAAAATATCCCTCTTGTTACCATTATGATTCTAAGTATTTGGACACACAGGCAACTTTATATTATGTAGTGAAAAGTGGGATTTGCAGGGGGATACAGTAGTCTTATTTCTGTTCTAAATCATAGATTGTGGGTACTCGTTAGAACCACCTCAATGAAGCTGTTCTGCTGAGTACCTTCAATCTATGTTGGGAGATATGTGGATAACAAGCTTTCATCAGAAAACATCAGTTTTGGAGATATGACAGACTCCACTATCTCAAATGGGTGTGTTATCGTAGTGCAATATCAACCTAGGTGCTTTTTTTTTCTTTCAGTATAGTTAGAATAGGAATTATACAAATCTCTACAATTATATTACTTGTTGACAAATAGTGAATGCGTAAGAAGATTAGAGCAATATAATTTGAACCAGATCAATATGGGTTCTTTGAAAAGATAAAAAATTTGGTTATAAAATCTAAACCTTTTATTCTTGGAGACCTGTTATATGCATTAGAAAAATTTTCTGATACCTTTGAGACAATTTTGCAACAAGGTCAGTTCACAAATCATATTTCTTCTTCACTGTTGTATTTACTGTAATGATCCTAAGTATTGGGACAGACAGTCTTTAGAAAACAGCGCAGACCCAGATCAGACTGCTCCTGAAGGAGCAGTCTGATCAGGGTCTACACTGTTTGTCATTCTATCTGCACCTCTTGAACTCCTTTGTGGGATCGTGAAACAAATTTGTCAAAATTTTATGAGAATTACAGCAAGTCCTCAATTTGTCCCAATTTTAAGGATTTTGCGGTAACCCATTTTGCACTGAATGGTATCTGATTTTGTCCGGCTACCCTTCTCCCTTATTACAGCAGGAATCCATTCAAAATTTAGGCGTGTCAGGTTCACATATTTTAGGAAGTTATTTAGAAAATGGTTGAACTTTATTAAAACACTTTACGCCCTAATCAGATGGATCTGATCTGGGCATGCACTGTTTGTCATTGTTAATAATAATAAAATAATAATAATAATAAAATGATAATAATCGACCTTATTTATAGAGGGTAACACATTTTGAACTAATACTAATCTTCCATGTGGCCCTCTTTTCCTGGGTAGGAACCAGTACTAAGCAAAGTGGATAAAGTCTCTTGCTCAAGGTAACAAAACTTGGCACTTGTGGGGATCGAACTGGCTACCTCTCTATCTCAAATCCGATGCTTTACCACTGCACCACAGCGCTCCACAAGTTGCCAATGATGTGTTTTGCTGGGGAATTTCCAGTTTAAAATAGGTTAAGGTATAATGTCTGAAATATTTGCCATTGTTATTTCACAAGGGTGATTGGGCCCATTGATGATGATGATGATAATAATAATAAAACACGTAATACTACTACTACTACTAATAATAATACTCAGTGGTTAGCAAGTTCAACTTATGATTAAGAGGTTGTGGGTTAAAATCTGGCCACCAGAGGCGAGGTGTGTCGGGCAAGACATTTTATGCCACTGCCCCACTCCAACAATGTGTAAATGGGTAGCGGTGGTGTAAAAGTCACTGCCTCTCTATTGCGCATGTGATAACATTTGGAATGAATGTTTGCAAGCGATTCAAATAAGCTTGAAGCTTTCATCACAATCAAACTATAATAAATTAGTACTATAAGCTAAACTAACAACAACTAGAGCTGTCAGTGAAACTGACTAGGGCCCCGGCAGCGCTATCAGAGGAGTAGGAAAATTTGTGGACGGACAGACGGACAGACAGACAGACAGACAGACAGACAGACAGACAGACAGACGGACGGACAGAGTGATTACTATAGGGCACCCACACTTTCAGTGCGGGGCCCTAATAATAACAAAGTTATTAATTGGACACAGGAAAGACCCTTTTTTGACCTTTAACCTCTAAGTATGACCTTGACCTTTGGGGTACGGAGACTGTCACATTATGGTTAATATTTCTGCTAAGTAATATTTAAATCCATCCAGGTATAAGAAAGTTATAGACTGGACACAATAAAAAAGACGCTTTTTTGACCTTTTATCTCTAAGTATGACCTTGACCTTTGAGGTATGGCTGTGGGTCTTGCGTGTGACACTTCGTCACATTATGGTTAACATTTATGCCAAGTAATATTTAAATCCATCCAGGAATAATAACAAAGTTATTAATTGGACACAGGAAAGACCCTTTTTTGACCTTTAACCTCTAAGTATGACCTTGACCTTTGAGGTACGGACCTGAGTCTTGCGAGCAACACTCCATCACATTATGGTTAACATTTCTGCCAAGTAATATTTAAATCCATCCAGGAATAAGAAAGTTATGGAGGGTTATTAATTGGACACAGGAAAGACCCTTTTTTGACCTTTAACCTCTAAGTATGACCTTGACCTTTGAGGTACGGACCTGAGTCTTGCGCGCAACACTCCATCACATTATGGTTAACATTTCTGCCAAGGAATATTTAAATCCATCCAGGAATAAGAAAGTTATGGAGGATAAAAAAATTTGTGGACGGACAGACAGACAGAGTGATTACTATAGGGCACCCACACTTTCAGTGCGGGGCCCTAATAATAATCAAAAGCCTTGATACAGTCTGTGAGAATAGACTTCTACATTAAAATCTGAGACAATTTAAGTTCTACATTAACACAAGACAATAGCCTTCTACATTTCCTTCTATTCAAACTTATATAGATCATTCCAATTAGTACAGAAACTACGTTTTCTGATACATCAAGGGTAGATACGGTAACTCGAGAACTAAAATGGCCGAAATGGCCAGAGTAGCAGTTCTTTGTCACAATATGCAACCATTAAGTATTCTGTGTACAGGTATCTATCAAGTTTCATGAAGCTGCTCCATATAGTACAGATTGAAACAGGCCAAAAAGCTTTTTTTTTGACACACCAAGAACAGACGACTCTGTGATGGCCAGAGTAGCAGTCCTTAGCCACAATGTGCTTTCTTTAGTGCTTTAAATATATTAGTGAAGTTTCATAACCCTTCATACCAAATGGAAGCTTCCTCTTAATATATAGCAGGAGTCCATTTCAAAATTTAGGGGTGTCAGGTTATGTTTTCTTCAAAATCTATTTGGAAAATGGCTCAACTTTTTGCAAACAGTGTAGTCCCTGATCAGACGCTGCGTCTGCGGCATCTGATCTGGGCCTACACTGTTTGCCAGGGTACCCGTTTTGGGGTTTCAGGTACACAATGGGTTAATCTATTCCATTTTTAATGACAGATTCATTCTGTCATTTCTAGCTATCCTGCGTGTTGTAAAGTAGTTCCGGCTTTCTTATGACTTTCTTCCGGCTTTGACCGCCAAAGAAATATGAGTCCGCACAAAAATGTAGTCCGGTTATGCGCAGTTATCAAAATTGTACAACCTATAATCGCAATACAAACTTTTGAAGCAGACGAATTGCCGATTTTATCTTACCTTCAGAGAATAGATTCAGCATTCCATATGAATCAGCTGCATCATGCGAGACTGTATACCTAGATCAATGCGCCACCTGCTCAGACGTCTGCTCAGGTTTTACACTGTTTTCTAACAGTGCTGTCAATATTTAATCCTTAAAGACCAGCCGGTCAGCTGCAGACCAGAATATTAATGGGTTTTCCGACATTCGAGGTCAAGTCTAGGTCAGTTACAACTAGGTGTATAACAGACTTTGCGAGAAAGGCTGTCCCTTTCAACCCTGGAATATGGTACAGATATCTATGCAAACAGTGTAGGTCCTGTGATATAACTCTAGGTTCCATATTTAGCAGAATGGACGAGCCCAACTTCAGTGATGGAAGAGTACACTCCAGAAACTCAAGGCAGTGAATAAATCAAAGCACTGACAAAACTCATGCCGATTGTCTCTAAATGCAGGCTGGTCATGAACGATAACTTGGACTGATCCGTTTAAACTTAACCGATGTTAGTAACTGATGCAAAAATGTAGAACAAGATCAGCACCGTGTTCTGTGGCGTTTGATCTTAGTCTACATTGTTTGCCAGATCGAACATTTTATTCAAGTGCAGATTTTACAGATAACACTTACATGTACCCAAGACTGACAAACGACCCGGCTATGTTTGGGTTGATTGTTTGGCATTCGACCCAAAGTTACTAATAAAAAAAACGATTCAGAGCTAACGTCTACGTGACTATCACTGACTTCTCAGAATAACCTTTTTCTTGCAGAAAAAAGCCGCAGTGAGATAAGGGTATTCCATAAGACTGAAGAGGGTCATCCTGGAATCATAGGGTGAGCTTGGCAGTGTAGACCAAGTTCGGACGCTGCAGAACACGCTTCTTATCAAAATCTTCATTATTTGTTTGGAATTTCAGAGTTAAATTAAACAGTTTAATCTCAGCCCAGGACGTTTACCCCAACCTAATTCCCACCAACACTTTCGGTGCTTTGATTTTGAAACCAAACGATTGCATGATTACAACACGCATAGGACCATGTCCTTAAGCTAAAAAGGTTAAATCAATCAACCGTGACGTATGGTTACCAGTCCGGCCATGATCCTGTGTTTTGTTTTGTTTGAGGTTTAACGCCCCCGTCAACACTGTATTGGTCATTTTGGAGACGTTGCTTCCAATTTTGTGGGACTTTTAACCGACACTGAGATGAAATGACATCTCAAGCCCTGCCGCCCAATGAAACCAATAGGGTTTATATGCATGGACGGTCCGACTCGCACCTCTTTGCCTGGGCAGGCTTAGATCCTCTAAGCAGATTACCAGTACTCGTGTGCGGGTTGGTTTCAGCTCTGCATTGAAGCATCATGCAGCCCATCTATTTCTTTAAGCCCCAATGGGCGGGGGCCAACGATACTGTGTACCACCTTCACACCCACACTGATAGAAACCACATGTTCAGGATCAAACTTTTGATGTGTGATGTAAGGTCGTGCCTAGAAAAGAAGAAATTGTATTTTGTTCTCAGAAAGCATCAAGTGAGAACGTATTGCAACATTTTTCATTAAACCCTGGACAGTTAGAGTGAGTGAGTGAGTGTTTGAGTTTTACGTCTCACCAGCAGCTAAGGTCATACGGAGACGATACCTCGGTTTAAAGACACATCCGAAAGTCTGGAGAAGTCCAGGATCAATCCTGCGATCCCTGGTTTACAAGGTGAGTAGCATAACCACTACACCACGGAGGCTTCTAATGGACCGTTAGAAGCTGGTCGGAAAGCGGATGGAGTTGACTCTGATTTTAAGTGCCACATGTGTGTGATCTATTTGTCTGTTGGAGCGACATCTTACTATCAACAGAAGACGCTAGTGGACGTCGAAGTAGCGGAAGACCGACGTCAGTACGTCAAGATCGATTCATCCGACAGACGCATATGCGAAGCAGATTTCCGCCGGCATCTGCTACACTGTACCTGTAGTTAAACAAAGGGTTTCAACTACCGACTAATAAGCACTGACACTGTTCGTCGCCCTTATGCGATGCACTTTTGAGAGCTAGACGTCCCTGTCATGACCAAAATTAAGACGTCGACACAGTACGGAACACTTACGCTGGTGCATGAAATACGTACATGTATATTGGCGTCTAAGCGACTCGCGCGATATGTGAGACATCGCACTTCAGCGTGAATCACGCCGATTGTCGTTTTGGGATGTTTCGACATATAGGTGTAAGGTATGCCGAGGCGACGAGTGCGTAATAGAGCATGACATATCGGATGGAATAAGCGAAATGGTATGTCGAGCTATTGCATGTAGCTAGCGACATTAAGAACATTCAAGATCATGGCTGAGACGTTAACTGAACAGCGAGACATTACATCAATCAAGTGCGTCGGCCCCCGTGGTTCCATTCATTTGTTTACGCTCAGAATCCGGGATATCTAATCCAGCAGGATTACGCGCGGGTTTATAGTGCTGTTCTTACTCAAAAATGTCTTCACGCCAGTGTAATTCATGTACTGGACTGACCAGCCTTTCTTCTCCGATCTCTTTGTGAAAAGTAGAGTATCTTTTGGGGGAGGTATCCACAACCGACCAGACAAAAATGTAACTAATTGACAGTAGTATTGTTAAAACGTAACTAGTTTCTTTCCAAAATTTGAAGCATCGAATGGCATTTCATGATACCACCGGTGTATAGACATCTGCAAACATATACAATGGAATTTGAAGAACTACTTTTCTAAATTCTAAGATCTTTTTAGAAAGGTTGTCTGTAAGTTTTCACAGTGTTTTGATTTTCTCATAGAATCTGTCATTTCAGTGCCTTTGGCACTTTGATTAATACAGGTAGTAACAGACCAAAAACCATTTTTCACATACCACTTGAGGGTAAATCAAGGTAGAACCAGAATGGCAAGAGAAGTGGCCACAATCAGCTTTATTTAGTGGTTGATATATCTGCAAATTTTCAGCAAGATGTTCCATGTATATGGTGAAAACATGACTATCACTGTCTACATCACTATCCGAACAGATGCCGCACAATGTGGCATCTATCAGGGTCCAACTGTTTGCTTATTGTTTGGTCTGAATATTTAAATCATATTTACATGGCATTGCATTGCCGGAATTCTGGTTGATTTGCTCATTGTTTTTAATCCATGCAAAAAATGGCAGAGCACCTAACTTTGTTTACAAAAAAAAAAAAAAAAGTTTACATTGTTGTTTTGGAGATGCTGCTTCCAATTTTGTGACACAAGTCCTGCTGCCCAATGATTTAAAATGAAGAGGCTTGGGGTCTACATAAAGAAGAATTTTTGGTGACTAATGAAAGTTGTCTTCTCTAACAGTTTGAAAAACAAGAGGGCCATGATGGCCCTGGATCGCTCACCTGATCCATAGGGTAGCAAGTGGGTCCCTGGGAGAGCCATTATTGGCCCTGGGCTATAATATGATTAATCTTGGTAGTGGTCTAAAAGGTGAAGCTTCATACCAAATATCAAAGAATGGAGACTTCTGGTTTCAGACAAGATTTTTAAACGTTTTCCTTATATAAGTCTTTATAAACCTTGGGGTTCCCGGGTCGGGCCATTTTTGCCCCCAGGGCTATAATTTGAACCATCTTGGTAGAAATCCACAAGACAAAGCTTCATACCAAATATCAAAGACCTTGGCCTTCTGCTTTCAGACAAGAGGATTTTCAAAGGTTTTCATTGCCTTGACTTCTATTTCCTAGGGCTATGTAAAACCAAAGGGCCTGCAGGTGGGGGCATTTTTCGCCCTAGGCCTATAATTTGTACAATCTTGATAGAGGTCCACTAGATGAAGCTTCACAACAAATATCAAAAAACTGGGCCTTGAGGTTTCAGAGAAGAAGTTTTTTAAAGATTTTCCCTATATAAGTCTATGTAAAACCAAAGGCCCCCGGGGCGGGGGCATTTTTGGCCCCAGGGCTATGATTTGAACAATCCTGGTAAAGGTCCACTAGATGAAGCTTCGCACCAAATATCAAAGAACTGGGCCTTGGGGTTTCAGAGAAGAAGATTTTTAAAGATTTTCCCTATATAAGTCTATGTAAAACCAAAGGCCCCGGGGCGGGGGCATTTTTGGCCCCAGGGCTATAATTTGAACAATCTTGGTAAAGGTCCACAAGATGAAGCTTCATACCAAATATGAAAGACCTGGGCCTTGTGGTTTCAGAGAAGAATATTTTTAAAGATTTTCCCTATATAAGCCTATGTAAAACCAAAGGCCCTCGGAGCAGGGGCATTTTGGCCCCAAGGCTATAATTTGAACAATCTTGATAGAGGTCCACTAGATGAAGCTTCACGCCAAATATCAAAGACCTGGGCCTTGCAGTTTCAGAGAAGAAGATTTTTAAAGATTTTCCCTATATAAGCCTATGTAAAACCAAAGGCCCCCAGGGCTGGGGCATTTTTGGCCCCAAGACTATAATTTGAACAATCTTGGAAGAGGTCCACTAGATGAAGCTTCATACCAAATATTAAAGACCTGGGTCTTGTGGTTTCAGAGAAGATGATTTTTAAATATTTTCCCTATAAGCCTATATAAAACCAAAGGGCCCCTGGGTGGGGGCATTTTTGGCCCTAGGGCTATAATTTGAACAATCTTGATAGAGGTCCACTAGATGAAGCTTCACACTAAATATCAAAGACTTGGGCCTTGTGGTAAAAGAGAAGAAGATTTATAAAGATTTTCCTATATAAGCCTATGTAAAACCAAAGGCCCCCGGGGCGGGGGCATTTTTGGCCCCAGGGCTATAATTTGAACAATCTTGGTAAAGGTCCACTAGATGAAGCTTCATACCAAATATCAAAGACCTGGGCCTTGCGGTTTCAGAGAAGAAGATTTTTAAAGATTTTCCCTATATAAGCCTATGTAAAACAAAGGCTCTCGGGGCAGGGGCATTTTTGGCCCTAGGGCTATAATTTGAACAATCTTGATAGAGGTCCACAAGATGAAGCTTCACACCAAATATCAAATACTTGGGCCTTGCGGTTTCAGAGAAGAAGATTTTTAAAGATTTTCCCTATATAAGCCTATGTAAAACCTAAGGCCCCCAAGGGCTGGGGCATTTTTGGCCCCAGGGCTATAATTTGAACAATCTTGGTAGAGGTCCACTAGATGAAGCTTCATACCAAATATCAAAGACCTGGGCCTTGCGGTTTCAGAGAAGAAGATTTTCAGTAAAAAAATCTATTTTTAGCTCCCGTGACCTAGATGTGCAACAGACCGGAACCATTTGAACAACTTTGAAAGGGGACCACCTAAGGATCATTCCTGTGAAGTTTAGTCAAAATCCGATCAGTGGTTTAGGTGGAGATGTTGTTTGAAGAAAAAGTTTACGGACGCACGCACGGACGCACGACGGACAAAAAGTGATCCCAAAAGCTCACCTTGTCACTACATGACAGGTGAGCTAATAAAAACAAGAGGCCCATGGGCCACTACGCTCACCAGAGGTCATGTGGTTTATACCATATACAAGCAAGGTGCCCATCTTGGTCATCTGACAACAATACCACAAATAATGTTTAATTGCCTCACCCCCATAGAGGATTTTCATGTAATTTGGTTTCACTCAGCACAGCTCTTTTACTGGAGAAGAAGATAAAAATACTGAATCTGAGCCATCCAAGACAAAGGTCAGTAATTATCTTGACCTTTGAAATTAATAAACTTCCATTATGCTAACTGCAAATATCATTTTTGATGTCACAGCCAACCAGGCAATCAGAAATATCCACTACTTTTTTCCATACAAATGTCTAAGTGACCAAATTTGACCTTGACATGAAACAAGTCAAGGTCAACCAAAGGTCATCATTTGAACAAACTTGGTAGGGCCAGAGTCCCTGATGCTGCATACCAAGTTTCAAGATCATCGGCCGTTCGGTTCTTGAAAAGAAGATTTTTAAATGTTTTTACCATATATAGGCATGGCAGCCCATATTGGTCATGTGACCCAGTCCTCCATAGAGGCTCCACATGTAATTTGGTTTCAATTGGCCATATTTGACCTTGACGTAAAACATTTTTGATGTCACAGCCAACCAGGCAATCAGAAATATCCACTACTTTTTTCCATACAAATGTCTAAGTGACCAAATTTGACCTTGACATGAAACAAGTCAAGGTCAACCAAAGGTCATCATTTGAACAAGCTTGGTACGGCCAGAGTCCCTGATGCTGCATACCAAGTTTCAAGATCATCAGCCGTTCGGTTCTTGAGAAGAAGATTTTAAAGGTGTTTACCATATATGGGCATGGCGGCCATATTGGTCAGGTGACCCAGTCCTCATGAACAAACTTTTGTTCCCTCATTCCATAGAGGCTCCACATATAATTTGGTTTCAATTGGCCAAGTAGTTTAAGTGAAGAAGACGATAAAAATACTGAATCTGAGTCGTCCTGGACAAAGGTCGGAAAATAACCTTGACTTTTGGAACTGATAAACTTCCATTCAGCTGATTGTAAATACCATTTCTGATACCACTAGCTAATATACAATCAGAAAAATTCACTGTTTTGCCATTTTTCCATACAAATGTCTAAGTGCAAACTTCCGTTCCCTCATTCCATAGAGGCTCCGCATGTAATTTGGTTACAATTCGCCAAGCAGTTTAAGTGAAGAAGAAAATAAATATACTGAATCTGAGCCGTCCTGGACAAAGGTCGGTAAATAACCTTGACCTTTGGAACTGATAAACTTCCATTCAGCTGATTGTAAATACCATTTCTGATGCTATTAACTAATATACAATCAGAAAAATCCACTGTTTTGCCATTTTTCCATACAAATGTCTAAGTGACAAAATTTGACCTTGACGTAAAACAGGTCAAGGTCAACCAAAGTTCATCATTTGAACAAACTTGGTAGGGCCAGAGTCCCTGCTGCATACCAAATTTCAAGATCATAGGCCATTCGGTTCTTGAGAAGATTTTTAAAGGTTTTTACCATATATGGGCATGGCCGCCATATTGGTCATGTGACCCAGTCCTCATGAACAAATTTTCGTTCCCCCATTCCATAGAGGCTCCACATGTAATTTGGTTTCAATTGGCCAAGTAGTTTAAGTGAAGAAGAAGATAAAAATACTGAATCTGAGCCGTCCTAGACAAATGTTGGTAAATGACCTTGACCTTGGAAATTGATAAACTTCCATTCAGCGGTTTGCAAATACCATTTCGGATGCCACTAGCAATCAGAAAAATCCACTGTTTTGCCGTTTTTCCGTACAAATGTCTAAGTGACCAAATTTGACCTTGACGTAAAACAGGTCAAGGCCAACCAAAGGTCATCATTTGAATAAACTTGGTAGGGCCAGAGTCCCTGATGCTGCATACCAAGTTTCAAGATCATCGACTATTCGGTTCTTGAGAAGAAGATTTTTAAATGTTTTTACCATATATGGGCAAGGTGGCCATATTGGTAATGTGACCCAGTCCTCCCCAACAAACTTTCGTTCCCCCTTCCCATAGAGGCTCCACATGTAATTTGGTTTCAATTGGCCAAGTAGTTTCAGAGGAGATGTTGTTTGAAAATATCGACGACGCAGACGATGACGGACCAATGCCTATACTTTAAGCAGTCCCTCGGAGCCTTCGGCTCTGGTGAGCTAAAAATCAAAGCACTGAATTAAATCTAGGCTGATAACTTCATTCTACTCTCCATCCTCTTGGAGCCCAACAAACATTAATAGCATCAGCACTTATGGTAGTTTTGGTAATAATCTAGAAATATTTGGGCAAGCTGTAACTTTTGTTGTATCCAACCATGTTACAATGAATAGTGTTATAAAGTGAAGACTTAGAGGTTTCTGTGTAGTTGTTAGATAATAAAAATTAATGCATTTCGCTTACATAAAGTTCCTGTTACAATTGTATTTTAAGGCAGTACTGTATTTTAAGGCAGCACCTGTAGAAACAAGGGGAACAACTTTGCTATATGAAAATCAGTTTTATTTTTTTATGAATTTGGATAGTTACTGAATATTTACTGGCAAGTAATAATTATTTTTATCCCCACACTTTTCGAAGAAAAAGTGGGGACATTGTAATGGTCTTTGTCGTCCGTCCGTGCGTACTACGTATGTCCGTCTGTCTTAACGGATAACTCCTCCTAGACCTGTAGACGGTTATAAATAAAAACTTGAAACTTTGGGAACTGATAGATCTTTGGTCTGGGAAGTGCATGACATTTTCGAAATTTTGATCACACACCTAGGGGTGGGCCCAGGGGGGTGGAGCCCGCGGGGGGTCAAAAATCAAAATTCCAAGAACATGGTCATGTAACATATCAAAGGGAACGGCATGATGAGTAGATTATGTAGTGGCCTGGGTAAGACTGACAGGATTAATCGGATAATTGATCATTTAATCGATAAACTCCACAAAAAATGATTATCATTACTGATTTGCTAGCAATCGATTATTTGAGAAGTACAATTTGTTACCCAAAGTTGTGCCTAAAATAGCTGTATGACTGGCAAACAGTGCAGACCCAGATGAGACACCGCGTTCTTCGGCATCTCATCTGGGTCTACACTCTTTGCTCAGGTCTGTCTGTTCAAATACATATGGCAAAGTACAGCATATGGTAGAGTCATGCTCAGACACAAAGCCAGACAGGTAAAATTATGACCAAATCTTCAGTGATTATTAATCGATTATCAATCGCAATGACAGGAATGATAATCGATTATAAATTATTAATCTATTATTAATTATAAAATTGCTACCTCCTCTTGTTGTTGTCCATTTAAAAAAAGATAAAAAAACAAGAGGACCATGATGGTCCTGAATTGCTCACCTGAGGTAAGAGATTTACATCCTTAATATTTAAGTTTGACAAGGTAGATGCTATGAGATTTTGACGCTTAACAATCTTCGTAGAGATTGAAGATTGAAGCAAAAATCGTGGCCTCTGGGGGCTGCACAAGGTTTTCAAGGAATTTGACCTAGTGAGCTAGTTTCTGACCTCACATGATCAATATTCGAACTTGACCCAGATATCATCAAGACAAACATTCTGGTAAAGTTTCATGAAGTTTGAAGTGAAATTGAAGTCTCAAGAGGGTGAACAAGGTTTTCAAGGAATTTGACCTAGTGACCTAGTTTTTGACCTGACATGAGCTATATTCAAACCTGACTCAGATACCAGTAAGTCAAACATTCTGGTAAAGTTTCATGAAGTTTGAAGCAAAACAACTGTCTCTAGAGGGTGAACAAGGATTTCAAGGAATTTGACCTAGTGACCTAGATTTTAACTGATATGACCCATATTCGAACTTGACCCAGATATCATCAAGACAAACATTCTGGTAAAGTTTCATGAAGATTGAAGCAAAATTGTGGTCTCTGGAGGTTGAACAACGTAAATGTTGACGACGCACTTCACATGATGAATGATGCACAATGCACTTACGACGGACAAAAGGTGATCATAAAAGCTCATATTGAGCTTTGCTCAGGTGAGCTAAAAACTGCGGTCTCTAGAGTGTAAACAAGGTTTTTCTATGATTTGACCTACTGACCTACTTTTTGAACCCAGATTACCCATATTTAAACTTGACTTAGATATTGTAAAGATGATCATTCTGCGCAAGTTTGATGATGATTGGACCAAAACTGTGGCCTCTAGAGTGTTAACAAGGTTTTTCTATGATTTGACCTACTGACCTACTTTTTAAACCCACATGACCCATATTTGCACTTGACCTAGATATTGTAGAGATGATCATTCTGAGCAAGATTGATGATGATTGGACAAAAACTGTGGCCTCTAGAGTGTTAACAAGGTTTTTCTATAATTTGACATACTGACCTACTTTTTGATCCCACATGACCCATACTTCAACTTGACCCAGATATTGTCAGGATGATCATTCTTAGCAAATTTGAGGATGATTGGACCAAAACTATAGCCTCAAGAGTGTTAACAAAATTTATCTATGGTTTGAACTACTGACCTACTTTTTGATCCCAAATGACCCATATTCGAACTTCACCGAGATATTGTCAGGATGATCATTTTGAACAAGTTTCAGGATGATTGGACCAAAACTGTGGCCTCTAGAGTCTTAACAAGGTTTTTCTATGATTTTACCTACTGACCTACTTTTTGACCCGACATGACCAATATTTGTACATGACCATGATATTGACAGGATAATCATTCTGAGAAAGTTTGAGGATGATTGGACCAAAACTGTTGCCTCTAGAGTCTTAACAATGTTTTTCTATGATTTGACCTACTGACCTACTTTTTGATCCAAAATGACCCATATTCGAACTTGACCGAGATATTGTAAGGATGAGCAAATTTGAGATGATTGGACCAAAGCTGTGGCCTCTAGAGTCTTAACAATGTTTTTCTATGATTTGACCTACTTTTTGATCCCATATGACCCGTATTCAAACTTGACCGAGATATTGTCAGGATGATCATTCTGAGCAAATTTGAGGATGATATGACCAAAACTGTGGCCTCTAGAGCGTTAACAAGGTTTTTCTATGATTTGACCTTCTGACCTACTTTTTGATTCGACATGACCCATATTCAAACTTGACCGAGATATTGTCATGATAATCATTCTGAGCAAGTTTCAGGATGATTGGACCAAAACTGTGGCCTCTAGAGTCTTAACAATGTTTTTCTATGATTTGACCTACTGACCTCTTTTTGACCTGAAATGACCCGTATTCGAACTTGACCAAGATATTGTCAGGATGATCATTCTGGGTAAATTTGAGGATGATTGGACCAAAACTATGGCCTCTAGAGCGTTAACAAGGTTTTTCTATGATTTGACCTGCTGACCTACTTTTTGATCCGACGTCACCCATATTTGAACTTGACCAATATATTGTCAGGATAATCATACTGAGCAAGTTTCAGGATGATTGAACCAAAACTATGGCCTCTAGAGTTTCAACAAGGTTTTTCTATGATTTGACCTGCTGACCTACTTTTTGACCCGACATAATCCATATTCGAACTTGACCGAGATATTGTCAGGATGATCATTCTGAGCAAGTTTCAGGATGATTGGACCAAAACTATGGCCTCTAGAGTCTTAACAAGGTTTTTCTAATATTTGACCTCCTCACCTACATTTTGACCTGACATAACCCATATTCGAACTTGACCCAGATATCATTAAGACAAACATTCTGGTAAAGTTTCATGAAGACTGAAGCAAAATTGTGGTCTCTAGAGTCTTAACAAGGTAAATGTTGACAACTGACGCACGTCGAACGACGCACGTACGACGTACAAAAGGTGATCACAAAAGCTCACCTTGAGCTTTGCTCAGGTGAGCTAAAAAAAAAAAAAGAAAATGATTAATGGATGCAAAAGTGATGTACAAACAAATCAATGGCGAAATAAATACACCATCTATTTTTAAAATTTAAAGTTAATCAGAAACAATAAATAGTTTGGTTGTATACTACAGTACACAAGTACTAAGGGCATCTAGAAGTCGCTGATGATGTGGCTAGAGCGACATGAGCTAACGGTTTAGATATAGAATTAAGTTACACAATCGTATCTACCTGCAACTGGCACGAAATGCAGAATATAGTTGGCTTTATTCAGCGTATTTAACTGAGATTTATGACACTAGTTGATGGAAGGATAATCGTCACCTTGTCATTTTACTGTTACTATTCACAAGGAAGACACCCGTAAAAAATGGACAAAATTTCAAGGCAAAGTTTTTTTCCCTTTCAGTGCCAAAGTCGGACTTTTTCACCCTCTAGCTCTGCTCAAATATATTGTTACCTCCCTTCCATTATAATCCACCTAGGTAGTAGCCCCCGCCCATAGGGGCTTGAAGAAATATATGGGCTGCATGATGCTTCCACGCAGAGCTGAATCCAGCCCGCACACTAGCACTGGTAAACCGCTTAGAGGATCTAAGCCTGTCCAGGAACCGCGGTGCGAGGCGGACCGTCCATGCTAATAACCCTATTGGTTTCATTGGGCGACAGGGCTTGAGATGTCATTTCATCTCAATGTCGGGTAAAAGTCCCACAAAATTGGAAGCAATGTCTCCTAAAATGACCTTTACAGTGTTGACGGGGAGGTTAAACATAAATCAAACAAATCTACCTAGGTAGATCATATGCATAGCTTCTAGGTTTATAACCAAGTTCTCTGACAACTGCATCAGAGAGTCGACTCTTTGGCTCAGTGGTTAGAGCACTGAACTATCACCCGAGCGACCTGGGTTCGAATCCCACCATAGGCAGGGATTTTTTCAGGCTATGCTTCTTTCCTTGGTTACGGCTTTCATGTCATAAGATGGGGGCTCGTCCGGGATTGGACTTTACATGCCAGAATTGACTTGTGCCGAAATTGGCATCCGCCACATCATCATAAATGATGACTTCCTTGAAGAGGGGGTGTGTTACCTCCCTTCCATTATCTACCTAGGTAGATCATATGCATAGCTTCTAGGTTTATAACCATTCTCTGACAACTGCGTCAGAGAGTCGACTCTTTGGCTCAGCGGTTAGAGCACTGGAGTGGACTATCACCCGAGCGGCCTGGGTTCGAATCCCACCATATGCAAGGATTTTTTCAAGCTATGCTTCTTTCCTTTGTTACTGCTTTCATGTCATAAGATGGGGACTCGTCTGGGATCGGACTTTATTTCGCTGAAAATGGCTTCGTGCCAAAGTTGGCTTCACATCATAATTGATGACTTCTTTGAAGAGGGGGTGTGTTACGGACAGCATTACCTCCCTTCAGCTATCTACATGCATAGCTTATAGGCTTATCACCATTCTCTGACAACTGCGTCAGGGAGTCGACTCTTTGGCTCAGCGGTTAGAGCACTGGACTATCACTCGAGCGGCCCAGGTTCGAATCCCACCATAGGCGGGGATTTTGTTTTTGTTTTGTGCTAAATTCTAAATTTAGCCACCCACTCAACTGAGGTAATGGCCAATGTTGAAAGCGACGTTAAACCCAAATTCACACACACACACTGAGGTAATGGCCAAATATGACTGACTCAGTATGAGTAGATAGATTTTTTCAGGCTATGCTTCTTTCCTTTGTTACGACTTTCATGTCGTAAGAATATGGACTGAAGTCACTGAACAACTAAGGTATGACCAGATTGGTTAAATTTTATAACTGAAGGAAGAATACATTGACCTGACTATGGGATAAGATTGGCAAGCCAACAGTGATTCTTGTGGCTGTCAGTAAAACTGAACCACAGAAAGGACGAAAACAATGGATATAAATTCCTTGGGTACGAATGCTTTACAAGAGTTATTTTATTAGGAGTGATTGGGGAAAACATGCATGGTGATACAATGTCTGCCACATATTGTTCTTCTTCAGTATATATTTGTGAAGAGCTCCATAACTCTGTAGCGTGTATCATTTGAACTACTGAACTCACTATTAAAATGATTGTTTGTCTTTTTTAGCTGTCGTTCGACCTATTTAGATTTATGGAGTAGCTTCCCTTAACCGGAAGTTGATACTTTGCCACGGCAACGTCTACCTGCAAGGAGGTAATTCAACTTTTCTGCCCTTTTTTGACATTTTTGATTTGATAAGATACGTGTACTATGCAAGTAAACATGTTGTATTCGACACAGCTAAAAACAATTTTAGACCTAAAAGATGACGTTTCATCTCTGGTACTTTTAGTATCCCGACTGTCCTGTTGGTTGACGGACGTTTCGGCCAGTGGACGTTTCGGCCAGTGGACGTTTCGGCCAAGGGATGTTTCGGTCAAAACCTGCGCACCCATCCACTATGACAAGATTTGTGGTATCAAAAATTTTAACCCTAATCCCGCTGAACACCATAACATCTACCTTTACAAACAGTGTAGATCAATCAGATTGCAAATTTTAAAATTTATAAAATTTTAATGAATCTATTATATCATGAACCAACACATGATATAATCATGCAGAATTTTTCTTTTTCACTGTCAGAGATTTAAATCAGAAAGGGATACTTTAGAGTATAATGTAGAAGAGATTCTGGCCAGGGAGGAGGTGAAATTGGTAACAGACATTAACTTGAAAGTGTTGACAGGCATGATTGAAGACATTAGTAAGCAAGGAAGGAAGGAACTGACAGATGCACTGATGGAATACATCAGGAGCACTAAAAGATTT
This sequence comes from Lucinisca nassula, assembly GCA_963580285.1. Taxonomy (NCBI): domain Eukaryota; kingdom Metazoa; phylum Mollusca; class Bivalvia; order Lucinida; family Lucinidae; genus Lucinisca; species Lucinisca nassula. The sequence continues at coordinate 5,818,650 of OY757013.1, read as the reverse complement.
TGAAGGTCATTGTATTGTATTATGAGCATCATGTGTTTTTCACATAGGGAAATGCACAAGTGAATTACTTAAGTACCATGAGTTTATAGGCAGCGAAAAAATGCCTTATAGATATACAACAACAACAACAGAATTTGCAGATGATAGCTGTGTTTGGGAAAGTAATACATCAGTGGCAGAAAGTTGTGCTGCGTTGAATGATAAACTGGCATCTGTGGTAGATTGGTGTAGGAGATGGAATATGTTGATTGCACCGGATAAGACAGAGATAATGGTATTTAAACATAACGGCAGAGATTCAGAAGTGAAGGCAGAGGTGAAGTTAGGTGAGAGTGTTTTAAAAACAACCAATTCAAAGAAAATTCTGGGTGTCACAGTAGACGATAAATTAAACTTTCACAAACATATTCAACAGAAAACAAAGGCTGGTTTCAGTGCCTTGAAATGTCTTGATAATTTCGTTCAAGGACAAAGAGGATGCAGCCAAACAGTGTACATGAGACTCTAGTCTACAAATCCTTGGTTCTTCCGGTGATGGAGCATGGAGCAGCTGTGACAGTCGAGTCCCTTGAAGAATGCAGTAAGGAGTTTGGAAAGGTTCAGAGGTCAGCGATGCTAAAGGCATCAGGTTGTTTGAACAGTACCAGCACAGAAGCTTTGGAAGTCTTGACAAACACCATGCCTATAGACCTACAGCTGAAGATAAGACAAGCACAAGAAGTCATCAGAATCAGTGCCAAGTATGAAGATGATCCTCTCAGGGAAGAGTTTGATGAATGGATAGAGGGGGATAAGACTGTGGGTAGAAGAGCTACTATTTTTCATTTATTGATGTCTAGGTTTAGGGAATTGAAGGGAATGTTAGAGTTTGAGAACATTGAGAAGGAATTCAGATATACCAAGGAATTGATGGGGTTCATCAAAGAGACAGGAAGTGTACACAAGGAAGAATTCACATTCTCCAAGGAAGAACAGAAAGAAAATATGTTAGAGCTTCTAAGCAATTGTGATAAAATTGATGTATTAATGTTCACAGATGGTTCAGCATTAGGTAATCCAGGTCCGACTGGAGCTGGTGCTGTGGTCTACCTAGAGGGTTACTCCAGCACACCAGTTTTGATGAACAAGGGAGTTTCTCCTATAGGTAACAATTATACTGGAGAATTGGTAGGTATACAGATGGGGCTAGAATTCTTGGCTGATCTAGACTTCAAAGGCAGAGTAGTTCATATTCTGACCGATTGTCAACCAGCTATTAAGACTGCTTTCAGTACTGAAATGCAAACTAACAAGATTGAAACAGTTCTCAGCATCAAGGAGAGTTTAGCAAAGGTAAGGTGTAGGGAGAATATTGTCAAAGTTCATTGGAAGCCGGGACACAAAGATATTGAGGGGAATGAGTTGGCAGATCAACAAGCAAAGGCGGCAGCATCAGAGATGATTAAAAATAATGAGGTAAAACCGACCCTGGACAAGAAAGAAGCAGTACGGGAGTGTAAATCACAGGGAAGGGAAAAATGGGAAAGAAGGTACAAGTGCTCAGACAAAGTGAACGTATTGCAGGAAATAATTGGGGAAGTGGGAAAAAGGATCTGTCATGGAGATAGGGACAGAAGGACTTTCTCTGCAGTAAATCAGTTGCTGTGTGGACATTCAATCTTAAATGATCACCAGGCAAAAGTTAACAAAGATCAGTCAAGTTTGTGCGAGACATGCAACATGAAAGAGAATGTGGATCATTTTCTTTTCCACTGTCAGAGATTTAAATCAGAAAGGGATACTTTAGAGTATAATGTGGAAGAGATTCTGGCCAGGGAGGAGGTGAAATTGGTAACAGACATTAACTTGAAAGTGTTGACAGGCATGATTGAAGACATTAGTAAGCAAGGAAGGAAGGAACTGACAGATGCACTGATGGAATACATCAGGAGCACTAAAAGATTTTGAAGGTCATTGTAATATGAGCATCATGTGTTTTTCACATAGGGAAATGCACAAGTGACTTACTTTAGTACCATGAGTTTATAGGCAGCGAAAAAATGCCTTATAGATATACAACAACAACAACCAACACATGACGAAATCTACAAGAAGTCTTGAGCGACCAGCGAAGACTCAGATTAGCCTGTGCATTCCCACAGTCTGATCAGAGTTTTTAGCTGATTGCAGGTACCTACTATAGGCTAATATGGATGCAAAGATACATTAGCAAATATTCTTGTCAAAGTTCGACTGTATAAAGTAAAATTCCGCTATTAAGACCACCGAAAATCAAGACTAAATCTGTTTTTTAAAACTTATTGAGAAGGTTTCAATTCTTCTTACTTTGTGTTTTCTACACCCAGTGTCTCCAAATAAAAAACACCTTTCAGTCACTGTTCAAAAGTGATCTTGAGATCACTTTTGTACAGTCCCAGAGGTTGTCTTAATATAGGAATGTTGTTGTTGTTATAATTACTGTACAGTGTAATTATACCCCCAGCATACGAAGTATGTCAGGGGGTATATAGTTTTCATTCATTGGTTCGTTTGTACTTCCGTCTGTCCTGCCGTTCGTCAATCTTTACGTCAAAGTTTTGCGTTAAACCTTTTTGACTGCTCATATCTCTGTAACCACATGTTAAATGCTCTTCATATTTGGTGAAGGATATCTCTATACCATTAATGATTACCTTTCATATGGAATATCTATGCCCCTGGGTCAAGCCCCTGGGTGGGCTGTCTGTCTGTCCGTCTGTACGTTTATCTACTTTTACGTCAAAGTTTTGTGTTAAACCTTTTTTTAATTGCTGATATCTGTGTAACCACATGTTAGATTCTCTTCATGTTGGTAAAGTATATCTCTATAGCATTACCTTTCATATGGAATATCTAAGCCCATGGGTCAAGCCCGTGGGTGGGCTGTCTGTCTGTTCATCTACTTTTACATCAAAGTTTTGTGTTAAACCTTTTTCATTGCAGATATCTGTGTAACCACATGTTAGATTCTCTTCATGTTTGGTAAAGGATATCTCTATAGCATTACCTTTCATATGGAATATCTAAGCCCATGGGTCAAACCCCTGTGTGGGCTGTCTGTCTGTCTGTTCATCTACTTTTACGTCAAAGTTTTGTGTTAAACCTTTTTGATTACTCATATCTCTGTAACCTCATGTTAGATTCTCTTCATACATGGTACAGAATATAGCTGTAGTATTAACTTTCATATGGAATATCTAAGCTCCTGGGTCCTTCCCCGGGGTGGGGCTAGGGGACAATAATTAAGACTTAGGCATTTTGATTACGTCCAAGTTTTGTGTTAACTGCTTTCATTATACTCCTTGTTGTTCAAATGCAATAGTTATTCTCAGTGGACTAAATGGTTACATGGAAAGGTTCAATGCTACAGACAAATTGTCATTTCCACTAAAAGTGGATGGCACTGGCTGGGGTATATGTGCCCCTCTGGGCACTTTCTCTAGTTATACACTTACAGTACAGCATTATTATTCATGTATTTATCTGTGTATTTTTTGTTCTGTTTTGAAGGAAGCCAGCTAGCATGTGATGATTGGCCAAATATGAGGACTAGCTAATTTTAAGATGACATCTATGCTGTGTCACAAGCAGCCGGGTGGCCATGTGCAGGTCCATGATGGTGAGCTCATAGAAGATTTGATTGTTGACAATCATGGACATATCACAACCACGGTAATTTTTAACAGCAGAAATAAACAGAAGAAAAAAAGGGCAAGAAAGTCTTTCTTGACAGATCAGATTCCATCACAACAATTATTGTCATCTGCTTTGTCATCTGCTGGTTACTTTAAAAATCATTTTTGCAAACAGTGTGGACCAAGATCAGACTGCTCCTAAAGGAGCAGTTCAGTCTGATCAGGGTCCACATTGAACAGCGTGGACCAAGATCAGACTGCTCCTAAAGGAGCAGTCTGATCAGGGTCCACATTGTTTGCCTATATGCAAATTTATTCTTTAAATGCATGCAAGAGATGCAGCAGACAGTCAGCATTTTTGTGCAGTTTTCTTGGCATCTTAAAGGTTTAATAATCTTTGCTTGCTCATTTTCACAGTCTTGTTAGTATAACTTATTATGATATTAAAATACGTGTTTGTTTCTTTATATTGGAGTTTAACAGCCCAGTGAACACTATTTTAGGTCATTTAAAAGCCAGTCAGTTTACGTATCCGAACTTTTCCTGGGCAAGCTTATACGTAAGCTGTTAACCAGCACAGTGCACAGTCTTTCACCAGAAACTGACAACTGCCCTTCTTGAATAAGTGGAAGGGAGAGAAAGACCGTAGAAAAGATTTCATGATCAATCTCCACAAAAGAATGTTGCTGATGCCGGCAGGTATTGAACCCGCGTCCTCCTGATCACCTGTTAGATGCGCATCCGACTGAGCTACCGAGGCTGGCTGATATTAAAATAATAAGCGCAACATTTTTACATAGCAGTGTTAATACAAAGAGGCAATTTTACAAGAAAAAAACTATATACAATATGTACCAAATAAGTAAAAGCTAGTTTATGGCTCAAGTGAAAATATAACCTCAACCTTCAGTCTTGTTTTGCACACTCTTCATGGGCCTGATCTGTGTGTAGTGACATTTTGCAAATAATATTATACTTCTTGAAATAGCCTCCAAAGGAAACAAATTTGTGACTTCCTATTTCCTGTCCTGTTTAGACAGAGCCCCTCTGAGATAGGGGTCTACTGTCTACTCTTAACCCTTGCCTTCCTGTTCAAGACAACCCCTACCTTTGCAAACAGTGTAGATCCAGATCAGATGGCTTCTGAAGAAGCCAACTGATCAGGATCTACACTGTATGTCATTAAAATTGTGTATTGAATGACATTGTATCAAGTAACTTGATTGGTTGTTCGCCAGAAATGGGATTGACAAAATTAATTTATTCAGCAGGACAAGGGTTCTTCTGTCGCGGTTTATTTTTATTATAGTTTGTCTTTGAATGTGTGTATCCCTAATACATATTTTTTTGTTTTGGATTACCAATTGGCCATTTTGTTGGAAAGTAACTGTCCTTTTGGCTTTCTGCTAGTGATGTTTTCATTAGGGTCTAGTTATTCCATGTTCATGTTTCTTTCCCTTTGGTGTCTCTGATGGGAGCTGTGGGTTAATTGTATCAATTCCTGATCACTGCCTTCACTTCAATTTTAACAGCAAATTCTTTTCTTCACAAGTACACCCCTGTTGGTATGGATGACAGAAACATTTTAGAAAGAGTTGCTTCCCCTAAGTTGTAGCCTTACCCTTTCATCTAACATGGAACTTGATTTATCAGTTACCCCCTGTATTAATTGCATTGTAGAACATCGACCTGTTAAAGATATGCTATCTCATGACAAGTGAGCTTTATCAGGTCAATGTAGCATTGCACTTTTATGAATGAATCAGACTTATGGAAAAAAATGACAAATTATTATTATTGTTACAAGAAAAAAAATGAAAATTTACTTAAAAATTATCATTATGAAAATATTTTCAGCTGATACTAGTTATATCGACAGCCGAAATGTTGGGACGCACTTAGGACCATCGATATCTGATCATAAACTGCCAGTTTAAGAGTGTACAAGGGGTTAAACTGATAAATAGAATACCAGATTCGTGTCATTTGATATCAAGTTTATTAGGCTCGGCTTCAAGAATACATGAAGGATCCCTCGCGATTTTACAAGCCTTCTCGAAGCCTTGCGTGATAAACTTGATATCAATTAATCCATTTTGTACCAGAAACCCCCAAGCGGGTACCCTGGCAAACAGTGCAGGCTCAGATCAGATGCCGCACAATGCGGCATCTGATCAGGGCCTCCACGGTTTGCTAAAAGTTCAAATCAATTTTGAAGAAAACAACTTGACACCCCTACGGTAAATTTTGAAATGGACTCCAGCTATATATATATATAAGGAGGAAGATTCCATTTGGTACAAATAGGGTTAAGAGTGTACAAGGGGATAAACTGTTGAATAGAATACCAGATTCTTGTCATTTGATAAACTGATAAACAGAATACCAGATTTGTGTCACTTGATATCAAGTTTATCAGGCTCGGCTTCGAGAACCCATGTAGAATCGCTCGGCAAGCCTTGCAATTCTACAAGCATTCTCGAAGCCTTGCCTGATAAATGACATGAATCTGGTATTCTCTATTTAGAACCCCTTTATAATTATCATGTACACCACAATCTCTTTATAACACTATTGTTAGGGTCCAAAGCAGAAACCATGTTAGTTAAACAACCATGTTATATCCAAACAAAAATGTGAAGATTATATTGAAAAATGACCATAAATGATCATTTTTGTCGCGCCTGCTATTAGCATGGCGCGATATAGGCGCCCGGTTTTCCGTCCGTTCGTCCGTCCGTTCGTCAAGGCGTCAACATTTGCGACCACCCTAGCGTTCACCCTAAGGTTCAAGTTTACCACAGGCGCGACATAGCCTTCGGCGGAATTCTTGTTCTATATAATCTCCACATTTTTGGGATTCATCTTGAAACTGTGTTATACCCAAAACCGTGTTATAATGAGGAGGTTGTGGTGTATCATTTTATTGTTTGGTTGTTGCTCTCAGCTGATGCCTCGTGACAGTCAGATGAAGAGAAAACATCAGCGACCTAGAACAACTCCTAGTCCCTCCAGAAACATGGATTCCCAGAGTCTTATAGGACAGACGATGAGGGTTCAGCAATGGCTCAATGATAAAACATTAAAGTCACTTCAGGTAAATATCAGTCTTTTCAATGTGTCATTGTATCCCCAAAAGAAGAGGCGGCAAACTTGCTCCAGGAACTTGGTGAAATTTCAAATTTTGGGGTCAGATATGTATACCTTCCTTTGAGCGTCATTATTGAGTGGAACAACCTCTGAATGGGCATCAAACCCACTTTTGTCCTCACTAGAATCGTCCACCTTATATTACATGTATATGAGTCCATTTAAGAATATAGAAGTGTCAGATTTAGTAATTTTCCTTTTTAAGGGCATATGTTGGTAAATACTTCCTAGACTGAAAACTGTAACCATTTAGGTTGATCTCATCTTGAGTAAATGCCGAAAAATTAAAATTGCCAAAAGTCACAATGTTACTGTTTTCATGAAGTTTATAGCCAAGCTGAACATGTTTAAAAATGAAATGAACCCAAAACAATACCTGTTCCACAAATTTAAACAATTTCCTTACCCAACAACAGTAAAACATTGCCTCTGGCATAACTTTCATTTTTGATGATCATACAAAAATGTCGAATTACCAGCATACGTCTTTAAATAAATTTTGGAAAATCTTTGCAAACAGTGCATGCTCTAATCAGAAACTTGTGCCTTCACTGTTTGCAAGTGTCTGTTTGTTTATTTGTTTGTATTTGGAGTTTAACGGCCCAGTCAACACTATTTTTGGTCATGTTTGAGCCAGTCAGTTTACCTATCCACACTTTCCTGAGAAGGCTTATAAGTAAGCGGTTAACCAGTACAGTGCACATTCTTTCGCCAGAAACTGACAACTGCCCTTCTTGAATCAGCGGAAGGGAGAGAATGACCGTAGGAAAGATTTCATGATAAATCTCAACGAAAGAATGTTACCGATCCCGGCGGGTATCGAATCCGCGTCCTCCTGATCTCCAGTCAGACAAGCATCCGATTGAGCTACCGAGGCCGTCATGCTGGTGTCTGAGTTTGGGGTTATATCTCAGTATATCTTTCTTTAAGAAATTATAGTTGCTCTGTGACAGTCTGTCTAAGCTCCCATTCCAGAACCTAAGAGTTTTTTTTTGTTGTTGTGTTTTTTCCCAAATTCCTGAGGGTCAAGATTTATTGACTGTCTAATTCCCTTGGTATGCCTTCCACTCCACCTCTTTGGGAAAATAATGATTGATCATAGAAACAAATAAAGTGAGGATTTGTTGATCATTAAAGAATATTTTGGTGAATTTACCGTAAAAATCTATGTTGTGGGTATTCATTTGAACTGCCTCACTGAGGCAGTTCAAATGAATACCCACAACATAGGTTTATATAGGGAAATAAGGAAAGTTATAATTCATTTATCACCCAAAACCCACCTTATTTGTTGCTATGATTGATGCATTACCATATACAGTAAACGGGCCTCCGTGGCCTAGTGGATAAGAGCGCTGACTCTTAGTCATTAGGTCTTTCACCGCCGTAGGTTCGAGCCTCGCTCGGGCCACGTTTGAGACGCCAGGTTCTGCAACGGAAGGTCAGGTGGTTTTTCTCCGGGTACTCCGGTTTTCGCCCACCTCTGATTAACGATCGGTTCGATATGAGTGAAATAATCTTGAAAGGGCCATAAAACTCAAACCGAAAACCGGGACCATATACAGTAAAATTCCTATATTAAGGCCATCCTTTGGACTGTTCAAAAGTGGTCTTAAAGACACTTTTGTCATTTAACCCGTATCCTGCTGAATCATTAATTTTGCCACACCCATTTCTGACTATATTGTATATTGTGTTCATTCAAATTTGCAAACTGAATGACAAACAGTGTAGATCCTGATCAGATGGCTTCTTCAGAAGCCATCTGATTTGGATCTACATTGTTTTGCAAAGACAGAGGTTGTTTTATTCAGCAGGATAAGGGTTAATTATGTTCAGAGGCGATTCTAACAAATTTCCACAACATTTGTTTTTTTTTGAATAGCAAATATAATAGTCTTGAATATCTCCACGAATCCCTCTTATCTATAGAGCTATGGGTTCGTTCCATTGAAATTGTCATTGTAACGAGTTTTGTCGTATTATAAAATGTCGGAAAAAAGAAGGTAATCTATACATTCTTTTTTAACCTATTTTCCAATTAAAGCCAGGAGAACTGGACCGCTTAGTCGAGGAAGAAGTTAACAAATTAAGGAAGACACATTATGTTACAGCCTTTGTAACATTTCCAGATCAAGTAGGCATTTCTTGAGAGGATGGGACTGTTGTTTTACTCATTCATTCTAGACGAGATAGAAAAGTAGTCCACTTATTTAACTGTTTGGACATGGGGAACAGTTGGGGGATAATGGTCTTCACATGAAGAGGTAGCAGTAATTCCTTGGTTTTACAGTCAGAATTTTCATTATACAGCCATGCAAAGACATTGCCATAATATGAAATTTGTGACAGTTAAACTAATGATTTACCTCTCTTAATGACAATAACGTTATCCCCATTCTAATGCACTTATTCATTTGTTTCATTTTAACCCCCTTTGTAAACTATGTTGATCCAGATCAGATGGCTTCTGAAGAAGCCATTTAATCAAGATTTGCATTGTTTTTTGCAAGTAATTTGATTGGTTGATAGTCAGAAATGGGTGTTGCAATTTATTCAGCAGGACTCGGTTTAAAATTGTTATATTTGCATAAAGAGGCTAGCGCTGATGTTCATTGCCAAAAGTATTAGACATCGCCTTATATTCATAAGTGCATTACAATTTTGATTTACTGTATTGTTTACAAAATCAGAGACAGGTTAACCCAATTTTGATTTACTGTATTGTTTACAAAATCAGAGACAGGTTAACCCATTGTATACTAGTGGACTCTTCCTTGCAATATGTTGGATGAGTCCATTTGTCATATAAGGGATGGTAGGCCTATTTTTTGTTTTTATCTTATTTTTGATGCAAAATTATGTTAGCAAATAGTGCAGGCCCTGAACCGACGCCGCGTTCTGCGGCGTCTGATCTGGGCGTGCACTGTTTGCCAATTACCCGTTTTTGGGTTTCCAGTACAAAATGGGTTAAGCATGGTGAATGGAGCTTGAATTAGTTACTAATTTGGGCTTTTTAGTTCTGTGTTTGTCTCATCAAGGACTCAATAATCTATAAGAACATTTATTTGTAGGGCTGTGTGGATTTTGTACAAAGTACTCTATATTCAAAATAATATTTAAAATGAACTCATTGATTTTACCAAAAAATACAAGTATTTTTTATCCATTTTCTGTACTCAAAAAGGCAAGATGACTGTATGTTATTTTGAAGCAGATTTAAAAGTTGTTTCTGACTGCATAAATATATTGTGCTTGGCATTTGGTAATGGTTTTTGAGTCCCAAATTTAGAAATGATAATTCATGGTCATTGAATACCCCATCAAGACATCGGTTATGTAGATGAATGCTAAATGCTTTTGTAAATGGTAGTTTATATAATGTTTTTATATGAATAACTACACCACAGCCTCTTTATAACACTGTTAATGGGGTCCAAACTGGAAACCATGGTAGTTGAACAACTGTGTTATATGTATAGCCAAACAAAAATGTATAGATTATATAGAAAAATGGCCATTGAAGTCGTGTTATAACCAAAACTGTGTTATAACAAACAGTGTTATAATGAGGTTGTGGTGCACCTAGACGTAATGTTTTACATGAGCTGAAGGTTTCAAAACAATCTAATTAGGGCCCCTATAGTAATCACTCTGTCCGTCTGTCTGTCTGTCCGTCTGTCCGTCCACAAATTTTCAACATTTTCCTACTCCTCTGATAGCGCTGCCGGGGCCCTAGTCAGTTTCACTGACAGATCTAGTTTTTTTTCAAACTGTCAAACTTCAATAGCTCAAATACTTTGGGGACCTTGAAAATTAGTTAAGAGATAGGGGTAGGGTTAATCATAAGCTCCATAGCCCCAGGTAAGAGGGGTATCAAAATACTATTTTTCTTATTTCTGCACGGAAACATATGTTGTGGCTACTCATTAGAAGCGCCTCGGTGAGGCGCTTCTAATGAGTACCCACAACATATGTTTTCATGCAGAAATAAGAAAAATATAAGTACTTTTCGGATGAAAAAAGCGACTTATCTGGAGCTATGTTATTAGAGCATGAGGCATAATGGAAATGGCTTTATCATATGACGTCACGTCTGAGAGTGTAATAACGCCATGTAATATTTTCGATAATCCACTAGTGGATTAAATATGCAAATTAGATAGATACGTCCCGTAACGTTACATGTACGACGTCCTTAACGATGTCGCGTTTAATAACGGCGGAATATTTACATTTTTGAAAACAATCGTGAATAAAATGCGTTTTAAATGTCATATGATAAATAAAATCTTGCATTCATGCTCATGTATTATTGAATTTATTAAACTCGTTGAGGAAAAGGGATAAAATGCTTGGCAAAGCCTCGCATTTTATCCCTTTCCCTCAACTCGTTTAATAAATTCAATAATACATGAACACTCATGTAAGATCCTCTATTAATCCTTAAGATTCCAAAAATTACATTTGTCATCTGCTTTGTCGTCTGCCAGTTTCTTTAAAAGTCATTGTTGCAAACAGTGTGGACCCAGATCAGACTGCTGCTTCAGGAACAGTCTGATGAGGGTCCATACCTTTTGCCGTTGTGCAAAAATATGGTTGAAAGCAAGAAGATTCAACAGACAACATAAACAGACAACATTTTAAGATCCAGTTTTTTTTCGGCAGCTTAAGAGTTAAGAATGTCATTTTGATGTTCTATAAAGTAAAGGAATGTTATGTATGTACTCATGAGATTTATCTAATCGATGCGATTCTAATTTTCCAAAATTATATGGGCCCCGCCAAGCGATTTTGGTACTTATCGCCTATGCGAGCAGCGAAGGTTCAGGCGAGCAGTTAAAATTTGTCATGACGGAATGCTCGAAGACATAAATTCGCTTGGCGGGGCTCATATTTCAATATTTGGAACTATGGGAAGAATTCTGTAGGGGCCCAAAAAAAAAAAAATGAGTTCAAATTAGCCATGCTAAACTAGCCATCTGAGTTCGAGTTATTGACGTTTCATTGTGATTTAAGTTGGTTATCATTGCAGATTATGGTACCATACTCTGTAGCAAATAAATTTCAGGTAGACCAATGGTTTGAAGAATAGCTTAGCTTAGTTTCATGCTGCAGATCATATTCAAGAACTGCTTTGTTTCATTATCACGAAAACACGCCTATATCATTTTGACCCCCTTGAACCCATTTTTTATATAGTAAAACTGGGGTTTCTGGGGGTATACCTTATTTTTCTTATTTCTGCTCTCAAATATAGATTGTGGGTACTTGTTAGAACCGCATCGATGAGGCGGTTCTAACGAGTGCCCACAATCTATATTTTGAGCAGAAATAAGAAAAATATCACAATTTTTCATCATAAAAAATTCATAAAATTTTCAATTTTTCAGCGATAAAGATGCCAATGTATATGTATAGGTGTGTTTGCGTAATGATTATCTATACTGTGTAAATAGAGGTCTCAGAGATACATTTCTAGAAAATTTGTGAAAAACAAAATTAATATTTAGACAGTAAATAAAAAATTTACTACCCATTCTGAAGTATATTCCATTTTGGTGAATGTTCTTTCAACTAAATTAATCTTTTGTTAGTGAACTTAAACTCATGCATGTTGGGAATTGAACTAGCAATGTTGTCATCAATTTTCAACTTGATCTCAAGGGTAATGAGTAAGTCTTCAGGCTAGGAAGCATTATCAAAAAATATCATATCTGAAACAAATAAAAATGGTATTTTCATATTGCATCACGAAAACAGGCCTATATAATTTTGACCCCCTTGAACCCCACTTTTATATAGTAAAACTGGGGTTTCCGGGGGTATACCTTATTTTTCTTATTTCTGCTCTAAAATATAGACTGTGGGTACTCGTTAGAACCCCCTCAATGAGGCAGTTCTAACGAGTGCCCACAATGTATATTTGGAGCAGAAATAAGAAAAATATCACAATTATTCATCATAAAATTTTCATTTTTCGGTGATAAAGGTGGCAATGTATATGTATAGGTGTGTTTGCGTAATGATTATCTACGGTCTCAGAGATACATTTCTAGAAAATTTGTGAAAACTAAAATTAATATTTAGACAGTAAATAAAAAATTTACTACCCATTCTGAAGTATATACCATTTTGGTGAATGTTCTTTCAACTAATTTAATCTTTTGTTAGTGAACTTACACCCATGCATGGTGGCAATTGAACTAGCAATGTTGTCATCAATTTTCAACTTGATCTCAAGGGTAATGAGTAAGTCTTAAGGCTAGGAAGCATTTTCAAAAATTATCGTATAATCATATCTGAAACAAATAAAAATGGTATTTTCATACTGAGAAAAGATATGATATTTTCACATTATGAAAAATAACATGACCATGTTATTTTCACAAAACATGGCCCTGTTATTTTCACACTACTCATCACGTTAACAAGTCCATGAAATGAACACCCCCCTATACCCCACTTTATATAGAGAAAACTGGGGTTTATAGGGGTATACATTATTTTTAGCTCGTCTGTTTTTTGAAAAAAAACTTTCGAGCTATTGTCATCACTCCGGCGTCTGCGTAGTCGTCCTGCGTCGTCCTGCGTCATTCCAAAAAAACTTAACCTTGGCTATAACTTAAAAAGTATTAGACCTAGCCTCATGAAACTTCATACACACACTCATCATCACAAGACCTACATTTTGACCAAGGACCATAACAACATTGTTGATTTTGGCTGAATTATCTCCCCTTTTCCAATTTTTTTCTGAAACACATTTTTTGCTCTCATTTTAATACTATTCACAACAGAGCCTTCAAACTTCACATGAATATTCCTTGGGACAAGACCTTTTCAGTGATACCACACTTTTTGATCTGTGACCTTGACCTTTGAACTTTGACCTATTTTTCGAAAATTTAACCGAAACCTTAACCTTGACCATATTTCCAAAAGTATTTGGCCTACCTTCATGAAACTTCATACACATACTCACCATCACAAGAGCTACATTCCCTACAAGTTTTATAACTCCATCTTGCAATTTGATTGAATTATCTCCCCTTTTCTCTCCGTTTTTTTAAATTGTTTTTGTCTCTTATTTCAATACTATTCACAACAGAGCCTTCCAACTTCACATGAATGTTCCTTGGGACAAGACCTTTTCAGTCATACCACGCTTTTTGACCTGTGACCTTGACCTTTGAACTTTGACCTATTTTTCGAAAAATTAACAAAAAAACTTAACCTTGACCATATTTCCAAAAGTATTTGGCCTACCTTCATGAAACTTCATACACATACTCACCATCACAAGAGCTACATTCCCTACAAGTTTTATAACTCCATCTTGCAATTTCAAACTTCACATGAATGTTCCTTGGGACAAGACCTTTTCAGTGATTCCACACTTTTTGATCTGTGACCTTGACCTTTGAACTTTGACCTATTTTTCGAAAATTTAACCGAAAACCTTAACCTTGACCATATTTCCAAAAGTATTTGGCCTACCTTCATGAAACTTCATACACATACTCACCATCACAAGAGCTACATTCCCTACAAGTTTTATAACTCCATCTTGCAATTTGATTGAATTATCTCCCCTTTTCTCTCCATTTTTTTTAAATTGTTTTTGTCTCTTATTTCAATACTATTCACAACAGAGCCTTCCAACTTCACATGAATGTTCCTTGGGACAAGACCTTTTCAGTGATACCACGCTTTTTGACCTGTGACCTTGACCTTTGAACTTTGACCTATTTTTCGAAAAATTAACAAAAAAACTTAACCTTGACCATATTTCCAAAAGTATTTGGCCTACCTTCATGAAACTTCATACACATACTCACCATCACAAGAGCTACATTCCCTACAAGTTTAATAACTCCATCTTGCAATTTGATTTGACTTAGAACTTTTGTTTTCTAAAAGAAACTGCAGACGAGCGTTGGCACCCGCTTGCGGTGCTCTTGTTTTCTCATTCTTGCTCCAAGACATAGGTTTTGGGTACTCGTTAGAACCGCCTCAATGAGGCGGTTCTAACGAGCACCCACAACCTATGTTTGCAGTATTGATTAGAAAAATATCACGGATTTTCATCAGAAAAATGGAACAACTGGCCCCAGATATTTTACTCACTAGAACAGTTAATAATATGGCCATTAACTAGCTCTTAAGCCATCAAGTTTTTGAACAACTGGTCCCTGATTGGCCTTTTATAAAAAAAATTCAATTTGTAGCATGATGTTTTAGGAGATAGTGGGGGAAATTACCATATTTTATTCTTATGTATACAAAAATGAAAAAAAATTAGATAATGAACAACACAACAAATACTCGGCTTCAATAAGATGCATATATACATTTGGCATAGCTGTCAGTATCAAAATTAAAACAAAATATGGTAATAATTATACTTTTATACCTATTCTTTGCCCATTAACCCAGCTTTTGATTTCAGACCTACATTATGGTGGTTGGAACTAAAATACCTATTTATTTTCACTTGTATATCTACTATGTTCATAATCTGCTTTTGCGCCCATTTTGTCAGGCTGGCTGTCGTGGGGTGAGATCCTGCTATGCCTGTAGCAGGCTAGGGAAGGATACTGTTATTTATATTGTTTGAGTCTCCATTCTTTTCTTCCTAAACTGATCTTTTCCTTTCTCTTTCCTCTTCTCTGTCATTTTTAGCTCACCAGAGCCGAAGGCTCCGGGGGAGCTTATAGGATAGGCAGTTGTCCGTCGTCTGCGTCTGTGTCTGCGTCTGCGTCCGTCAACACTTTCAAACGACATCTCCTCTGAAGCCACTAGGCCAATTGGGCCCAAATTTTATCTGTAGCATCCTTGGGCTGGGGGATTGAAAGTTTGTGTTTTTTATGAAAATCGGCTCATCAGTTTGGTTGTTATGGTAACTTATAGTTGCCGTAGACTTATAATGGGGAAAATGGAAAAATGGCATTTACTGCCAAGCCTCTGCAGATATTTTGACAAAACTTTCATAGAAATGTTCCTTAGGCAATCTACTATTTGCCATATGCTTTTAGGCCTACTGCTCATTTTTGTTGGTTGCCATGGAAACCAAAATGCAAAAAATAGAAAAAAAATACTTAAAAAATCATCTCATCAGAAACCGTAAGCTCTAGGAGGTGGAAACTTTATGAAAATATTCACCATATTTGCCTTTACAGGTTTTGTGTTTTTTATGAAATTTGGCCTTTTAGTTTTGTTGCTATGGCAACTTAGAGTTTCCATTGACTTATAATGGGAAAAACTGAAATATGGCATTTTCTGCCAAGTCATTGTAGATATTTTGACAAAGCTTAGATAGAAATGTTTCTTGAGTAAACTTCTCTTAGCCCTATGCGTATTTGTCAACCTGGGGGTCCCCTAGGTTGTGCCGGGGCCATGCCCCGCCCCCTCCACTTCATAAAATGCCTTAAATCTCAGAAACCTTACAGATCCCCACCCCTAAACCATATATATTCTTGTTCCTTATGATAAGATGCATTAAGTGACATCAACCTGGAGGTCCCCCGGGATATGCCGGGGACATGCCCCGACCCCTCCACTTCATAAAAGGCCATTTATCTCAGAAACCATTCAGATCCCCACCCCTAAACCATATATATTCTTGTTCCTTATGATAAGACACATTAAGTGACACAAACCTGTGGGTGCCCTGGGATGTGCCGGGGACATGCCCCACCCTCTCCACTTCATTAAATGCCATTTATCTCAGAAACCATTGAGATCCCCACCCATAAACCATATATATTCTCATTCCTTATGATAAGTTACATTCAGTGACACCAACTTGGGGGTCCCCCGGGATGTGCCGGAACCATGCCCAACCCCCTCCACTTCATAAAAGGCCAAATATTCCAGAAACCTTACAGATCCCCACCCCTAAACCATATATATTCTTGTTCCTTATGATAAGACAGATTCAATGACACCAACCTAGGGGTCCCCCAGGGCACACCTGGGCCATGCTCCACCCCTTGACTTCACAAAAGACCATATATCTGAGAAACTGTTCCGAGCCCCAACCCTAAACCATATATATTCTTGTTCCTTGTGATAAGACGCAATCAGTGACACCAGCATGGCGGTCCCCCCAGGGTGCCACCGGCTATGCCCCACCCCTTTACTTCATTAAAATCCATATATCTCAGAAACTGTTCAGATCCCCACCCCTTAACCATATATATTCTTGTTCCTTATGATAAGACTCCACTTCATAATAGGCCATATATCTCAGAAACCATTCAATTCCCCATCCTATAATCACATATATTCTTGTTCATTGTTAATAGACACATTCAGCCATCCCCGTCTTGTGGGGTCAGCAGGGGCCATTTCTCATCCTGCCACTTCATAAAAGGGCCTCATATCTCAGAAACCATTCAGATCCCCACCGTTTAACCATATATACTCTTGGTCCTTATGATAAGACATATTCACTGACAACCATCTTGGGCTTTTCTGGGATCTGCCATGCCCGAATCCCTCTATTGCTTAAAAGGCCTTGCATCTCAGGAACCATACATATCCCCACTACTAAACCATATATGTCTCTGTTTCTTTTGAGAAGACACATTTATTGACACCAACCAGGGCTCCATTGGGTCCATGCCCCACCCTCATTACTTTATAAAACACCTAATATTTCAGATACAGTCCACATGGGTGCTCATTTGGGTATGGGTTTGTTTGGGAGACTTTATAATTGGTATATTAAAATCATATCATGTTATAATACATGTCTGCCATTGGGCAGTGTCCACCTGAGCTCTAGTTCATGAAATTTAGCTCTTTGGTTTGTTTGCTATGCCAAGTTAAGAGTTTCCATTGACTTATAATGGGGAAAATTGAAAAATGACATTAATGTCTTTCAAGATATTGTGCCACACTTTCATAGAAATGTTCCTTTAATTATGTTCCTTTTGGCCTATTTGTTGCCACAGATGGGAAATTGTCAATTGTCATCTGTTGTCAGGCAACAACACATTCAAGCGACATCAGAATCTGAAGCCACTAGGCTGATTGGATCCAAATTTTATCTGTAGCATCCTTGGGCAAAGGGATTCCATGGTTAATTAAAATACATTGCTGCCAGTGGGCAGTGGCCCCCTGAGCTCTGGTTTCTAAAACCTGATTTTTTTTTTCATTTATCTAGTCTCTCCTACCTGATTGTAAAACAGAATTGAAAAACTATTTTTTTGAAAATTGCTTATATTACCAGGTACATAGACTTATGGTGTCCCTATCATAATCGGTTTTTAAGTGTATCACATTTACATCAGTCAGTTTGTCTCTTGCTGTATTTCATCTGGTTCCATTTTTATTTGGATTATTTTTTCTCTGAAAGAAGAAAACCAAAAAACCCCAAGAAACAAACTTTTCTCTGACATCCGGGTGTGTTGTTCAGATCTTGCTTGCATCATCCACTGCTGATTTCAGCGGTTTTCTCTTGACAGCTTAATTCACTTTAGAGCAACCATTTTTTATGACGAGTGTGTAACTTTTTGAAATCTGATCAGTGACAAGCTTTATTTGTTGATGATCATGCTTTTTGGGTGTTTCATAAATAAACTCCATGTTATAAGAGAAATTTATATCAGATTAAACATATACCGGTGTATTAATATGGTATTAATGTCTTTTACAAAGCTATAGATAAAAAGGAGTAATGTGTTTAATAATTTTGGGATAACTCTTTTTTCTCTCTTCATAAAAACATATGTTGTGGGTACTTGTTAGAGCTTCCTCATCAAGGCAATTATAACGAGAACCCACAGCATACATTTTAAACAAGATATAAGGAAAACTATCATTTAAATAATGTAAAAATACTAAAAGTTCGGACACATTGAGGACTTTCTGTAATTGTCCTAAAATTTTAACAAATTTGTTTCAAGATCTAGCAAGTGGTCCAAAATGTGCAGATGGAATGACAAACAGTGATGATCCTGATCAGACTGCTCCTTCAGGAGCAGTCTGATCTGGGTCTGCACTGTTTGCTTAGGCCTGTCTGTCCCAATACTTAGGATTAATATGGTATCCTTATTTCTCCACCATATGTGGAACCGTTTTCTAGGCTTTGGTTATTAAAGTACCATGAATTCTTTTGTTATATTAGAAGAACACTTATTCATAAGAGCCTATACTTGAAATGGAAAGTTGGTTGGACCCTGCCAAATGAGTTAGTGTCAGGGTTCCATATTTCAAGATTAGATGTGAATGACATATATCTATTTGAAGGGAAGTGTAGATGTTTTCAAGTGAGTTTCTAAGATTTTCTGCTTTCTTAATAAGTCTTACTTGATGTACTGTTGAGTGTGGTAAATATATAACTTAAATGAATTTTTATATTCCATGCGCTTCATTTATGTTTTGTCTGCAATAGAAAGAAATACAACCAGGTATACCTCACTCATCCACTATGGTGCTGTTGTATATTATTTTGGAAACAACTGAATATAGTAAATGTATTTTGTTATACACAATATTGCAAGTATATGGTGTTGAAGCCTTGGTATTGTCAGATATTTCACAATGGGACTGCTTTATTTTGTCATGCCTGATTGACATCACGAAAACACGCCTATATAATTTTGACCCCCTCGAACCCCACTTTTATGTAGTAAACCTGGGTTTTCCGGGGGTATACCTTATTTTTCTTATTTCTGCTCTAGAATATAGATTGTGGGTACTCGTTAGAACCGCCTCGATGAGGCAGTTCTAACGAGTGCCCACAATATATATTTTGAGCAGAAATAAGAAATATATCATAATTTGTCATCATAAAATTTTCATTTTTTCGGCGATAAAGGTGGTAATGTATTTGTATAGGCCTGTTTGCGTTATGAGCATGCAAAGATGAACTATAACAATAATAAACGCACCTACACATTCAGCCATTATGGCAAGTTTTCACTTATTGATAGCAAAATCATGTGACAAGCAGAGACTGATGAGACTGTGCAGGTGTGCAGGCTGATCTGAATATTCACTGGTCACACAGATCTTATCATCATACACTGAATCATACAGTAAAATTCTGTTACAAAGACCACTGTTGGGACTTTTGAACAGTCCCAACGGTGGTCTCTTACTACAAGACACTAGGTGTTGAAAACTCAAAGAAGGATTAATTGAAAGCTTTTAAATATGATTTTTAAAGCAGAATAGGTCTTAAATTTACCTGGTCTTAACCCTTCAGGACAACCCCTATCTTTGCAGTGTAGATCCAGATCAGATGGCTTCTGAAGAAGCCATCTGATCAGGATCTACACTGTTTGGAATTCAGTTTATGAATTTGTAGCAATAAATTACATCAAGTAATTTGATTGGTTGATAGACAGAAATGGGTGCGACTTAAATGAATATTCAGCAAGATAAGGGTTAAAAGCAGAGTTTCACTGTATAATATTTCAAGAATTACAGGTAAATTACATGGGCTGTTGCAATTTTTTCCTGTCATTTCATTCAGTTTAAAATGAGAATGGAAATGCATGTACTACAAAGTGAGATGAATTTCATCTAAAAGTACATTTGTATTTCAGTCTCAAAAGATGTTGCACTTATACTGGAACTGCATATTCTCGCGGCATGTGTATTCTCGCGGTAAACCGTGTTTTCCCAGTAAACAAATGGAAGCGCCACCCAGCAGTATGCAAATCCGTCACAGAAGAGTTGCACTAAACTGTCATCCATATAAAATCCAAAATGTTCCATTCATCGGCAGTTGTGATTGGAAAAAAAATTGTGGAGAACAATAGTATAAAACACACCAACCTGCTAACCCCCTGCTACAAACATCCCATTTTTAATGGGAAATAAACGGAAAATAACTTGAAAAATTGATGCATCTTGATCGTCTGCATATTAATATTTATGAATGAAAAGTAAACACGCCTCGTCTAGATACATCAAGGTCACCGCAGACAGATGTTTGTACTTAACGCGGGAACATGACGTCAGCTTCCAATATGGCGACTGTCTGGGTGGTATTGTTTGCATGGGGAAACGTCAGGAATTGTTATTGAAAAATGACAATTGATGGCATGTAAGGAGGATTTGAATAAATATAGTGACAACATTTATGCATAATTTTATTAATATTTAAATGCACCTCTTATTATTAACTGCATGGTCGTAAGTGCCGCGGAAATAGGCAGTGCCAGGCTAAAATGAAAGAATTCAGTTTGCCTGTTCTTGAAATCTTATAGACTTCAATTCAATCTCATTAATTTTTTTAACTCTGTTGACCAGTATACATATTGACAATATGTTTTTATACCTTTATTAAAGATATCTTAACTATTTTAACTTTGCTCGAAACTTACAGACATGGTACAGGGTATGTATCAGGCTTGATAAAGCAAAACTACAAATATGTATGTTAACTAAATGCACTTACATAAAACTAACCTCATACCAGGAGTAAGGTAACCATTATGTGAGTGCATGTGTTTGTTTGTTTGTTTGTTTGATTTGAGGTTTAACGTCCCCATCAACACTGTATAGGCATTTTGGAGACGTTGCTTCCAATTTTGTGGGACTTTTATCCAACATTGAGATGAAATGACAGCTCAAGTCCTATTGCCCAATTAAACCAATAGGGTTTATAAGCAGGGGTGGTCCGACTCTCGCACTGCTTTGCCTGGGCAGGCTTAGATCCTCCAAGTGGGTTACCAGTACTCGTGTGCGGGTCGGTTTCAGCTCTGCGTGGAAGCATCATGCAGCCCATATATTTCTTCAAGCCCCGATGGATGGGGGCCATGAGTGCATGTGTATGTTTGCTTTAATATCTGATTTGAAAATGTTTCTGTTTCAATCAGTTGTATTGAATTATTACCAGTATGCATGGAATGTGTTTTTGCAGTCAGTTTGTTGTTAAATATTATTTGTTATTGATGATGCTGGATATTCATTCCAAAAATATGCCTCATTAATTTTGACCCCCTTGAACTCCACTTTTATATAGTAAAACTGGGGTTCGCAGGTTTAATATGTTCTAGAAAGGGTTATCCTTTGGAAGCAAGGAATACTCCACAGAACTTGAAAATATGGAGTGTACATGTGTTCTGGGCCAGACTAGCTAGTTTTGGTCAATTAGGCCTCATCAGTGACCCTCAAATATTTAAAGGACACGGGAAATCATTCTCAAAAAAATAACATCATAAAATCGCCAGTTAACACACCCTGATGCTGAAATTCCGAGATTTATACACAGCGTAATAAATAAACAGTAGCCAGGTAAACATGTGGATTTGTCTGCTAGTGTAGTGTGCGTGAGAAAATTCCGATAAATAATCAGCTGCCGAATCACGTGGTGTAGTGACGTCAATATTCCCACTTTGCTATAGTAAACCAACGAAGAAGTACATAAATTCGGCTAGAAAACGAAGATTTAAAAAATAAATAAATAAATAAACAACAAAATGCAACCGAGCTTGTAGCTCCTATTGTAATGATACCAGAAATACAGCCATATACATGTATATATAATCGCAGGCCCCTAGGCGCACTTAGAAAAAAATTCCATAGAATGTATGATAATTTCCAAATAAGTACGGGGGATGCTTTTGCATCCTCGCAACCCCCTCCCAGCGCGCGGGTCTGGTTTGATCCCACTGAGTTGCAGAGGACGAAGCCGAGGACTCCTCTTGACGGCCTTAGTGGAACACAGAGGATGCAAGATACAAATTGGTCAGTATGGCACTGCCTTCTTTGTACAGAATTGTCGATTTGACTAATGCAACGTATTGAAAAAAATATTTTTGAACGACATGTTCGGTCATATGTTTTGTTTTCTATACAGATTTTTACATCCATCCAACATCGATATATTTTAGTAAAAGCAAGTATAAAACAAAATAATAGTATACGGATATTTTGTCACGTCGTCGCATCAATGTTGACACGAAGACATTTCAAATTTATATACCCGCTTGATAGTTTCCTCTGCAAAGCGCTCACTATTGGCGCAGTTTTTTTTTTTTTTGTTGGCATTTGTTTTATAAACATTTTTGGTCTCCACTTGATTTAAAACTAGAATCACGAGCTCTAATAACTGACGTAGATACAGTGTTTTCAGTGCCATTTATAAGACGCTGACTGTCATTATGTGCCGGTCTCGGGAGCTCAGTCGGATGCGCGGTGATCAGGAAGACGCGGGTTCGATACCTGCAGGGGTCGGCAACATTCTTTCGTGGAGATTGATCATGAAATCTTTTCTACGGTCATTCTCTCCCTTCCGATCGTTCGAGAAGGGCAGTTGTCAGTTTCTGGCGAAAGAATGTGCACGTTACTGGTTAACCGCTTACGTATAAGCCTGCCCAGGCTGTGTGTTAGGTAAACTGACCGGCTCAAAATGACCTAAAATAGTGTTGACTGGGCCGTTAAACTCCAATACAAACAAACAAACAAAGACTGTCATTATGCCGCCTTTCAACTTCCGGCTGTACATTAGCAAGTAGTATACCAAGAACCGAAGATACGAACACGAGCTATTAAAATAATAATAATAATAACTACAAATTAGTGAGTTATGATGTTTATGTGTGTTCGTGTTTAACGTCCAACCAACAGCTAAGGACATACTGGGACGGGACTTCGGTTTAAAAAAAACGAACTCTACAGAAGCCAGGGATCGAACCCGCGACCCCTGGTTTCTGAGGCGAGAAGCATAGCCACTACGCCACGGGGGCTTCAGTGAGTTGTGATAAAAAGAATGTTAGAATTCAGATTAAAACATCACGTAACACCTCAGCGGACATATGATTATTAACCCATTTTGTTCCAGAAACCCATAAACGGGTAATTGGCGAACAGTGTAGGCCCATATCAGATGCCACGGCCATAAAATAAGTGAATATTCTGCGCTAAACTGAAGGTATTCAGTTGTCGGCTAATCTTCTAAGCATATCCGAAAACAGAAAAAAACACTCGGGGTGAGACTATCCGGGTCTACATCACTAACTTGGCGTGTGAGTAGCCTGAGGCAAAGTGGGACCTCTTCTACGGTCAGAAACCTACACACACCTACTTAAAGCATCGGCCTGGCATTTGGGTATCCAAATTCAGCCATTTTCTGTGGGTCTCTTTCGTAACATTCTCTTGAAAAATGCGGCCCACGTCCATCGGGGCTTGAAGAAATATATGGGCTGCATGATGCTTCCACGCAGAGCTGAATCCGACCAGCACACGAGTACTGGCAACTCGCTTGGTGGATCTAAGCCTGCCCAGGCAAAGCGGTGCGCACGAGTCGGACCGGGAACGGGAGGTCACGGGTTCGATCCGCGACATACCAAAGTCGTTAAAAATGGTACAAGATTCTCCTCGCTTGGCACTCAGATTTACGGGGAAGAGCTAGGACTGGTCGACCCAGTGTCAGGATAATGTGACTGGGTGTGGTATCATGTAATGTGTCTGGGACATGATACTTCAGTGAGGCAGCACTATAAAAGTGAGCATTGAGCTCCCTGTCGCAACTAGACACCGTCGTGGTATGACTGAAAAATTGTTGATAGCGACGTTAAACCCGAATTCACACATACACACACACGAGTCGGACCGTCCATGCTTATAAACCCTATTGATTTCATTGGGCGACAGGGCTTGAGATGTCATTTCATCTCAATGTCGGGTAAAAGTCCCACAAAATTGGAATCAACTTCTCCAAAATGACCTTTACAGTGTTGACAGGGAAGTTAAACCTCAAATCAAATCAAATGTACTCTTCGGTCGTGCTTCTGTGAAGTCTTGTCTTTTACAATAAACACCCATTGTTGTCGTAGTTTAGGATCACTTGGAAAAGCAAAGAAATGAATCCCACATCCTTTTGAATATTTACTAGTGCACCCGAATGCCACACAATACGCCATATTAAAGTATTTGTTTCTTGAAAATAAAAGCGAAATACAAAGGTTTACACGTTCTTCAATGAAATGGGAACAGTGACGTCACTCACCGATAAGCAGCGTAGAGTGGCGGAATACATGCATATTGGAGGTATTTTTATCTCTAAGCGGTTTACACAGGTAGCTTTAAAGTTAACAGACTAAGCTCTGCGGGGATGCGCAGGATTCTTATGACTGAACAATATTTGATTAAAAGTAAAATTGTTTCCATAGTCCTTTAAAAAATTTAGCTATGGAATCAATGATCCCAAAGGACAAGAAAATGTAAACTACTATGATGTAGGGCAGGGAGACTTTTTACAGCCGCCACACATTCTCAAATATTTTAAAAATTCAACTATGGAATGAATATTAAACCTTATTTTTCTTAATTCTGCTCTAGAATATGAGGCGGTTTTAACAAGTACCCACAATCTATATTTTGAGAAAAAATAAGAAAAATATTACAATTTTTCATATTAAAAGTTTTGTTCTTTCGGCGTTAACTTTTACAATGTATTTGTGTTGGCATGTTTTTCCAATGTACATGTAATTATAATGTTCTAACTCAAGTGATCATAGTTGCGTAATTATTTTACTTCATAAATTGCTTTTGTTGGAGTCTCCCAACCTTCTAAACAAAATCTTTGATTCTGTTGCCAAGAAAGTTAGACATAGGCAGATTTTCATTGATTGTTTTTAATTTTGGCTTTTCCTGGGCATCTATATATTTTCATGATGTACAAAAGAAAAGCATGGGGACCTGTAATAGAGGTCAGCCAGGGTATTTATGAATATAGTGAATAATGTATGCTCACCGACCATGTTTATCTTACCAGAGATGGATGACCTGAGATTTCATCAAGTAAATGGAAAAAAAACCCTCAGTAACTTCCTTATAACACTGTTCATTATAACACAGTTTTGGATGGGGGTGGTTTGGGTGAGGCAAAGGTGACATGTATCTTGCATCACTGGTGCATCCATAATATGTTGGCTTACAGTTGGACAAGGCCTGCTCATTAACTTTTCTCAGAACTACGGACATTTTACAGGGTAAGCGTAGAGGGGCAATGTTGTTTTTTCTTCTTTTTCTACACTTCCATTCTTTTTCCTATTTCTCTGTCCCTCACTTTTATCCATAGTAATATCTCTTCTATTTCTTTTCTCCCTGAGAAGATGACACAAAATGACCCAAAAGGGTTGACATGCCATTAAATCCAAAACAATCAAAACACTGTTTTGGATATAACACAGTTAAAAGATTGGCCCCAAACTGTATAACTTATATAGAAAAACAACCATAAATGGTCATTTTTCTGTATAATCTTTTCATTTTGTTCGGATATTATGTGCCATGTTTAACACGGTTTAACAAGTTTGGTGCTTTGGGCCCTGGCAGTAGTGTTATGAAGAGATGGTAGTGTATTTGTTATATAATGAGAAGTGTGCGGGTGATGCATGTCCCTAAGCCAGAATGATTTGACATTCTAAACTATATTTTGTCCATATTTTCTTTGATTTGTCTGTTTATGAACTTTCTGGTGGCTTCTGTGTCTACAACATTTGAATATTCATTTTAGCCCTTCTCTTGCTGAATATACATTTTAGCCACACCCATTTCTGTCTATCAACCAATCAAATTACTCGATGTTTTTTATTGCTACAAATTCATAAACTGAATGTCAAACAATGTAGATCCTGATCAGATGGCTTCTTCAGAAGCCATCTGATCTGGATCTACACTGTTTGCAAAGATAGGGGTTGTCATGAACAGCAAGATAAGGGTTAAATAGTTTATGAACACAGACAAGGTCTCATTGTTACAACATGCATACAGCTTTTTTTACATTGTTTCATTTTACTACTTTCATGCTTTGTCTGTAGCTTAAAATTATATTAGGTTTAAACATTCTTTACAGAGCAGAATATCGTTCTATACCATGCCAACAATGTTTCATGGTCAAAGTCTGACACATCTAAAGCTTTGCATGTATTCTTTTACTAAGATCCTTACATTGCCATTGTTTATGTTATACTACTGCCATGTGTTATTTCGATATTTGGTTGTCATCTTTTTTATAGACTGGGGATGGGTAGGGGTTGCAGACCTTTCTTTTGTATGAAAAACAAAAACAAAAAAAAAAAAAAAAAAAACCCAACAACAACAAAAAAAAAACAACAAAAAAAACAAAAAAACATACCAGAAAATTTAGGTTTTGACCATGGCCATGAACTTTTCATTATTTTCCTTGGCATATTTTTTTTTTTTTTTTTCATCTGCTTCCTGTATACTTGGCTATAGATTTGGTTATTGGTACTGAAACATATATATAGTACATTATCATATAATATCTCTGGCATTAAGCAGATAATGTCATGTCATGAAATGATATGACAACACCTGTAATCATATGGTTAGAGACACATAATACCATGATGCCATATAGAATAATTTTGATAGTCAAATGGTTTTGAACAGAAGGATATAACTTACAGTAAATTAATAAAATTTTGTTATTAACATAAACATGTTTGGTGGCGGACAGATTAAACAAATTGCATGAACATATATTTGGTGAATGATTTTGTAGCTGACCACACTAACTAAACCATCAGGCAAATGATTTGTGCAAACTTGATAAAAGTCACATCTTAGGCTTTTGTGTCATTTATGAAACAGAATGGTATTGCTACAGCTACTGTCACTGTCTCCCAGTTCCATATACTACCTTCAATGCACCAACATGTGTGCCTTTAATAGAAAGGCACACATGTTTTCTTTTTTTAAACTGGACTTCTTTTTGATGTCTTTATGGAAGATGAAAATGCTTATCCATGGTGGATACTTTAGTAAAAGGCTAGCATCGTTAAGTGCCTTCTTTTATGATACTTCGGAAATTGATATTTTTCTTATGAAAATTTCTGATATTTTCTGCTTCAGACATAGATTGTTGGGTGTAAGTACCCATAATCTGTATTTCTGAGCTACAATTAGGAAAACAATGTATACCCTTGTAAATCCCACTTTTCTCCATATAAATTGGAATTAACAAGGTATTTATTATATTGATTATTTTAATTTCTACTTTAATGGTCTTAATGCCTTTTTAAGGGGAATGGGAACACCTTCAGGAGAGACAACTTCTGCAAAAGTATATTTGTCTCCCATGTCAATAGGGGTCAACTCTTAAAGGAAAGAGTTTGCTCCTGAGGAGCAAATGCTTACTTTAAGACTAGACTCCTTTTTCAGTGGGACAGGGCTTATAGAAAAGCGAACAGGAAGTCTGGAAAGTTGTCTCCCTTTGAAAAATGGCGGGGAAAAATCTGCGAGGCATTCCCATTCCCTTTATGCTGTATATCAATGATTCACATAGATTCTGGAGAACAATTATCAAACTTGGAATGAAATAATATATAAAGGTAGTATTTGGAAACAAAAAACACATAGTAAAAAATAATAATCATCATAAGTTAAAAAATGGGTGTTGAATTCATTGAGTCTTTGCATATTGTGCTCAAATAGTTAACCTGCTTAAATATAAATCAAGGAATGTAAAGATTTTCTTATGATTATGTTTTGAATAAAGATACATGTACATGTAATAAGATGCTTTGCTAATAAAAATAGTATTATATACTGTAATTGCAATAGATCCTAACAAATTGTACAGTACTGTTTTGGCTAGTATAACTTTTATTTCATTTGTTACTGTTAAACTTTCAGGAAAAATCAGACCTAGAATCTAAAGCAGCCAGAAAACTGTACAGTCCACTGTTGCATACAGAAGACACATTTGTGAAGGTGAGTTTTAGCTGTTAAGATGAAACAATAGAGTGTAACTTCTATGGTATGAACACTGATGGCTTGTTTACCATGGCTGATTCGAACACATTCTTGAGTCCCTTGAAAATGCCTAGATCCTGATAAATCATAGTTATATATTAATTTAGAATGATCTTCCATTGTGAAACTGTATGCTGTGTGTACTCATTAGAATTGCCAGGATGAGGCAAATCAAATAAGTATATACAGTTTTCATATAAGCAGTATGCCTCCTGACATGACTCTATGAATAGCTCTGAATGGCCTGAACTACCCCTTTCTTGAACACATTTTCATGGTTCCAAAGGTGTTCGAGCTATCGAAGTATCATTGTATGTCACATTTTAATTTTTGTTACACAAAGACAGCTGATGTTGGCTGCAATATCATATTTATTAGGTTTGCCTTTGGCTGGGATGCTACTGTTTGTTTTCTGTCTTCATTTAAATGTTACTGAAAAGGTAGTATTGTCATTCAGTTGAAAACAGAGGTCTAAATGGCTGCTTTTCGAACAAAAGGTTACCATTCCAAATAAATATACATGTATCCTATTTGCCCCATTACAGGTGAATTTTTTTGCATATATATTAGAATGAAACAGTGACTCTACAGACTAAAACTAGTCAAAGATTCCATGGCATTAGATGGTGAATTTGGATGAAACATTTTTTTTCTGGCATCAAAAACATTACAAAAGAGCATAAATGTGTGTTATACATTCATTTTTTTGGTGGGATTTCTTCTAACAATGGCAAAAGGTTTGGAGGATTTGAAGGAAATAAAAAATTAATGTTGATTTTTATTGTCTTAGAATCAAAATAGATCAGCTGTAGTATGTGATTTGTTGAGAAATAAATCACAGTTTGTTGGTCAGTTGAAAGTAGACAAATCACTTGTGCAACACATATGTGATATGATCTACTTTATAACTCTTCGCCCCCGCCCATAGGGGCTTGAAGAAATATATGGGCTGCATGATGCTTCCACGCAGAGCTGAATCCGGCCTGCACACTAGTACTGGTAAACCGCTTAGAGGATCTAAGCCTGTCCAGGAACCCCGGTGCGAGGCGGACTGTCCATGCTAATAAACCCTATTGGTTTCATTGGGCGACAAGGCTTGAGATGTCATTACATCTCAATGTCAGGTAAAAGTCCCACAAAATGGAAGCAACGTCTCCAAAATGACCTTTACAGTGTTGACGGGGACGTTAAACCTCAAATCAAACAAACAAACAAACAAACTTTATAACTGACCTCAAACTATGTTTTATTACTGGACAGATCACTGCTAGGACCGTTCTATTTCTTAATTTTACATTTATGATACTGATAATTCTTATGTCATTCTTAACATTGTGCTCATGAATGAGACAGAATTTCCCTTCACCACTATTATTAGAAAAAATTCTTTCATATGACCCTCATGATAGACATACCTGGAGATCTGGTGTGAGATCTGCCATGCGTGCAGCAAGCCAGCTACCTGGAAGGAGGCCCACTTATGTGGATATTGCCCCTGTACCTGCATGTTAATCAAAACTTTGATGATGGACAGGAAAGAATGTTACAGGCCCAGTAAAAATATTACTGGGGGTGGAGGTGCTTAATGCTGTCACAAAGGAGAAAAGGACTATTAAACTTATCAAGAGAGGTCAGTTGGTCACCTTCAGAAATTATCTATACCGCAAGTATTCCTACATTAAGACCACCTTCGACTGTTCAAAATTGGTGTATGAAACAAATTTTGAACTGTCCCAACAGTGGTTTCTCACTGGATGCACTGGGCGTAGAAAACAAGAAAGAATAACAGAAACCTTCTAAATATGCATTTAATGGCAGAATTAAGTCTTAATTTTAGCTGGTCTCAATAGCGGAATTTCACTGTATTGGGAGTCTTTAAAGGGTATGGGAACACTTGGAAGATTTTTCCACCATTTATCAAAGGGAGACAATTTTCGGAACTTCCTGTTTGCTTTTCCATAAGCCTTGTCTCACGGAAAAATGGGTCAACTCTTAATTAAAGGAAAGAATTTGCTCCTGTGGAGCAAATTCTTTCCTTTAAGAGTTGACCCCCTATTGACATGGGAGACAAAAATACTTTTGTAGAAGTTGCCTCCCCTGAATTTGTATCCATTCCCCTTATACTACAACAATATTGTCATTTTAGGATGTTGAGAATCTCATAAATCATAAGGAAGTAACAAAGCTGAGAAAAAAGGAGGTTCTTCACAAGAAATGGAATGAAAGAGTGTATAAACCTCTGAGGAAGAAGATCATAGAAGCAATGGATGGAAAGGACTGGACAGATGTGGATCGACGAAAAAGAGAATTGCATAAACAGTATCTTGAATTTACAAATGAAAAGGTTAGTGTTTTGTTGCAGTCTTTTAGTAAGACTTTTGTAGTGTTTGAAGATAAAATGCACTAAGTTGATTGATTTTGGTTTCACAGATCATCAAGGATTGTTACTTAATCATATCATAATTATATTATATTTGTAATTTGTCAGCAGAACAGAATATATTGGATGAATTATAAATTCATTTTTTTAATCTTTAATACCGTATTCGATCTATTTACCGCACATGCTCCTATAAGCACACACCAAAACCATTTTGGGGAAGAAAATGCACAAGCTCACACTTAACAGTAACCTCCGCTTGAAGCTCTCACAGAAATTTATAAAAACTTACCGTTATTTTTCAACAGTGAATGCAAGTCTTCATCTCGGAAGCTATGATTTGCATGTCGAGTGTGCGCTTATTAGGTAGTTTTATCAGCGCTATTTTTTTGTGCAATTTTGAAAAACATAAGCGCACGGTGCAATAAATAGGTCGAATATAGTAGTTTTAAAAGTGAATGGTGATATTTTGTTTTTCATTTCTCATGCCATAGCAGACATTAAACTGCAGTTATTGAAGGCAGTGCCGCAGGTACAGATTGTAATGTACCTCTGATATATGAGACTATTGGAAATGTGCTTATTCAGTGATATTTTATTTAAGAAATAGATCAGCTCTAACTGTGATTTGTTGAGTAATAAATCACAGTTTGGATGTCAGTTGTAAAGTAGATCAAATCACATGGGCGTAGCGCGCGTGATTTGTCTACTTGCAACTGACCCACAAACTGTGATTTATTACTCAACAAATCACAGACTAGAGCTGATCTATTTCGATTTGAACACGCTGAAAATCGGCAATAATGTTGTTGTTTCCTTCAAAAACTCACAACCATTCGCCATTGTTAGAAGAAATTCGGCTAAAATTATCAACTGAAACATATGCATTTATATCCTTTTCTTACATTTCTGATGCGAGAAAATGACGTTACACCGTCTAACGTCAAGGAAATTGACTAGTGACGTCATAAATTGGCAGTTTTTAATGATGTCAATCGTCATGCTCTTCCGAGCCGTGATTTGTTGCAGAATAAAACACAGTTATTTTCCATTGCCTATATAGGCTCGCTGTGTTAGAATGTGATGTTGATATGAAATGCTGTTTTTTTATGATAATGACAAAATAATGATTTCAGGGCCATGTTTTCTTGGATACAATGGATCCGGAAGAATATTATGCTATGGCACTAAATGGCCACAGACCCGCCCCTATCAAGGTATACATTGTTTTTAGCCTGAAAAAGTTTTTAGCCTGAAGAACTTCATCCTTATCCTGCTGAATATGAAAACAGTACCCTTGCAAACAGTGTAGATCCAGATCAGATGGCTTCTAAAGAAGCCATCTGATCAGGATCTACACTGTTTTTCATGCAGTTTGTTAATTCAATGAATACATTATATTAAGTAATTTGATTGGTGAGTAGTCAGAAATAGGTGGGGCTAAACAATCACCATGTGAAGAAGTCTGTGTAATGAGCACACACCTAATCCCCACTTTAT
Source organism: Lucinisca nassula (assembly GCA_963580285.1). Classification (NCBI taxonomy): domain Eukaryota; kingdom Metazoa; phylum Mollusca; class Bivalvia; order Lucinida; family Lucinidae; genus Lucinisca; species Lucinisca nassula. Next base: position 5,786,217 of record OY757013.1, on the reverse strand, counting down.
ATAGAGAAAAGTGGGGTTTACAGCGGTTAACATTATTTCTCTTATTTTTGCTCCAAGAAATATGTTGTGGGTACTCGTTAGAACCACCTCATTGAGGTGGTCCTAACGAGAACCCACAACCTATGTTTGGAGTATAAATAAGAAAAGTATCACAGATTTTCATCAGAAAAGGAGCCATTTTGGAGATATAAAAAAATTCACTATGTCACACGGGTGTGTTATCGTAATGTTTTTTTTCATCAGGGTAAGGATTATGTGTTCCCAGTTCTACCTTATATTCCTTCTATCCATGTTAACCGGGAATGCTTGAAATATCTAATTGCATGAATGATACAAGGATTACTGTTAATTGCTTTGGTACTTATCAGTGATTTTCTTAGTAGTATTGCCAAAAAGTATAGCCTGTTATACTATTAATATGTCATTACTAGTTAGTGTAGTTTATACTAATTTATTTTAGTTCGATTGCGACGAAAGCTTCAAGCTTATTGAATCGTTCTTGACCACTCATTCCGGGTGTTTTCACATGCGCGCGAGAGAGAGGCAGTGGCTTTTACACCACTGCTACCCATTTACACCTGGGTGGAGTGGAGCAGTGTCATTATGTGTCTTGCCCAAGGACATAGACATACCTCTAAACCGGTGGCCGGATTCGAATGCACAACCTCTCGATCATAAGTCAAACGCATTAACCGCTGCACTATCGAGGTTGACAAATATTTTAAAAAATTTCTTCTTTCTAGTACATTCCTAAAAATTTGGATACCTTGAGGACTTGCTGTATTTCTCCAAAAAATTTTAACAAATTTGTTTCATGATCCAGCAAGGAGTCCAAAAGGTGCAGATTGAATGGCAAACAGTGTAGACCCAGATCAGACTGCTCCTTTGGCAAACAGTGTAGACCAAGATCAGACTGCTCCTGCAGTCTGATCTGGGTCTGCACTGTTTGCTTAGTCCTGTCTGTTCCAATACTTTGGATCATTACAGTGCATGCATCTGAATCATAATGAATGTTCTCAACCTTGATGCCATACATGCTGTTTTTAATGGCTGTTTAAATCAGAATTTTTGATATTTTTCTCATTTACACTTTTTTTTTTTTTTTTTTCAGCCCCCGCCCATAGAGGCTTGAAGAAATATATGGGCTGCATGATGCTTCCACGCAGAGCTGAATCCGGCCCGCACACTAGTACTGGTAAACGGCTTAGAGGATCTTAGCCTTTCCAGGAACCGCGGTGCGAGGTGGACCGTCCATGCTAATAAACCCAATTGGTTTCATTGGGCGACAGGGCTTGAGATGTCATTTCATCTCAATGTCGGGTAAAAGTCCCACAAAATTGGAAGCGACGTCTCCAAAATGACCTTTACAGTGTTGACGGGGACGTTAAACCTCAAATCAAACAAACAAATTATTTACACTTTTCATTGTACACCAGGACCTCAAATCAAACAAACAAATCATTTACACTTTTCATTGTACACCAGGACCTATTCATAACACTGTTGTTGGCATCCAGTATAGAAACCATGTAATTTGAAAACAATGTTATATCTAAACAGAAATTTACAGATGACCGTAATCGCCCTATTTACTGCACATGCTCCTATAAGCGCACACCCAAGCTATTTTCGGAAAGAAAATGCACCAGCACACACTTTACAGTAACCTATTGAGTTTTGGTGCATTTTTGACCCAGACAATCACGTATATTTGGTGTGCCCCTCTGCAGAAATTCAACTCAATCTGTAATGTGTCCTAGCTGTTTTGTTTTCGTATCGAATGTGCGCTTGTTAGGTAGAATTTTCATCATGATTTTTTTATCAAATTTTGAAAATACTAAGTGCAGGGTGTGGTAAATAGGTCGAATATGGTCTGTAGAAAATTGACCATTTGTAGTCATTTGTCTAAAAAAATCCATATATTGTGCATCTTGATTTGGATCCATCTTTAAATCATGCTGTATCCAGCACCATGCTATAATACCATAAAAATAAAAAAAAATTCGGACACCTTGAGGACTTGCTGTAATTCTCCTAAAATTTTAATAAATTTGTTTCATGATCCAGCAATGAGTACAAAGGGTGCCGACAAAATGGCAAACAGTGTAGACCCTGATCAGACTGCTCCTTCAGGAGCAGTCTGATCTGGGTCTGCACTGTTTGCTTGGGCCTGTTGGTCCCAATACTTAAGATCATTATGGTAAACAGTGTTACAAAGAGATTTTATATGTTAGTAATTATAAGAACCAAATGATTGACGTGGGTCTAGTACCTGACCTCAGTCTACGTTTTGATGTACAATCAGTGGCCATATATTTTTTAATAAGTTAAAAAGCTTATTTGAAGCACCACTTGCTTAACATGACTGTATTTTCAGCTTGGATAATTCATAGCCCCGGAACAACTAAACATAACGATAACACACCCGTGTGACACAGTGCATTTTTCAAAATCTCCAAAAAGGCTACTTTTCTGGTGAAAGTCTGTGTTATTTTTCTTATTTTCTTATTTATACTGCAAACATAGGTTGTGGTTACTCGTTAGAGCCACCTCATTGAGGACCAGAAATATGTCTTGAAGCAGAAATGAGAAAAATAATGTATACCAACTGAAACCCCAATTTTCGCTATATAAAGTGGAGTTTAAGAGGGTGTTAGTTTCGCAGAGTTGTTCACATGATGATTATTGCCTGGTACAGAAAAGGTTATGACAGGAATGTTATACACTAGACTGCATGCATAGGTTTAGATCAAATGAGCCCCGCCAAGCGAATTTGTGTCTTCGAGCATTCCGTCATGACAAATTTTAACTGCGCATGCCCAGCCATTCAGAGGGGCCAGGGATATGGCTTTCCGTCTGAAGGTTCCTCTTGGTTCACTTCTTGTATGAGCGAGCAGCGAAGGTTCTGGCGAGACTGCGCGGATGCGCAGGCTTGCCTGAACCTTCGCTGCTCGCATAGGCGATAAGTACCAAAATCGCTTGACGGGGCTCAAATCATGGTTGATGACTGTGCTATCTCATTGGTTGTATGATGATTGATGGTTCTGGTCTCAGACAATCTATGAGGGTTTGTGCCTGACATACCATGTAAGAGTATAAGAAATATACTTGTCCACTGATTGGGCCCCGCTGTAAACCAATGTAAAGTTGAGTTAGCTGAGAATGTTAACCCATTGCATGCGGGAAACCCCAAAATGAGTACCTTGGCAAACAGTGCCCAGATCAGATGCCATGTTCTGCGGCGTCTGATCTAGGCCTACACTATTTGCTAAGAGAATTTACCTTCAAAAATAGAATAAAAAGGAAAAAAATTGGTCTGACCCCCTTATATAACAAATGAACTTGTCCAACATATAGCAATGGAAGAGTCCACTAGTATACACTGGGTTAATTACATGTTTTTGTTACTGTGATACTGTCTGTTATGTCTTATTGTAATGATACATGTGTCTTAATATTCAGCGTTGTGTCACATGTGCTGTTAGAAAGCAGAACGCCAATAGACGTATCCCACAGCCTGCAGATTTGCCACCTATAGCTGTAGCTGGCATAGCACCGGTACCCATTCCTGCACACACATTGTCTTACAAGGTGGGGGCTCACTGATGGTGGGTTCACTTGTTGGGGAGGGGAATATCTGTTTGTATATTTATGTATGGTAGAGGCATATTTGAAAATGCAAGACTTGAGTTTGATGGCAGTTTTGAGTTGTTTGCTGAGGGATATTTATAACAGATGCTAGTTTATTCACATTTCATTGCAATAATATGCCTTCATAACAGAATGAAATAGTTGATTAATGTAGAAATAACGTTTTTGAACCAATGTAGGACGTTTTGGCCTCAGATATGTCGGCCTAGGATATTTCGGCCAAGAACTTCTGAAAAGGTAGACATTTACACCAAACTGTCATTTGTTCTAATAGAATTTAATCAGTTATGTAGGAAACAAAGTGTCATTTGTTTCCTGTTTAATTGATCAAACAAATTTCTATTAGAACATGGTACAATGTAACAAGTTGTAAAGTGGTTACCTGCATTTAAGTTAAAAAAAAAAATGTATTTGTTTGTAACTAAAGATAGGTGAAATATGACTTATGTATGAAAAACATTTTAACCCTTTTTGTATCAAATGGAATCTGCCTCCTCTTATATGACAGGAGTCTATTTCGAAATGTAGGGGTGACAAGTTGTGTTATCTTCAAAACTTATTCGGAAACTTTTTGCAAATAGTATAGGCCCTGATCTGGGCCTGCACTGTTTGCCAAGGTACCCGTTTTGGGGTTTCCGCTACCAAATTGGTTAAAATATGACACTTTTAAAGCAAAACTAGTTCATTTAAACACTAGATATCAAAGAGTATGTTTGAAGTTAAAGCACACCAGTTATTATACAGTTACAGCTATTGTAGTCCCATGAACAGTGTGAAAATGTTGAAATGTTTGGCTGACCACAACAAATCAGTGTTGTAGCTAACACCTTGGTCTTGGTACCAGTTCTCTTCTATCTTCCACACAAGTTAAAAATTTAGCATGGCCTGCATTTGTTTAAGGAAGCTTCTGTCACACTACTGCCTCTTTATAACACTATTGTTGGGGTCCAAAGCAGAAACCTTGTTAGCTCAACAGCCATGTTAAATCCAAACAAAAATGTTATTATTTTATTGAAAAATAACCATTTCTGGTCATTTTTTTCTATATAATATAATCTTTACATTTTAGGCATCTACACCACAACCTCATTATAACACTGTTTGTTATAACACGATTTTGGATATATGTAACATGATTTCGAGAGTTCTCCTAAAAATGTATAGATTATATAGAAAATGACCATAAATGGTCATTTTTCTATGTATTCTATACATTTTTGTTTGGATATAACATGGTTGTTTTTTGCCCATGCCCATCGGGGCTTGAAAAAATAGATGGGCTGCAGGATGCTTCCACCCAGAGCTGATATGACCACACACGAGTACTGGTAAACCGCTAAGAGGATCTAAGCCTGCCCAGACAAAGCGGTGCGAGTCGGACCGTCCATGCTTATAAACCCTATTAGTTTCATGAGCAACAGGGCTTGAGCTGTCATTTCATCTCAATGTTGGGTAAAAGTCCCACAAAATTGGAAGCAACGTCTCCATAATGACCTATACAGTGTTGATGGGGACGTTAAACCACAAATCAAACAAACACGGTGGTTTAAGTAACAAATTTCTACTCTGGACCTCATTAATAGTGTTATATAGAGGTTGTGGTGTATCTTTTATTACCAGTGTTATGAAATTGGTTGTGTTGAGTTTTTGTATTGTACATGTATGCTTACAAGCTAGCTCAATTTGAGACTTACGAGTGAACTTTATGGCCTATTGCAATATTCTTTCTTTTAAGGCAGCTCATTTTGTAAGTGACATTCATCTTTACATCTGTCTCTCTGTAAATATGGGCCAGATTCACAAAGATAGGACTCTTATCTGTTCTCCAACATTTTGTCGTTGGAGGATTAGCCACTCTAAGGAATAGTATAATAGGTGATAAAGGGCCTTTTTCCCTTAATTTCTCTAAGAAACAAATGTTGTGCATAATGGAAATATCACACCGTACTACCGGCTGCAATGAAGACATTACTGCCTCGAAGACAGATCACATAAAACGCTTCGTAGAAAAGGTAGGTGAATTTTTTTTCATTTATATAAATCGAGAAGGCAATCTGTTGACTTTTGCTGCTATTCGATAAGAAACTAAATGCCTGGAGATACCACAGCAACATTCTGTTACTCTGTTACAGCATTATTACAAGTATTGCCCTGGAACTAGCATGAAATAGTTTACACCAAAGTTGCCGGTGTAGAGTCATCCAGAATATGTCTTTCTTGAAGATGTAATCAAAATTCTGATCCGTCATCAATGTTAGTCTTCGAAATCTCTGATCTGTGTTTGTGGATAGTCGTATAAAAAACAATCTGTAGTTAGAGACAGCACTTTTCTCGACCCCTGGTCTCTTTAGGGGAGCGTAGTTTGTTCATTTAACCGAGTTATACGGTCCAATTTGGCAGATATGCTTCTGAATAATCGTAGTTTTAGCATGAGCAAGTGAATGTAACATTTTTTGTTCAGTAGACGTACACTTGATGCCGAAAACAAAATTTCATACGATTTTCTTTCAAAATATTTTTCGAACTGGAAAAGCTTTATCTGCTTTTGAAATACAGTCAGAATGTTGCTTTGGTATCTCCAGGCATTTAGTTTCTTTTCGAATATCCGGAAAAGTCAACAGATTGCCTTCTCAATTTATACAAATAAAAAAACGTCACCTACCCTTTCTTCTAAGCGTTTTATGTGATATGTTTTCGAGGCAGTGATCTGTCATCGCCGCAGCTGGTTGTACGGTGTGAAAATATGTCCATGTGAAATAATGGCATCCAACATGGTGTCAGAAATGACAATGAGGCAGTTCTAACGAGTACAAACAATCTATGTTTTTGGGCAAAAGTAAGGTAGATTGAGAAGGGCATTGAGCACTGATGTACTTCACTTTTGATCAGCCAATGAGATGTTATTCTGTTGCAAAATTTCATGGCAAAAAATCAGTTTTTCCTTCCATCTGAACAAACTTGGAAACTGAAGTTTGGTCAACAAATGTGAAGATATTTCTTTTGGCTTTTGTTAACCTGGCCTAAAGTCTTCTACACAATGTATGTCTGTTGAATACACTAGAACCTCTTTATAACACATTTATTGGGGTCCAAAGCAGAAATGGTGTTAGTTTAATAACTATGTTATATCTGAACAATACTGTATAGATTATATCTTTATAGTTGATCCATCTTTTAACTGTGTTATATCCAAACCCATGTCATAGTGAACGATTTTATAAAGTGGTTCATGTGTATTATAATTATCTTTGCTATATTCTCTTCTTTCATTAACCTTTATCCTGCTGAATAATTTCATTAGCCACACCCATTTTCAACTATCAGCCAATCAGATTACATGATAAAATGTTTTGTTCAAATTCGCAAACTGAGTGACAAACAGTGTAGATCCTGATCAGATGGCTTCTTCAGAAGCCATCTGATCTGGATCTACACTGTTTGCAAAGATATGGGTTGTCGTGAACAGCAGAAGAAAGGTTAAGGTATTCCGGTTTATATGTATTAATACAGTGAAATTCCGCTATAAGACCACCTAAAAGTAAGAACGATTCTGCTCTGAAATTTCGCTAAAATTATTCTTATTTAGAGGGTTTCGTTTATTCCTTCTTTGTGTTTTCAGCATACAATGTCCTCTGGTCAGAAACCACCTTTGGGACTGTTCAAAAGTGGTCTTAAAGACCACTTTTGAACAGTCCCAAAGGTGGTCTTAATAGAGAAATTTTACTGTACTTAATGTTTCTGTAATTGTTCCACACCCTGTCATTACAGATAGTTTTAAGATTTGATGGTTCACAACTTGATCCTAAGGTATATACATGTACCTTGTATAACTGTTGTCTTAGAGTTTTTGTGATATTTGTAACTAATACGAAGGTAAAATATGATTATTAAGACTGCACAACAAATATGTTATATTGTAATAACAATCATTTAGTCAGTTTTCATTCATTTACAAACAGAAATAAAAGAGAAATCAATTTGGCATAAAAGGTGAAACCTCGATAACTCAAACACAGGTACCTTGTTTAACCTTGTTTATCATGGATAATTCAACATCGTTCTGGAGTCCTAAGAGAAGTCTGCCAACATTTCCAGATGTCCATATATATTAGTACAATTTATGGACATTTTTTCTGATTTTATCTTGAAAATGTATGTTGTGTGTACTCATTAGAATCACCTCAATGAGGTGATTCTAATGAGTACACAAAACATTCCTTTATTCTACAGGAGGTCAAAATGATATTCTTATGTCTTCCCCATTACACCTCATGACCTGGCACTATGATATATCATCAGTAGTTCGAACTATCCCTATCTCGAACAAATTTTAATGGCCCTAAGATATTCGAGTTAACGAAGTTCGACTGCACAGTGAAAAGTCAATGTCTCAAACTAAGAATTTGCTCATTTACCATGACTCAGAGTCAAACTCATTCTTTAGTCCCTAGAGTTTTTCCATAGCTCCATCTAACAACTTCAGGTTTTTTTTTCTTCTTGTTTTATTTGAAAATAAAAATGTATGTTGTGAGTCCTCATAAGAATTGCCTCAGTGATGCAATTCTAATGAGTATACACAACATACCTTTGCTTAATAGAAAATTGAAGAAGTGTAACTACATTATCCCCATTATATCACCTTGCCTGGTGCTATTTTAACCCACAGTGGCTTGAACTACCCTGTCTCATACAAAATTTCATAGTCCCAAAGGTGTTCTTGCCATTGAAGTTTGACTGTATCCTGGAGGATATTTAGAACATGTTTGATGGCTCACAGACAAATCTAAAATCTTCCATTATTTGGTACGTCAGGAACTTTTTTTGATATCTTGATACATGTCGAATAACAGTCATTATATTAAATATTTTTTGCAAATTCCTTATCTTGGAACCACTGCTCTTGTTTTACCAGCAAACCACTGTCTGTCTAATATCAGCTACTGGTCTAGATGCATGTCTGACTGGTGATCAGCCTTGGGTCGGTTGTTCAAAACGAATGAAATTGTTAGTTAACAAATTGTTAAACTTTGACCATTTAAAATGGCAATATACTATTATTATTTTTGCTGAAAAATTGTGAGTGCTACTCACATTTTTTCAGCAAAAATAACAAAATTTTAGATATTTGTTCTTGCTAGAGCAGTTAACAGTTTTTTCAGCCAAAATAACAAAATTTTAGATATTTGTACTTGCCAGAGCAGTTAATAATTTTCCCACTAACGAGCTCGTTAAGCTAATGATGCTTTGAACAGCTGGGCCCTGGAGGTTGTGACAACATTCTTTCATTGAGATTGATCATGAAATTTTTTTTATGGTCATTATCCCCTTTCTGGTGATTCAATAAGAGCAGCTGTCAGTCAGTTTCTGCCAACAGACTGTGAGCTGTACTTGTTAACCCTTATCCTGCTGTTCACGACAACCCCTTTCTTTGCAAACAGTGTAGATCCAGATCAGATGGCTTCTCAAGAAGCCATCTGATCTGGATCTACACTGTTTGACATTCAATTTATGAATTTGTAGGAATAAATTACATCAAGTAATCTGATTGGTTCAAAGTCAGAAATGGGTGTGGTTAAACTGAATATTCAGCAAGAGAAGGGTTGAATGCTTATGAACAAGCCTGGCCAGGAATAGTGTGGTTAGGTAAACCGGCCTGCTCGCCATGTCCAAAATAGTGTTAACTTTGCAAATAAATTCCAAACCAAAACCTAATCCAGATTTTCAGTACATATATAAAGTGAAATAATCCATTTGATGTTATGTTCAAGATATCTAACATTTAGCCATGAAAACAACCTGAAACTATTGAAGCCATGCCAAAATGCTCAAAATAATCCATTTGATGTTATGTTCAAGATATCTTTCTGGAACATTTAGCCGTAAAAACAAACTGAAACTAGTGAGGCCATTATCTCCATGCCAAAATGCTCAAAATATGTTTGCAAAGCTTGGTTATGGGTTCATAAGAAAATATGTATGTATTTAACTGCTAGAGTTTCTGTCATTGTAATGGTGAGGGTATTGAATTTGTTTTGATGTGGTTGTTTTGAGTGTAGATGGCTCATTTTTGAAGGACAGTTTGAGAGCCTGAGTGCTCATCTTGCTTTGTATGTTAAGGTACTTACCAAGTAGTTAGCTTGCTTTTTATTTCTGTTGGTCATTCATGTAAATTTTAGAGCATACATAATAATAGAACATACACATGTACTATGTTCCTTATTGAAATTCTGTTGCACCTGTTTGTCAGTGAAATCTGATTTAAAATCATTCATTATATGATATTTATATTCTTGTAAACACTTATGGTCATTTAATAAGAACTCGGAAAGTCGCCAGATGCTTTTTTCCATATATTTACATATGAAATGACAGAATGTCTCTACTGATCTGAGCATAAAAAAGCCTTATATGATGGAAATATATTGTGAACAAATTTCATGCTCATGTGGGTTGAGCATAATAATTTTAATATACTGAGTCAGTCACATTTGGTCATAACATGTAATATCACACAGCAATGCCACAAAATGTTTTCATGACATCTGTGACTACTGACATTTTCAAAATAAGTTGTCAACAAACCAATGAGAAAATATTATGATACATGACCATATGATAAAAAAGAATTTCCCATTTGTGGTTGTTACATTTGGATTAGTATGAAAATTGCCAAATGACCCCTCATCCAAGCGTCCGTGATGGATGAGGGGCATTATTGGAGTTAAAGCCGGAGGCTTGAGCACATATACAGCATATTCACCCAGCATAACTGAACGAGGCTCTTTTAAAAGTTAAACTTGTTATTAATACTAAAACTGTGACGTCACTACTTGTATAAAACACAAGCGACACATCAGCTGATTCATAATTTTAACAAAATGTGCTTTGTTGCCCCAAAACCCCGAATTGGGTGGGAATCTAGAAAAAGGCATACTCTCCCCAAAAAAGGGAGGGATGTATATGTACTCAAGCCTCCAACTTTAACTCCAATAATGCCCCTCATCCATCACGGACGCTTGGATGAGGGGTCATTATTTCCCGTTAATGCCTCTGGCTATCGCACATATACAGCAACTTTAAATGATGCAACAAAACACATGAAATCTATTTAAAAAACAAACTTGATATACCAAAACTCTATTTAATCAAACTCAAAACCAGAGAAGACAACCGTTATCACATAAATATAGGATCTCTATGTACTTCAAAAAACTGAAACATCTAGACTTTACTAGTCCAGTTTATACCAGTCCAGTTTAAACTATCAGGACACAACTGCCCTTGCAAAACCTAGATTTCTTGGTTCAACTTCTCGTAAATAAAATTTCCTAAAGTTCTTAGCTGATGACCAATCAGCTGTCTTCAAAATCACATCCAAAGAACATCCTCAGAATCAGAATCAGAATCAGAATTGTTACTGGTGACACGTCAAATGACATTCACACACCAGGACCTGTGATGTGGGAAGTTAGTCCCTAGCTCTAACCAAAGAGGTAAATTTAGCTACACAATCATCAGCACCTTCAGCTGTCGAAATAATCGAATCGGGAAGGGCATTCCAATCTCTAATGGTTCTGGGGAAGAACGACTCTTCATAAATGTCAGTTCTTGCGCTAAGGGTCTGAAACGCCAACGAATGGTGATTTCTACAGTGTCTAGCTGGGGGAACAAGGTCATCTGTTGGAATGCTGGCAGCACCCTTTAGACCTTTGTATAAAAGGATTAGCCTACTGTCTTTTCTCCTTTTCTTGAGAGACTCCCATTTTAATTTTCCAAGTATTCCAGTCATGCTCCCAGTTTCAAAGCAGTAATTGCCTGTTACAAATCTAGCAGCTCTATTCTGAACTTTCTCAATTTCATCGTTTAGGACCACTCCACTGGGGTCCCAGATACAACTTCCATATTCCAAGATTGGGCGAACAAGACCTCTATATGCTGCCTCTTTTACATCCTGAGGGCACTGATGAAGATTTCGCCTCAGGAAACCAAGCGTTCTATTTGCCTTAGTACACATGTTGCTAATATGAGTATTCCATCTCAAGTTGTGTGAGATTGTCACTCCAAGGTATTTAATGGAGTCCTCATTCTCGAGGACCGTTCCCTCTAAGGTGTAAGAAGCCTCAACTTTATTAGATCTCTTCCTAGTTATCTGCATAATATTGCATTTAACTGGCTGAAATCTCATGCCCCATTTACGTGCCCAACATCCTAATCTATCTATGTCAGCCTGAAGTTTCAATGAGTCATCTGAATCTCTAATTTCCCGGTAACAAACACAGTCATCTGCGAACAGTCTTATTTCTGAGTCAATGTCAGTGGAAATATCATTGATGTACAGGGAGAACAAAAGTGGACCAAGAATGGTCCCTTGCGGGACTCCAGACAAAACTGGAGCCCACTCCGAAGATTCACCATTAACAACAACCCGCTGTTTTCTGTAGCAAAGAAAGGAATCTATCACTTAGATTTAAGTAGTTCATGAGGAGGGGTGTCGAAAGCCTTCTCGAAGTCCAGAATAAATGTGTCCACCTGCCCCCCTTTGTCCAAGATTTTTGCCGTGTCATTCATAACTGTGCTTAGCTGAGTTTCACAACTGTGCCTTTTCCTAAATGCATGTTGTCTGTCTGACAAAAGTTTATGTTCGTCCAAGTGGGCCATGATGTTCGAGCAGACTATATGTTCCAGTAATTTACACAGAACACAAGTCAGAGACACAGGGCGATAATTACGGGCAAGAGCCCTATCTCCTTTTTTAAAGAGTGGACAGATGTTTGCTAAGAGCCATTCTTTGGGGATTTCACCCGTATCAAGAGACTGTTGAAACAAGTGTGCAAAAACTGGACCCAACTCATTTGCTAGTTATAGCCCCGCTTTGAAAAAGTGGGGCTATATTGGATTTGCCATGTCCTTCTGTCATTCCGTGATTCCGTTAATTTGTGTTGGCTCCATAACTTTGTATCTGCTTAACATATTTTCATGAAACTTCACACAAATGTTAAACACCATAAGACAATGTGCAGAGCGAAGGAATTATAACTGTGGATTGGCTACTTTTGGAGTTATTGCCCTTTGAACATTTTCCGTAATTCCGTAATTCCGTGATTCCGTTAATTTGTGTTGGCTCCATAACTTTGTATCTGCTTAACATATTTTCATGAAACTTCACACAAATGTTAAACACCATAAGACAATGTGCAGAGCGAAGGAATTATAACTGTGGATTGCCTACTTTTGGAGTTATTGCCCTTTGAACATTGAAAAATGGCAATTTTAATTGTGTCCGCTTCATAACTCGAAAACCGTTTGAGATATTTTTAGGAAACTTCACACAAATGTTAAGCACTATGAGACGATGTGCAGAGCGCAGGAACCATAACTCTGCATTGCTTATTTTTGGAGTTATTGCCCTTTGAACATTGAAAAATGGCAATTTTAACAGTGTCCGCTTCATAACTCGAAAACCGTTTGAGATAATTTCATGAAACTTCACACAAATGTTAAGCACTATGAGACAATGTGCAGAGCGCAAGAACCATAACTCTGGTTTTCGTATTTTCTGTGTGTCTGTCTGTCTGTGTCTGTTAACAATTTTCGTGTCCGCTCCATAACTTTAAAACCCATTCACATATTTTCATGAAACTTCACACAAACATTAAACACCATGAGATGGTGTGCAGAGTGCAGGAACCATAACTCTGGATTGCCTAATTTTTGAGTTATTTCCCTTTGAATATTGAAAAATATCAATGTTAGCCGTCTTTGCTCGATAACTCAAAAACCATTTGAGATAATTTTATGAAACTTCACACAAATGTAAAGCACCATATTACGTGTGCAGAGCGCAGGAACCCAAACTCTGGATTGTCTACTTTTTCAGTTATAGGCTTTTGAATATTAAAAAATGGCAATTTTAACTATGTCCGCTCCATAACAGTTTCTGATATTTTCATGAAACTTCAAATAAATGAAAAGCACCTTGAGATGATGTGCAGAGTGCAGGAACCATAACTCTGGTTTGCCTACTTTAGGAGTTATTGCCCTTTGAACATTTAAAAAGGCAATTTTGACTGTGTCGGCTCCATAACTCACAAACCATTTGAGATATTTTCATGACACTTCACACAAGTGTAAAGCACCATGAGACAATGTGCAGAGCGCAGGAACCCTGACTCTGATTTGCCTACTTTAGGAGTTTTTACCCTTTGAACATTGAAAAAGGGAAGATGAAATTTAGTATAAACATGGACATTCTGGTAATGTATCATGCTCATTGAAATGAGGGACAAGGGCTCACAACTCTTAGAGTTTTTCCAGATAATGTAAAGTTTTCAACAGTTATTTCTTGTTCATAACTGTTTTCTCTGCAGCTTAAATAACTTTCTTCTCTGACAGCGCTGAAACGGGGCTATAGTCAGATCCTCTGACAGCTCTAGTTCCTTCAGGACTCTAGGATGAAGCTCATCAGGTCCTAAAGCCTTACTGGGGTTTAAGCCTTGAAGTAATTTGATCACTCCTGCAGCTGTCACAACAATATTATTCATGAATGGGGCTGAACGGGCCTCCGTGGCCTAGTGGATAAGAGCGCTGACTCTTAGTCATTAGGTCTCTCACCGCCGTAGGTTCGAGCCTCGCTCGGGCCACGTGTGAGACGCCAAGTTCTGCAACGGAAGGTCAGGTGGTTTTTCTCCGGGTACTCCGGTTTTCGCCCACCTCTGATTAACGATCGGCTCGATATGAGTGAAATAATCTTGAAAGGGCCGTAAAACCCAAACCAAAAAAAAAAAAAAAAAAAAAAATGAATGGGGCTGATCTTCCAGTCAATGGAACCTCCGTGAACTCAGTTTTATTAAACGCATCATTGAATTGACCAACTAGTTCCTCTGCCCTTTCAGAGTAGAAGTAAAACAAAGATCAGGAATTGATACAATTAACTTACTCCATCCATAAAAGACACCAATGGGAAAGAAATACAAACATTAAGCGACCAGACCATAATGGAAACCTAAACAAAGGAAGGCCATATGGACAGTTACTTTCCCACAAAATGGCCATATGGCCATCCAAAATTAAAAGACACAAGTGATACACACAGTAAGTAACAAACAACAACATAAATAAATCGCCACAGAAGAGCCGCCTTGGAACGGTCAGTGGAAGATTTCCACTGGGGGGCTTAAATCAATTTTACGTGGCCACAATCCTCGCCCTTACTTCCGTCGCGATTTAGACAAAAAATTGTTCAGTCCGCATGAAGGCCTCCTAACTCATCAGTGCAACATCTCCGTGAACACAGAAATCAAAGAACCACAGAGGTGAGACAACGGTGAGGACTCGACAGCAAGAAACCACTGAAATGCTGGAGCAAAAGAAAACCAACAGTTAGACTCCGATGAGCCCGACCAGAGACAGAGCATCAGGCACCAACCAACATTATCTCTTTAATTTTCAATAAGCCTTAACGTTGGAGCCGTCATAGAATCTGAGGCCTGACCCACCGGCTGTCTGATTCAGCAACCCCGTCCCCTCCCCTTTTATTAAGGGGCGGGATACCTTGCCTGTCTTTCTTCTGGCTATTAATATATCTGTAGAAGTCTCTGGGATTTGCCTTTACATCACCTACCAAGTTATTCACATACAAATCATGCTGATTTTTTATACCAAACTTGATTTCACGTCTCAAGTTTTCAAATTTTGTCCGGAGTTTACCACTTCCCGTCTTTTTTGCCTTTGCATGAATCTTATTCCTTATGCGAATTTTCCTTCTTATCTCTGGAGTGATCCAGGGAATAGAAGATACAGTCCTACTAGTTTTTGAGGGGATATGATTTTCGGCCGAATTATGAATGAAAGAAGTTATCAAATCAAAATTCTCCTGTACAGACCGAGCATCTGAATGACCATTAAAGTAATTCTCCTCTGCAAATCTGAGTGCATCCTTCCTCATAGTTTCATAGTCACCTTTCTGATATGAGTACACCTTCCTCCGAGGTTTCTTTATTGGTGGGATGTGAATTTTTAAATATCCGGAGACAACATCGTGGTCACTTAGTTTATCTGGGGAATGAATGTCTTCGAATTGTCCTGGCAAACTCGTAAGGATCAGATCCAATGTGTTCTTATCATGAGTTGGGAAGTTAACAATTTGTTCAAGACCATGATCGTTCATAATGTCAATTAATATTTGTCCTTCCGACTGACTCAGCATTGTGCCTTGTTTGCTGAGCCTGTCGGGCCAAGCAATGTCTCTGAAGTTGAGGTCACCTAGAACATGTACAGCCGGGAGTTTTTTACCCTTATGCTGCAATTTAATGCAATCCAGTTGGTCTTTAAACAACTGGAAGTTTTCGATTGTACCATTTGGTGGTCGATACCAACTTGCTACGAAGTGGGAAGTTTTATTTGCAAAAACCTTAACCCAGACCGATTCGGTGTCATTTTCAAGTTCCATGAATGGCATGTGAGGGATGTCTCTATGAATGAGCAACATCACCCCACCGCCATTAGAGTTCCTATCTTTTCTGTACACACAGTACTGACAATTTTCAGGGAAAAGCTCAGATGTAGTAATTGAACTGTCAATCTTTGTTTCCTGAATAGCAACAATATGAGGTTGAGATGTATCGAGGAAAGCTAAAAGTTCAAGAATTTTCCCTCTAATTCCATTTATGTTTATACTGCAAAGTTTCAAACCTTTCACAAAATTTGACTTAGTTTCATCAGCAGTCGAAGATTTGCCTCTCTTATACTCTGACAGATGTTCAAACCTGTTTGGCTTACTCAGTTCTACATATTCATCAAAGAAGGAGTCTGAAAAGTTACAGACCTCACATTTTGGACATATCCAGTGGCAGCTTGAGTTTACCAATGTGCCATATTCTGCATCTGAAATGAAGGAACAGTCAGTGTGTATCCACATTTCACATTGATCACACTGAACGGCTTTGTGGCCATTAAGGACAGCACCACTACAAAGACCACAGTCAGCTTTGCAGTCTTTGCAATACCAAGTTCCAGCTCTAGATTCAATTTCTAACAATTGACTGTTATCCAAATCAGAACATGAGGAGTGAAAGCGCTTGTTGCAGTCCTCACATTCTATCCATTTCTCGGAACCTTTGCAATATTTTTTGCAGAGTCCGCAGCGAAACCTTGGGCCGGGGTTAGTTTCAATGTCTCCGGCCAAGATTAGAAGTAAAGCCAAGTTTGTACCGCGCGAGGACTTGAAGTTTCGCAAGCCCTCCGAACACCTTCTGTTCCCATTTTTCCTTGTAAATGCCAAGTACTGGGAAATTCTACTACTACTCTCCTTAATTGTAATATTGCACCCCTGATTTCCATCATCTGGATGCATTCTAGAAGTTGTTTTCCAAAGAGTGAACCCAAGAATTAAGACCATGGGAAACAGGGAGACCTTCATTTTAATATACTGGGTAGTGATTTGATTATTTCTAATGATTTATTATGGGGTGTCAAGCAGCAATCCTGATTCTGAGTTTGTCACAGCCAGCACACTGACAGCTACAAAGGACTATACAGTATACTGGTCCAATTATATACAGCTCAGCACACTCAAATATCTGACAACACACAGGCTCTCCAGAAAAATGAATGTGACAAGCGACCTAATTTTGATCCTAAGAATTTCAGTTTACGTTACCCCACCCACTAGCGAGGTAATGGCGGGAAAGAATGTCAGCAATTTTTTCAATCTACAAGACAAACAAATCACAATCTAGGATAACCAGCAATAAAATGTTGCTGGTTTACGCTTGTCTGTTATGAATCAGACAAGAAACCAAACAGCTATCCAAGAAAAAAACTTCTCTTTTAGTGAGCTATTTTTTTCCAATTCCGTCCAGGTCGAACGGAACATCCTTTTGAGAAAGCTGCAGAAACTGCAGCTGAACGGTATGAATGTGCCTTAAACTGATGTGTGTCTATACCAGCATTAAATAAAACCGTTTTTAGCCATCTAACAATAGTACATGAAGTCACAGAATTAAATGAACAGTAAGAAACTAGCAGTTGTTGTGACTTTCTAACACTTTTAGTCCTGTCAATATAATGCATTAAAGAATGCATAACGCATATTTTCTCATCTTCATAATGATGCAATTCAATAACAAAATGTTTATCCTGTTTAGAGGTTTTCAACAGATTCCTAAAATAGAACACTACTTTGTTTTCTCTAATGTTCATACAATCTAAATTTAGTGAGACCAATGTTTGAGCCCTCGGAGCTGTAGTCAACGCTATCAAAGCTGTAACTTTTAAAGTCAATAATTTCAAAGATAGCTTCTCCAGGGGAAAAAGAGAACTCAAATATCGGAGCACCACAGAGACATCCCATATAAAAGTATACTTCGGTGTAGGCAATCACTTATAATACAAACCCTCCATGAATCTGGAAATAAATGCTGGATTGTTACACCAGACATTATCAAAAAAGACCAATGTCTGAAGTAACATAGACTTATGTGTGTTAACCACAAAATAAGATTTTCCTTCATTCACAAGGAAATTAAGATAAGAAATCACAGTTGCTTCAGACGCAATAAAGGGATTTGTTTGTCTAGAAAAACACCAAAAATACCATTTGTTCCAGGCCAAACCATACTGTTTCCGTGTTCCTTCCCGCCAGGAATTGACAATGAGGCAAGCTGCAGTTCTTGGAATTCCTTGACTCTCCAACCTCTTCCTGATAACATCACAGCGACCATAGTTAGACGTCTGGCTAATGGATGAGGTTGTCCGTTGTGGGGTAGAGTCAACAAATCTCTGTGACGAGGCAGTCTAACAGGGAAAGATATCATATAACGGTAAGACATTAACAAAGGAAACCACGATTGTGACTTCCAAAGTGGAATAATAAATATAGCTTTATCCACCTCGTCTGCAACCAACTTATTTATAACACGTCCTACTAAATTAAAAGGCGCAAAAATATATGGAGTAAAGCAGTGCCATGAAAAAAAAAAAGCATCTGTCTTATAGGCACCAGGCTCTGGGAACCAAGAAACAAACTTGTCCAGTTGTTTATTCAAACGCGATGAAAACAGGTCAATATCTGGAATAAAAAACTGCTTACATACTCTTACAAAGATTTCATGTTTTAACTGCCACTCTGTGGAATCTGAAAAAGATCTCGAAAGGCAATCCGCTGTAAAATTTTCTGATCCACTTAGATGAGAAGCTGAAATATAAATATCTCTGTCCAAACAAAACTTCCAAATATTACCTGCTAGTTTATCCATATCAACAGAGTTCATACCGCCCATATTATTAATGTACGAGACTGCAGACACATTGTCACTCTGAAATTGCAAGTGTATGTTAACAGAATGGGCATAAAAAGATTGAAGTGCATAAAAAATAGCTAAAAGTTCTAGATAATTGATGGAGTGTTCTAACTCTTCAACATTCCATCTACCATTAGCATACCTATTAGAGTGCACTTCAAAAGCTCCCCAGCCTAAAAAAGAAGCATCTGACTTACAAATAATATCAACTTTCTTAGGACGAATCCTCTTTCCATTTCTCTGACGAACATTAACCATCCACCACTGCAACTCGTTTTTACTATCTGCTGACAAAATCATAATATTATCAAAAGCGTCAGGGCACTCAGAATCTCCCAATCCTCTCAGTTTATCTCGCTCCAGACATCTATAATGTAAAGGTGCATCATGAATAGCAAAAAATGCATTAATAATAAGACCAATAAATGATGCTAACTGTCTAACGACTATGACTTCCCTTTCTAACAAAACTTTCGCTAAATTGAAAATTTTTGTAATTTTCTCATCGGTCAAGAAAACACGGAATAGAACTGAATCAATCAGAAAACCAAAGAAAATGATTCTCTGTGTTGGTTCAAACACTGATTTCTTGCTATTTATAGTGAAACCCAAAGACTGTAAAGTTTTGGCAATAGTCTTAGTATTTTCAGCACAAATCTCTCTATCTTTGTTCATACTGAGTGAATCGTCAATGTAATATGAGCATCTTATACCTTGTTGTCTAAACCATGCAAAAATGGGCTTCAGGATCTTGGTAAACAGCCTAGGAGCTGCAGAGAGCCCAAATGGGAGACAAACAAAATGATAGAGTTGTCTGTCCCAAATAAACTTGAGAAAACGTCTAAATAAAGGGTTAATGGATACCGAAAAGTAAGCTTCTTGCAAATCAATACTCGTAAAATAATCTTTTTCTTGAATCAGTTCCAAAACCACCTTGAAATAAAAATCAAAAATGAGTTCCTTTAAGAGCAATGAAAACATTCATAAGAAGATGGGTCATACTACGTAGTTTCGGCTAATAAAGCCTCATCAGTGACCCTGTAATGATCCGGCAAAGAAAGCCAGAGGAAACATACTACAATTTTGCGAATTTCGAATAGGCAGTCGATTCAAAGACTGATATAAATCAAAATGGGGTCCAACTAATTAAAAACCTGTCTAGAATATGAGTCTAAACCAATAATTTATTTCTGATTTCTCAGAATATTCATGCTGATCTCAAAGGACCAAAAGTAAAATATAAACTGCACTATGGTTGATGTACGGGGAGACTTTTTACGGCCGCCACACGGCACAACACCAGCTGCAGTGAAGGCAAATAAAAATCAAAAATGAGTTCCTTTAAGAGCAATGAAAACATTCATAAGAAGAAAGTCTCTTGTTTAAAATGTTCATAATAAACAAAAAGATTGAGGTACTTCAAATTAATAATCGGCCTAAATCTCCCGTTAGGCTTTGGAACCACAAAGATGTTGGAAACAAACTGGTTATCTTCCCATTCAGACATCACAACTGCACCTTTTGACAATAAATCTTTTATTTCAAAATCTACACATTTCTGTTCTTCATCAGAAAAACTAATTTCCTTGGGAATTTTATCTTGAAAAGGTTCGGCTACAAATTCAATACAATAACCAGAAATGGTTTGCAAAATCCACTGATCATCAGTAAATTTTTCCCAAACATGACGACAATGTTGTAACTTGCCTATGGGACTCACCTCCTCTAAAATTAGGCTGTTTCGTTTGGGGCACTAGAAGTAACCGTAGCTGTAGCCTGTCTTTTGCCCCTAACCTGTCCAAATCTCTGACAAGGATAACCTCTAGGAACCATGCCATACATTCCACCATAATGCATATTCTGTGGGTAAGGCTGATATCTGAAACCGCCTCTAGTACCTCGAGCAAAAACACCTCTAGAGAAACCTCCCCTAGCTCTAAATGACTTACTATACCCATAAAAGCTAGGATAACTATCTTTAGCTAAAGAAACCCCAGTGTCACAGTTTTTGACATCTTTAGCCACATCATCACCAAACAACTTAGTAGAAAGCGGCATGCTAACATGACACAAATTTTGGTACTTCTTTTTCCGATGAGGCTTAATCATGTACCGTCTTCTAAGGGACAAATTATACTGTACCTGTCCCATCATAGTAATAGTATCAGAAAAGAGATTTTTTATCTCAGAATTACCGGCAATGTGAGATTTAAGTAGCTCGAAAAGCTTGATAATTTGAACAACACCTGTTGCTACTAAGTTCTGAATGTCAGCAAAGCATTTATCATAACTCTGAGCTCTTTTGTTCATAATTTTCCAAATTTCATTATTGACAGTTGGGCCACGCAACTTGTCACAATTTTCAGGAATTTTATATTTATTTATTATGTCATCTGTCACACACTGTGAAGTACAGGTAATGTTTATGAACTCGGGTAAGGACGATGAAATTGCAGGCCCTTTAACTGGACCTTTAACTTTAGGCAAGCCCCAGGAGTCATTATCAAGTTTTTCAGGACCCGAGTCCGCCTCACTGGAAGACTCAAACATAGCATCAATATAATTTTTAGTCAGTTCAGCTGGCTGCAATGGAGCTCTTTTGGGTTTTTTGCCAGATTTATCAGATTTGGAAAAAGGAATTTGCTCCTCATCAGACTCAGTAACCTCAACATGCAGGTTTGGGAGATTACTCAAACTATCCCCAAAAACGTTCTCAATGTCCTCATCATCAGCATAATCATAAGAACCAATGCCCAAAGCAGTTCTGAGTTTAATAATTTCTCCCTCGGACAAACTATCAATGAGCTCTGTAAATGAACGACCTGACTGTTGACCACTGGTGGATGGCTGTTCCGCCGACATCGTCGGTGTTTTTGACTTGTTATTTTTACAAGTTTTGCTAGTTTTAGCTGTCACCGACTGACTAGCTTTTGCCGGTTGTTTTCCTCTTTTTTTGTCTTTTTTAGGTTGAACAGTAACAGAAACGCTTCGCGGCTCCTTTAAATCATCTTGGCCGAAACCGGAAAACTCTGAATCATTCGGATCACTCAAGAGGACTTCGTCCTTCTCGTTTGCCATAATAAATAAATGTCACACGCTAGGACTTCGTCCGTAGCAGGCAAAGACAAAGAAATATAAGAATATCACAAGAAAATATCAGAGAATTTCACAAAAAGTAAAGAAATTGAGCGTCAAATAACACGTTTACCTTTCAGCCACGCTGTCGAAAATATGAATCAGCTGATGTGTCGCTTGTGTTTTATACAAGTAGTGACGTCACAGTTATAGTATTAATAACAAGTTTAACTTTTAAAAGAGCGTCGTTCAGTTACGTTGGGCGAATATGCTGTACCGGTATATGTGCGATAGCCGAAGGCATTAACGGGAAATAATGGCCAAACTGGGGCACTGACTCAGTATAAGAAGATAGATAGATATGGCTTGTATAAACTGACCACTTATTCAAGATCATCTATTTATACATGCACTAATTGAAATGTACACAAATTAATCTTCTTTAAGGTGTTGTGAACCAAAGAATAGTTTATTTTGTAGTATATTCTTGTAAATTCTTTTAGGATATAAAACTAAAATTGTATTATGCACCTATCATTGTTTTCCCCCTACTTCAAAGTTTTCTGCTACCCAAATCATTAAAAAATCTGTTGTATGCTACAATTTTATTTATGGATATTTCTTACTAGTGTTTGAAGAAATATGCCTTCATTTTTACTGTTCAAAGTCAGAATCGATCTTTTTTATCTGTTAACCCTTGTCCTGCTGAGCCCCGGATACATGTTTTATCTTTCAAACAATGAAGATCCAGATCAGATGGCTTCTGAAGAAGCCATCTGATCAGGATCTTCATTGTTTGTCATTCAGCTCATGAATTTGTTGCAATAATTTGCATCAAGTAATCTGATTGGTTGATAATCAGTAGTGGGTGTGGCAAATATAAATATTCAGCAGGTCAAGGGTTAAGATTTATATAAAACCCCTGTCACACCAGGGCTGCGTTCTCACGGTGTCCAAGAAAAATGCAGAACGCCGAGGTGCGCGCAATACAATCGCAAACATCGCCGTAGCAACGCAGTAGCATCGCCAGTAGACGCGTTGGGATCGCATAGAATGCCAAGCGACGGCGCGCATTTTGAGCATGCTCAAAACAAACGCCGTCGCTCGGCGTTCTGATCAGAGCGCAGTGAGGTCGCCGTAAGGTTGCCATGCAGCGCAGTAAGGTCTCCTACAACGCTACAGGAGCTCGGCAGGGGCGCACATAGGTCTCCTACAACGACATATAAGCTCCACTTGTATAATTGATTAACTGATTGATTGATCTGATATTTAACGTCCCAGTCAGCACTGTATAGGTTATTTTGGAGACTTTGCTTCCAATTTTGTGGGACTTTTACCCGACTTTGAGATGAAATGACATCTCAAGCCCTGTCGCCCAATGAAACCAATAGAGTTTACACGTATAAGCATGTTTACACCAGTAGAGTTTACACGTATCTCGCACCGCTTTGCCTGGGCAGGCTTAGATCCTCTAAGCGGTTTACCAGTACTCCTGTGAGGTTGGTTTCAGCTCTGCGTGGAAGCATCATGCAGCCCATCTATTTCTTCCAGTCCCGATGGGAGGGGGCCGCCCGCTTGTATAAACAGTGGCTAGAGTAGAGTTTGATTGTGTACTGTCCCGAAAAAACTACTTCTGAGGTGACTCATTCCGGGTAAGGTAATGGCGATGGACTTGCTCCTGCTTGCGGTGATTGCGGTGGACTTGCTTCCGACGGCACAGGAGTACTGGTAAACCGCTTAGGGGATCTAAACTTGCCCAGGCAAAGGGGCGCTAGTCGGACCATCCGTGCTTATTAACCCTATTAGTTTCATTGGGTGACAGAGAATGAGATGTCATTTCATCTCAATGTCGGGTAAAAGTCCCACAAAATTAGAAGCAACGTCTCCAAAATGACCTATAATGTGTTGATGGGACGTTAAACCTCAAATCAAACAAAACTGTTCGACTGATGAAGATGTCTGTTTACACTTTGAGAACGTCTTCAACATGTGAGCGCCGTAAAAGCGCAGTGCACGCATTGAGAGCGCTGAAAAAGCGCAGTGCACGCATTGTGAGCACCATAAAAGCGCAGAGGAAGCGCCGTGAGAGCGCATACAATCGCCATCGAGAACGCTGCAGGATCGCGATTGATCGCCATGTAAGCTCCGTAACAACGTCTTGGTCGTTGTAGGGATGCCATTGCAGATCCATGTTCACAAAAATATTCAAAATTTCTTGCGATCTCGCGGCGTTCAGAAAAATTAAACAACACCGTCCCATCGCAGTAAAAATGCGGCATAGTGTGACAGGGGCTTTATCTGTTTCTGTTTAGTTACTTTTTTAAGACATTTTTTCATCATTCTAGGTTGAGACAAGACATTTGCATGACCCACTCATATCTCAAGGTCGTGAGAGAAATGAAGAAGAGAGAACTATACTGAGATGTATGACAGGGTATAGATACTCAGACAGGGATATAGAACAGGTGAGTTGAGTCATGTTGTGACATCCACTGATATCTGAGATATATAACAGAGTACACATACTTAGATAGGAATAAAGAACAGAGGAGTTAAATATCACCAAGGATATATAGAGATTATCATATGGCATTTTTCATATCATACCCCATATCAGCCCGAGACTCCCATATCAGCCCGAGGGCTGATATGTGTCGAGGGCTGATATGGGGTATGATATGAAAAATGCCATTTCATAATCTATTTATCATACATTTCACTTTTAAAAAAATTGTTCAAAATAAATTGTATTAATTGCATTTGCCTAATACCAACGTTACAACGAGAATCACATTATCTTCGGTCTAGCTATGTAATTAAAGAGATCCAAAAGTCTGTCAGCAATCCACTGCATCGTTCTTTCGCCCATTTTCCTCTCGTATTCGCTGCGCTGTGCCATGTTTTTTTTTTTTTTTTTTTTTTTGCCAAACAGTTCGAACAAACGAAAATATTTCAAATTGCAAATGGCGTCCTGAACAACCAATGCGAAATGCCGCACAAGGAAGAACGCTGCGTGTTCCGAATAGGGTGACGTCAGAGGTATGATAAAGGCTTAGGGGTGCGATAAAGGGTTGTGATATGGATTTTTGGGGTATGATAAAGCCCATGCGATATGGCAGCACGTGCAAGCATGATACTTGCATTGGTGTCACGTTCGTATCGTATATTCAAAAACTAAGTATTTTATACTAGATGTATGATAAACTCTTATTTATTTTATACTTAGCAGTGAAATCAATGCATATCTGAAACAAATAAAAATGATATCATTCACAAGTGAAATGATATCGTATCATTTCACATGTGACTGATACCATTTATATCATTTCACTGTAGCATGCCTGAACTTTTTTTTTTTTTTTTTGTTTTGTTTAAGTTATGGTCGAAAAAAGGGTTAATTTTCCTTATATTTACTAAGAATAATAATTCCTTATGTCGCTAGAATATATTTTGACGTTTGACGACAGAAGAGTGGCATTAAAACTGAATGAACAGGCGCCATATTTGACAACAGCAGCGCTGTGATTTTTGCCGACACACATCTCGGTCACAATTTAAATGCTCCCTCTAAGATTTAGGCTTAGCTGTCTTGTTACAAATGGTCTACATGGCGTACCAGTTCCCTGAATGTCTCAGTAAGCAGGTAAGAGTTTGTGCGAGGAAATATGGGCCCAAATCAGCGTGTTTTGTGTTAAACCGCCCGCGACCGACTGGTACACATGGAATCGATTCTACAGTGGCTTGGTGCATGCCACGTTGAGCCTTTAATAATAAAATGAACTTGAAATAAGCACAACGCATTCAGTAACGTACCTTGAAAAGCATTCTTTGAACTAGAAATGCTGAATCCAAAATGGCGATTTGTTTATGCTTTGAAACTGACAGTTGTGACGTCATGTAGCCAGGTCAAAATCGTGACGTCACCGCCTCGGGTCGATCAATAATTACCGTAAGTGCCCCAATAAATTATAAAATAAAAAGAAAATTAACTTTTTTTTCGACGGATACCAAAAATATTTCATCTCGTGTGTTGAAAACATCCTACTTTTCACTCGTGCTTCGCACTCGTGAAAATTAGGATGTTTTCAACACACTCGATGAAATATATTTGGTATCCATCTCAAAAAAAGTAAATATCCTCTATATATTAAGGTTAACAGAAATGAGGAAAAGAGAACTATACTGAGATGTATTGAAGGGTATAGATTCTCAGACAGGGATAAAGAAGAGGTGACTTCAGTAACACTGTGATATCCACTGATATCTCAAGGTTGTGAGAGAAATGAAGAATAGAGAGCTGTACTGAGATGCATGATAGGGCATAGATACTCAGACAGGGATATAGAATAGGACTGTGATATCCACTGATATCTCAAGGTTGTGAGAGAAATGAAGAATAGAGAGCTGTACTGAGATGCATGATAGGGCATAGATACTCAGACAGGGATATAGAATAGGACTGTGATATCCACTGATATCTCAAGGTTGTGAGAGAAATGAAGAATAGAGAGCTGTACTGAGATGCATGATAGGGCATAGATACTCAGACAGGGATATAGAATAGGACTGTGATATCCACTGATATCTCAAGGTTGTGAGAGAAATGAAGAATAGAGAGCTGTACTGAGATGCATGATAGGGCATAGATACTCAGACAGGGATATAGAATAGGACTGTGATATCCACTGATATCTCAAGGTTGTGAGAGAAATGAAGAATAGAGAGCTGTACTGAGATGCATGATAGGGCATAGATACTCAGACAGGGATATAGAATAGGACTGTGATATCCACTGATATCTCAAGGTTGTGAGAGAAATGAAGAATAGAGAGCTGTACTGAGATGCATGATAGGGCATAGATACTCAGACAGGGATATAGAATAGGACTGTGATATCCACTGATATCTCAAGGTTGTGAGAGAAATGAAGAATAGAGAGCTGTACTGAGATGCATGATAGGGCATAGATACTCAGACAGGGATATAGAATAGGACTGTGATATCCACTGATATCTCAAGGTTGTGAGAGAAATGAAGAATAGAGAGCTGTACTGAGATGCATGATAGGGCATAGATACTCAGACAGGGATATAGAATAGGACTGTGATATCCACTGATATCTCAAGGTTGTGAGAGAAATGAAGAATAGAGAGCTGTACTGAGATGCATGATAGGGCATAGATACTCAGACAGGGATATAGAATAGGACTGTGATATCCACTGATATCTCAAGGTTGTGAGAGAAATGAAGAATAGAGAGCTGTACTGAGATGCATGATAGAGAGATGCATGGTAGGGCATAGATACTCAGACAGAGATATAGAATAGGACTGTGATATCCACTGATATCTCAAGGTTGTGAGAGAAATGAAGAAGAGACAGCTGTACTGAGATGCATGATAGAGAGATGCATGATAGGGCATAGATACTCAGACAGAGATATAGAATAGGACTGTGATATCCACTGATATCTCAAGGTTGTGAGAGAAATGAAGAGGAGAGAGCTATACTGAGATGCATGATAAGGCATAGATACTCAAGACAGGGATATAGAACAGGTGACTTCAGTAACATCATGATATCCACTGATATCTCAAGGTCGTGAGAGAAATGAAGAAGAGAGAACTTTACTAAAATGTATGATAGGGTACAGATACTCAGACAGGGATATAGAACAGGTGAGACAGGCATGTAGAACAACACTAAGATAGCCATTTATCAGTTATTCCCTATACTAATTGCATTGTAACATACTGGCCTGATAAAGATATGCTATCTCAGGACAAGTGAGCTTTATCGGGTCAACGTGATATTGTACTTCTATGAACTGGACTACTGGAAAAAACAGCAAAACTGTAGAAGTGTACAAGGGGATTAACTGATAAATAGAATACCAGATTTGTGTCATTTGATATCAAGTTTATCAGGCTCGGCTTCGAGAACGCATGTAGAATAGCTCGGCAAGCCTCGCAATTCTACAAGTGTTCTCGAAGCCTGATAAACTTGATATCAAATGACACGAACCTGGTATTCCCTATATCTCATGGTTATGAGAGAAATGAGGAAGAAAGAACTGTACTGAGATGAATGACAGAGTGTAGAACAGGGGCCAGTTGTTCAAAACTAATGACATCGTTAGTTAACAAATCATTAAAATTTTGACCATTTAATATGGCAAATATACCAATATTTTTGCTGAAAAAATGTGAGTAGCTTTTGCATATGCAAAAGCTACTCACATTTTTTCAGTAACAATAGCAAAGTTTTATATAGTATTCTTGCTTGATCCGTTAACAATTTGACCACTAACAAGCTCATTAAGCTAACAAGGCTTTGAACAACTGGACCCAGGTAAGTTTAGTAGCAGTCTGATCAATCAATCCTCGATCCCTGATCATTGCCTTCACTTCTGTTTCACTGGGTGCTATATGGACAGCACTAGCCCCAAAGTCCCCACCACCACCATGATGATGATGATGATGATAATGATGATGATGATCTTATATTTCAGGTGAAGTTACCACTGATGCCTCTGGTACCACTAGGCCGCCATGGAACTGACAGTGTGGGGTGGCTACAGATGCCCCTGGGTAATATAGAGAGTTCGCCTAGAGTAGCTAGCAGGTCAGTGAGAACAATCTTATCTGGAATGGACACACTTTCATGGGAGGCAACTCTTTCAACAGTCTTTTTATCTCCCTTTTCAGTTTTTGTTCTGCCATCAAAATCCTAAAAATTCGGACTTGTTGTAATTCTCCTGGAATTTCAACAACTTTGTTCATGATCCAGCAAAGAGTACAAGAGATGCAAAAGGAATGGCAAACAGTGTAGACCCTGATCAGACTGCTCCTTCAGGAGCAGTCTGATCCGGGTCTGCACTGTTTGCTTAGGCCTATCTCTCCCAAAAACTTGGGATCTTTACGATACTTTTAAAGGAAAGAATTTGCGAAGAAGCAATTTTTTTCCTTTAAAAGTAGATCCCTTGTTTTGGTGGGGCTTAAAAATTGTTACAGCAAATAAGGAGTCATGCAAATTGCTTGCCTTATAAAGTGGAAGAAAATATATAAGTTTGTCCATTCTTGTTAACTGAAACGCATATATATTTATTGTTGTAGTGTGGGTGAGTGACATGTATCTTGATAGAAAAACTGAGCCTTTCTGTCTTTTATATTTTTGCTAGGGTTTGTGCTTTTAAAGTCAACAACATGAAGATTTTCAATTAGCGTGATGTGATGTATTACATAATAGGAATATTTATATTTATCATATGACGTAGCGTCTGAGAGTGTAATAACGCCATGTATTATTTTCGATAATCCACTAGTGGATTAAATATGCAAATTAGCTAGATACGTCCCGTAACGTTACATGTACGACGTCCTTAACAACGTCGCGTTAACTAATGGCGGAATATTGATATTTTTGTAAACAATCGTGAATAAAATGCGAAGATCCTCTATATAATACACTAATAATGGTGTAGTTTTTCTTTAGAATTGGGGCTAAGGTAACTGGAGACGTTATTCAGAACTTCCAGGGTAGTTCCTGATTTATCAGCACTTTTATAATATACCCATTTGGTAGCTGGCACTGCAAATGAGAATAAAATAGACAAAACAAAATAATTGACCCTGACAATGTTAAAAAGAATACTGATCACCTTAGCAAAAATGAAAATTTTAATGAGTGTGTGCATACATTATATGCAGTGTTGTCAAAACCTTTGGTATTCCTGTATATTGGCCTAAGCAAACCATTAGACCAAAAAACCAAAGCCCTGACCTTAACTAGTGATTGTTCCTGTTAAATCAATGATCTCTCTTTGACTACATGTATATAAGAACTTTTTTCACATGGGCAGTCTCATCTTTTATGATTAAAAACAAACATTCAGTCATAAGGCACATATGTTCTAGTTGTTGTATACCAAAAATCTTAATATTAGAGACTGCACTATACTGGCTGTTTGTCCATGTTGTACATGTGTATGTGGTTGTGTAAGATGCATGGCTTCCACCTTAAAAATCCTGTTATTCATGGATATTTTAGTAGTACAGGTTTGTTTGGTATGATGTGCAATATGATTGTTAAACAATTCAAAATAAGCAACCATAGCTACTATTATTAATTTTGGCAAAATGACCCTAGCTTATGTTATGAAATCATTCTGAGTCTGAGAATTTGGGGTTCTATTTAACCCATTTAGTACCGGAAACCCCAAAACGGGTACCAGGGCAAACAGTGTAGGCCCAGATCAGATGCCGCAGAATGCGGCGTCTGATCAGGGCCTACACTGTTTGCAAAACGTTCAGCCATTTTCCTAATAAATTTTGAAGAAATCACAACCTGACACTCCTAAATTTTGAAATGGACTCCTGCTGTATATAAGGAGGAAGATTCCATTTGGTACAAAAAGGGTTAAAGCTACTGGTGGTAGCTCCTACTGCGTGAGGAAGACTTTATGAGGTCAAGAAATGCTGAGAATTTGTCACTGAACTCAGACTGCTGAAATCACTATTAATTTTGCCTTTTCACTCAGTCAGTAAATTAGTCTTTCCTTCTGCTTTTATTGGACTAAATATTTTGGCCACATCATTTACAACTGATTGGTGTCTGTACAAGCTGTCAAACCATGTTGGTGCATGACATTGGGTCAACTGGATAAAAATCATTTTGGCCAATGAAATTTTGTGCTTATTAAAAACTCTTCTGACTTACCTGAATTTCTTGGTAGCAATTGGCTTAAATTGGTTGATAAATCTTGTCTTTCTGGATTTCAATTTAAAACTTTAGTTAAAGACCTTGGTTTTAACCATAAAAGTTAAAAAATTACAAGATGTTGTAATTTTGATCTTGCTTAGTTGTTGATTTACATTCATGCTTACATTATCACTTTTTTGAACTCTTTAGTGAACATGTACAGTAAAACCTGTCTTAGTGGCCACCTCTGTTGAACAAGCAACCGGTCTTAAGTAAGCAAGTGTTTGTTCCCCAAAAAAAGACAAAGGCTTCAATTTTCACCTGTATTAAGCAAGCACCTGTCTAAAGTGAGCACAGTTTGGTTATCCCTCAGGTGCTTGCTTAATACAGGTTGGACTGTATTTTCCTTTTGAAAACTACCAACCTGTGACGTGCAGTCATCTACATATTCAGCTTACATTTATTATATGAGCCCCATCATGAGTAAACCTGTTCTTAGGTTTTGCTACCAAGTACCTTAGAAATCCTAAAAATTTGGACAGCTTGAAAACTTGCTGTAATTCTCCTTAAGTTTTAACAAATTTGTTTCATGATTCAGCAAGGGGTCCAGGAGGTGCAGATGGAATGACAAACAGTGTAGACCCTGATCAGACTGCTCCTTTAGGAGCAGTCTGATCTGGGTCTGCACTGTTTGCTTAGGCTTATCTGTATCAATACTAAGGAACATTATGGTAAGACACAAATGGCCTACTCGGTGATACATATAACAAGGGTCTTGAGAAACTAAAGGTATTAATATTGTTGTAGTCTAAGCAGTGAATGCTATGGTGTTGATCAGGCTATGTGGATGTACAGGCTGATCTGTACCATTCTTGTTTGTATATGGCAAAAATAGCTTTTCTAATGATGTAGCTAAAATTATATATAATGAGTCATTTGGCTCCTTTTTCCTAACCAGAAGTAAAACACATGATCCGTTGTCATCATGGGTAAGTAAGCAAGGACTACAGACACATCCATTCTCCATACAGTTTATGGTGGAAGTTTTATCAAGTTTTAATGAACTAGAAATACAAAATTATAAAAACTTTTGGTTGTATTATCAGCCTTTCGAAGACAAATCCGCTTTTGAAGAATTGTCTAAATATTCTGAAAGCTCAAAGACTAGCATCATTAAACAATTTGATTTGACTGCCCATGACCTTGAGGTCACTGTCATTGGCATTACAATGTTGTGCAGACAAGACACACACAGTCAAGCTACATGGTCCTGTAGCAGGTCATAGTTTTGTATTTCTTTGGCTATTAGACACACTTGTCTGCAACGTACAGTGAATCTTCAATGGCTCAAACACCAGTGGCGTGTTAACCATGGCTATTTCAGACTCATTTTTTGAGTCCCTAGGAAAAGTTCATATAACTGTAGATATACGATATCAGCTGGCACATGACAAAACCTACAATAAGACTGGTGTGACCAGCACAGACTCAAACCATCCTGCGCACCCATCCACTAGGACAAGACCTTATGCTTATGTCTCTTTGCATAGATATTAGTCTGTAGTAGGTACATGCGATCAGCAAAGACTCTGATCAGACTGCACGAATACACAGGCTCATCTGAACCTTCGCTGGTCGCTCAAGCCTTCTTGCAGATTTTGTCATGCTCTGGCTCATATCATCTTTGGGACAACTTAGGGAAATTTTTTCTTATTTATATTGAAAATGTTTATGTGTCCTTCTTAGAATCACTTCATTGAATAAGTACACATGACACGCCTTTCTTTTCAAGGGAATCAGTACCACCCCCGCCCATAGGGACTTGAAGAAATATATGGGCTGCACGATGCTTCCATGCAGAGCTGAATCCGGCCCACACACTAGTACTGGAAAACCGCTTAGAGGATCTAAGCCTGTCCAGGAACCGCGGTGTGAGAATGACCGTCCATGCTAATAAACCCTATTGGTTTCATTGGGCGACAGGGCTTGAGATGTCATTTCATCTCAATGTCGGGTAAAAGTCCCACAAAATTGGAAGCAACGTCTCCAAAATGACCTTTACAGTGTTGACAGGGACGTTAAACCTCAACTCAAACAAACAAATCAAGGGAATCAGCATGATATCACTATTATGCATACTGACCTGTGTTATGGTAACACCTTGTGATTTAGTGCATTCGTTCTTATCCCCAGAATGATTGTTTTTCTTAAGAACATTTGTGATACTTGTATTTCTTTTATTTAAACTCAAAAACGTATGCTATGGGTACTCATTAGAACGGCCTCATTGAGGCGGTTCTAACGAGTACCACAAGTTATGTCTTGGAGCAGAAATAAGAAAAATAATGTATACGCCCATTAACCCCTGTTTTCTCTATATGAAGTGGGGTTTAGGGGGGTGTTCATTTCACGGACTTGTTCATGTGTTGTGGCACTTTGATCAACACCTCAATGGCTCATACTACCCCTGTCTCAAACAAATTTTTATTGTCCCAAAGGTGTTTTGAGCTATAGAAGTTTTGCTCTGTTACTGACACGGTTAAAGGGATACACACTTGTAATTGTTAGTTGTGTTGTCAGCCATCACTCTGTGAAGATTCTTTAAAGTTCTTTATTTTCTTGTCTTTCTCTACTGCACAATGACATTTTCTTGCTTTTGTGGTAGAAATACTTTATCAAAGTATGATTTAATTGAATTTGGAAAGGTGTAGGTTTATAATTTTCACAGTTCTTCTTGTGGTAGAAAAGGGATATAGCAAAATTCTAACTAACAAATGGAAACTATTAAATATGAGACTTTAAACATCTCAATACATGTAATAAATGATAAATATATCAGACATTTGCGTTATTCCATGCAAGATTTGTATGCTGTCTGCCTGTTGACCTCTGGCACCATCCATTCTATTCAGTTCTTCTCATTAACCGATTTCGTACCAGAAACCCCAAAACGGGTACCCTGGCAAACAGTGCAGGTCCAGATCAGACGCCGCGTTCCGCGGCGTCTCATCAGGGCCTCTCCTGTTTGCTAAAAGTTCAGTCATTTTCCAAATAAATTTTGAAGAAAAAACAACCTGACACCCTAAATTTTGAAATGGGACTCCTGCTATATATAAAGAGAAAGATTCTCATCAGGGCCTCCCCTGTTTGCTAAAAGTTCAGTCATTTTCCAAATAAATTTTGAAAAAAAAAAAACCTGACGCCCCTAAATTTTGAAATGGACTCCTGCTATATATAAAGAGAAAGATTCTCATCAGGGCCTCCCCTGTTTGCTAAAAGTTCCGTCATTTTCCAAATAAATTTTGAAAAAAAAAAACAACCTGACGCCCCTAAATTTTGAAATGGACTCCTGCTATATATAAAGAGAAAGATTCTCATCAGGGCCTCCCCTGTTTGCTCAAAGTTCAGTCATTTTCCAAATAAATTTTGAAAAAAAAAACAACAACCTGACGCCCCTAAATTTTGAAATGGGACTCCTGCTATATATAAAGAGAAAGATTCTCATCAGGGCCTCCCCTGTTTGCTAAAAGTTCAGTCATTTTCCAAATAAATTTTGAAAAAAAAAAAAAACCTGACGCCCCTAAAAGTTGAAATGGACTCCTGCTATATATAAAGAGAAAGATTCTCATCAGGGCCTCCCCTGTTTGCTAAAAGTTCAGTCATTTTCCAAATAAATTTTGAAAAAAAAAACAACAACCTGACGCCCCTAAATTTTGAAATGGACTCCTGCTATATATAAAGAGAAAGATTCTCATCAGGGCCTCCCCTGTTTGCTAAAAGTTCAGTCATTTTCCAAATAAATTTTGAAAATAAAAAAAAACCTGACGCCCTTAAATTTTGAAATGGACTCCTGCTATATATAAAGAGAAAGATTCTCATCAGGGCCTCCCCTGTTTGCTAAAAGTTCAGTCATTTTCCAAATAAATTTTGAAAAAAAAAAACAACCTGACGCCCCTAAATTTTGAAATGGACTCCTGCTATATATAAAGAGAAAGATTCCATCTGGGCCTCCCCTGTTTGCTAAAAGTTCAGTCATTTTCCAAATAAATTTTGAAAAAAAAAAAACCTGACGCCCCTAAATTTTGAAATGGACTCCTGCTATATATAAAGAGAAAGATTCTCATCAGGGCCTCCCCTGTTTGCTAAAAGTTCAGTCATTTTCCAAATAAATTTTGAAAAAAAAAAAAACCTGACGCCCCTAAATTTTGAAATGGACTCCTGCTATATATAAAGAGAAAGATTCTCATCAGGGCCTCCCCTGTTTGCTAAAAGTTCAGTCATTTTCCAAATAAATTTTGAAAAAAAAAAAACAACCTGACGCCCCTAAATTTTGAAATGGACTCCTGCTATATATAAAGAGAAAGATTCTCATCAGGGCCTCCCCTGTTTGCTAAAAGTTCAGTCATTTTCCAAATAAATTTTGAAAAAAAAAAAACAACCTGACGCCCCTAAATTTTGAAATGGACTCCTGCTATATATAAAGAGAAAGATTCTCATCAGGGCCTCCCCTGTTTGCTAAAAGTTCAGTCATTTTCCAAATAAATTTTGAAAAAAAAAAACAACCTGACACCCTAAATTTTGAAATGGACTCCTGCTATATATAAAGAGAAAGATTCTCATCAGGGCCTCCCCTGTTTGCTAAAAGTTCAGTCATTTTCCAAATAAATTTTGAAAAAAAAACAACCTGACGCCCCTAAATTTTGAAATGGACTCCTGCTATATATAAAGAGAAAGATTCTCATCAGGGCCTCCCCTGTTTGCTAAAAGTTCAGTCATTTTCCAAATAAATTTTGAAAAAAAAAAACAACCTGACGCCCC
This sequence comes from Lucinisca nassula, assembly GCA_963580285.1. Taxonomy (NCBI): domain Eukaryota; kingdom Metazoa; phylum Mollusca; class Bivalvia; order Lucinida; family Lucinidae; genus Lucinisca; species Lucinisca nassula. The sequence goes on along the minus strand of OY757013.1, from coordinate 5,750,674 downwards.
TAAATTTTGAAATGGACTCCTGCTATATATAAAGAGAAAGATTCTCATCAGGGCCTCCCCTGTTTGCTAAAAGTTCAGTCATTTTCCAAATAAATTTTGAAAAAAAAAAAACAACCTGACGCCCCTAAATTTTGAAATGGACTCCTGCTATATATAAAGAGAAAGATTCTCATCAGGGCCTCCCCTGTTTGCTAAAAGTTCAGTCATTTTCCAAATAAATTTTGAAAAAAAAAAAAAAACAACCTGACGCCCCTAAATTTTGAAATGGACTCCTGCTATATATAAAGAGAAAGATTCTCATCAGGGCCTCCCCTGTTTGCTAAAAGTTCAGTCATTTTCCAAATAAATTTTGATAAAAAAAACCAACCTGACGCCCCTAAATTTTGAAATGGACTCCTGCTATATATAAAGAGAAAGATTCTCATCAGGGCCTCCCCTGTTTGCTAAAAGTTCAGTCATTTTCCAAATAAATTTTGAAGAAAAGACAACCTGACACCCCTAAATTTTGAAATGGACTCCTGCTATATATAAAGAGAAAGATTCCATCTGGTACAAAAAGGGTTAATAAAATCACAGTTACAAATGCTGTTATCAAATCTTTCATCTACTTTATCTGTACATGTTCATCATCCAAGTATTATTTCCGAAATCATAGGGATCATCCATGGTTTTTCATGCATTAAACTTCTCAGGTCCCGATGAAGCTGTTTGTACACTCAGCCTAGTGGCCTTGCGGGCAAATATTTTCTGAGGGACTCTGCAAATGTTATTGTAATGAAATAACCATGGATGATCATTATTGTTGTAACTTACTATTCCAACAGCAAATTATGACAAAAACGCCCCAGAACTCAATATAAATTCTTCAAATGCGACCATAAATCCAAGATAGTGGCTAGTTCAGAATGTTGTTAACAATGACGTCAGTTCTGAATGCTCCATTCAGGACGACAACATTATGTCACTCAACATATTGCAAACAAAGCAAGGCCCATCATGTAATATCAAAAGTTCAAAACCGATGTTCACACAGCACTTGAATTTCATGATTTTGAGCATGGGTTTTGTTGTTTGAACATGGCTTCTGGCTATTGATGTCAGCAGCTTGTTAGTCCCCAACAGCAAACCTATGGGACTATAGGTTTGCACATTGTCCAGCCACCTAGCTGCTGGCCATACTTCACCTAGATTTATCAAATTAAGTCTAGTGTGTCTTGTCATTGCTTATTTGTAGAAATGTAAATTCATGATATATGGGCCAGGGCACAGCATTTCCTACAATTTACATGTGCGCCCAGTGAAGACTCGGATCAGGCCGCACATCTGCACAGTCTGATTGGAGGCTTCGTTGAGCACTCTATAGATAGCTAAGACCCAATGCTCCTTCGTGAAGCACAGAAGCCTCCATGGTGTAGTGGTTACACTACACGCCTTGTAAACCAGGGGTCGCAGGATCGATCCTGGGCTTCTCCAGACTTTTGGGATGAGTCTTTAAATCGAGGTCCCGTCTCCGTATGACCTAAGATGTTGGTGGGACGTAACATTCGAACACTCACTCACTCCTTCATGAAGCAAGAGAAGTATCTGCTCAGACTATATGGATGCGCAGGCTCATCTGATTCTTCTATGCTGGGTGCACATGTAAATTGTAGGAAATGCTGTGCCCCGGCTCAGATATGTACATGTGTAATGCTTTCCTGTAAACATTCTAGTCATGATTGTATTTGGAGAGGGTTTGAAAGTCACTTGTAATCCAGTAAAACTTCAATAACACAAACATGGATGTAAAGTTTACCTTTGCTAATCCGCACACGCTCTTGAGTACCCAGCATTGCGATAACACACCCGTGCAATATAGTGCATTTAATCACATAAAAAAAATGGCTACCGGTACTTTCCTGATGAAAATCTGTGATATTTTTCTTATTTTCACTGCAAACATAGGTTGTGGATACTTGTTAGAACTGCCTCATTGAGGCGGCTCTAACGAGTACCTACAACCTATGTCCTGGAACAAAAATAAGAAAAATAATGTATACCCCCATAAACCCCAGTTTTTATGCTTCTGCCATTCGAGGAATGTGGAAAGGGCTTATAGCATTGCCACTGTCCGTCCGTTCGTCTGTGCGTCCGAAACTTAAACGCGGTCAATAACTTCCTTATTTCTTGGTGGATTTTAAAATGACTCTGCAGAAATGTTAACCATCATGAGACGATGTGTCACTTGCAAAACCCAGGTCCGTACCTCCAAGGTCAATGTCATACTTAGAGGTCAAAGGTCAAAAAAAGGGTCCGCAACTTAAAAGCAGTCAATAACTTACTTATTTCGGGATGGATTTTGAAATTACTTTGAAAAAATATAAACCATCTTGTCTTGTGCAAACCTAGATCCGTACCTCCAAGGTCAAGATTATACTTAGAGGTCAAAGGTAAAAAAATGGTCTGAAACTTAAACGCAGTCAATAACTTTCTTATCTCTGGATGGATTTTGAAATTACGTGGCAGGAATTTTGGCCATCATGAGACAATCTGCCTCACACAAAACAAGGTCCTTACCTCCAAGGTCAAGGTCATACTTGGAGGTCAAATGTGAAAAAAGGGTCCAAAATTTATACACGGTCAATAACTTTCTATGGATGAATACGAACATTGACATATTTTCAGGGGGGGGGGGCATCCATGTCCTATGGATGCATTTCGAGTCTCTATATAAAGTGGGGTTTATGGGGTGTTCATTACACAGACTTGTTCACGTGATGAGAGAATTCATCCAATAGCTACAGACATCCATATTTGGATATTTTAGGGAGGTTTTCCTGATAGTATCTTTAAAAGGTATGCTGTGTATACTCATTAGAACCACTTTATTGAGGTGATTCTAATGAGTACACACAATATACATGTATTTTAAAGAATATCGTAAAGATATCCTAAAGTGGTCGCCATTATGCCTAATGACCTGGCCTCAGTAGTTCGAGCTATACCTATCTCGAAAAATTATGGTCCCAAAGGTATTTGAGTTATTGAAGTTTGACTGTGTTAGCAAAATTGAAGTTCTTGCAAATAAAAGTTTATTTGCAACAGACTTGAAAGAAATATAACAGTACATTACAAAGCACAATGACCATGATAACTTGAAATGGGCATGAAGTAACTGCCTTTTATATGATCATTTTTGTAAATACACGGTGTTGGAAAAATGTGTTTTTGAGTTTACATAGGGAAAAAAGGCCCATTCATGGTCAGTATCCAAAAATTATATATATATATATTGTTAAGCTATTCACGATCAGTTTGCTATTTTTGTTAATGGCATTATTGGGTGATCCAATTTATATGCATATTGGTCTAATATCGAGCTATAATGAACAGTGTTATAGTCACAAAAATTGATCTAAGTCATTAAAATTTCAGGAAACGTATGTTAGGCGTCTTCAACACAAGTCAGGTCGACTTCGACAAATGGTCGAGACTTCCGTACGATCCAGTAACTGTTGATCAAGAATTAGCAGTACAGAAGAAGCGAATGTATCCTGACGACCAGAAACCACCATTCAGGAGACCAGGCACAACATTAAGATCACCTCAGAAATCTGCTAGAAATGTATCTTTCCAAGATGAAGTCAATCCCATTACAGGGTTAGAACCACTGGCAGTTCAGAAATTAAATCAGGGACTTCAGCAAGTCAGCATTGGCGTTGGAACAGACTGATTTTTCAATTCAAAAAGAAGTGAGATCTGGCCTAATAAATTTTAAAATACATGTACAAATCTATACAGCAATTTTACTATTCAGAACAGTAGAGAATATTGGTTGTTCTGCTCATAAATTTTTAAATGTCAACAATTGTTGACATTTTAAAATTTATGAGCAGACCAAGTTTTGTGGTCATGTGAGTTGAGCATGAAAGCAGTTTTATAAACTTGGGCCCTGTGCTGCAGTCTTGATAAATTTCAAAGACGGATAATTACATAATCAGAAGAAAATTATACTTAACCCTTGTTCTGCTGAGCCCGGATATGCCTTTTCTTTGAAACAATGTAGATCCAGATCAGATGGCTTCTGACGAAGCCATCTGATCAGGATCTACATTGTTTGCCATTCAGATTGTGAATTTGTTCCAATAATTTGCATCAAGTAATCTGATTGGCTGATAATCAGTAGTGGGTGTGGCATATATAAATACTCAGCAGGACAAGGGTTAAAATTGTAAAAATTCGGACATCTTGAGGACTTGCTATATTTCTCCTAAATTTTTTTTTGTTTCACGATCCAGATCACTTACAAACGTGACCATTTTCTATATATATGAAGACATGAAAAACATAGAAGATTTGATTTGGCTCCCTGTCTAGGTATGCTATTTATCAAGGCTGTAGCAGAGTTTCACTATCATACAATACATAGTTACTTTATATATAAACTGCTGTGTTAATTTATTATCTTATATTTGTATACAAGAATTTCACTGAATTCTTACAAATGACAAAATTTTATGGAGTTCTTTCAATATTATTTATTTTTATAGTATTACTGAAAAAAGATGTTGAGTCTCAAATAATTTGCTCATCTTTCAATTGCATTATTTTCATAGATTTTGTTTATCCAAAGATTTTAGTGCTTCATTAACCTTTTCCACTCTCTGGCTAATTCAGCAGATGACAAATTGTTGATACTTTTCTTATTTTTCCTAGAAAATAGGATTTGACATCTCATGCAAATTGTCTCCATTGGAGACAATTTGCATGAGATGACAAATACTTTTTTATGAAAAAAAAAAAATGTAAGAAAAACATTTCAAAATGTTGTCTGCTGAAAAATACCCAGCATGCAGTGTTTACCCATTTTTGTACCAGAAACCCCAAAACATGTACCCTGACAAACAGTGCAGGCCCAGATCAGTTGCCACAGAATGCGGCAACTGATCAGGGCCTCCACTGTTTGCTGAAAGTTCTGTCCACTCATTTTCCAAATAAATTTTTGAAGAAAACACTACCCGACACCCCTAAATTTTGAAATGGAGTCCTGCTATATATAAGGAGGAAGATTTCATTTGGTACAAAAAGGGTTAATATCAACCGAAAACTTGCATTTGATGATAATTCTGGTATACTTTTTCTTCAGTTTGTTCTTTAGAATCACATAGTTGGACCCATTCTACAGTAGCCTCATTTGTGAGCTGGTGCTGTGTATCGTTCGGTACCAGGGAATCTAACTGATATTGGTTTACTGTTAGGTGAGGCCTGTTGGCCTTCCAACAAGTGGAGGAAGAGGGGCATAGTTTTGTTTCTGTTGTTGCTCCATCTTCTTCTCTGTCCTCATGCTCCTCAGCCCCTCGCATCAATCGGCCCCCGCCCATAGGGGCTTGAAGAAATATATAGGCTGCATGATGCTTCCACGCAGAGCTGAATCCGGCCCGCAAACTAATACTGGTAAACCGCTTAGGGGATCTAAGCCTGTCCAGGAACCACAGTGCGAGGCGGACCGTTCATGCTAATAAACCCTATTGGTTTCATTGGGCAACAGGGCTTGAGATGTCATTTCATCTCAATGTCGGGTAAAAGTCCCACAAAATTGGAAGCAACGTCTCCAAAATGACCTTTACAGTGTTGATGGGGACGTTAAACCTCAAATAAACCAACCAACCCTCTCATCAATCTCCTATACTGTTTCTTCTTTCTCTTTTCCCTTTCTGTGGCAGACCACACAAAAAAATGGAGAAAATTATTTTCAGAATTGTCATCCAAAAAAATCTTTTTGTATTGATATGATGGCATTAATTTGTATTGTCCTCATAAAATTTGGTCTATAGAGATAAGGGCATTCAGCTTTGATGCTGAAGGTTCTGGTTTCAGAGTCTAGCTTTGGTTAGTGATTAAAGATCTCCCTGTTCACCCAGCAGTGAATGGGTACCTTATCATCGGAGGGCTAAAGGGAATGAAAAAATATGCTTGTGTAGGAGCAATATGACCTTGTTGTATGATAAGGGTCAACACTCTTTGAACAGGCATATGTATTTGTCCCAACATTTTGTATAGTTATATATAATATTATGTTTCTTTTAAGGGGAATGGGAACATCTTCAGGGGAGGCAACTACTGCAAAAGTATTTTTGTCTCCCATGTCAATAGGGGTCAACTCTCAAAGAAAAGAATTTGCTCCTAAGGAGCAAATTCTTTCCTTTAAGGGTTGACCCCTTTTTCATTGGTACAGGGCTTACAGAAAAGCGAACAGAAAGTCCCGAAAGTTGTCTCCCTCTGAAAAATGGCGGAAAAATCTGCCAGGTGTTCCCATTCCCCTTAAATGTGCCTTCACCTTCTTTGTCTGTTTTCTGGAGTTTAAATAGTGTCTTATTATATCTGCAGTATTTTATTAAAAAGTATTCTTGAGATCAATTTTAGCTTGACCTTTGAATAATATGTCTTATTATATCTGCAGCATTTTATATTGCACTCTTGAGATAAATTTTAACTAGCCCATGGAATAAATTTACGTACAAACAGTAAAGGTTCTGGGTCATCATACATCACGAAAACACCCCCTTGAACCCCACTTTTATGTAGTAAATTTTGGGTTAGCAGGGATAAACCTTATTTTTTCTTATTTCTGCTCTAAAATACAGATTGTGAGTACCCACAATTTATATTTTGAGCAGAAATATTTTTCATATTTCTGCCCTAAAATATAGATTGTGGGTACCCACAATCTACATTTTGAGCAGAAATAAGAAAAATATCACAATTTTTCATCTTAAAATTTTCCTTTTTCCGGTGATAAAATTTACAATGTATTTGTATAGGCGTGTTTTCATAATGGTGCATATAAAGTGGCAGGACCCAGAACTTTGAGTTTTGACTTATTCTTTGTATTGGCCTAGAAGCTTCTGGCCCGGACGAGACAGTGACCAAATGAATCACCCTTATGCCGTTTATGTGTGCAGTTAGGTATTTTTATCACATGGGTAGGCCTGTTTATGTTATTTATGAGCATAGTCTGTGATATAATAATATAAAATCAAATACATGTACAGTCAAACTTTCAATGGCTTGAATACCTTTGAGGATAATTAAACTTTGTTCTACACAGGGGTAGTTTGAGCCAATGAGGACTGTTCATAGACCAGGTCAGAATGATTTGGGTACATCTTTTTGATTTTTAGCTTACCAGAGCCGAAGGCTCCGGGGGAGCTTATAGTATAGGCATTGGTCCGTCTTCCGTCGTCTTCTGTGTCGTCAACATTTTCAAACAACATCTCCTCTGAAACTACTTGGCCAATTTAAACCAAATTATATGTGGAGCCTCTATGGGAAGGGGGAACGAAAGTTTGTTCGTGAGGACTGGGTCACATGACCAATATGGCCGCCATGCCCATATATGGTAAAAACCTTTAAAAATCTTCTTCTCAAGAACCAAATAGCCGATGATCTTGAAACTTGGTATGCAGCATCGGGGACTCGGGGCCCTACCAAATTTGTTCAAATGATGACCTGTTTAATGTCATGGTCAACTTTGGTCACTTAGATATTTGTAGGGAAAAATGGCAAAACAGTGGATTTTTCTGATTGTATATTAGATAGTGGCATCAGAAATGGTATTTACTATGAGCTGAATGGAAGTTTATCAGTTTCAAAGGTCAAGGTCATTTTCCGTCCTTTGTCCAGGACGGCTCAGATTCAGTATTTTTATCTTCTTCTTCACTTAAACTACTTGGCCAATTGAAACCAAATTACATGGGGAGCCTCTATGAAATGGGGGAACGAAAGTTTGTACGTGAGGACTGGGTCACATGACCAATATGGCCACCATGCCCATATATGGTAAAAACCTTTAAAAATCTTCTTCTCAAGAACCGAATGGCTGATGATCTTGAAACTTGACATGCAGCATTAGACTCTGGCCCTACCAAGTTTGTTCAAATGATGACCTTTGGTTGACCTTGACCTGTTTAACGTCAAGGTCAAATTTGGTCACTTAGATATTTGTATGGAAAAATGGCAAAACAATGGATTTTTCTGATTGTATATTAGCTAGTGGCATCAGAAATGGTATTTACAATCAGCTGAATGGAAGTTTATCAGTTCCAAAGGTCAAGGTCATTTACTGACCTTTGTCCAGGACGGCTCAGATTCAGTATTTTTATCTTCACTTAAACTACTTGGCCAATTGAAACCAAATTACATGTGGAGCCTCTATGGAATGAGGTAACGAAAGTTTGTTCGTGAGGACTGGGTCACATGACCAATATGGGCTGCCATGCCCATATATGGGACAAACCTTTAAAAATCTTCTTCTCAAGAACCAAATGACCGATGATCTTGAAACTTGGTATGCAGCATCAGGGACTCTGGCCCTACCAAGTTTGTTCAAATGATGACCTTTGGTTGACCTTGACCTGTTTTATGTCAAGATCAAATTTGGTCACTTAGACATACATATGTATGGAAAAATGGCAAAGTAGTGGATATTTCTGATTGCCTGGTAGGCTGTGACATCAAAAATGATATTTGCATTTAGCTGAATGGAAGTTTATCAGTTCCAAAGGTCAAGGTCATTACTGACCTTTGTCTTGGATGGCTCAGATTCAGTATTTTTATCTTCTTCTCCAGTAAAAGAGCTGTGCTGATTGAAACCAAATTACATGAAACGCCTCTATGGGGGTGAGGCAATTAAACATTATTTGTGGTATTGTTGTCACATGACCAAGATGGGCAGTTGTCAGTTTCTGGCGAAAGAATGTGACCAGGAAAGTGTTGATAGGTAAACTGACCGGCTCAAAAATGACCTAAATAGTGTTGACTGGGCCGTAAAACTCCAATACAAACAAACAAACAAATGACCAAGATGGGCACCTTGCCTGTATATGGTATAAACCAGATGACCTCTGGTGAGAGTAGTGGCCCATGGGCCTCTTGATTATAAAATATGGGTGTGTTGTATGTACTCATTTGAATTGTCTCTTTGAGGCGATTCTAATAAGTACTTTCAAGAAACCCATTACAACAAAGCGGGTATGTTGTATGTACGGGAATGTTATGTGTGCTCATTAAAATTGCCTCACTGAGGTGATTCTAATGAGTACACACAACATACCTTTTAAAAATACAGTAAAACCTGTATTAGCGGCCACCTCTATTAAGCAAGCAACCTGTCTTAAGCAAGCATTTGGTTCCTAAATTGGGCAAATGTATTAAATTTCACCTGTATTTAGCAAGCACCTGTCTAAAGCAAGCACAATCTTGGTTATTCCTTAGGTGCTTGCTTAATACAGGTTGGACTGTAAAGTAAGAAAAAGCCCTAAATATTTGTTATCTGGAACTATGACACAAATTGCCTAGGGAGTCAAGATTAAGTTCGAAATAGCCAAGGTAAATGAATCATTAGTGTTAAAGTAATTGAAGTGATCTTAACCCTTGTCCTGCTAATCCCGGATATGCCTTATCTTTGAAACAATGTAGATCCAGATCAGATGGCTTCTGACGAAGCCATCTGATCAGGATCTACATTGTTTGCCATTCAGATTGTGAATTTGTTGCAACAATTTGCATCAAGTTATCTGATTGGTTGATAATCGGTAGTGGGTGTGGCATATATAAATATTCAGCAGGACAAGGGTTAATAAGTACACACTACATACCTGTTAAAGATAAAGTAAGAAAAAAAAACCTAAATATCTGTTACCCGGAGCTACAGGACAAATTACCCTAGGGAGCCAAGAATGAGTTTGAAATAACCATGGTACATGAACCACCTGTTTTCGAGTCATTGAAGTTCTTCTGCAATAATTTTTAGAAAGGGATTATTATCTTTAAGAAAGCTTGAACACCATAGAATTAAAACTGGAAGTAACATGCAGCATGTTTTGCATAAATATCTGTGATTATTAAAAAAAAAGGTATTTTTATTATGTTTTGTTTTGTGTGTTGGATAGTTTTGTGAATGTTTCAAGAGTTGTTGTTTGTGTACTGTTTCAGTTCTTGTCAGTGCATGTTTTATGCTGTGATATATGCTCACCCAAAGTCAGTCAGAAGCTGGTGAAAAGTTACATTAGGAAAACATGTCCTTGTGAAATAATGGCGTCCAACATGGTGTCAGAAGTGACAAATTTTAGCTAAAAATGATAACATCTTTCTTATTTCTGCTTTCAGCATAAATTATGGTTGCTCATTAGAACCGCCTCGATGAGGCCCCACAATCTCTTTTTGAGCAAAATTAAGGCGGGTATTGTATAACCCACGTAAACCCCACTTTTCACTATTTAAAATGGGGTTTAGTGGGGTCTTGGACTTGTTATCGTGATGAGCAGAATAGAAAATAAAAAAAAAATAAAAAAAAAATTAGTTGTTCCTCTCCAAATACAAATATATTTGATGTGTGCCTTAGCTTTAAAAATTAGCCTTACAATAGCCAAACTCTTTTAGTAGCCAGCATTTTTAAAGTTTTTTTTTCTTATTTTTCAGCAAAAATAAGGCTTAAAAGTACATGTGAATCATATGCTGGGCAGATGTTTCACATGAAATATCAAGACTTAATTTCACTGAAAACTAATGAAAGAAAAAAAAAAGATTGACATCTGTTCTTGAATTTTCTGCTAAAACATGTAGCAAACAGAGACCATATAAACCATAATTATTATTTCCAGATAAATTGTCCTTCAGGAAATGGGTATACCTGGCGCATTATCTGCCATATTTAACCCTTCTCTTGCTGAATATTCATTTAAGCCACACCCATTTCGTTATATCAACCAATCAAATTACCTGATGTAATTTACTCCTATAAATTCATAAACTGAATGCCAAACAGTGTAGATCCTGATCAGATGGCTTCTTCAGAAGCCATCTGATCTGGATCTTCACTGAAAAGATAGGGGTTGTCGTGAACAGCAAGAAGGGTTAAAGAGTTACAACTTTCAGAAATAGACTCCTATTGGTAAGGGAGACAAACATATTTCTAGAAGTGTTGCCTCCCTTGGTGGTGTATCCATTCCACTGACATCTGGGACATACCGTTTCATATACCACAACCTCTTTATAACAATATAAATGGGGTCCAAAGCAGAAACTGTGTTAGTTAACTGTTATATACAAAAATGTATAGATTATATAGAAAAATGATCATTTATGATCATTTTTCTATATAGTCCATACATTTTTGGGATCCATCTTGAAACCATGTTATATCCAAAACTGTCTTGTAACAAAGTGTTATAACAGTGCTATAATGAGGTTGTGGCGTATTTTAAAAGGAGACTGCTTTAGTTTCAAAGAATAATTTCGAAATGTTTTTCCAGTTAAACAATTTGCATCGCTTAAAATAAAATCAAAGTACTGAAAGTACTGAGGAAAGTTGATTTATGAGGAATAATTATTATATAACAATGTTAGTCGTAGATCAAGCAGTTATCTAGATATTTTGTTGAAAAAATCTAGACTAACTTCCCATATCACAGGTCCTGGTGTATGAATGTCATTTGACGTGTCACCTGTAACAATTCTGATTCTGATTTGACAAGGTCCCAGACGGTTAAAAAATTCGACAAAGAAAAAAATAATTCATCGATTGTTTTGAGTTAAACGAGAGGTCAACCCTAGTGGATCATTTTTGTCGTCTCCAAGAGAAAGGGGGGGAAAGAGATAGAAGAGACAGTAGAGGAGATGAATTGTTTGTTTGTTTGTTTGATTTGACGTCCCCGTCGACACTGTAAAGGTCATTGTGGAGACGTTGCTTCCAATTTTGTGGCACTTTTACCCGACATTGAGATGAAATGACTTCTCAAGCCCTGCCGCCCAATGAAACCAATAGGGTTTATAAGCATGGACGGGCCGACTCGCACCGCTTTGCCTGGGCAGGCTTAGATCCTCTAAGCAGTTTACCAGTACTCGTGTGCGGGTCGGTTTCAGCTCTGCGTGGAAGCATCATGCAGCCCATATATTTCTTCAAGCCCCGATGGGCGGGGCCGCTGTAGAGGAGATGTAAGTGAGGGACAGAGGAGAAAGAGAAAAATGAATGGAAGTGTAGAAACAGAAGAAATACCACCCCCCCCCCCACACACACACACACATACACACACACTCTACCGTTACCTGCTGCAAGGACAGCAGGTGTTGCCCAATTGTAAGTCAATATTAGCTGGACTCCCCAGTGACACAAGATTGCCTCACTCAGCTACCCCCACGAAGTAATCAAAGCACTGAGAGTACTGGTGGGTCGATCGACTCTGAGTGTAGGTTGGGAAAATAGTCGTGAGCTGAGAATCGAACTGTTCGTTTAACTTAAGCAAGCACAATAGAGCTGATCAGACATCGCGTTATGTGGCGTCTGATTATGTAGATTCTGTTTGCCAATGCCCAAGTGTACGAGCACAGTCCACCCGCCCCCCGCCCTCGGGCTTGAATAAATAGATGGGCTGCATGATGCTTCCAAGCATAGCTGAATGACCCATAACATTGGAAGTGACGTCTCCAAATGACCTATACAGTGTTGACGGGGACGTTAAACCTGAAATCAAACAAACGAGCACAGTCCAGAATTTTCTTCTTACGCTGCGCTCTGACGTCTTAGGGTAGTACTTGGAGTTTGTTTAACAGGGTGGGGAGGGTGCAAACGCAGCCCGCTCCCATCTTTAAGAAATTATTTCAGATTCATACAGTTTTTCTCCCCCGCAAAATACCTGAAATTCGCTTCCTCAATCCGCCCCTTTCCAGAGTCTGCGCACGGCCCTGAATCATGTTCAAAACTGTTATTGCATACATATGGCGAACACTGCCGACCTGATCAGAAGCAATGTACTCTATATCCGATCTTGGTCTACGCTGTATGTCTAATAACGGTACCACCTACGGTACAAAGTTTGGGCAACTCATTTTTGCACTTAAACATTTCAGGGTTCTAAAATTAAGTTCTTAGCAGGAGTGCGAAAAGTCTATTTTTACTCGACTTGGCATACATTTTGTGTAACAGTTTTATAAATAGACTGTTCCGAAAGACGTCACTTGACATCGTGGCCTGGATTAAGATATTGTTTTTCTTTGTGAGCAACCTGACATTCTTATACTATTTCGTTTAACCCTCAAATGCCACTATTTAAGTAAACAGTGAAGTTCCTGTGCAACCTACTGATCAGACGCCACATTCCGCGGCGTCTGATCTGGGTATTATCCGGCACACGATTCCTGTCAAGACTCTATTGATAGCTCTTGTTGCATTGATAATAATAGCTCAACGTTTCAAGTTCTATAAATAAAACATAATATTGGTTTTCCCAAATCAGTGATGGACACGTGGACAACTGCATGAATTCCGTTTGTAGGGTCGATCGTAAAACCGATCGACCCCAAAACGGAAGAAAGAAAGATAAACGTGTTTGCAATTTCTTCATGGTCAAACCATAAATTTCTAAATTAGCTCAGTACCCGCTAATAATCTTACAGCTTAGCAACGTCGCATCAACGTCGCATAGATACGACGATGCACAGACGTTGTGCAGCCGCTTGGAACTATGTTCCTTCAGGCGTCGGGACATAAAAAGGAGAATAACTTGCCAAATAAAAAAGATTGTTTTTAAACCATTTGATTTAGACATCATAGCCCTGATCAGACGCCGCGTTTGCCCAAGGCGATTTAAAAAAAAACGTTTATTCCAACCTGTACGGGGTCCTAAAAACATTAACCCATAAATGCCAATTGTTTCAATACTGGGACATTATAGATTAGAGGCCACAGAATGTTGATCGGTGTCTTCACTATTTGCTAAAGTACGGAACACAGCTTGCAACACGTGTTTTGTAATAAGAGCTCTCGAAAGCAGGGAAATAGGTCAGTAAATGGTTGTTTAGTTGGACACTGATTAAGCTAACCCTTTTAACCCTGTAGACCGGTGCAGACGCCGAGGTAGAAATAAACTGTATCTATGAAAACCTTGCAGATCCTGATAGGACGGCACGTAGCTAGAACGTCTCGCCAGAATCTACATGTACACTGTTTGTCATCATGCTAAGTGAACTAATCAGAAATCCCTTTCTATAAGAATATATTTAAAGCGAGAAGAGTCCTGTTTAGAAACTCAGGAATGAAAGAGTAAAACAGAAATATCACCGGAAAGCGCGTAGGAAAATAGTCCCAGAGTACTGTTTTCTTTTCAGAATTCGTCTTTCTGTGTCTTTATATTCAATCCGTATAGAGTCTCGAAAACTAACTATTTTGAAAGACGTTCCATGCCTGCAAAATTATTTTTCAAGAGTTCCTTTAGACTATTTTATGCAGCAAACGAACAGCGGAAGTGGAGTAACGCGGTCCAGTACCGGAAGTAGAAATGTAGTGACATAGAAACTTGATTTTATAAATCAACTTTCAATTATTAACCCTTAAACTGTCAGTCATGATATTTGCAGACATTTTCAATATTTGTCTTATTTTTGACATTATTTCTGTGTCACTTTTAGAGCAGTGCCTTAGAAGTTAGGAAGGAAAATGCTTATAGACTAGAGTGAAGTTTGTTAGATACATCAGTTTTAGATAACATTTAGTTTTTGTTTGTTTGATTTGCGATTTAACCTCCCCATCAACACTATTTAGGTCATTTTTGGGTCTTTGCTCCAAGTTTTGTGGGACTTTTACCAAGATATTTAGATGAAATGGCATCTCAACCAATGTCTCCCAATGAAACCAACAGGTTTTATATGCATGGACGGTCTGACTGGCACAGTTTTCCTGGGCAGGCGTAGACCTTCTAAGCAGTTTATAAGTACTCATGTGCAGCCGGTTTCAGCACAGCGTGGAAGCATCATGCAGCCCAATCTAATTCTCCAAACCCCCAATGGGCAGGGGCCACATAACAATTAGTAGTCAGCCTGTTTTCTTAACCCATTCAGTACCAGAAACCCCTAAAGGGGTACCTCGGCAAACAGTGCAGGCCCAGATCAGATGCTGCAGAACGCGGCGTCTGATCAGGGCCTCCACTGTTTGCTAAAAGTTCAGCCATTTTCCAAATAAACTTTGAAGAAAACACAACCTGGCACCCCTAAATTTTGAAATAGACCTATGCGATAATAAGGAGGACGATTCCATTTGGTACAAAAAGGGTTAAGTAGTCAGCCTGTTTTCTTAAGGATTCTTATTCTGTAGACTCGAGTGATATACTGATTTTGTTGACAGATGCTGTTTGAGCTGATACATTGTTTATTTTAAGATTTATGATGAAATTAAAATACTTGTTACCTATTTATTTTGTTTTTGTTTTACACACCTCATGTCTGACCTGTGCTGGCAAAAGTCACGTCACATGATCAATCATACTTTCCATTAAGACGCCAAGAAAAACTACATCTGAAAATGTTAGCTGAATCTTTTTGCAAACTTTTTAGAATTTTTTTTTTATATGGGCAAACAGTTGGGACCCAGATCAGACTGCTCCAGTCTGATCTGGATCCACAATATTTGCAAAAATGACTTTTAAAGTAACCAACAGAGGACAAAGCAGACGACAATTGTCATGATTGGCATTTTATGAGATGTTTCTGAGTCTTATTGCTTTACAATCTAGATGTAAATCTATCAGAAACTCAGTGGGCACAGATAGCCCCCGCCCATCGGGGCTTGAAGAAATAGATGGGCTGCATGATGCTTCCACGCAGAGCTGAAACCGACCCGCACACGAGTACTGGTAAACCGCTTAAAGGATCTAAGCCTTCCCAGGCAATGCGGCGTGTGTCGGTCCGTCCATGCTTATAAACCCTATTGGTTTCATTGGGCGGCAGGGCTTGAAATGTCATTTCATCTCAATGTCGGGTAAAAGTCCCACACAATTGGAAGCAACGTCTCCAAAATGACCTTTACAGTGTTGACGGGGACGTTAAACCTCAAATCAAACAAACAGTGGGCACAGACCATCTTGAGCTTACTCACACAATGGTCAGAGTAGGCTGTATACATCATACATCAAGTTTGAAGTCTTAAGGGGAATTGGAACACCTGGAAGATTTTTCTGCCAATTTTCAAAAGGAGACAACTTTCGGGACTGTTTGCTTTTCTATCAGCCCTGTCCCACTGAAAAAGGGGTCTGCTCTTAAAGGAAAGAATTTGCTCCTCTGGAGCAAATTCTTTCCTTTAAGAGTTGACCCCTATTGACATGGTAGACAAAAATACTTTTGCAGGAGTTGCCTCCCCTGAAGGTGTTCCCATTCCCCTTAATCCTCACCGTGATGAGCCTGATGTATCCTGTTTTGAAAACAGTATGTATCCAGATCAGCTGTTTTCTGAGAAGCTGATCAACATCTATATTGTTTTCCATTCTGCTTCTGAATGGATGGTAGAAATTGAAATCCTGCAATACAAATGGCTGAAAATGGTTGAAGTGCAGCATTCTGAAATAATAACCATCATGGTGAGGAATAACATATTTAAAACTGGTTAAAGGCATCTGCGTTGGTGTATAAGGCCAATCATGAACCATCCAGGTCTTGCAAGATTCAAAGGGCACTGCTGCAGTAAGATAGTGTTTTGGATTTAACGACATGTCATTTTGTGTTGTCTCCCAGAGAAAGGGAGAAAAGAGAAAGAAGAGACAGTAGAAGAGATGAAAGTTAGGGACAGAGGAAAATGAATGGAAGCATAGAAACAGAAGAAATAACAACACACCCCTCTACCCAGGTAATGCTGCAAGGACAGCAGGCCTTGTCCAACTGTAAGCCAATATCAGTTTGACACCCCAGTGACACAAGATACATGTCACCTTTGCCACAGCCAACCACCCCCAGCATTTAAGATATTCCACAGCTTCTTTTCTCTGGGGAATAGTTAGAACTTGTACATCCATTTGCACTATAGAATCACTGGATGCTATGAGATAGAAGACCGTTCTGTTCATGATTATAGTTTTTCTATTATGACAAGGATATTTTTTCCAAACGACGATTTTTATGCATGACACATGCTTTTGCAGGAGATGCACAAAGACCTAGCCGGTTGCTTGTTATTAAGAGTCCCCATAACATTGTCTTTTATACTCTTATCAAGCTGAAAGTCCATAACATTCAAGGCTACGTGCTTTGTTCAAAGAAACAAGAGGGCAAAGCTGGCCCTGTATCGCTCACCTGTCACCAGATGATCATAAGCAATGTTTAGAAAAAAAGAGTTGGCATTAGATGCTAGACATACGAGTCAGTGGCTCCCTTTGACAATACAGAGCTGACTTGTGTGTCACTATGTGGACAATGACAGTAAGGTCCTGGTGCACCAGTAGACGATGAAGCGGCTCAGTCTTACTAACAATACATACCTGGGCCTTCTGATTACGACCAGAAGATTTTTAAAGGTTTTCCCCTATATAAGTCTATGTAAAACCGGTGGGTCCAGGCTTGGGGGAATTTTTGGTCCCAGGGCTATAATTTGGACAATCTTGGTAGAGGTCACCTAGATGAAGCTTCATACCAAACACCAAGACCTGGGCCTTCTGGTTTCAAACGAAAGGTTTTTATAGGGTTTCTCTATATAAGTCCATGTAAAACCAGTGGGCCCCAGGGCATAACCATTTTGGCCCCAGGGCTATAATATGAACAATCTTGGTTGAGATCAAATAGATACAACGTCCAACCAAATATCAAAGACCTGGGCCTTCTGGTTTCAGACAAGGTTTTCCCTATATAAGTCTTAAGTTAAAACCGTTGGGCCCGGGGCAATTTTTGGCCCCAGGACTATAATTAGAAAAACTTGGTAGAGGTTTACTAGACAAAGCTTCATACCAACTATCAAAGACCTGGGCCTTCTGGTTTCTTAAAGGTTTTCCCTATATAAGTCTATGCAATACCAATGGGCCCTGGCACCGAGGCATTTTTCGCCCCAGGGCTATAATTTGAACAATCTTGGTAGAGGCCCATAAGTACCAACTTCATACCAAATTGCAAATTAATGGGCCATCTGGTTTCAGACAAGGAGATTTTTAAAGGTTTTCCATATGTAAGTCTATGTAAAACCAGTGGGCGTCGCAGGGTTATTTTTGGCCCCAGGGATATCATTTGAACAATCTTGGTAGAGGTCCACTTGATGAAGCTTCATACCAAATATCAAAGACCTGGCCCTTCTGGTTTCAGACAAGAAGATTTTTGAAGGTTTTCCCTATATACGCCTATGTCAAACCTGTAGGTCCCAGGGTGGGGGCATTTTTGGACCCAGGACTATATTTTGAACAATCTTGGTAGCGGTCCACTTGATGAAGCTTCATACCAAATACCAAAGACCTGGGCCTTCTGGTTCCAGACAAGAAGATTTTTAAAGGTTTTCCCTATATACGCCTATGTGAAACCAGTGGGCCCCATCGTGGGGGCATTTTTGACCCCATGACTATATTTTGAACAATCTTGGTAGAGGTCCACTTGATGAAGCTTCATACCTAATATCAAAGACCTGGGCCTTCTGGTTTCAGACAAGAAGATTTTTAAAGGTTTTCCCTATATACGCCTATGTGAAACCAGTGGGCCCCATCGCGGGGGCATTTTTGACCCCAGGACTATATTTTGAACAATCTTGGTAGAGGTCCACTTGATGAAGCTTCATACCAAATATCAAAGACCTGGGCCTTCTGGTTTCAGACCAGAAGATTTTTAAAGGTTTTCCCTATATACACCTATGTGAAACCAATGGGCCCCGGCGCGGAGGCATTTTTGGCCCCAGGGCTATAATTTGAACAATCTTGGTAGAGGTCCACTAGATAAATCTTCATACCAAATATCAAATACCTGGGCCATCCAGTTTCAGACAAGAAGATTTTTAAAGGTTTTCCCGATATAAGTCTATGCAAAACCGATGGGCCCCAGCGCGGGGGTATTTTTGGGCCCAGGGCTATAATTTGGTTTAGGAGGAGATGTCATTTGAAGAACTTGTTTACGGGGACGCACGGATGACGGATGAAAAGTGATCACAAAAGCTCACCATGATACTTGAGCTAAAACTAACATAGAAACTAGAATTCAATATGAAACATTTATTAAATATTCTCCCAGGGATTTCTTCAAATGTATGTCTCAGATGTTTGATATGATCTTCAAACAAGCCTTTGACAAAATATTGAAGAATGAATCTGCCAATGCTTCAAGCATTTTGATTGTGATATCATTTTTTCTAGTGACATTACTTCTGTATGAGGCGGGGTATGTTGTTTCCTTCAATTTACATGTGCGCTCAACAAAGACTCAGATCAGCCTGCACATCTGTGTAGTCTGATCAGAGTCTTCGATGTGCACTTTAAGGATAGCTAAGGGCACAATGCTCCTTCATTCAGCAAGAGAAGTCTGGTCAGACTATATGGTTGCATAGGCTGATCTGATTCTTCATTGGGTGCACACGTAAATTGCAGAAAATACTGTGCCCTGGCTCAAATTACACCCAATATTTACCAGAAAGACAGTATAGTAAACTGTTCATGACTTCCAGTCATCTTCCATTTAAAGGCAATCCATAAAGAAAAAAGGTCTACTTGAAAAAGGAAATAATTTCCCAGGAGCAAATTCTTTCCCTTTTCAAGTAGACCAAGCAAATTCTTTTCTTTTTCAAGTAGACCCTAGTTGACAAGGGTAGCAGAACAATTTTGAATGCCCAGCAGGCACATGTCGCTAGGGCAACGTCAAATCAACGTCAGTGCAACCTCATGATGTTGCACCGACGTGGATGTGACGTTCCATAAATGTCGTGACGTTGTACCGACGTTGCTATGAAGTTACAATTACGTCATGTGCCTGCTGGGTGGTTGCTTCTCTTGGAAATTTACTAAGTCTCCTGAAAGACCTATTGACCCAGCAGGAAGGAAAGAAATCACAACTTTTATCATTTTTCAGGATTTTTAATTGACATTTATATTCTAAGTTCTCTGACATTATGATAATCATGTGGCCTGCTGTAGCCGTAAAGCACATAGTGAAACTGTAGATTCTTTTTGTTTTTCAGACACAACTCAGGCTTGACATTTCATGTGAATTGTCTGGGAACAAATGCAATATACCCAGTTTGGACTGCTCTAGATCTAATGACACAATTGTTTGTTATGTTTCATAAAATGATGAAAATGATGTTAAGTGTTGGCAAGACAGGCAATTCTTGTCTCAAATGTAAGTCCCCTTGCAAAAAGTTAGACAATTTTCTTCTGAAGTTCATACATCCTTTAGTTACATACAGTCAATTCCAAGATGGAAAACTAACTAAATGTTTAATCCTTATCCAGCTGTTCACGATACTCCCTACCTCTGCAAAGAGTGTATATCCAACCCCTAACTTTGCAAACAGTGTAGATCCAGATCAGATGGCTTCTGAAGAAGCCATCTGATCAGGATCTACACTGTTTGACATTCAGTTTCTGAATTTGCAGGAATAAATTACATCAAGTAATCTGATTGGTTCAAAGTCAGAAATGGGTGTGGTTAAAGGCATTTATTCTTGTAAGGTAGGACACACCGTGTGCTCATAATTGTTTTATTGCCCCCTGTGATATACTCTCTGTAGCAGATCAAAGGCAGTCCCTAATATGGTTATTAGTAGCTCTTGTTGAATCCCTGACTGAGGCACGTAAGGGGAAAATCAATAAGGTACACTCTAGTCAACAGTTAGTAAACTACTGATTTTTCCCCAAGAGGCCCCTTACCTGTTGAAGACAGAGGATTTCTTTTCAGCCAGCACTGAGGGCTAAGTAATATTATGTAATGCAATGATGGTCCTCAATAAACGAGAATAAATGCCTTTAACTTATTTATTCAACAGGATAGGGTTAAGATGGAAAACCCATCTTACCACAGCAATATATTACTCAGAAATTTTTAATGTACTCATCATTACATAATGTACTCGTCATTT
Source organism: Lucinisca nassula (assembly GCA_963580285.1). NCBI lineage: Eukaryota > Metazoa > Mollusca > Bivalvia > Lucinida > Lucinidae > Lucinisca > Lucinisca nassula. The sequence continues at coordinate 5,729,838 of OY757013.1, read as the reverse complement.
TTGCTATTATGAAGGCCCAGTTTTACAGCTCGTTCCACCTTCCTGTATTGATCTGTTTGCGAAGTCTCAAAAGGCAAACTTGACCAGACCACATACAAACAAGGCCCGACAAAGAAAAGCGTATAGTTCAGTGGTATGAAAAATCCATAAATTTCAGATGTTTACAAGGTAGTGTGGGCTTTAAATTAGCATTTTTCATGTGATCGAATAATCTTTAATAGCTGAAAAGATAAATTCAAAGTGTGAAAAAATAATAATCTATGGATATGAATTCTGTAGAATTACATTTGAAAACTCATCTATATCGCACAAGATGGATTTTCTATCCAATGAACTCCAAAACGAAAGATTTATGTGAACTGTGGTGAAGACAGAAAAGCCTTATCCTTTAAGATGATTTTCCACCTTTAATATGAAAAATACTATTTTGTTCTTTAACATGGATATGGAAACCCTCTTGTTCTTTGACCCATAAAATGCCAATCATGAAATTGTCGTCTGCTTTGCCACCTGCCTGTTACCTTAAAGTATTTTTTTGCAAACAATGTGGACCGTGATCAGACTGCTCTGCAAACAGTATGGACCGTGATCAGACTGCTCTGCAGTTTGAACCCAGATCAGACTGCTCCTGTAGGAGCAGTCTGAACTAGGCCCACACTGTTACAGGAGCAATCTGAACTGGGCCCACACTGTTTGCCTGTATGCAAAAGTTTGCAAAAAAATTAAGCAGACAATATAAGCAGACAACATTTTCAGATGTAGTTTTTCTCTAGGCCTTGAAAGTTAACATAGATTTCCCATCTTTTTCTATGAGTTTTGACTTAGTTGGTTTTCCATTTTGCAATTGACTGATAAATGACCAGCTTGATACTGATAAATGGCCCAGCTTGATACTGATAAATGGCCAGCTTGATACTGATAAATGGCCAGCTTGATAGTGATTAATGGCCAGCTTGATAGTGATTAATGGCCAGCTTGATAGTGATTAATGGCCAGCTTGATACTGATAAATGGCCAGTTTGATACTGATAAATGACCAGCTTGATACTGATAAATGGCCCAGCTTGATACTGATAAATGGCCAGCTTGATACTGATAAATGGCCAGCTTGATACTGATTAATGGCCAGCTTGATACTGATTAATGGCCAGGTTGATACTGATAAATGGCCAGCTTGATACTGATAAATGGCCAGCTTGATAGTGATTAATGGCCAGGTTGATACTGATAAATGGCCAGCTTGATACTGATAAATGGCCAGCTTGATACTGATAAATGGCCAGCTTGATAGTGATTAATGGCCAGCTTGATAGTGATTAATGGCCAGCTTGATACTGATAAATGGCCAGCTTGATACTGATAAATGGCCAGCTTGATACTGATAAATGGCCAGCTTGATACTGATAAAATAACCTAGAAAGAACCATAGAAACCCTGTCAAAAATTGAGCTTATAGAATATTTCAATAAGAGCTACATGTATGCTATGAAATAATAAATAAGTATAAATGAATAATGTATAAATATCACAGACACTAAAATAAAACTAAGCCCTATCTTGAGGCAATAAGCACAACATCTTGACCAACTAGTGAAGACCCATACCAGGTGATGATACAAGGAAATGGATACACCTTCAGGGGAGGCAAATCTTTCAAAAATATGTCACCCTTATCAACAGGGGTCTACTCAGAAAGGAAAGAATTTGCTCCTATGAAGCAAATACTTTAAGAGTAGACCCCTGAGGAGCAACCTCTCAGGAGCAAATTCTTTCCTCAATGAGTAGACCACTGAGGAGCGACCTCTCAGGAGCAAATTCTTACCTTTAAGAGTAGATCTCTCTTGAGCACTTTTTCCCTTTAAGAGTAGACCCTGAGGAGCAAATTCTTTCCTTTAAGAGTAGACCTCTCTGGAGCATTTTCCCCTTTAAGAGTAGACCCCTGAGGAGCAAATTCTTTCCTTTAAGAGTAGACCTCTGAGGAGTAAATTCTTTCCTTTAAGAGTAGATCTCTGAGGAGCAATTCTTTCCTTTAAGAGTAAACCTCTGAGGAGTAAATTCTATTCTTTAACAGTATACCTCTGGGAGCAAATTCTTTCCTTTAAGAGTAGACTCCTGAGGAGTAAATTCTTTTCTTTAAGGGTAAACCCATTTTCAGAGCGGCTCAGTCTAGAGGAAAGCATACAGGAAGTCCTACAATTGTCTCTCTTGCATAATTACGGACAGAAAAAGCACCCGGTGTATCCATTCTATTAAACATAATTTTCCAAGAACAAAGTAACCACCGTTTGACCACTTCAACACAGCAAATACTGATCAGACCATGCAGATTTGCATGCTGATTTGAGTCAGCTATAAATATATCTGTAAAAGTCCTAAAAATTGGGACACCTTGAGGACTTTGTAATTCTCATAAAGTTTTACTCCAGCAAGGAGTCCAAAAACTGCAGACAGAAAGGCAAACAGTGGAGACCCTGATCAGACTGCTCCTTCAGGAGCAGTCTGATCTGGGTCTGCACTGTTTGCTTAGGCCTATCTGTCCTAATTCTTAGGATCATTACAGACAGCTCATATTTTTTCTAGCTTGCCTCGAACCTTGCTAAGTTATGTGTGTAGATATTTCCAGTCATGGAGCACGTCTGATGATTTTGAGATAATTTTCTCAGTTCTCTATAACACATACATACTGGGTACTCATAAAAAAACTCCAGGACAATGAGATTATGACAATATGCACAATTCTGTTAAGGTTCCTATTCTCTGAATCAACATCACAGCCTCATCTATTCCATTCTGATCTCTAGAGATCTAGAAGCAGTTTTGAACACTCAGATCCTGGAGCTGTGAAAGCATATTTAGTTTATTTAAGTTACTATTTCTCTGTGTTTTCTACACCCAGTCTTCTGGTGAGAGACCAATGTTTGGACTGTTCAAAAGTGGTCTTGATATTGTTTGTTGGTTTCTTTGGAGTTTTATGGCCCAGTCAAAACAAATAGTATTCAAGTTCAATCAAGCCATCACTTTATCTCACCAACCAGTTTCCTGGGCAGGCTTATACATAAGCAACAATTAACCAGTACAGTGCATTCTTTTGCCAGAAACTGACGACTGCCCTTCTTGAATCAGCGGAAGGGAGAGAATGACCATAGAAAAAATTTCATGATTAATCTTCATGAAAGAATGTTGCCGACCCTGATGATATGAATTTTACTGATAGTATTACACTGTAATGGAGCCCTGTCAAGAGGGAGTGTGTAAAAAGGCAAACTTAACATAAAATCCTAAAACTTTGGACACCCTGAGGACTTGCTGTAACTCTCCTAAAATTTAGCAAATTTGTTTCATGATCCAGCAAGGAGTCCAAAAAGTGCCAAGTGCTCCTTCAGGACCAGTCTGGGTCTGCACTGTTTGCTTAGGCATGTCTATCCCAATACTTTGGATCATTACGGTATGGGGAAAAATCTTGAAATCATCAAACACTCTCATAGCTTCATAAATGTAGATGTATAAGGCTGATTTGGGGATAAGTTTTCTATTTTGTCCATAAAAACATACATTGTAGGTGCTTGTTAGAACTGCCTCATCAAGGTGATTCATACAAGCACCTACAACATAATGTTTCTAACAAGAAAGCCAAACCTCCAACGTTTGCAGGGGAATGACAGGGCAATGATCAGACAGATCTGCATGGTCAGGTCCACTGAGATACTTGCGCAGCTTTGCATTGAGGACCTGACCTCATCCTGAAGGAGAGAAGGCCAGTATTATGCAGAACACTCCAACGGTGCAGTTAAGACAGCCTGTGACATACAGCTGGAAGGAAAGGTCCAAGATGACAGAAGTCACAGAGGGTGGAAGCTCTCTGCTATCGACCCTCATGATAGACACACCAAGAGATCTGGTGTCAGATCTGCCATGCATGCAGCAAGCCAGCTACCTGGAAGGGGGCCCGCCTATGTGGATGCTGCCCTGTACCTGCATGTTAATACTAAATCTGATGATGATGATGATGATGATGATGATGATGATGAAATAAGGAATATTATCCCCTAAGTCACAACTGTATCAAGTACCCACAATATATGTTTCTGATGAGGAAAAAGGAAAATTATCCCTTAAAGTGGAATGTGAACACCTAGCACATTTTTCCGCCATTTTTCAAAGGGAGACAACTTTCAGGACTTCCTATTCGCTTTTCTTTAGGCTCAGTCCCGCCGAATATGGGGTCTACTCTTAAAGGAAAGAATTTGCTCCTCGAGCAAATTCTTTCCTTTTAGAGTTGACCCCTATTGACATGGGAGACAAAAATACTTTTGGAGGAGTTGTCTCCCCTGAAGGTGTTCCTATTCCCCTTAATCATCCTTGTGCTCCCCTTAACTGAAACTTCAATAATACTAAAATCTCTCCCTGTGCTATGAGACACCAACAGAGCCCACCGGTATAACCACTCCCTGCTTCTGTAGTACCCGTAATACTTCCAATATTGAGTCCAACTCCATTCGGAATTTCTGAATTTCATTGTTTTTAGTTTCAATGAGTTTCTTCCATTTCTCTACCTCTCTCTCTATTTCAATGTTTGTGTTTTGTCGAGTGTTTCTTATTATTTGCTGTAGTTCTTGTTCTCGCTGTGTGTGTTTATTCTCTATCTGAGTTATCTTCTCTTGTAAAGCTTCAAAATGCCTCATCTCCTGAAAACATAAGATGGCTACTTTTGTTTGATTTGAGGTTTAACGTCCCCGTCAACACTGTAAAGGTCATTTTGGAGACGTTGCTTCCAATTTTGTGGGACTTCTACCCGACATTGAGATGAAATGACATCTCAAGCCCTGTCGCCCAATGAAACCAATAGGGTTTATTAGCATGGACGGTCCGCCTCGCACCGCAGTTCCTGGACAGGCTTAGATCCTCTAAGCGGTTTACCAGTACTAGTGTGTGGGCCAGATTCAGCTCTGCGTGGAAGCATCATGCAGCCCATATATTTCTTCAATAAGATGGCTACTGTAATGATCCTAAGTATTGGGACAGACAGGCCTATGAAAACAGTGCAAACCCAGATCAGACTGTTCCTGTAGACAGTCTGATCAGGGTCTACACTGTTTGTCATTCTGTCTGCACTTTTTGGACTCCTTGCTGGACCATGGAACAAATTTGTTAAAATTTTAGAATTACAGCAAGTTCTCAAGGTGCCAAAATTTTTAGGTTTTTTATGGTAGCATGAGACTTTAACCCTTATACTGATGTTCACAACAACCCATACCTTTGCAAACATTGTAGATCCTGATCAGATGGCTTCCTCAGAAGCCATCTGATCTGGATCTACACTGTTTGCCTATTTGCGAGTGTTTCTGATTTTGCTCTATTCTCAATCAGAGTTATCTTCTCTTGTAGGGCTTCGAAATGCCTCATCTCCTGATAACATAGGATAGACCAGCATGAGGCATCAGCAAAATTATTGGTTTAAAGCCTTATCCTGCTGAATATTCAGTTTAGCCACACCCATTTCTGACTTTGAACCCATCAGATTACTTGATGTAATTTATTCCTACAAATTCACAAACTAATTGTCAAACAGTGTAGATCCTGATCAGATGGCTTCTTCAGAAGCCATCTGATCTGGATCTACACTGTTTGCAAAGATAGGGGTTGTCGTGAACAGCAGGATATGATCTGGATCTACACTGTTTGCAAAGATAGGGGCTGTCGTGAACAGCAGGATAAGAGTTAATTCTTTTATCCCTTTGTTTCTGATGTTCACTTCCATCTGAATTTTGCACATAACCATTCTTGTTAATAGGATACTTCTATCTATCTATCTTCTTATACTGAGTCGGTCATATCTGGCCATTACCTCAGTTGATTGGGTGGCTAAATTTAGAATTTAGCTGAAAAAAAAAAAAAGAGAGGCACTGGATGCGTCCTTAAAACTATTTACAATCTGCATAACAGAGGTATCCTAAAACGCATACCTCTGAGACCCAATCTTACACTGTGCGGGCTTTGAACTCTTCTGCGGACTTGGCATTCACCGCAGAGGAGGGAAGACTATTCCATTGGGGAATAGTTCTAGGAAAAAACGAGTTCTTCAGGGCATCACTATAGGACTGGTATCTACGATATTGTGAGTCGTTTAATTTTGATGCCCTTGTTTGGGTCGACAGTGTTACAGGGGTCAAGTACCTATCTTTATCAATAGACACTGAATCAGAGTGTATCTTGTAGAAGAAGGTTAAAGAGGACTGCTCACGACGGGCCTCCAGGGACGGCCACTCTAGCTCATTAAGCATGTCACCGACGCTACTTCTATTTCGCCATCGCCTGCAGGTCCATCGAGCAGCTGTCCTCTGCACCTTCTCCACCTGCTGAGTCTGAGTTTTAACATAGGGGTGCCAAATGGGTGATGCATATTCGATACTTACAGGTAGTCAAAATCATTAATAAGATGGTAAATAGTGTTGATACTGGGAACTTATTTTTAGCTATCTAATATGGAAATACACTGTTTGCATTGCTATCTGTGTCAGTCTTCAGGGTTGTTTTTTTGTTTGTTGATTTGGAGTTTAACAATGCAATCACCATTATTTAGGACATGTTGAGCCAGTCTGTTTATATATCCACACTTTTCCTGGGCAGGCTTAAAACATAAGCGGTTAACCAGTACAAAGTACACACTTTCCCCAGTAACTCACAACTGCCCTTCTGAAAACAGCGGATAAACATACAGTGCAGTCCCATTACGATAACATGCCCGTGCGACAAAGTGCGTTTTTCTCATCTCCAAAATTGTTACTTTTCTGATGAAAATCTGTGATATTTTTCTTATTTATACCGCAAACATAGGTTGCGGGTGCTCATTAGACCAGTTTTCTCTATATAAAGTGGGATTTAGGGGGGTGTTCGTTTCACTAACTTGTTCACATGATGCTTTATGATGCTTTGTTTGGGATGCATACAACAGGACCGTGTTATAAGTGAACCGTGTTATAAAGGGATATTTTTATATAGAAAATATAGTAAAATGACAATTATACAGGCAACATCTGGCCGTGTTATACCCAAAACCATGTTATAATGAGTAGAGTACTAAAGGGACTGAAGTGTATCATGATCAATCTCCATAAAAGAATGTTGCCGAATCGGCAGGTATCAAACCCATGACCTCCTGTCAGACATGCAAACCACTAAGCTACCAAGTCCAGCCTTCAGGGCTAAAAGTGTTATGTTGGTTGTTTTGGAGTTTTAACAACCCGGTCACAATAATAACTCTTGTTCTGCTGAGCCCGGATATGCCTTTTCTTTGAAACAATGTAGATCCAGATCAGATGGCTTCTGAAGAAGCCATCTGATCAGGATCTACATTGTTTGTCATTCAGATCGTGACTTTGTTGTAATAATTTGCTACAGGTAATCTGATTGGTTGATAATGGGTAGTGGGTGTGGCATATATGAATATTCAGCAGGACAAGGGTTAAGGGAATGTCAAACTGGTCAGTTTGCCTAACCACACCTTTCACAAATTAGTGATTAACTATCACAGTGCACATTCTTTGTCTCTTCTGATCATCAGACAGATGTACCTCCGACTCAGCCATCGAGGCCAGTTCTGTATAGCTCTGGATAGATGAAAATCGACAGGCATTAACCCTTTTTGTACCAAATGTAATCTTCCTCCTTATGTATACCAGGAGTCCAATTCAAAATTTAGAGGTATCGGGTTGTTTTTTTTCTTCAAAATTTATTTGGAAAATGGCTTAACTTTTCGCAAACAGTGTAGGCCCTGATCCGAAGCCGCATTCTGCGGCATCTGATCTGGGCCTGCACTATTTGCCTGGTACCCATTTTGGGGTTTCCGGTACAAAATGGGTTAAACTAGTCACATCTTGGTAAAGCAAGATTGACAAAAAAGATGATAAAATGTATAATGCATTTCAGCATATTGGAGAAAGTTTAAGTTTGTATTCAATATCAACGTATTTCTGTTAAGCACAAAAATTTAAATCGCAAAACTTCCAGCCTTTCAGAAACCTGAATATACTTTCATCATTTAATTCTTAATTGGTACATTTTCAATTAAATGACTTCAGTGTTAAACAAGAATTCTGCCGAAGGCTGTGTGGGGGCTCTCACATTAGGGTGAAAGTTAGGGTGGTTGCAAATGTTGACGGCTTGACGAACGGACGGAAAGTTCAACTCCTATGCCGCACCATGCACAAAAATCTGCAGAAATAAAAATCATAGAAAATTTTTGCATATGTTTAGGAGCAAAAACCATAAAAATTTACACCTGCCAAAATAATCCCATATACAGTGAAATTCCACTATTAAGACCACCTAAAATTTAGACTAATTCTGCTTTAAAAAGCTTATTTAATAGGTTGCAGTTATTCTTTTTTGTGTTTTCTGCATACAGTGTCTTCTGGTCATGGACCACCTTTGGGACTGTTCAAAAGTGGTCTTAAAGACCACTTTTGAACAGTCCCAAAGATGGTCTTAATATAGGAATTGTACTGTATAGTATTAGTTGCGTTACTTACAGGAGAGTGCGTTTTCTTGGCCTCTTTGAGATCATTATTGAGGGATTTCAGTGTTTCCTCCAATCTTGTCTGTTTTATTCTCAGAACTGAAGCAGCCTCAGCCTCCACCTCTAATCTCGCCTGCTGCTCTCGTAGATGTTTAATCATCACCTGAATTTTATCAAATAGTGAGTTAACACAATTACTTTGCTTATGAGATACCGTAATGATCCTAAGTATTGGGACAGATAGGCCTGAGCAAACAGTGTAGACCCAGATCAGACTGCTCCTGAAGGAGTACCCTAGTTATCTTAAGTATTGGGACAGATAGGCCTGAGCAAACAGTGCAGACCCAGATCAGACTGCTCCTGAAGGAGTACCGTAATTATCCTAAGTATTGGGACAGACAGGCCTAAGCAAACAGTGCAGACCCAGATCAGACTGCTCCTGAAGGAGTACCGTAATTATCCTAAGTATTGGGACAGATAGGCCTAAGCAAACAGTGTAGACCCAGATCAGACTGCTCCTGAAGGAGTACCGTAATTATCCTAAGTATTGGGACAGACAGGCCTAAGCAAACAGTGCAGACCCAGATCAGACTGCTCCTGAAGGAGTACAGTAATCATCCTAAGTATTGGGACAGACAGACCTAAGCAAACAGTGCAGACCCAGATCAGACTGCTCCTGAAGGAGTTCCATAATTATCCTAAGTATTGGGACAGATAGGCCTAAGCAAACAGTGCAGACCCAGATCAGACTGCTCCTGAAGGAGTACCATAATGATCCTAAGTATTGGGACAGACAGGCCTAAGCAAACAGTGTAGACCCAGATCAGACTGCTCCTGAAGGAGTACCGTAATTATCCTAAGTATTGAGACAGACAGACCTAAGCAAACAGTGCAGACCCAGATCAGACTGCTCCTGAAGGAGTACCATAATGATCCTAAGTATTGGGACAGATAGACCTGAGCAAACAGTGTAGACCCAGATCAGACTGCTCCTGAAGGAGTACCATAATTATCCTAAGTATTGAGACAGATAGACCTAAGCAAACAGTGTAGACCCAGATCAGACTGCTCCTGAAGGAGTACCATAATGATCCTAAGTATTGGGACAGACAGGCCTAAGCAAACAGTGTAGACCCAGATCAGACTGCTCCTGAAGGAGTACCGTAATTATCCTAAGTATTGGGACAGACAGGCCTAAGCAAACAGTGCAGACCCAGATCAGACTGCTCCTGAAGGAGTACCGTAATAATCCTAAGTATTGAGACAGACAGGCCTGAGCAAACAGTGCAGACCCAGATTAGACTGCTCCTGAAGGAGTACCATAATGATCCTAAGTATTGAGACAGATATGCCTGAGCAAACAGTGTAGACCCAGATCAGACTGCTCCTGAAGGAGTACCATAATTATCCTAAGTATTGGGACAGATAGGCCTAAGCAAACAGTGTAGACCCAGATCAGACTGCTCCTGAAGGAGTGCAGTAATTATCCTAAGTATTGAGACAGACAGACCTAAGCAAACAGTGTAGACCCAGATCAGACTGCTCCTGAAGGAGTACCGTAATTATCCTAAGTATTGGGACAGACAGACCTGAGCAAACAGTGTAGACCCAGATCAGACTGCTCCTGAAGGAGTACCGTAATTATCCTAAGTATTGGGACAGACAGGCCTAAGCAAACAGTGTAGACCCAGATCAGACTGCTCTTAAAGGAGTACCGTAATTATCCTAAGTATTGGGACAGACAGGCCTAAGCAAACAGTGTAGACCCAGATCAGACTGCTCCTGAAGGAGTACCATAATTATCCTAAGTATTGGGACAGACAGGCCTAAGCATACAGTGCAGACCCAGATCAGACTGCTCCTGAAGGAGTGCAGTAATTATCCTAAGTATTGGGTCAGATAGACCTGAGCAAACAGGGTAGACCCAGATCAGACTGCTCCTGAAGGAGTACCGTAATTATCCTAAGTATTGGGACAGACAGACCTGAGCAAACAGTGTAGACCCAGATCAGACTGCTCCTGAAGGAGTACCGTAATTATCCTAAGTATTGAGACAGATAGGCCTAAGCAAACAGGGTAGACCCAGATCAGACTGCTCCTGAAGGAGTACCATAATGATCCTAAGTATTGGGACAGACAGGCCTGAGCAAACAGTGTAGACCCAGATCAGACTGCTCCTGAAGGAGTGCAGTAATTATCCTAAGTATTGGGACAGATATGCCTCAGCAAACAGGGTAGACCCAGATCAGACTGCTCCTGAAGGAGTACCGTAATTATCCTAAGTATTGGGACAGATAGGCCTAAGCAAACAGTGCAGACCCAGATCAGACTGCTCCTGAAGGAGTACCATAATTATCCTAAGTATTGAGACAGATAGGCCTAAGCAAACAGTGTAGACCCAGATCAGACTGCTCCTGAAGGAGTACCATAATTATCCTAAGTATTGGGACAGACAGGCCTAAGCAAACAGTGTAGACCCAGATCAGACTGCTCCTGAAGGAGTACCATAATGATCCTAAATATTGGGACAGACAGACCTAAGCAAACAGTGCAGACCCAGATCAGACTGCTCCTGAAGGAGTACCATAATGATCCTAAGTATTGAGACAGACAGACCTAAGCAAACAGTGTAGACCCAGATCAGACTGCTCCTGAAGGAGTACCGTAATTATCCTAAGTATTGAGACAGATAAGCCTAAGCAAACAGTGTAGACCCAGATCAGACTGCTCCTGAAGGAGTGCCATAATTATCCTAAGTATTGGGACAGATAGGCCTGAGCAAACAGTGTAGACCCAGATCAGACTGCTCCTGAAGGAGTACCGTAATGATACTAAGTATTGGGACAGACAGGCCTGAGCAAACAGTGCAGACCCAGATCAGACTGCTCCTGAAGGAGTACCGTAATTATCCTAAGTATTGGGACAGACAGACCTGAGCAAACAGTGCAGACCCAGATCAGACTGCTCCTGAAGGAGTGCAGTAATAATCCTAAGTATTGGGACAGACAGACCTGAGCAAACAGTGTAGACCCAGATCAGACTGCTCCTGAAGGAGTACCGTAATTATCCTAAGTATTGGGACAGACAGACCTGAGCAAACAGTGCAGACCCAGATCAGACTGCTCCTGAAGGAGTACCATAATTATCCTAAGTATTGGGACAGACAGGCCTAAGCAAACAGTGTAGACCCAGATCAGACTGCTCCTGAAGGAGTACCATAATTATCCTAAGTATTGGGACAGACAGGCCTAAGCATACAGTGCAGACCCAGATCAGACTGCTCCTGAAGGAGTACCATAATTATCCTAAGTATTGAGACAGACAGACCTAAGCAAACAGTGTAGACCCAGATCAGACTGCTCCTGAAGGAGTGCCATAATGATCCTAAGTATTGGGACAGACAGACCTGAGCAAACAGTGTAGACCCAGATCAGACTGCTCCTGAAGGAGTACCGTAATTATCCTAAGTATTGGGACAGACAGACCTGAGCAAACAGTGCAGACCCAGATCAGACTGCTCCTGAAGGAGTGCCATAATGATCCTAAGTATTGGGACAGACAGACCTGAGCAAACAGTGTAGACCCAGATCAGACTGCTCCTGAAGGAGTGCCATAATGATCCTAAGTATTGGGACAGACAGGCCTGAGCAAACAGTGTAGACCCAGATCAGACTGCTCCTGAAGGAGTACCCTAGTTATCCTAAGTATTGGGACAGATAGGCCTAAGCAAACAGTGTAGACCCAGATCAGACTGCTCCTGAAGGAGTGCCATAATGATCCTAAGTATTGGGACAGACAGACCTGAGCAAACAGTGTAGACCCAGATCAGACTGCTCCTGAAGGAGTACCATAATTATCCTAAGTATTGGGACAGATATGCCTGAGCAAACAGTGTAGACCCAGATCAGACTGCTCCTGAAGGAGTACCATAATTATCCTAAGTATTGAGACAGATAGGCCTGAGCAAACAGTGTAGACCCAGATCAGACTGCTCCTGAAGGAGTACCATAATTATCCTAAGTATTGAGACAGATAGGCCTGAGCAAACAGTGTAGACCCAGATCAGACTGCTCCTAAGCAAACAGTGTAGACCCAGATCAGACTGCTCCTGAAGGAGTGCAGTAATTATCCTAAGTATTGGGACAGACAGACCTGAGCAAACAGTGCAGACCCAGATCAGACTGCTCCTGAAGGAGTACCGTAATTATCCTAAGTATTGGGACAGATAGGCCTAAGCAAACAGTGCAGACCCAGATCAGACTGCTCCTGAAGGAGTACCATAATGATCCTAAGTATTGGGACAGATATGCCTCAGCAAACAGTGTAGACCCAGATCAGACTGCTCCTGAAGGAGTACCATAATGATCCTAAGTATTGAGACAGACAGACCTAAGCAAACAGTGTAGACCCAGATCAGACTGCTCCTGATGGAGTACAGTAATGATACTAAGTATTGAGACAGATAAGCCTGAGCAAACAGTGCAGACCCAGATCAGACTGCTCCTGAAGGAGTACCATAATGATCCTAAGTATTGAGACAGACAGACCTGAGCAAACAGTGTAGACCCAGATCAGACTGCTCCTGAAGGAGTACCGTAATTATCCTAAGTATTGAGACAGATAAGCCTGAGCAAACAGTGCAGACCCAGATCAGACTGATCCTGAAGGAGTACCATAATGATCCTAAGTATTGGGACAGATAGGCCTAAGCAAACAGTGTAGACACAGATCAGACTGCTCCTGAAGGAGTACCATAATGATACTAAGTATTGGGACAGACAGGCCTGAGCAAACAGTGTAGACCCAGATCAGACTGCTCCTGAAGGAGTACCATAATGATACTAAGTATTGGGACAGACAGACCTAAGCAAACAGTGTAGACCCAGATCAGACTGCTCCTGAAGGAGTACCATAATGATCCTAAGTATTGGGACAGACAGGCCTAAGCAAACAGTGTAGACCTAGATCAGACTGCTCCTGAAGGAGTACCATAATGATCCTAAGTATTGAGACAGACAGGCCTAAGCAAACAGTGCAGACCCAGATCAGACTGCTCCTGAAGGAGTACCATAATGATCCTAAGTATTGGGACAGATAAGCCTGAGCAAACAGTGCAGACCCAGATCAGACTGCTCCTGAAGGGGTACAGTAATTATCCTAAGTATTGGGACAGACAGACCTAAGCAAACAGTGTAGACCCAGATCAGACTGCTCCTGAAGGAGTACCGTAATTATCCTAAGTATTGGGACAGACAGGCCTGGGTAAACAGTGCAGACCCAGATCAGACTGCTCCTGAAGGAGTACCATAATTATCCTAAGTATTGGGACAGACAGACCTGAGCAAACAGTGCAGACCCAGATCAGACTGCTCCTGAAGGAGTACCGTAATTATCCTAAGTATTGGGACAGATAGGCCTAAGCAAACAGTGTAGACCCAGATCAGACTGCTCCTGAAGGAGTACCATAATGATCCTAAGTATTGGGACAGATAGGCCTGAGCAAACAGTGTAGACCCAGATCAGACTGCTCCTGAAGGAGTACCATAATGATACTAAGTATTGAGACAGATAGACCTAAGCAAACAGTGTAGACCCAGATCAGACTGCTCCTGAAGGAGTACCATAATGATCCTAAGTATTGGGACAGACAGGCCTGAGCAAACAGTGTAGACCCAGATCAGACTGCTCCTGAAGGAGTGCAGTAATAATCCTAAGTATTGAGACAGATAGGCCTGAGCAAACAATGTAGACCCAGATCAGACTGCTCCTGAAGGAGTACCATAATGATCCTAAGTATTGGGACAGATATGCCAGAGCAAACAGTGCAGACCCAGATCAGACTGCTCCTGAAGGAGTGCAGTAATAATCCTAAGTATTGAGACAGATAGGCCTGAGCAAACAATGTAGACCCAGATCAGACTGCTCCTGAAGGAGTGCAGTAATTATCCTAAGTATTGGGACAGATAGGCCTGAGCAAACAGTGTAGACCCAGATCAGACTGCTCCTGAAGGAGTACCATAATTATCCTAAGTATTGAGACAGATAGGCCTAAGCAAACAGTGCAGACCCAGATCAGACTGCTCCTGAAGGAGTGCAGTAATTATCCTAAGTATTGAGACAGACAGGCCTAAGCAAACAGTGCAGACCCAGATCAGACTGCTCCTGAAGGAGTACCATAATTATCCTAAGTATTGAGACAGATAGGCCTAAGCAAACAGTGCAGACCCAGATCAGACTGCTCCTGAAGGAGTGCAGTAATTATCTTAAGTATTGGGACAGATAGGCCTGAGCAAACAGTGTAGACCCAGATCAGACTGCTCCTGAAGGAGTACCATAATTATCCTAAGTATTGAGACAGATAGGCCTAAGCAAACAGTGCAGACCCAGATCAGACTGCTCCTGAAGGAGTGCAGTAATTATCCTAAGTATTGAGACAGATAGGCCTAAGCAAACAGTGCAGACCCAGATCAGACTGCTCCTGAAGGAGTGCAGTAATTATCCTAAGTATTGAGACAGACAGGCCTAAGCAAACAGTGCAGACCCAGATCAGACTGCTCCTGAAGGAGTGCAGTAATTATCCTAAGTATTGGGTCAGATAGACCTGAGCAAACAGGGTAGACCCAGATCAGACTGCTCCTGAAGGAGTACCGTAATTATCCTAAGTATTGGGACAGACAGACCTGAGCAAACAGTGTAGACCCAGATCAGACTGCTCCTGAAGGAGTACCGTAATAATCCTAAGTATTGAGACAGATCGGCCTGAGCAAACAGTGTAGACCCAGATCAGACTGCTCCTGAAGGAGTGCAGTAATTATCCTAAGTATTGGGACAGACAGACCTGAGCAGACCCAGATCAGACTGCTCCTGAAGGAGTACCATAATGATCCTAAGTATTGAGACAGATATGCCTAAGCAAACAGTGTAGACCCAGATCAGACTGCTCCTGAAGGAGTGCAGTAATTATCCTAAGTATTGGGACAGATAGGCCTAAGCAAACAGTGTAGACCCAGATCAGACTGCTCCTGAAGGAGTACCGTAATTATCCTAAGTATTGGGACAGACAGGCCTAAGCAAACAGTGCAGACCCAGATCAGACTGCTCCTGAAGGAGTGCAGTAATTATCCTAAGTATTGGGACAGATATGCCTCAGCAAACAGTGTAGACCCAGATCAGACTGCTCCTGAAGGAGTACCGTAATGATCCTAAGTATTGAGACAGATAGACCTAAGCAAACAGTGTAGACCCAGATCAGACTGCTCCTGAAGGAGTACCGTAATTATCCTAAGTATTGAGACAGACAGGCCTAGGCAAACAGTGTAGACCCAGATCAGACTGCTCCTGAAGGAGTACCGTAATAATCCTAAGTATTGAGACAGATAGGCCTGAGCAAACAGTGCAGACCCAGATCAGACTGCTCCTGAAGGAGTGCAGTAATTATCCTAAGTATTGGGACAGCTATGCCTCAGCAAACAGTGCAGACCCAGATCAGACTGCTCCTGAAGGAGTACCGTAATTATCCTAAGTATTGGGACAGACAGACCTGAGCAAACAGTGTAGACCCAGATCAGACTGCTCCTGAAGGAGTACCATAATGATCCTAAGTATTGAGACAGATAAGCCTGAGCAAACAGTGCAGACCCAGATCAGACTGCTCCTGAAGGGGTACAGTAATTATCCTAAGTATTGGGACAGACAGACCTAAGCAAACAGTGCAGACCCAGATCAGACTGCTCCTGAAGGAGTGCAGTAATTATCCTAAGTATTGGGACAGATATGCCTCAGCAAACAGTGTAGACCCAGATCAGACTGCTCCTGAAGGAGTACCGTAATGATCCTAAGTATTGAGACAGATAGACCTAAGCAAACAGTGTAGACCCAGATCAGACTGCTCCTGAAGGAGTACCGTAATTATCCTAAGTATTGAGACAGACAGGCCTAGGCAAACAGTGTAGACCCAGATCAGACTGCTCCTGAAGGAGTACCGTAATTATCCTAAGTATTGGGACAGACAGGCCTGAGCAAACAGTGTAGACCCAGATCAGACTGCTCCTGAAGGAGTACCGTAATTATCCTAAGTATTGGGACAGACAGGCCTGAGCAAACAGTGTAGACCCAGATCAGACTGCTCCTGAAGGAGTGCAGTAATTATCCTAAGTATTGGGACAGATAGGCCTAAGCAAACAGTGTAGACCCAGATCAGACTGCTCCTGAAGGAGTACCATAATGATCCTAAGTATTGGGACAGACAGACCTGAGCAAACAGTGTAGACCCAGATCAGACTGCTCCTGAAGGAGTGCAGTAATTATCCTAAGTATTGAGACAGACAGGCCTAAGCAAACAGTGCAGACCCAGATCAGACTGCTCCTGAAGGAGTACCATAATGATCCTAAGTATTGAGACAGATAGGCCTAAGCAAACAGTGCAGACCCAGATCAGACTGCTCCTGAAGGAGTACCATAATGATCCTAAGTATTGGGACAGACAGACCTAAGCAAACAGTGTAGACCCAGATCAGACTGCTCCTGAAGGAGTGCAGTAATTATCCTAAGTATTGGGACAGACAGTCCTAAGCAAACAGTGTAGACCCAGATCAGACTGCTCCTGAAGGAGTACCATAATGATCCTAAGTATTGGGACAGACAGGCCTGAGCAAACAGTGTAGACCCAGATCAGACTGCTCCTGAAGGAGTACCATAATTATCCTAAGTATTGAGACAGACAGACCTAAGCAAACAGTGTAGACCCAGATCAGACTGCTCCTGAAGGAGTACCATAATTATCCTAAGTATTGGGACAGATAGGCCTAAGCAAACAGTGTAGACCCAGATCAGACTGCTCCTGAAGGAGTACCATAATTATCCTAAGTATTGGGACAGACAGGCCTAAGAAAACAGTGTAGACCCAGATCAGACTGCTCCTGAAGGAGTACCATAATTATCCTAAGTATTGAGACAGATAGGCCTAAGCAAACAGTGTAGACCCAGATCAGACTGCTCCTGAAGGAGTACCGTAATTATCCTAAGTATTGGGACAGACAGGCCTGAGCAAACAGTGTAGACCCAGATCAGACTGCTCCTGAAGGAGTACCATAATTATCCTAAGTATTGAGACAGACAGATAAGCCTAAGCAAACAGTGTAGACCCAGATCAGACTGCTCCTGAAGGAGTACCATAATTATCCTAAGTATTGGGACAGATAGGCCTAAGCAAACAGTGTAGACCCAGATCAGACTGCTCCTGAAGGAGTACCATAATTATCCTAAGTATTGGGACAGACAGGCCTAAGCAAACAGTGTAGACCCAGATCAGACTGCTCCTGAAGGAGTACCATAATTATCCTAAGTATTGAGACAGATAGGCCTAAGCAAACAGTGTAGACCCAGATCAGACTGCTCCTGAAGGAGTACCGTAATTATCCTAAGTATTGGGACAGACAGGCCTGAGCAAACAGTGTAGACCCAGATCAGACTGCTCCTGAAGGAGTACCATAATGATCCTAAGTATTGGGACAGACAGACCTGAGCAAACAGTGTAGACCCAGATCAGACTGCTCCTGAAGGAGTGCAGTAATTATCCTAAGTATTGGGACAGATAGACCTAAGCAAACAGTGTAGACCCAGATCAGACTGCTCCTGAAGGAGTACCGTAATTATCCTAAGTATTGGGACAGACAGACCTAAGCAAACAGTGTAGACCCAGATCAGACTGCTCCTGAAGGAGTACCGTAATTATCCTAAGTATTGGGACAGACAGGCCTAAGCAAACAGTGCAGACCAAGATCAGACTGCTCCTGAAGGAGTACCGTAATGATCCTAAGTATTGAGACAGACAGACAGGGCTGAGCAAACAATGTAGACCCAGATCAGACTGCTCCTGAAGGAGTACCATAATGATCCTAAGTATTGAGACAGATAGGCCTGAGCAAACAGTGTAGACCTAGATCAGACTGCTCCTGAAGGAGTACCGTAATTATCCTAAGTATTGGGACAGATAGGCCTAAGCAAACAGTGTAGACCCAGATCAGACTGCTCCTGAAGGAGTACCATAATTATCCTAAGTATTGGGACAGACAGACCTGAGCAAACAGTGTAGACCCAGATCAGACTGCTCCTGAAGGAGTACCGTAATTATCCTAAGTATTGGGACAGACAGACCTGAGCAAACAGTGTAGACCCAGATCAGACTGCTCCTGAAGGAGTGCAGTAATTATCCTAAGTATTGGGACAGACAGACCTGAGCAAACAGTGCAGACCCAGATCAGACTGCTCCTGAAGGAGTACCATAATGATCCTAAGTATTGGGACAGACAGACCTGAGCAAACAGTGTAGACCCAGATCAGACTGCTCCTGAAGGAGTGCAGTAATTATCCTAAGTATTGAGACAGACAGGCCTAAGCAAACAGTGCAGACCCAGATCAGACTGCTCCTGAAGGAGTACCGTAATTATCCTAAGTATTGGGACAGACAGGCCTGAGCAAACAGTGTAGACCCAGATCAGACTGCTCCTGAAGGAGTACCGTAATGATCCTAAGTATTGGGACAGACAGACCTGAGCAAACAGTGTAGACCCAGATCAGACTGCTCCTGAAGGAGTGCAGTAATTATCCTAAGTATTGAGACAGACAGACCTAAGCAAACAGTGTAGACCCAGATCAGACTGCTCCTGAAGGAGTACCATAATTATCCTAAGTATTGGGACAGACAGACCTAAGCAAACAGTGTAGACCCAGATCAGACTGCTCCTGAAGGAGTACCATAATTATCCTAAGTATTGGGACAGATAGGCCTAAGCAAACAGTGTAGACCCAGATCAGACTGCTCCTGAAGGAGTACCATAATTATCCTAAGTATTGGGACAGACAGGCCTAAGCAAACAGTGTAGACCCAGATCAGACTGCTCCTGAAGGAGTACCATAATTATCTTAAGTATTGAGACAGACAGGCCTGAGCAAACAGTGTAGACCCAGATCAGACTGCTCCTGAAGGAGTACCATAATGATCCTAAGTATTGAGACAGATAGGCCTAAGCAAACAGTGTAGACCCAGATCAGACTGCTCCTGAAGGAGTACCATAATGATCCTAAGTATTGGGTCAGATAGGCCTAAGCAAACAGTGTAGACCCAGATCAGACTGCTCCTGAAGGAGTACCGTAATTATCCTAAGTATTGGGACAGACAGACCTAAGCAAACAGTGCAGACCCAGATCAGACTGCTCCTGAAGGAGTACCGTAATTATCCTAAGTATTGGGACAGACAGGGCTGAGCAAACAGTGCAGACCCAGATCAGACTGCTCCTGAAGGAGTACCGTAATTATCCTAAGTATTGGGACAGACAGACCTGAGCAAACAGTGTAGACCCAGATCAGACTGCTCCTGAAGGAGTACCATAATGATCCTAAGTATTGGGTCAGATAGGCCTGAGCAAACAGTGTAGACCCAGATCAGACTGCTCCTGAAGGAGTACCGTAATTATCCTAAGTATTGGGACAGACAGGCCTGAGCAAACAGTGTAGACCCAGATCAGACTGCTCCTGAAGGAGTACCGTAATTATCCTAAGTATTGGGTCAGATAGGCCTGAGCAAACAGTGTAGACCCAGATCAGACTGCTCCTGAAGGAGTACCGTAATTATCCTAAGTATTGGGACAGACAGACCTGAGCAAACAGTGTAGACCCAGATCAGACTGCTCCTGAAGGAGTACCATAATGATCCTAAGTATTGGGTCAGACAGACCTGAGCAAACAGTGTAGACCCAGATCAGACTGCTCCTGAAGGAGTACCGTAATTATCCTAAGTATTGGGACAGACAGGCCTGAGCAAACAGTGTAGACCCAGATCAGACTGCTCCTGAAGGAGTATCATAATTATCCTAAGTATTGAGACAGATAGACCTAAGCAAACAGTGCAGACCCAGATCAGACTGCTCCTGAAGGAGTACCGTAATTATCCTAAGTATTGGGACAGACAGGCCTGAGCAAACAGGGTAGACCCAGATCAGACTGCTCCTGAAGGAGTACCGTAATTATCCTAAGTATTGGGACAGACAGACCTAAGCAAACAGTGTAGACCCAGATCAGACTGCTCCTGAAGGAGTACCATAATGATCCTAAGTATTGGGTCAGATAGGCCTAAGCAAACAGTGTAGACCCAGATCAGACTGCTCCTGAAGGAGTACCGTAATTATCCTAAGTATTGGGACAGACAGACCTAAGCAAACAGTGTAGACCCAGATCAGACTGCTCCTGAAGGAGTACCATAATTATCCTAAGTATTGAGACAGATAAGCCTAAGCAAACAGTGTAGACCCAGATCAGACTGCTCTTAAAGGAGTACCATAATTATCCTAAGTATTGGGACAGATATGCCTGAGCAAACAGTGTAGACCCAGATCAGACTGCTCCTGAAGGAGTACCGTAATTATCCTAAGTATTGGGACAGATATGCCTCAGCAAACAGTGTAGACCCAGATCAGACTGCTCCTGAAGGAGTACCGTAATTATCCTAAGTATTGAGACAGATAGGCCTAAGCAAACAGTGTAGACCCAGATCAGACTGCTCCTGAAGGAGTACCATAATTATCCTAAGTATTGGGACAGATATGCCTCAGCAAACAGTGTAGACCCAGATCAGACTGCTCCTGAAGGAGTACCATAATTATCCTAAGTATTGGGACAGATAGACCTGAGCAAACAGTGTAGACCCAGATCAGACTGCTCCTGAAGGAGTACCATAATGATCCTAAGTATTGGGACAGACAGGCCTGAGCAAACAGTGTAGACCCAGATCAGACTGCTCCTGAAGGAGTACCATAATTATCCTAAGTATTGGGACAGACAGACCTGAGCAAACAGTGTAGACCCAGATCAGACTGCTCCTGAAGGAGTACCATAATTATCCTAAGTATTGGGACAGATAGACCTGAGCAAACAGTGTAGACCCAGATCAGACTGCTCCTGAAGGAGTACCATAATTATCCTAAGTATTGGGACAGACAGACCTAAGCAAACAGTGTAGACCCAGATCAGACTGCTCCTGAAGGAGTACCATAATGATCCTAAGTATTGGGACAGACAGACCTAAGCAAACAGTGTAGACCCAGATCAGACTGCTCCTGAAGGAGTACCATAATTATCCTAAGTATTGAGACAGATAGGCCTAAGCAAACAGTGTAGACCCAGATCAGACTGCTCCTGAAGGAGTGCAGTAATAATCCTAAGTATTGGGGCAGATAGGCCTAAGCAAACAGTGCAGACCCAGATCAGACTGCTCCTGAAGGAGTGCAGTAATTATCCTAAGTATTGAGACAGATAGGCCTAAGCAAACAGTGCAGACCCAGATCAGACTGCTCCTGAAGGAGTATCATAATGATCCTAAGTATTGGGACAGACAGACCTAAGCAAACAGTGTAGACCCAGATCAGACTGCTCCTGAAGGAGTACCCTAGTTATCCTAAGTATTGAGACAGATAAGCCTGAGCAAACAGTGTAGACCCAGATCAGACTGCTCCTGAAGGAGTACCGTAATTATCCTAAGTATTGGGACAGACAGGCCTAAGCAAACAGTGTAGACCCAGATCAGACTGCTCCTGAAGGAGTTCCATAATTATCCTAAGTATTGGGACAGACAGACCTGAGCAAACAGTGCAGACCCAGATCAGACTGCTCCTGAAGGAGTACCATAATTATCCTAAGTATTGAGACAGATAGGCCTAAGCAAACAGTGTAGACCCAGATCAGACTGCTCCTGAAGGAGTACCATAATGATCCTAAGTATTGAGACAGATAAGCCTGAGCAAACAGTGTAGACCCAGATCAGACTGCTCCTGAAGGAGTACCATAATTATCCTAAGTATTGAGACAGACAGACCTGAGCAAACAGTGTAGACCCAGATCAGACTGCTCCTGAAGGAGTACCGTAATTATCCTAAGTATTGAGACAGATATGCCTTAGCAAACAGTGTAGACCCAGATCAGACTGCTCCTGAAGGAGTACCATAATGATCCTAAGTATTGAGACAGATAGGCCTGAGCAAACAGTGTAGACCCAGATCAGACTGCTCCTGAAGGAGTACCGTAATTATCCTTAGTATTGGGACAGACAGACCTGAGCAAACAGGGTAGACCCAGATCAGACTGCTCTTAAAGGAGTACCGTAATTATCCTAAGTATTGGGACAGATAAGCCTGAGCAAA
Source organism: Lucinisca nassula (assembly GCA_963580285.1). Taxonomy (NCBI): domain Eukaryota; kingdom Metazoa; phylum Mollusca; class Bivalvia; order Lucinida; family Lucinidae; genus Lucinisca; species Lucinisca nassula. The sequence goes on along the minus strand of OY757013.1, from coordinate 5,707,130 downwards.
CAGTGTAGACCCAGATCAGACTGCTCCTGAAGGAGTACCATAATGATCCTAAGTATTGGGACAGATAGGCCTGAGCAAACAGTGTAGACCCAGATCAGACTGCTCCTGAAGGAGTGCAGTAATAATCCTAAGTATTGAGACAGACAGACCTGAGCAAACAGTGTAGACCCAGATCAGACTGCTCCTGAAGGAGTGCAGTAATAATCCTAAGTATTGAGACAGACAGACCTGAGCAAACAGTGTAGACCCAGATCAGACTGCTCCTGAAGGAGTACCGTAATTATCTTAAGTATTGGGACAGACAGGCCTAAGCAAACAGTGCAGACCCAGATCAGACTGCTCCTGAAGGAGTACCATAATGATCCTAAGTATTGAGACAGACAGACCTGAGCAAACAGTGTAGACCCAGATCAGACTGCTCCTGAAGGAGTACCGTAATGATCCTAAGTATTGAGACAGACAGGCCTGGGTAAACAGTGTAGACCCAGATCAGACTGCTCCTGAAGGAGTACCATAATGATCCTAAGTATTGGGACAGATATGCCTGAGCAAACAGTGTAGACCCAGATCAGACTGCTCCTGAAGGAGTACCATAATGATCCTAAGTATTGAGACAGATAGGCCTAAGCAAACAGTGTAGACCCAGATCAGACTACTCCTGAAGGAGTACCATAATGATACTAAGTATTGGGACAGACAGGGCTGAGCAAACAGTGTAGACCCAGATCAGACTGCTCCTGAAGGAGTACCATAATGATACTAAGTATTGGGACAGATAGGCCTAAGCAAACAGTGTAGACCCAGATCAGACTGCTCCTGAAGGAGTACCATAATTATCCTAAGTATTGGGACAGACAGACCTGAGCAAACAGGGTAGACCCAGATCAGACTGCTCCTGAAGGAGTGCAGTAATTATCCTAAGTATTGGGACAGACAGGCCTGAGCAAACAGTGCAGACCCAGATCAGACTGCTCCTGAAGGAGTACCATAATTATCCTAAGTATTGAGACAGACAGGCCTAAGCAAACAGTGCAGACCCAGATCAGACTGCTCCTGAAGGAGTACCGTAATTATCCTAAGTATTGAGACAGATAGACCTGAGCAAACAGTGCAGACCCAGATCAGACTGCTCCTGAAGGAGTGCAGTAATGATCCTAAGTATTGGGACAGACAGACCTTAGCAAACAGTGTAGACCCAGATCAGACTGCTCCTGAAGGAGTACCATAATGATCCTAAGTATTGAGACAGATAGGCCTGAGCAAACAGTGTAGACCCAGATCAGACTGCTCCTGAAGGAGTACCGTAATTATCCTAAGTATTGGGACAGACAGACCTGAGCAAACAGGGTAGACCCAGATCAGACTGCTCTTAAAGGAGTACCGTAATTATCCTAAGTATTGGGACAGATAAGCCTGAGCAAACAATGTAGACCCAGATCAGACTGCTCCTGAAGGAGTACCATAATGATCCTAAGTATTGGGACAGATAGGCCTGAGCAAACAGTGTAGACCCAGATCAGACTGCTCCTGAAGGAGTGCAGTAATAATCCTAAGTATTGAGACAGACAGACCTGAGCAAACAGTGTAGACCCAGATCAGACTGCTCCTGAAGGAGTGCAGTAATAATCCTAAGTATTGAGACAGACAGACCTGAGCAAACAGTGTAGACCCAGATCAGACTGCTCCTGAAGGAGTACCGTAATGATACTAAGTATTGAGACAGATATGCCTGAGCAAACAGTGTAGACCCAGATCAGACTGCTCCTGAAGGAGTACCGTAATGATCCTAAGTATTGAGACAGATATGCCTGAGCAAACAGTGTAGACCCAGATCAGACTGCTCCTGAAGGAGTACCATAATGATCCTAAGTATTGGGACAGATAGGCCTGAGCAAACAGTGTAGACCCAGATCAGACTGCTCCTGAAGGAGTACCATAATGATCCTAAGTATTGAGACAGATATGCCTGAGCAAACAGTGTAGACCCAGATCAGAGTGCTCCTGAAGGAGTACCATAATGATCCTAAGTATTGGGACAGATAGGCCTGAGCAAACAGTGTAGACCCAGATCAGACTGCTCCTGAAGGAGTGCAGTAATAATCCTAAGTATTGAGACAGACAGACCTGAGCAAACAGTGTAGACCCAGATCAGACTGCTCCTGAAGGAGTGCAGTAATAATCCTAAGTATTGAGACAGACAGACCTGAGCAAACAGTGTAGACCCAGATCAGACTGCTCCTGAAGGAGTGCAGTAATTATCCTAAGTATTGGGACAGACAGACCTGAGCAAACAGTGCAGACCCAGATCAGACTGCTCCTGAAGGAGTGCCATAATGATCCTAAGTATTGAGACAGATAAGCCTGAGCAAACAGTGTAGACCCAGATCAGACTGCTCTTGAAGGAGTACCATAATTATCCTAAGTATTGGGACAGACAGGCCTAAGCAAACAGTGTAGACCCAGATCAGACTGCTCCTGAAGGAGTACCGTAATTATCCTAAGTATTGGGACAGACAGACCTGAGCAAACAGTGTAGACCCAGATCAGACTGCTCCTGAAGGAGTACCATAATGATCCTAAGTATTGAGACAGATAGGCCTGAGCAAACAGTGTAGACCCAGATCAGACTGCTCCTGAAGGAGTGCAGTAATTATCCTAAGTATTGAGACAGATAGGCCTAAGCAAACAGTGTAGACCCAGATCAGACTGCTCCTGAAGGAGTACCGTAATGATCCTAAGTATTGGGACAGACAGACCTGAGCAAACAGTGTAGACCCAGATCAGACTGCTCCTGAAGGAGTGCAGTAATTATCCTAAGTATTGAGACAGACAGGCCTAAGCAAACAGTGTAGACCCAGATCAGACTGCTCCTGAAGGAGTACCATAATGATCCTAAGTATTGGGACAGATAGGCCTAAGCAAACAGTGCAGACCCAGATCAGACTGCTCCTGAAGGAGTACCGTAATTATCCTAAGTATTGGGACAGACAGACCTGAGCAAACAGTGTAGACCCAGATCAGACTGCTCCTGAAGGAGTACCATAATGATCCTAAGTATTGGGACAGACAGACCTGAGCAAACAGTGTAGACCCAGATCAGACTGCTCCTGAAGGAGTACCATAATTATCCTAAGTATTGAGACAGATAGGCCTAAGCAAACAGTGCAGACCCAGATCAGACTGCTCCTGAAGGAGTACCGTAATTATCCTAAGTATTGGGACAGACAGGCCTGAGCAAACAGTGTAGACCCAGATCAGACTGCTCCTGAAGGAGTGCAGTAATTATCCTAAGTATTGGGACAGACAGACCTAAGCAAACAGTGTAGACCCAGATCAGACTGCTCCTGAAAGAGTGCAGTAATTATCCTAAGTATTGGGACAGACAGACCTAAGCAAACAGTGCAGACCCAGATCAGACTGCTCCTGAAGGAATACCATAATTATCCTAAGTATTGGGACAGACAGACCTGAGCAAACAGTGTAGACCCAGATCAGACTGCTCCTGAAGGAGTGCAGTAATTATCCTAAGTATTGGGACAGACAGACCTGAGCAAACAGTGTAGACCCAGATCAGACTGCTCCTGAAGGAGTACCATAATGATCCTAAGTATTGGGACAGACAGACCTGAGCAAACAGTGTAGACCCAGATCAGACTGCTCCTGAAGGAGTGCAGTAATTATCCTAAGTATTGGGACAGACAGACCTGAGCAAACAGTGTAGACCCAGATCAGACTGCTCCTGAAGGAGTACCGTAATTATCCTAAGTATTGAGACAGATAGGCCTAAGCAAACAGTGCAGACCCAGATCAGACTGCTCCTGAAGGAGTACCGTAATTATCCTAAGTATTGGGACAGACAGGCCTGAGCAAACAGTGTAGACCCAGATCAGACTGCTCCTGAAGGAGTACCATAATGATCCTAAGTATTGAGACAGATAGGCCTAAGCAAACAGTGCAGACCCAGATCAGACTGCTCCTGAAGGGGTACAGTAATTATCCTAAGTATTGGGACAGACAGTCCTAAGCAAACAGTGCAGACCCAGATCAGACTGCTCCTGAAGGAGTACAGTAATTATCCTAAGTATTGGGACAGATAGGCCTAAGCAAACAGTGTAGACCCAGATCAGACTGCTCCTGAAGGAGTACCATAATTATCCTAAGTATTGAGACAGACAGATAAGCCTGAGCAAACAGGGTAGACCCAGATCAGACTGCTCCTGAAGGAGTACCATAATTATCCTAAGTATTGGGACAGATAGGCCTAAGCAAACAGTGTAGACCCAGATCAGACTGCTCCTGAAGGAGTACCATAATTATCCTAAGTATTGGGACAGATAGGCCTAAGCAAACAGTGTAGACCCAGATCAGACTGCTCCTGAAGGAGTACCATAATTATCCTAAGTATTGGGACAGACAGACCTGAGCAAACAGTGTAGACCCAGATCAGACTGCTCCTGAAGGAGTACCATAATGATACTAAGTATTGGGACAGACAGACCTGAGCAAACAGGGTAGACCCAGATCAGACTGCTCCTGAAGGAGTACCATAATTATCCTAAGTATTGGGACAGATATGCCTGAGCAAACAGTGTAGACCTAGATCAGACTGCTCCTGAAGGAGTACCGTAATTATCCTAAGTATTGGGACAGACAGGCCTAAGCAAACAGTGTAGACCCAGATCAGACTGATCCTGAAGGAGTACCGTAATTATCCTAAGTATTGGGACAGACAGGCCTAAGCAAACAGTGTAGACCCAGATCAGACTGCTCCTGAAGGAGTACCATAATTATCCTAAGTATTGAGACAGATAGGCCTGAGCAAACAATGTAGACCCAGATCAGACTGCTCCTGAAGGAGTACCATAATGATCCTAAGTATTGAGACAGATAGGCCTAAGCAAACAGTGTAGACCCAGATCAGACTGCTCCTGAAGGAGTACCATAATGATCCTAAGTATTGGGACAGACAGGCCTAAGCATACAGTGTAGACCCAGATCAGACTGCTCCTGAAGGAGTACCATAATGATCCTAAGTATTGGGACAGACAGGCCTAAGCAAACAGTGTAGACCCAGATCAGACTGCTCCTGAAGGAGTACCATAATGATCCTAAGTATTGGGACAGATAGGCCTAAGCAAACAGTGTAGACCCAGATCAGACTGCTCCTGAAGGAGTACCATAATGATCCTAAGTATTGGGACAGATAGGCCTGAGCAAACAGTGTAGACCCAGATCAGACTGCTCCTGAAGGAGTGCAGTAATGATCCTAAGTATTGAGACAGACAGACCTGAGCAAACAGTGTAGACTCAGATCAGACTGCTCCTGAAGGAGTACCATAATGATCCTAAGTATTGAGACAGACAGGCCTTAGCAAACAGTGTAGACCCAGATCAGACTGCTCCTGAAGGAGTACTGTAATTATCCTAAGTATTGAGACAGATAGACCTGAGCAAACAGTGTAGACCCAGATCAGACTGCTCCTGAAGGAGTGCAGTAATGATACTAAGTATTGAGACAGATAGGCCTGAGCAAACAGTGTAGACCCAGATCAGACTGCTCCTGAAGGAGTACCATAATTATCCTAAGTATTGAGACAGATAGGCCTAAGCAAACAGTGCAGACCCAGATCAGACTGCTCCTGAAGGAGTGCAGTAATTATCCTAAGTATTGAGACAGATAAGCCTAAGCAAACAGTGTAGACCCAGATCAGACTGCTCCTGAAGGAGTACCATAATGATACTAAGTATTGGGACAGACAGACCTAAGCAAACAGTGCAGACCCAGATCAGACTGCTCCTGAAGGAGTACCGTAATTATCCTAAGTATTGGGACAGACAGACCTGAGCAAACAGTGCAGACCCAGATCAGACTGCTCCTGAAGGAGTGCAGTAATAATCCTAAGTATTGAGACAGATAGGCCTGAGCAAACAGTGTAGACCCAGATCAGACTGCTCCTGAAGGAGTACCATAATGATCCTAAGTAAGATAGACCTGAGCAAACAGTGCAGACCCAGATCAGACTGCTCCTGAAGGAGTGCAGTAATAATCCTAAGTATTGAGACAGATAGGCCTGAGCAAACAGTGTAGACCCAGATCAGACTGCTCCTGAAGGAGTACCATAATGATCCTAAGTATTGAGACAGATAGGCCTAAGCAAACAGTGCAGACCCAGATCAGACTGCTCCTGAAGGAGTGCAGTAATTATCCTAAGTATTGAGACAGATAAGCCTAAGCAAACAGTGTAGACCCAGATCAGACTGCTCCTGAAGGAGTACCATAATGATACTAAGTATTGGGACAGACAGACCTAAGCAAACAGTGCAGACCCAGATCAGACTGCTCCTGAAGGAGTACCGTAATTATCCTAAGTATTGGGACAGACAGACCTAAGCAAACAGTGCAGACCCAGATCAGACTGCTCCTGAAGGAGTGCAGTAATAATCCTAAGTATTGAGACAGATAGGCCTGAGCAAACAGTGTAGACCCAGATCAGACTGCTCCTGAAGGAGTACCATAATGATCCTAAGTAAGATAGACCTGAGCAAACAGTGCAGACCCAGATCAGACTGCTCCTGAAGGAGTGCAGTAATAATCCTAAGTATTGAGACAGATAGGCCTGAGCAAACAGTGTAGACCCAGATCAGACTGCTCCTGAAGGAGTACCATAATGATCCTAAGTATTGAGACAGATAGGCCTAAGCAAACAGTGTAGACCCAGATCAGACTGCTCCTGAAGGAGTGCAGTAATAATCCTAAGTATTGGGGCAGATAGGCCTAAGCAAACAGTGCAGACCCAGATCAGACTGCTCCTGAAGGAGTGCAGTAATTATCCTAAGTATTGAGACAGATAGGCCTAAGCAAACAGTGCAGACCCAGATCAGACTGCTCCTGAAGGAGTGCAGTAATCATCCTAAGTATTGGGACAGACAGACCTAAGCAAACAGTGCAGACCCAGATCAGACTGCTCCTGAAGGAGTGCAGTAATTATCCTAAGTATTGGGACAGACAGACCTAAGCAAACAGTGTAGACCCAGATCAGACTGCTCCTGAAGGAGTACCATAATGATCCTAAGTATTGGGACAGACAGACCTAAGCAAACAGTGTAGACCCAGATCAGACTGCTCCTGAAGGAGTGCAGTAATTATCCTAAGTATTGGGACAGACAGGCCTAAGCAAACAGTGTAGACCCAGATCAGACTGCTCCTGAAGGAGTACCATAATTATCCTAAGTATTGAGACAGACAGATAAGCCTGAGCAAACAGTGTAGACCCAGATCAGACTGCTCCTGAAGGAGTACCATAATTATCCTAAGTATTGGGACAGACAGACCTAAGCAAACAGTATAGACCCAGATCAGACTGCTCCTGAAGGAGTACCATAATTATCCTAAGTATTGAGACAGATAGGCTTAAGCAAACAGTGTAGACCCAGATCAGACTGCTCCTGAAGGAGTACCGTAATTATCCTAAGTATTGGGACAGACAGGCCTAAGCAAACAGTGTAGACCCAGATCAGACTGCTCCTGAAGGAGTACCCTAGTTATCTTAAGTATTGGGACAGACAGGCCTGAGCAAACAGTGTAGACCCAGATCAGACTGCTCCTGAAGGAGTACCGTAATTATCCTAAGTATTGGGACAGACAGGCCTGAGCAAACAGTGTAGACCCAGATCAGACTGCTCCTGAAGGAGTACCGTAATTATCCTAAGTATTGGGACAGATAGGCCTGAGCAAACAGTGTAGACCCAGATCAGACTGCTCCTGAAGGAGTACCGTAATTATCCTAAGTATTGGGACAGACAGGCCTGAGCAAACAGTGTAGACCCAGATCAGACTGCTCCTGAAGGAGTACCATAATGATCCTAAGTATTGGGACAGACAGGCCTAAGCAAACAGTGTAGACCCAAATCAGACTGCTCCTGAAGGAGTACCATAATTATCCTAAGTATTGGGACAGACAGGGCTGAGCAAACAGTGTAGACCCAGATCAGACTGCTCCTGAAGGAGTACCGTAATTATCCCAAGTATTGGGACAGACAGGCCTGAGCAAACAGGGTAGACCCAGATCAGACTGCTCCTGAAGGAGTACCGTAATTATCCTAAGTATTGGGACAGACAGGCCTAAGCAAACAGTGCAGACCCAGATCAGACTGCTCCTGAAGGAGTACCGTAATTATCCTTAGTATTGGGACAGATAGGCCTAAGCAAACAGTGCAGACCCAGATCAGACTGCTCCTGAAGGAGTACCATAATTATCCTAAGTATTGGGACAGATAGGCCTAAGCAAACAGTGTAGACCCAGATCAGACTGCTCCTGAAGGAGTACCATAATGATCCTAAGTAAGATAGACCTGAGCAAACAGTGCAGACCCAGATCAGACTGCTCCTGAAGGAGTGCAGTAATAATCCTAAGTATTGAGACAGATAGGCCTGAGCAAACAGTGTAGACCCAGATCAGACTGCTCCTGAAGGAGTGCAGTAATTATCTTAAGTATTGGGACAGATAGGCCTGAGCAAACAGTGCAGACCCAGATCAGACTGCTCCTGAAGGAGTACCGTAATGATCCTAAGTATTGGGACAGACAGGGCTGAGCAAACAGTGTAGACCCAGATCAGACTGCTCCAGAAGGAGTACCATAATTATCCTAAGTATTGAGACAGATAGGCCTAAGCAAACAGTGTAGACCCAGATCAGACTGCTCCAGAAGGAGAACCATAATTATCCTAAGTATTGAGACAGATAAGCCTAAGCAAACAGTGTAGACCCAGATCAGACTGCTCCTGAAGGAGTACCATAATTATCCTAAGTATTGAGACAGACAGGCCTAAGCAAACAGTGTAGACCCAGATCAGACTGCTCCTGAAGGAGTACCATAATGATACTAAGTATTGGGACAGACAGACCTGAGCAAACAGTGTAGACCCAGATCAGACTGCTCCTGAAGGAGTACCATAATGATACTAAGTATTGGGACAGATAGGCCTAAGCAAACAGTGTAGACCTAGATCAGACTGCTCCTGAAGGAGTACCATAATGATCCTAAGTATTGGGACAGACAGGCCTAAGCAAACAGTGTAGACCCTGATCAGACTGCTCCTGAAGGAGTACCATAATGATCCTAAGTATTGGGACAGATAAGCCTGAGCAAACAGTGTAGACCCAGATCAGACTGCTCCTGAAGGAGTACCGTAATGATCCTAAGTATTGGGACAGACAGGCCTGAGCAAACAGTGTAGACCCAGATCAGACTGCTCCTGAAGGAGTACCGTAATGATCCTAAGTATTGGGACAGACAGGCCTGAGCAAACAGTGTAGACCCAGATCAGACTGCTCCTGAAGGAGTACCATAATGATCCTAAGTATTGGGACAGATAGGCCTAAGCAAACAGTGTAGACCCAGATCAGACTGCTCCTGAAGGAGTACCGTAATTATCCTAAGTATTGGGACAGACAGGCCTGAGCAAACAGGGTAGACCCAGATCAGACTGCTCCTGAAGGAGTACCGTAATTATCCTAAGTATTGGGACAGACAGGCCTGAGCAAACAGTGTAGACCCAGATCAGACTGCTCCTGAAGGAGTACCATAATGATCCTAAGTAAGATAGACCTGAGCAAACAGTGCAGACCCAGATCAGACTGCTCCTGAAGGAGTGCAGTAATAATCCTAAGTATTGAGACAGATAGGCCTGAGCAAACAGTGTAGACCCAGATCAGACTGCTCCTGAAGGAGTGCAGTAATTATCCTAAGTATTGGGACAGATAAGCCTAAGCAAACAGTGCAGACCCAGATCAGACTGCTCCTGAAGGAGTACCATAATGATCCTAAGTATTGAGACAGATAGGCCTAAGCAAACAGTGTAGACCCAGATCAGACTGCTCCTGAAGGAGTGCAGTAATAATCCTAAGTATTGGGGCAGATAGGCCTAAGCAAACAGTGCAGACCCAGATCAGACTGCTCCTGAAGGAGTGCAGTAATTATCCTAAGTATTGAGACAGATAGGCCTAAGCAAACAGTGCAGACCCAGATCAGACTGCTCCTGAAGGAGTGCAGTAATTATCCTAAGTATTGGGACAGACAGACCTAAGCAAACAGTGCAGACCCAGATCAGACTGCTCCTGAAGGAGTGCAGTAATTATCCTAAGTATTGGGACAGACAGACCTAAGCAAACAGTGTAGACCCAGATCAGACTGCTCCTGAAGGAGTACCATAATGATCCTAAGTATTGGGACAGACAGACCTAAGCAAACAGTGTAGACCCAGATCAGACTGCTCCTGAAGGAGTGCAGTAATTATCCTAAGTATTGGGACAGACAGGCCTAAGCAAACAGTGTAGACCCAGATCAGACTGCTCCTGAAGGAGTACCATAATTATCCTAAGTATTGAGACAGACAGATAAGCCTGAGCAAACAGTGTAGACCCAGATCAGACTGCTCCTGAAGGAGTACCATAATTATCCTAAGTATTGGGACAGACAGACCTAAGCAAACAGTGTAGACCCAGATCAGACTGCTCCTGAAGGAGTACCATAATGATCCTAAGTATTGAGACAGATAAGCCTAAGCAAACAGTGTAGACCCTGATCAGACTGCTCCTGAAGGAGTACCATAATTATCCTAAGTATTGGGACAGACAGACCTGAGCAAACAGTGTAGACCCAGATCAGACTGCTCCTGAAGGAGTACCATAATTATCCTAAGTATTGGGACAGACAGACCTGAGCAAACAGTGTAGACCCAGATCAGACTGCTCCTGAAGGAGTACCATAATTATCCTAAGTATTGGGACAGACAGACCTGAGCAAACAGTGTAGACCCAGATCAGACTGCTCCTGAAGGAGTACCATAATTATCCTAAGTATTGAGACAGATAGGCCTAAGCAAACAGTGTAGACCCAGATCAGACTGCTCCTGAAGGAGTACCATAATTATCCTAAGTATTGGGACAGACAGGCCTAAGCAAACAGTGTAGACCCAGATCAGACTGCTCCTGAAGGAGTACCATAATTATCCTAAGTATTGAGACAGATAGGCCTAAGCAAACAGTGTAGACCCAGATCAGACTGCTCCTGAAGGAGTACCATAATTATCCTAAGTATTGAGACAGATAGGCCTAAGCAAACAGTGTAGACCCAGATCAGACTGCTCCTGAAGGAGTACCGTAATTATCCTAAGTATTGGGACAGACAGGCCTAAGCAAACAGTGTAGACCCAGATCAGACTGCTCCTGAAGGAGTACCCTAGTTATCTTAAGTATTGGGACAGACAGGCCTGAGCAAACAGTGTAGACCCAGATCAGACTGCTCCTGAAGGAGTACCGTAATTATCCTAAGTATTGGGACAGACAGGCCTGAGCAAACAGTGTAGACCCAGATCAGACTGCTCCTGAAGGAGTACCGTAATTATCCTAAGTATTGAGACAGACAGGCCTAAGCAAACAGTGCAGACCCAGATCAGACTGCTCCTGAAGGAGTGCAGTAATTATCCTAAGTATTGGGACAGATAGGCCTGAGCAAACAATGTAGACCCAGATCAGACTGCTCCTGAAGGAGTACCATAATGATACTAAGTATTGAGACAGACAGACCTAAGCAAACAGTGTAGACCCAGATCAGACTGCTCCTGAAGGAGTGCCATAATTATCCTAAGTATTGAGACAGATAGGCCTAAGCAAACAGTGTAGACCCAGATCAGACTGCTCTTAAAGGAGTACCATAATGATCCTAAGTATTGAGACAGATAGACCTGAGCAAACAGTGTAGACCCAGATCAGACTGCTCCTGAAGGAGTACCATAATTATCCTAAGTATTGAGACAGATAGGCCTAAGCAAACAGTGTAGACCCAGATCAGACTGCTCCTGAAGGAGTACCGTAATTATCCTAAGTATTGGGACAGACAGGCCTAAGCAAACAGTGTAGACCCAGATCAGACTGCTCCTGAAGGAGTACCCTAGTTATCTTAAGTATTGGGACAGACAGGCCTGAGCAAACAGTGTAGACCCAGATCAGACTGCTCCTGAAGGAGTACCGTAATTATCCTAAGTATTGGGACAGACAGGCCTAAGCAAACAGTGTAGACCCAGATCAGACTGCTCCTGAAGGAGTACCCTAGTTATCTTAAGTATTGGGACAGACAGGCCTGAGCAAACAGTGTAGACCTAGATCAGACTGCTCCTGAAGGAGTACCATAATGATCCTAAGTATTGAGACAGATAAGCCTAAGCAAACAGTGTAGACCCTGATCAGACTGCTCCTGAAGGAGTACCATAATTATCCTAAGTATTGGGACAGACAGACCTGAGCAAACAGTGTAGACCCAGATCAGACTGCTCCTGAAGGAGTACCATAATTATCCTAAGTATTGGGACAGACAGACCTGAGCAAACAGTGTAGACCCAGATCAGACTGCTCCTGAAGGAGTACCATAATTATCCTAAGTATTGGGACAGACAGACCTGAGCAAACAGTGTAGACCCAGATCAGACTGCTCCTGAAGGAGTACCATAATTATCCTAAGTATTGAGACAGATAGGCCTAAGCAAACAGTGTAGACCCAGATCAGACTGCTCCTGAAGGAGTACCATAATTATCCTAAGTATTGGGACAGACAGGCCTAAGCAAACAGTGTAGACCCAGATCAGACTGCTCCTGAAGGAGTACCATAATTATCCTAAGTATTGAGACAGATAGGCCTAAGCAAACAGTGTAGACCCAGATCAGACTGCTCCTGAAGGAGTACCATAATTATCCTAAGTATTGAGACAGATAGGCCTAAGCAAACAGTGTAGACCCAGATCAGACTGCTCCTGAAGGAGTACCGTAATTATCCTAAGTATTGGGACAGACAGGCCTAAGCAAACAGTGTAGACCCAGATCAGACTGCTCCTGAAGGAGTACCCTAGTTATCTTAAGTATTGGGACAGACAGGCCTGAGCAAACAGTGTAGACCCAGATCAGACTGCTCCTGAAGGAGTACCGTAATTATCCTAAGTATTGGGACAGACAGGCCTGAGCAAACAGTGTAGACCCAGATCAGACTGCTCCTGAAGGAGTACCGTAATTATCCTAAGTATTGAGACAGATAGGCCTGAGGAAACAATGTAGACCCAGATCAGACTGCTCCTGAAGGAGTGCAGTAATTATCCTAAGTATTGGGACAGATAGGCCTGAGCAAACAATGTAGACCCAGATCAGACTGCTCCTGAAGGAGTACCATAATGATACTAAGTATTGAGACAGACAGACCTAAGCAAACAGTGTAGACCCAGATCAGACTGCTCCTGAAGGAGTGCCATAATTATCCTAAGTATTGAGACAGATAGGCCTAAGCAAACAGTGTAGACCCAGATCAGACTGCTCTTAAAGGAGTACCATAATGATCCTAAGTATTGAGACAGATAGACCTGAGCAAACAGTGTAGACCCAGATCAGACTGCTCCTGAAGGAGTACCATAATTATCCTAAGTATTGAGACAGATAGGCCTAAGCAAACAGTGTAGACCCAGATCAGACTGCTCCTGAAGGAGTACCGTAATTATCCTAAGTATTGGGACAGACAGGCCTAAGCAAACAGTGTAGACCCAGATCAGACTGCTCCTGAAGGAGTACCCTAGTTATCTTAAGTATTGGGACAGACAGGCCTGAGCAAACAGTGTAGACCCAGATCAGACTGCTCCTGAAGGAGTACCGTAATTATCCTAAGTATTGGGACAGACAGGCCTAAGCAAACAGTGTAGACCCAGATCAGACTGCTCCTGAAGGAGTACCCTAGTTATCTTAAGTATTGGGACAGACAGGCCTGAGCAAACAGTGTAGACCCAGATCAGACTGCTCCTGAAGGAGTACCGTAATTATCCTAAGTATTGGGACAGACAGGCCTGAGCAAACAGTGTAGACCCAGATCAGACTGCTCCTGAAGGAGTACCATAATTATCCTAAGTATTGGGACAGACAGGCCTGAGCAAACAGTGTAGACCCAGATCAGACTGCTCCTGAAGGAGTACCATAATGATCCTAAGTATTGGGACAGACAGGCCTTAGCAAACAGTGCAGACCCAGATCAGACTGCTCCTGAAGGAGTACCGTAATGATCCTAAGTATTGGGACAGATAGACCTGAGCAAACAGTGTAGACCTAGATCAGACTGCTCCTGAAGGAGTACCATAATGATCCTAAGTATTGAGACAGATAGGCCTGAGCAAACAATGTAGACCCAGATCAGACTGCTCCTGAAGGAGTACCGTAATGATCCTAAGTATTGGGACAGACAGACCTGAGCAAACAGTGTAGACTCAGATCAGACTGCTCCTGAAGGAGTACCATAATGATCCTAAGTATTGGGACAGATAGGCCTGAGCAAACAGTGTAGACCCAGATTAGACTGCTCCTGAAGGAGTACTGTAATGATCCTAAGTATTGGGACAGACAGACCTGAGCAAACAGTGTAGACCCAGATCAGACTGCTCCTGAAGGAGCAGTCTTATCAGGGTCTACACTGTTTGTCATTCCGTATGCATTTGTTAAAATTTGTAGGAGAATTACAGCTAACCCTCAAGGTGTCCCAATTTTTTTGGATTTCTATGGTTGTGAGTCAACAAAATTACTTTAGTTATGACATATTTACTTAATAATAATGTTCTGTTTGTGAGAGTTTTCTTTTGGAATCTTCTTAGCACAATCACTTTATAACACTACTGATGGTTTTGTTTGTTTGTATTGGAGTTTACCGGGCCAGTCAACACCATTTTAGGTCATTTTTGAGCCTGTCAGTTAACCTATCCACACTTTTCCTGGGCAGGCTTATACGTAAGTAGTTAACCAGTACAGTGCACATTCTTTCGCCAGAAACTGACAACTGCTCTTCTTGAATCAGCAGAAGGGAGAGAATGACTGTAGAAACGATTTCATGACCAATCTCAATGAAAGAATGTTGCCAACCCTGGCAGGTATTGAATCTGCGTCCTGATCATCAGTCCAGAGCAGAAATCGTGTTAAAAAACTGTGTTTTATCCACTCAATGTATAGATTGTATAGAAAAATGAGCACATACATTGTATATAGTTCATTTTTTCCTATATAATCTATATAGTTTGGAATCTCTAGTCTGTATTATATCCAAAACCCTGTTACAATGAAACATGTTATAAAGTGGTTTAGGTGTAGTTTGAAGCAATAAAAATATTCAAAACAGAAAAAAGGTTTCTGGCCTTTCAGTTCCTTGAGTAGAGTTATGTGTCTTCATGATAAATTAATGACATTCTGTTTGTAACATTTCGCAGGATCTACACTGTTTCATCATTCACTTAGTGAATTTGAACTAATAAATTATGTAAGAACTCATACATTATATCAAGTAATTTGATTGGCTGACAGCCAGAAATGAATGAGGCGAAATTAATTTATTCAGCAGGACAAAGGTCAAAGTAAATACCTCTTGTGTATCTAATTTACTCTGCATCTCTGCCACCCTGGATGCTGAGTGTTCAAGAGCCTGTTGAGCTAGGATCCTCTGTACCTCCTTCTGGTGGTTCACCCTCAGTGCCTCAATCTTCTCCTCATAATCCTCCCTATTTCTCCTCATCACAGCTTCAGTCTCGGCCAGTGATTTCTGCAGATCAACTCTCTGTTGGTCCAGCTGTAGCTGTAGACGGTCAACCTACAAGCAATATGACAACCTTATTATTACACTGTTTGTTATAACACTGTTTGTTATAACATGGTTTCGGACATTACACCATTTCAAGGTGGATCCCAAAAATGTACAGATTATATAGAAAAACAAGAGCTGTCACTATAGGTGACCAATGCCCCCGTGGGAGCCAATTTCTGAGTTTTTGCAAAATTTCAAGGGGAGATAATTCAGCCAAAAATGACAACAGAGTTATGGCCCTTGGTCAGAATGTAGCCCTTGTGATGGTGAATAAATGTGTGAAGTTTCATGGGGCTAGGACAAATACTTTTGAAGTTATGATCAAGGTTAAAGTTTTTGTGACGGACAAACAAACAAACAGGTAGACAGGGCAAATACTATATGGCCCCTGAATCAAAGATTCTCGTGAGGCATAATGGCCACAAATGGTCATTTTTCTTTCTAATCTATACATTCTTGTTTGGATAGAACATGGTTGTTTAACTAACATGGTTTTTGCTTCGGACCCCAACAATTGTGTAAAAAAGAGTTTGTGGTGTACTTATTATCCAACAGCTCAGTGTTACAGCCTGCAAGTTCTACCCTCAATTATCAACCTTGGTAGAATACACATAGCTTACAGATTTATCACCAATCTCTGACAACTGCAGCAGGGAGGTGACTCTTTGGCTTAGTGGTAAGAGCATTGGATTTTCACCTGATCTGCCAGGGTTTGTAAATCAGGGCAGGCAGGGATTTTTTCAGCTATGCGTTATTCCTTTGTTGTGATTTTCATGTCCTAAGAAGGGGGCTCGTCTTCGATCAGCCATTTCTGTCCAAATACACTGTAACATGGGTGAACTGTGGCGACTGTAAAAACAATTGTTAGCCATATGTGTGCTTTTGTTCAACAGAAACATACCTCTGGCTCCCTGAGCATTCAACAAACATGATCCAACAAAGAAGACACTACATGTCTATACAGATGTGTAGATTAGCTTATGTTCAGCCTTTGCTTCTTGCAGTATGTAGCATGGACCATCTTCATGTTCAACCTCTTTAAATCATCTAACAAGCTGTTGGCCAAAAAAGTGCTGACTCTGCTGCTAAACCAAAAACAAACAAAGAAAATCTTCCAAGATATAGAAATAATGCCATTCTTTATGAAAGCAGTCATAGGTGCTTGACTTGCATTGTTTAATTCAACCCTCACCATGCTGAACCCAGATATATCTTTTTTGAAAACAGTCTAGATACAGATCAGCTGGATTCTCCAAAGACAGTTAACCCTTATCTTGCTGAATATTCATTTAAGCCACACCCATTTCTGTCTATCAACCAATCAAATTACTTGATGAAAATAATTGCTACAAATTCATAAACTGAATACCAAACAGTGTAGATCCTGATCAGATGGCTTCTTCAGAAGCCATCTGATATGGATCTACACTGTTTGCAAAGATAGGGGTTGTCGTGAACAGCAAGATAAGGGTTAATAGATCCATACTATTTTCCCGATACTATTTTCCATTCTGCCTTCTTATATGGCACTAAGAACACCCCTCAGTGACTGGAACCACTCCTGTCTTGAACAAATTTTCATCATGTAAACAATCCGTGAAATGAAAACCCCCTAAACCCCACATTATATAGAGAAAACTGGTGTTTATGGGGGTATACATTATTTTCTTATTTCTGCTTCAAGACATAGGTTGTGGGTACTCGTTAGAACCACCTCATTGAGGCGGTTCTAATGAGCACCTACAACCTATGTTTGCAGTATAAATAAGAAAATTAACATACAGATTCATCAGAAAAGTAGCCATTTTGGAGAAGTAAAAACTGCACTATGTCGTGTGGGTGTGTTATTGTAATGCAGAGCCCAAAAGGTGTACAAATCATTGCAGTACCACTGTAGATGAAATACCTTAGTTCTGAGCTCTTCATTTTCCTGAACAACATCTGTGATATGTGTACTCTCAAAATCTTTTGGTTCATATTCTTTCTCCTTGGCTGATGGCTGTACAGGAAGTGAGTGGAATTCTGGGTCTTCTGTTTCCTTTTGGGATTTACCTTTCTGTTTTGTTTTCTTTCCTGAAAGAATTACTGTTTAAGTTGTAAAGTTTCTGTGTAAACTGTATTTCATTTTTTTTTTAAAGTTTATGGAATGTCTGTGAAATATTTATTTCTATCTGCAATTTTAAGTGTTTCATAAACTCGCAAACAGAATTAGGCAACAGCAGAACTTTCATATCCTATAAACAGTAAAATTTCTATGTTAAGACCACCTTCTGGACTGTTCAAAAATGGTCTTTAAGACCACTTTTGAACAGTCCCAAAGGTGGTCCATGACCAGAGGACACTGTATGCAGAAAACACAAAGAAAGAATAATTGTAACCTACTAAATAAGCTTATCAAAACAGAATTACTCTTAATTTTAGGTGGTCTTAACAGCAGAATTTCACGTATTTGTTATTTTTGCAGTCAGCACTTAACCATCAAATCAAGTGGCCAAAAGAAGCCATATTATTATTATTATTATTAGCATGCTTTGCTTTGCAAAATTTAGCAGCTGTTCAAAAATGCAGAAAACACACATTTGCCTAGCCACATGTTTTTGTATATATCTATACACATAACAATTGGCCCCTCCCAACGGGGCTTCGAGAAATAGATAGGGCTGCATGATGCTTCCACGCATAGTTGAAAATGACCGCACAAGTGCTGGTAAACTGCTTAAAAGGTCTTAGCCTGCCCAGGTAAAGTAGTGCGAGATGGTCCGTCCATGCATATAAACCCTATTGGATTCATTGGGCAGCAGCGACTGAGATGTCATTTCAATGTCAGGTAAAAGTCCCACAAAATTGGAAGCAACATCTCCAAAATGACCTTAATAGTGTTGACGGGAATGTTAAACCTCAAATCAAACAAAATACACAAAGCATTAAAGCAGAAATGCTAGACCGAATTCTACAAAACATAATCATAAATGATCAAACACATCTATGCAAAATATAGTTGTCTAAAACACAATAGTTTACCTTTCCAGCAGTAAACTGGCTACTCATTGGATAAGCACAGTAAAATGTTTGGGTGTTCCAATATTTACTGTGACTGTCAACTCTTGCTGAGATGGCACACAATCACAATCTTTTTTATCCATCTCTCTTACTGTTTTAACCCTTGTCCTGCTGAATAATCAATTTTTGACACACCCATTTCTATCAATCAATTGATTGATTGATTGATTGGAGGTTTAATGTCCCCATCAACACTGTATAGGTCATTTTGGAGACGTTGCTTCGGGGGACTTTTACTGACATTGAGATGAAATGATATCTCAAGCCCAGCCCCGAATCTAACTGCATGTACTTGATCAAAATATTTCTTCAAATCTCAAACTGAATGAAAAGCAGTGTAGATCCAGATCAGAGGTAGGGGTTGTCATGTTCAGCAAGGCAAGGGTTAATCTGTAACATAAACAAGACCACCACATGCTGGTGCCAACGCTCAGCTGCAGCCCCTTTTCATAATGAACAACTAGTTCGAGTTTCAAGTAAATATGTTCAGTAATGGTAGAGATATTACAAAATGTTCAAGTTTTTGCAAGACGATGACGCAGACAAAAATATCCAAGTTTTTGCACGACGACGCCAGAGCTATGATAATACCTCGTCGTTTTCTTCAAAAACAGCTGAGCTAAAAACTATCAACCAATCAAACTACATGTAATTGATATAAAATATTTCTTCAATTCACAGAATGAATGACAAACAGTGAAGAAGCCATCTGATCAGCATCTACACTGTTTGCAAAGGTAGGGATTGTAATGCTCAGCAGAGTATTGTAAAAACACTCACCATCACCAAATCTATGTGTCATGGAAACTTGTTTCTCTTTCCTGAGCCTCTCTAGAGATTTTTGCATCACCTGTAGGTCATGTGTTTTGTTTTCAACCTCTGACTGTAAAGATTTAACAAGGGCACGTAACTCTGTCTCTGTGTCTTTAGCACTCTGAGATTCTACTCTGAAGGTGGCTGTAGCAGAAAGAAAAATGCAACTGTGAAAACTATATGCACCATTTTGTTACCCTGATAAAGGTTGATAAAACATCATAACTTTTGTGCTGTTTGATGAAATGAGTTCGTGCTATATTCGTAGACATGAAAAAGGGTCTAAAACATGCAAATGATTAAACTCTGGTAAAGTTATTTACAGAGAATCTCTTTATAACACTATTACTGGGGTTCAAAGCTGAATAAGTCTCATATTGTGTTTGTATGCATTTAGTTCCCCAAAAAGTCAAATGCATTAAAATTCATCTGTATTAAGCAAACACCTGTCTTAAGCAAGCACATTTTGATCATCCCTGAGGTGCTTGCTTAACACAGGTTGTTGTCCAAATAAAGATTATAAAGAAAAATGATAATTTTTTGGGATCCATCTTTAATTTGTGCTACATCCAAAACCATGTTATGCCACTCACATTTTTTTCAGAAGGAATATCAGCATATTTGCCACATTACATGATCAAAGTTTTAACATTATGTTAACCAATGACATTGTTAGTTTTGAACAACTGCGGCCAGTTGTTCAAAACTAACAACTTCATTTGTCAACATATTGTTAAAATTTGATTCATTTATATGGCAAATATTCTCATATTTTTGCTGGAAAAATGTGCAAAAGCTACTCACATTTTTCCAGCAAAAATAGCGGAGTACTAGAATTTGTTTTTCTACAAAAACACAGATGTCTCCCCCGTTTTTGACTGCTAAGTATAACCTTGACATTGGAGGTATTGAGCTGGGTCTTGTGTGCAACACATCATCTAATGAAGATGAACATTTCTGCATAGTAACTTTAAAAATGTTCATAGAAAAATAAAAAAGTTATTGGCCGTAAACAAAAAAAGCACTTTTTTACCTTTGACCTCTAAGTATGGCCTTGACCTTTGCGGTACAACACATCGTCTCATGATGGTTAACATTTCTGCCCAGTAATTTCATAATCCGTCAAAGAATAAGGAAGTTATTGACTGTCCTTTTTTTTACCTTTGATCACTAGGTATGACCTTGACATTGGAGGTATGGACCTTGGTCTTGCACATGACTCATGGTCCAACTTTCAAGCCTCTAGCTCCAACATGAGATATCTTGCTGACAAGATTTTATTAAAAAAAATTCAAAGGGCAATAACTCTTGAAAGGGGCATAATCCGGATGAGAAAAAAATACGTGTCAGCTTATTTTCCATTAGGAATGCATACATGAAATTTCAAAACCATAGCATACACAGTTCTAAAGTTCTGCTATGCATCACTTTTAGGATTCATTACCATGGGCACAAATTACCAAAATGACAAAGGGCCATAACTCGCAAAGTATTTTTCGGAATTTTGTTAAAAGTTAATCAGTTCATATACTCATCACCACCAATATACTCAACAACTTTCAAGGCTCTAGCTCCAATAGTGTTTGAGATATTTGGCTGACAAGATTTTATTAAAAAAATTTCAAAGGGCAATAACTCTTGAAAGGGGCATAATCCGGACGAGAAAAAAAATATGCGTCAGCTAATTTTTGATGAGGAACCCATATATGAAATTTCAAAACCCTAGCATACACGGTTCTAAAGTTATGCTATGCATCACTTTTAGCATACATTACAATGGGCACAAATTACCAAAATGACAAAGGGCCATAACTCACAAAGTATTTTTTGGAATTTTGTCAAAAGTTAATCAGTTCATCTACTCATCACCACCAATATACTCACCAACTTTCAAGGCTCTAGCTCCAATAGTTTTTGAGATATCTTGCTGACAAGATTTTATTAACAAAAAAAAAAATTCAAAGGGCTATAACTCTTGAAAGGGGCATAATCCTGACGAGAAAAAAATACGTGTCAGCTTATTTTCCATCAGAAATGCATATATGAAATTTCAAAATTATAGCATACACCGTTCTAAAGTTATGCTATGCACCACTTTTAGCATACATTACAATGGGCACAAATTACCAAAATGACAAAGGGCCATAACTCACAAAGTATTTTTCGGAATTTTGTCATAAGTTAATCAGTTCATCTACTCATCACCAACAATGTATTCACCAACTTTCAAGGCTCTAGCTCCAATAGTTTTTGAGATATCTTGCTGACAAGATTTTATTAAAAAAATTTCAAAGGGCAATAACTCTTGAAAGGGGCATATTCCGGACGAGAAAAAAAATACGCGTCAGCTAATTTTCCATGAGGAATCCATATATGAAATTTCAAAACCCTAGCATACATGGTTCTAAAGTTATGCTATGCATCACTTTCAGCATACATTACAATTGGCACAAATTACCAAAATGACAAAGGGCCATAACTCACAAAGTATTTTTCGGAATTTTGTCATAAGTTAATCAGTTCATCTACTCATCACCAACAATGTATTCACCAACTTTCAAGGCTCTTGCTCCAATAGTTTTTGAGATATCTTGCTGACAAGATTTTATTAAAAAAATTTCAAAGGGCAATAACTCTTGAAAGGGGCATATTCCGGACGAGAAAAAAAATACGCGTCAGCTAATTTTCCATGAGGAATCCATATATGAAATTTCAAAACCCTAGCATACATGGTTCTAAAGTTATGCTATGCATCACTTTTAGCATACATTACAATTGGCACAAATTACCAAAATGACAAAGGGCCATAACTCACAAAGTATTTTTCGGAATTTTGTCAAAATTTAATCAGTTCATCTACTCATCACCATCAATATAATCACCAACTTTCAAGGCTCTAGCTCCAATAGTTTTTGAGATATCTTGCTGACAAGATTTTATTAACAAAAAAAAAATTCAAAGGGCAATAACTCTTGAAGGGGGCATAATCCGGACGAGAAAAAAAATACGCGTCAGCTAATTTTCCATGAGGAATCCATATATGAAATTTCAAAACCCTAGCATACATGGTTCTTTAGTTATGCTATGCATCAAAAGCGTAATGGACGGCCGAACGAACCAGAACCAATATGCTCCTCAAACTTTTTCAAAGTTAGGGGCATAATAAGAAAGTTATTGACAGAACACAAAAAAGGCCCTTTTTTTACCTTTAACCTCTATGTATGACCTTGACCTTCCAGGTATTAAACTGGGTCATGCGTGCAACAGATCATCTCATGGTGGTTAACATTTCTGCCTAGCAATTTCAAAATCCATCTAAAAATAAGAAAGTTATTGACCAAACACGAAAAAAGGCCCCTTTTTTACCTTTGACCTCTATGTATGACCTTGACATTTTAGGTACCTAACTGAATCATGCATGCAACACATCGTCCCATGATAGTTAACATGTTTGCCAAGTAACTTCAAATTCTATTTAAAAATAGGCAAGTTATTGACAAAACCCGAAAAAAAGGACCCTTTTTTTACCTTTGACCTCTAAGTATGACCTTGACCTTTGAGGTACCAACCTGGGTCATGCGCGCAACACATCGCCTTATATTGGTTCACATTTCTGCCATGTGATTTCAAAATCCATCTCAAAATAAGAAAGTTATTGACCAAATACGAAAAAAAGGCCCACTTTTTGACCTTTGACCTCTAAGTATGACCTTGACCTTTGAGGTACCGACCTGCCTCATGTGCACCACACATCATCTCATGATTGTTAATAATTATGCCAAGTAATTTTAAAATCCATCTCAAAATTAGAAAGTTATTGACCAAGTACGAAAAAAAGGCCCCTTTTTGACCTTTGACCTCTAAGTATGACCTTGACCTTTGAGGAACCGACCTGCCTCATGCGCACCACACATCGTCTTATGGTTGTTAATAATTAAGCCAAGTAATTTTAAAATCCATCAAAAAATAAGAAAGTTATTGACCAAATACGAAAAAAAGGCCCCTTTTTTGACCTTTGACCTCTAAGTATGACCTTGACCTTTGAGGTACCGACCTGCCTCATGCGCACCACACATCGTCTTATGGTTGTTAATAATTATGCCAAGTAATTTTAAAATCCATCTCAAAATAAGAAAGTTATTGACCAAATACGAAAAAAAGGCCCCTTTTTTGACCTTTGACCTCTAAGTATGACCTTGACCTTTGAGGTACCGACCTGCCTCATGCGCACCGCACATCGTCTTATGGTTGTTAATATTTCTGCCGAGTAATTTTAAAATCCATCAAAAAATAAGAAAGTTATTGACCGGACACGATTTGCCCATACATATATACATACCAACAAACTTCCAAGGGAGATAATTCAAAAAGTATAAATGCGAGAGTTATGGTTCTTGCGCACTGCACGTCGTCTAATGCTGATTAATATTTATACGAAGTTTCGTGACGATAGCTCTAACGGTTTAGAAGTTACAGAGCGGACACGAAAGTGTGACAGACGGACAGACGGACAGACGGACAGACAGACAGACAGACAGACGCCCGGGGGAAAAACAATATGTCTCTCCGAAAAAAAATTTTTCGGGGGAGACATAATTAGATACCAAACTTGTTAGAATAGTTAACAACTTGACCACAAATGAGCTTGTTAGGCTAACGATGCTTTGAACAACTGAAACCTGGACGCTTATCTTTTGTGGATTTAATCCTTATCCCACTGCATAAATTAATTTAGCCACACCTGTTTATATTCAACCGATCAATCATTTAATCTATTCATTCAAATTCGCAAACTGAATGACAAACAGTATAGATCCTGATCAGATGGCTTCTTACTGATCTGGATCTACACTGTTTGCAAAGGCAGGGGTTGGCATGAACATAAGGATAAGGGTTCATCAGAAGCCATCTGATCTGAATCTACACTGTTTGTAAAGGTAGGGGTTTGTGTGAAGAGCATGATAAGGCTTAAAATTCATACAGTGTCAGAGACAGCTTACAGTACATGTACTTGAACATACATTTACCTTCATGGACTTTCTTTGATTTACTGAGTTCATTAGTCAATCTGTCAACCTCTGCTTGTAGTTCTTTCACCTGCTGTTTATATCTCTCTCTTACACTCTCTAATTCCCTCTCCAGGGCCACAGCATGTGTGTGAGGGTGAACATGGTCTGTCTGGCCCTGGTAAATGGATAGCTGAAGTTCCAGGTCCTTAATTCTCTCTTCATACTGAAGCTGAAACAGTGACAGTTTAATACTAAGTTAAAGGCATTTATTCTTGTAACAGCAGCACACACCTTGTGTTCATAATTGTTTTATTGCCCCTTGTGATATACCGTCTATAGCAGATCAAAGGTGGCCCTTAATATGGTGATTTGTAGCTCTTGTTAAATCCTCTGCGAATCAATAATGTACACTTTAGTCATCAGTTAGTAAACTATTGATTTTCCCCAAGGAGGCCCCTTACCTGGTGAAGACAGAGGACTTATCTTCAGTCAGCACTGAGGCTAAAAAATATTATTTATCACATGAAGTCACGTCTGAGAATGTAATAATGCCATGTAATAATTTCGATAATCCACTAGTGGATTAAACATGCAAATTAGTTAGATACGCTCCGTAACGTTACACGTACAGCGGCCTTACTAATGGCGGAATATTGACATTTTTGTAAAACAATCGTGAATAAAATGTGTTTTAAATGCCATATGATAAATAGAATCTTGCATTCGTGCTCATGTATAACTGAATTTATTTAACTCTTAGAGAAAAAGGCATAAAATGCTCAGCAAAGCCTCGCATTTTATCTCT
Organism: Lucinisca nassula; assembly: GCA_963580285.1. NCBI lineage: Eukaryota > Metazoa > Mollusca > Bivalvia > Lucinida > Lucinidae > Lucinisca > Lucinisca nassula. The sequence continues at coordinate 5,681,792 of OY757013.1, read as the reverse complement.
TTTCCTCACCTCATTTCAATAATACATGAACACTCATGTAAGATCCTCTATGAAAGTCCTCAATAATCACGAATAAATGCCTTAAAGGCATTTATTCTTGATATTCTTGATTATTGAGGACTATCAGTTCATTACATAATATTATGTAGCCTCAGTGCTGACTAAAGAGAAGTCCTCTGTCTGCAACAGGTAAGGGGCTTTCTTGGGGGAAAATCAATAATTGACTAACTGTTAACTACAGTGTACCTTAATATTGATTTTCCTCTTTAGTGCCTCAGTCAGGGGATTCAACAGGAGCTACTTATCACCCTATTAAAGGGACCTTTGATCTGCTATAGACAGTATATCACAGGGGGCAATAAAACAATTATGGACGCACGGTGCCCTACTGTCTAAGAATAAATGCCTTAAACCCTCACCATGCTGAATAATACGATATGCTACACTCCTCCCCCCAGCAGTTTCCGCCATTTGTGTTGGTGATTTCATTTTTAACCAATGATTAAGAAGCTGAATGGAAAACAGTATAGATCCTGATCAACTGCCATGGTTTTTGAGAAGCCAGCTGATCAGGATCTATTCTGTTCTCAAAGAGGATGTATCTGAGCTCAGCGCGGCGAAGGTAATTATGTCTATGCAAAATGTTCTGATTATGTTCTGCTGATGCACAGGCATACTAACATAATCAGAAACATCATGATCTGTCTACAGTCCAACCTGTATTAAGCAAGCACCTAAGGGATAATCAAAACGTGCTTGCTTAAGGGGAATGGGAACGCCTGGCAGATTTTTCCGCCATTTTTGTAAGGGAGATAACTTTCGGGACTTCCTGTACGCTTTTCTATAAGTTCTGTCCCATGGAAAAAGGGGTCAACTCTTAAAGGAAAGAATTTGCTCCTTAGGAGCAAATTCTTTCCTTTAAGAGTTGACCCCTATTGACATGGGAGACAAAAATACTTTTGCAGGAGTTACCTCCCCTGAAGGTGTTCCCATTCCCCTTAATACAAGCAAATTTCAATGCATTTGCCTTTCTGGGGAACCAAATGTATGCTTGCTTAAGACAGGTTGCTTGCTTAATAGAGGTGGCCACTAAGACAGGTTTTACAGTATAATCTAAGTTTCAACTTGATCTGATGCAATTTATAGGAGGAGTAAGCTGGAAACAAAATATTTACAGAAATTCTTAAAGGGGCATAACTATGTTCATATTTAGTGGACTGTAACCTCAAAACCATATGCCCTGCTCCACATCATGGTAAAACTATATGTCAAGTTTCAGCTTGACCGTATGTAAATTGTAGGAGTTAGCCGGAAACGAAATGCTTATAGAAATTTTCAAAAGGGCATAATTCTGTTCATATTTGGTGGACCATAGCCTTGAAACAAAAAGCAGTGTGCCACATCATGGTCTAACTATGTATCAACTTTCAGCTTGATATAAAGTAAATTGTTGGTCGGGTTAGCCAGAAACCAAGGTTTATATCAATTTTTCAAGGGCCATAACTCTATTAATATTTAGTGGATGGTAACTTCGACATAAAATGAGCTGCTCCAGCTAATAGTCTAACTTTATATAAAGTTTCAGCTTGATTGAATGTAAATTGAAAGGGTAGTTAGCCGGAAATGAATTGTTTAAAGAAATTTTCAAAGAGGCCTAACTCTATTAATATTTGGTGGACCATAACCTTGAAACAATATGCGCTGCTCCAAATCATGGTCCCATTACATATTATCAGATTTCAACTTGATCTTATGTAAAAAGTAGTAAAAATTATTTGGTAACAAAAGGTTTACAGTCTGATGGACAGATGGAAGGATGGACACCAAGGGGCTATATAACCATTTTCAAACGGGCGTATAAACAGGAAATGTAGAGTACCTTTACAGCATTGTATTTCTGTTCAACTCCTCTTAGTAAGGTGTCAGCCTCTCCATCTTTCTGTTCTAATTCAGCCTCTAATTTCTTCACCCTCTTTTCTAGAACTTCAGTATATGCTGATCGGTTCCCCTGCGCGTTACCGTCAGGAGCAGCTGCGGCAGCCATTATGAGCGTTGGCAGGGCATTCGGGTTACGTCTCTTGAGAATCTGCTCCATCTCTTTCACCTGTCGTTGAAGGTCTTGGATTTTCTTGGCATCTGCTGCTCTCTCCCTGGCTCTCACTTTGCTGTCCTCAACTCTCTTACCAGACTGCAAGACATTTTGTTTATACTAATTAATTTTAGTTCGATTGCGATGGAAGCTTCAAGCTTATTTAATCGCTCTTGAACAGACATTCCGGATGTTTTCATGTGCGCTCGAGAGAGGAAAGTGACTATTACACCATTGCTACCAATTTACACCTGGGTGGAGTGAGGCAGTGTCATTACATGTGTTGCCCAAGGACACACCTCGATACCAGGTGCCGAATTCGAATGCACAACCTTTCGATCATGAGTCAAACACATTAACCACTGCGCTATCGAGGCTGACTGAAAGCCATTTTAGAAATACTGTAATGATCCCAAGTATTGGGACAGATAGGCCAAAGCAAACAGTGCAGACCCAGATCAGACTGCTCCTGAAGGAGCAGTCTGATCAGGGTCTACACTGTTTGCCATTCCATCTGCACTTTTGGAGTCCTTGCTGGAGCATGAAACAAATTTGTTAAAATTTTAGGAGAATTTCAGCATTCATTTACATGTTCACACATATCAATTGTAAAGGGCAGTTACTCTAGCCTATCTACAAGCAAACTTCAACAATTTGAATATCTTTGGGACCATGAAAATTAGATCCAAATACAGGCAGTTCAAATTACTGAGGTTTATCCACAGCACCAAGTCATAAGGCAAATTTGAGATCACTTAAGGATATATTAATGATCTGCCTTAAAATAAAGGTATGTTGTGTGTATTCATTAGAAATGCCTCTGTTGTGTGTGTTCATTAGAATTGCCTCATTATGGCAATTCCAATGAGTAAACACAACATACCTTTTTAGAATTGCATCATTTAGGCGATTCTAATGAGTACACACAATATATATCTTTTAAGATAAAATCTGGAAAACCCCATTAAAATATATGGTGTGCCCCCGCCCATAGGGCCTTGCAGAAACAGATTGGGCTGCGTGATGCTTCCACGCAGAGCTAAAACTGACTGCACATGAGTACTGCTAAACTGCTTAGAAGGTCTAAGCCTGCCTAGGCAAAGTGTTGCGAGTCGGACCTTCCAATGCATATAAACTCTATTGGTTTCACAGGGCAGCAGGGATTGAGATGTCCTTTCAGATGTCGGGTAAAAGTCCCACAAAATTGGAAGCAATGTCTCCAAAATGGCCTTAATAGTGTTGAAGGGGACGTTAAACCTCAAATGAAACAAACAAACAATCAAATATATGGCTATCTGAAGTTAATAGAAAAACTGTCTAGGGACTCAAGAGTGAGTCTGAATTAACCATTATCCTGCTGAATAAATTCATTTAGCCACACCCATTGCTGACTGTCAACCAATCAAATTACTTGACATACTGTTTTCATTAAATTCACAAGCTGCATGACAATGACAAACAGTGTAGATCCTGATCAGATGGCTTCTTTAGAAGCCATCTGATCTGGATCTACCTGTTTGCAAAAGGGATTGTCCTGAACAGCAGGATAAGGGTTAACTAATGTTTGTTTGATTTGAGGTTTAGCATCCCCGTCAACACACTAAAGGTCATTTTGGAGATGTTGCTTCCGATTTTGTGGGACTTTTACCTGACATTGAGATGAAATAACATCTCAAGCCCTGTCGCCCAGTGAAACCAATAGGATTTATAAGCACGGACTGGCCGATTCGCATTGCTTTGCCTGGGCAGGCTTAGATCCTCTAAGCGGTTTACCAGTACTTGTGTGGGGGTCAGTTTCAGCTCTGCGTAGAAGCAACATGCAGCCCATGTATTTCTTCAAGCCCCGATGGGCGTTAACTAATTAAGCAAGCCTTCTTTCTTTCTTTCTACTTATACTGAGCTCGGTCACATTTGACCATTACTCGTCGGTGTACATTACATACACTTCAGGTTGCAGGGTTGAAAGCCTACACAGCAATCATGTAATTACGGTAGGGGTCTTTAACCTGCACAGGAGATGACTCTTCCTGCACAGGGGGCCTCCAGTAAACATCCCGATCCGAAGGACGGTGCACTTTTTGGCATTCATCCCTGCAAAGAATGCCAATGGAGAGTGTTCAGACACCGAAATAATCACCACCTCTAGGGATCAAACAGGGGGCCTTTAACATCAGAGGCAAGTGCACTAACCACCGAGCTATCATGTGTTCAACTGATCAAAGTTATACTGTACCTCTGTCTGTAGCTCTTCTATTCTCATCTTATATTTATGTATCTGGTCATCTTTATTCTTCAGCTGTCTGGCACTCTTGTCTAGTATCTCCTGGTTCTCAGCATACCACTTTAATTTTCTCTTCAACTTATCTGTTTCTTCGGTGTACTTTTCTTCTAAAGCCTGGAACCAGGTAACAAATTATGAATACTAACAGATATGGACCAGTTGTTCAAAGCTAATGAATGTACTAGACTATCAAGTGAGCATATGCTCACTAATACCCCCGGCCAAAGCCATCGGTAACTTTCTGGCAATTCAAAGCCATCAAGTTTGACAAAAACCTATTATGAACACAGAATTAATCTTGCAGTAGCAAATATAACAAAGGGGAATAACTCTAAAGAACCTGGCCCCACAGCCCCAATTTTCTTTCCCACAATACAACTAGTTATGCATGTTGTTTGTACCAAATTTCAAGTTTCTAGGTACAGTAGTTCCTGAGAAATCTTTGACACAAAATTTAAGGTAAGTCACAAAATACACATCTCAGTAGCAAATATAACAAAGGGGAATAACTCTAAAGAACCTGGCCCCACAGCCCCAATTTTCTTTCCCACAATACAACTAGTTATGCATGTTGTTTGTACCAAATTTCGAGTGTCTAGGTACAGTAGTTCCTGAGAAATCTTTGACACAAAATTTAAGGTAAGTCACAAAATACACATCTCAGTAGCAAATATAACAAAGGGGAATAACTCTAAAGAACCTGGCCCCACAGCCACAATTTTCTTTCCCACAATACAACTAGTTATGCATGTTGTTTGTACCAAATTTCAAGTTTCTAGGTATAGTAGTTCCTGAGGGTGACAGGACATCTCGGCCCCTAACAAACTCGGCCCCTGACAAACTCGGCCCCTAGCAAACTCGGCCCCTACAAACTCGGCCCCTGACAAACTCGGCCCCCAAAATTAGAATGTGTATATATTAATGTTGGAATTGACTTATTTTCATACTATTACACATATTTTATTGTACATATGCCTAATTATTTTCATTTTTGGCAATTTTTCCAATATATTTGAATAGGCGAGTTTTCTTAATGAACCATCTGATCAGGATCTAAACTGTTTTCCATTGTTTGATAGTCTAAGCGAAGCGAGGTCGTTCTAACAAAACCCACAGACTGTTTTTATGTTGATCCAATATACATAATCTATACCGAAGTTAACCCCAGTTTTACAGGGCATGATTATATAGACCTGTATGTTTTCATGATGACATACTGTGCTAGCAACGCTTTGAAAGTTTAATGAGTGGAGATCAATGTGCTAAAAAGGTTTCTACCAACTCTGTATCAACCTACAAGCAGGCAAAATGTTGTGTCAGTTTTATTCAATGACTCGATGAGGCGGTTCTAACAAGTGCCTACAATCTATATTTTGAGCAGTAATAAGAAAAATATCACACTTTTTCATCATAAAATTTTCATTTGGGCAATGTATTTGTATAGGCGTGTTTGCGTAATGCAACATTATATAAGCGTTTTTTCGTGATGATTTTTCACACCCCAAATATGAACATTTTCAGATGAAACATATTAAAACATATTTTTCTTATTTCTGCTATAAACATAGATTGTGGGTACTCGCTAGAACCCATTGACAAGGCGATTCTTACAAGTACCAACAATCTATGTTTTTGAGCAAACAGATTTGGGTACTTGTTAAATCAGCATCAACGACGCGGTTCTTACAAGAACCAACAATCTATGTTTTTGAGAAGAAAAAAGAAAAATAATATAAACCCTTGTAAACCCAAGTTTATCTGTATTAAAGTGGGGTTGCAGGTGGTCAAAATTATATAGGCATGTTTTCGTGATGTCACACTTAATTGTAACACCTGCCTAGAATGCCCGCGAGGGCGTATGGCAGTATAAAGAGAAAGAAATTAGAGCATCGGTTTCCGCGATCTTTTTTTCGTATTAAAAACGATAAATATGGTCAAACTTTCTGTGAAACTACTTATCCACCTTCCAAATTGATTATCGGAAACAAAAACATAGTATTTTAGGACCTAAATGCTGCTAGGGACTGAGTTTTTAGGGACGGAGTTGAATGGGTGCCGAGTTTGCTAGGGGCCGAGTTTGTCAGGGGCCGAGTTTGCCAGGGGCCGAGTTTGTTAGGGGCCGAGATGTCCATAAATCTTCCTGAGAAATCTTTGACACAAAAAAAAAGTTTACACACACACACAGAAAAGTTTACACACACACACACACACAGAAAAGACAAAAACTATATACCCCTTCGGCATACATAGTATGCCGGGGGTATAAATATTGTAAAAATTCAAAAAATTGGGGCACCTTAAGGACTTGCATTAATTCTCCTAAAAGTTTGACAAATTTGTTTCATGATGCAGATAGCCCCACCCATCAGGGCTTGAAGAAATAGATTGGGCTGCATGATGCTTCCACGCAGAACTGAAACTGACCACATATGAGTACTGGTAAAGCGCTTAGAAGGTGAAAGCCTGCCCAGGCAAAGTAGTGCAAGATAGACCATAAATGCATATAAACTATTTAGTTTCACTGGGCCGCAGGGCTTGAGATGTTATTTTATCTCGATGTCGGGTAAAAGTCCCACAAAGTAGGAAGCAACATCTCCAAAATGACTTGAACAGTGTTTAAGGGGCGTTAAACCACAATTCAAACAAAAAAATCATTTTTTTTTTTGTTTGGGTTTTACAGCCCTTTCAATATTATTTCACTCATATCGAGCAGATCGTTAATCATAGGTGGGCGAAAACCGGAGTACCCGGAGAAAAACCACCTGACCTTCCATTGCAAAACTTGGCGTCTCACACGTGACAAACAAATCATGATACAGCAAGGAGTCCAAAAGGTGCAGAGGTTGACATTATGGGATTTGCAAGCGCTTGAGACATAGCTCTTCATCTCATAACTTTCCAGGTATGTTCCCACTAAATGTTCATTATATTCCTTAGTAATGGTGACAATCCCTTCTGGCATTCTAAGCATTAATATCAGGGTTCGACATTAACCAAAGACTAATAGACATTGTCTAGTGAAAAGCTAGTCAGGTCTAGTAAGATCTTAGGCTGGCTGGTCAGAATGGTCCGCTTGGAAATCTGCTGCCTAAGTTATCAAAATGCATGTTTTAAACTCATTTACCATAAAATGGGTTTCTCTTTTCAGTTTGTTGCAGTAGTTTGATACCTAAATTATCCTGAGAATTGGGACAGACAGGCCTAAGCAAACAGTGCAGATACAGACCAGACTGCTCCTGATGGATCAGTTTGATCAGGTCTACACTCATTTAGTTGGTCCAATTGAACTTAGATCAGGTCCAGTGAATCCAAAGACTTAATGGACCACCTGGTCAAGTTATTTTAAATGTTAATGTTGAACCCTGAATATGTTTAATTATGAGTTAAGAGATAAGGTGCATATCTGAAGACATGTTTAAAATACTGTTTTCATTATTTCTCCATACACTGAATGTACCCATTAGAACAATCTCACCGAAGTGTATATATGCACTATTTCTCTTCCCCTAGAAACCGGGGTCTGATTCTGTTTATCAGGGCCTATTTTTCTGTTTCAGCTACTGGGGTTGTATTTCAAAATTTAAGGTTAATATTTGAGGGGAATAAAATTCCACTCTGATGGCAGTGAAAACTTAAACTCCTGAAGACTTCAGTTATTCTTTCTTTAAGTTTTCTACTCCCTGTGACTTCTAGTAAGAGGCCACCTTCAGGAGAGTTCAAAAGTGGTCTTAAAGACCACTTTTGAACAGCCCCAAAGGTAGTCTCCATGTTTTCTACTCCCTGTGACTTCTAGTAAGAGACCACCTTTAGTACTGTTCAAAAGTGGTCTGCGTCTTAAAGACCACTTTTGAACAGTCCCAAAGGTGGTCTTAACATGTCAATTTTACTTAAAGTCCACTTTTTGGTTTTAAAGACCACTTTTGAACAGTCCTAAAGGTGCTGCACATGTGAGACGCCATGTTCTGCAATGGTAGGTCAGGTGGTTTTTCTCCGGGCACTCCGGTTTTTGCCCACCCCTGATTAACGATCGGCTCGATATGAGTGAAATAATCTTGAAAGGGTCGTAAAACCAAAACCAAACCAAACCTAAAGGTGGTCTTGACATGGCAATTTTACTGTATTTTCACCTACCCTAGCCTCCTCTGATTTCATTGTCTTAGATTCCTCTATTGTTCTGTTTAGCTGTTCTCGTTCTTTCACCAGTTTCTCAATATGTTTCTCTAGTTCAACTCTTGACTGTTGTAGTATCAACATTTCTCTGTTCAGACCATCTGTCGTTCTCTGTGAAATAATGGAAAAGTTGAAGTTTAGCTCGATGAAGTTTTTTCTGATCTGTCATTTGTACTGCATTCCATTTTTGCTTATTGTTACCACCATGCAAGACAGACAAGAGTTACTTAACCCTTGTCCTGCTGAGCCCGGATATGCCTTACCTATCAAACAATGTAGATTCAGATCAGATGGCTTCTGAAGAAGCCATCTGATCAGAATCTGCATTGTTTGTCATTCAGATTCTGAATTTGTTGCAATAATTTGCTTCAAGAAATCTGATTGGTTGATAATCAGAAGTGGGAGTGGCATATTTAAATATTCAGCATGACAAGGGTTAAAATTTTAACTCAGAAGATGCCAATTATGACAAGTGGCATCTGCTTTATCATCTGCCAGTTAATTTAAAAGTCATTTTTTGAAAACAGTGCGGACACAGATCAGACTAGTCTGATCTGTGTCCACACTGTTTGCCTATGTGCAAAAATATTTCTAAAAAGTTTGCAAGAAGATTCAACAGATGACATAAGCAGACCACATTTTCAGATGTAGTTTTTCTCAGAATCTTAACAGTTAAGATAAAGAGCTCTGTGGTATGAAAGGGTCTAAACAAAATAGGCTTATAGTACCAGATCATTGACTCAATCCTGGCAGCCATGTTTTTCAACAAACCAAGGTGGCTTGAACAATCCAAATAGAGGTCCATCCAAGGATAGAAATCTGACCATTGCTTTTTGACAGCAACGAAAAGTTTTTCTATGGCAACTATAGATCATAGCAGCAGTTTTTCATTAAAAAAGACATTAACCAATGTTTGTTTGTTTGTTTGTTTAGAGGTTTAACGTCCCCGTCAACACTGTATAGGTCATTTTGGAGATATTGCTTCCAATTTTGTGGGACTTTTACCAGACACTGAGATGAAATGACATTTCAAGCCCTGCCGCCCAGTCCTTAACCAATTACTGCTACAAATGAATCTGAACCCAATTCCCTTACATCATGGCATATCCTATATAATTTTGACCTCCTTAAACTCCACTTTCATATGATAAAACTGGGTTTTACAGGGGTATACATAAATTTTTTTCTTATTTCTGCTCAAAAACATAGATTGTGGTTACTCGTTAGAACCACCCCTATGAGGTGGTGTTACTGACAATTTATGTTTATAGCAGAAATATGAAAAATACATGTATCAGAATTTTTATCTGAAAATTTTCACTTTCTTTGATGGTAAAAATTTCAATACATCTGTATAGGCGTGTTTTCATAATGACTAGATTTAGGAAGTAAAATTGACAAAAGTAAAAATTGGAAGAAAGGTGTGCTAAAATAGGCCTGGGGCCAGTCGTTCTTAATGTGCTTGTTAGCGGTTAAATTGTTAATTGTTTTAGCAAGAACAATACTAATATAGTGTTATTTGGCTGAAAAAAAATGAGAGCAGCTTTTGTTTGCTGCACACATTTTTTCAGCAAAAAATTTAGCATATTTGCCATATTAAATGATCAAAGTTTAAACAATATGTTAACTAACAGCATCGTTAGTCTTGAACAATTGGCCCCAGGTGAATCCAGCTACTTTAGTTTAGTATCAGATATATTTTGAGCTCTGACCTTAGCTTCCTGTAGTTCAGCCTCCAGATGAGCAACAGCCCCCTCAGTGTTGCCGGCAGCTATCTGTTGTTGAGCAGCTAGACCGGTGATTATACCCTTGTTCTTGTATGCGTCTTCTTTTTGTTCTAGCTGGGTCCTGGAAATGACAAATTAATAGTACTGTAAAGCAACTCAAATGTTATTTTCAGCCTTAAAAGGGGAATGGATACACCTTCAGGGGAGGCAACTCCTGCAAAAGTATTGTTGTCTCCCATGTCAATCGGGGTCAACTCTTTAAGAAAAGAATTTGCTCCTGAGGAGCAAATTCTTTCCTTTAAGAGTAGACCTCTTTTTCAGTGGAACAGGGCTTATAGAAAAGTGAACAGGAAGTCCCGAAAGTTTTCTCCCTTTAAAAAATGGCGGAAAAATCTGCCAGGTGTACCCATTGCATTTAAAATTCGTTTTTTTTTTTCACCTTTAAGCACTTCATGCATAGTTTGCAGATTTCAGATCTCATTCTTAACTTTGTCCAATGTAAAAAAACAATAAAACAAAACAAACACTACACCCTCTTTGTAACAGTTCTGTTGGGGTCCAAAGTTGATACCATGTTAGTTAACCTTTACCACTTTCTAGGCTAATTCAGCAGATGTCAAATTGTTGATATTTTTCTAATCTTTCACAGAAAACAGGACTTGACATCTCGTGTAAATTGTCTCCGTAGACAATTTCCTATGGCGACAATTTGCATGTGATGTAAAATCCTGTTTTTTGGAAAAAATTAGAAAATTATTCAAAATGTCGTCTGCTGCATTTACCCAGCATGCAGAGTGTTGAATAAACAACTGTCTTATATCCAAACAAGAAAGTTTAGATTATATTGAAAAATGGCCAGTTACAGGATCCAGCTTTCTGTGTCACTGTCTCATTTCGTTGGCAAATTTTATATTTCCTCTACTTTTACTGGATACATGCTAGAAATAGCATCAAGGCAAACATTTTGGTAAAAAGTTCATGAAGATTGAAGCGAAAATGAAGCCTCTAGAGGGTGAATAAGGTTTGGAAGAAATTTGATGGCTGAAAATGAAATAGCAGTCTGTCATCAAAATTTCTGTCCAGCTTATATATTATTCAAATATTGTGTAATTATCAAAGCCACAAATTTGTGAAAATCTAGAGAGGAAAATATAAAAATGTAGTTCATTAGAGAAATATGTAAGTAAATATTAAAAAATACCACAGCAAACTTTAAGGAGCACTGAAACACCTTTTGAGGAGGTTTTTCTTAAAAAAAAATATTTCTTTACAATAACAGAACCGTGCGACATAGTGCATTTTTTCGTATCTCCAAAATGGCTACTTCTCCGTGATTGTTTTCTTATTTATATTGCAAACATAGGTTGTGGGTGCTCGTTAGAACCGCCTCAATGAGGGGGGTCTAATGAGTATCCACAATGTATGTAATGGAGCAAAAATAAGAAAAATAATGTATACTCCTGTAAACCCCAGTTTTCTCATATTATATGAAATGGGTTATGGTGGGTGTTCATTTCACAGACTTATTCACCTGGGTCCAGTTGTTCAAAACTAACGACGTCGTTAGTTAACGCATCGTTAAAATTTTGATCATTAAATATGGCAAATATGCTGAAATTTTTGCTGAAAAAATGTGAGCAGCTTTTGCTGCTCACATTTTTTTCAGCAAAAATACTAACATTTTAAATATTCAACTTGCTAGAAGAGCTAACAATATGACCACTAAGGAGCTCATTAAGCTAACGATGCTTTGAACAACTGGCCCCTGATATAATCCTAAATCCACTATCAATATGAGTCTACTCTTTGTCCTAAAAGCACCTCACATATTTTCTGAGCAGATGGCATTTTTATTTTTTTTATATTATTTTTCAGAGAAAATAAGGCTTGACATTATATGTGAATCTGGAGTGTATATAATGTATATCGTCTGTGTCCGAGGCAAAATTGAAAGAAAGAAAGAATCATGATTCAGATATAATGTCAAGCCTTATTTTCTCTGAGAAAAAAAGAAAAAAGTATTTCAAGATGACGTCTGCAATAATTGAAATTAAATGGTTAACCCTTAAGATGCCGATCACGACAACTGCCATCTGCTTTGCCATCGGCCGGTTACCTTAAAAGTCATTTTTTTTTGTGCAAACATTGTGGACCCAGATCAGAAGGAACAGTCTGATCAGAGTTCACACTGTTTGTCTGTATGTAAAAATATTTTTAAAATGTGGACATTTTTCTTAACCCTTTTCGTACCAAATGGAATCTTCCTCCTTATAATTAGCAGGAGTTTGTTTCAAAATTCAGGGGTGTCACGTTGTGTTTTCTCCAAAATTTATTTGGAAAATGGTTAAACTTTTTGCAAACAGTGTAGGCCCTGATCAGACACCGCGTTCTGCGGCATCTGATCTGGGTCTGCACTGTTTGCCTGGGTACCCGTTTTGGGGTTTCGGATACAAAATGGATTAAAGAGACTAAAGTTTACGAAAATAGCAAATACGAAGTACTGGAAGTTGACTCCTCCATTAAACATTTGCAGAAAAACATTTCAGGTGTATCAATTTCTCGTATGTAGCTTGTAATTAATTTTATAAGTTTTAACCCATAAAATGATAATTGTCGTCTGCTTTGCCGTCTGCCGGTTACCTTAAAAGTAATTTTTTGCAAACAGTGTAGACCCAGATCAGACTGCTCCTGTAGGAGCAGTCTGATCTGGGCCCGCGCTGTTTGCCTATATGCAAAAATATTTTAAAAAATTTGCAAAAAAATTCAGCAGACAACATTTTCAGATGTAGTTTTTCTCAGTGTGGTAAGGGTTAATAAATTATGGTAAACAGTACATGTACTAGCAGGCTAAGATGAAAACAAGACATTGGAAAAATCTGAAGCAAATGGACTTGTCTATACTACTGATCACATATTGCAAAAAACCCTAATCTATATGCTTGACCTTAGGTGAACTGTATAACACAGACCATGTTAACTTACCTGTGCCCTCCTACAGTACTAGTTACAGAGTTCTCGATAACTCCAAATTTGGAGTAATTTACTCCAACTTTTTCATTTCTGACTCCAACTTTTTGGAAAATCTCGATGGAAACGTATGGTGATACTCCAACTTTTTCTGGAGGACAGCATTTTCACTCCAATTTTCAAAATCCTACTGAGAACCCTGAGTTAAATATGGGGTTATGGCGAAAACATAAGAAAGAAATATCAAAAGATTTCAATGACTGTTTCAAAGCTTTTAGAAACTGACAGACAGCAAAAGAATTGTTGCAAAACTTTAACATGAAAATTGTAAGTCTGTGGCTAGACGAAGGGGCAGACCTAGAACTGCTTTCAAACAAAAATACCTATTGTCATCATGCAAACTATGAAATTTTAAAACAGTGGTCAAACAGGCCTGGATATGTGACATTAAAAACCTCAAAACGAAAAATTTGCTGTAAAGTAATGCCGCAAATGTAATTAACACATGAAATGCCAAGTACGACAATTGTCGTCAGCTTTGTCGTCTGCTCGTTACTTTAAAAGTCATTTTTGCAAACAGTGCGGATGCAGATCAGACTGCTCCTCCTATAGGAGTAGTCTGATCTGGGTCCACACTGTTTGGCTATATGCAAAAATATTTTTAAAAAGTTTGCAAGAAGATTCAGCAGACGACATAAGCAGAAAACATTTTCAGATGCAGTTTTTCATGGCATTTTAAGGGTTAATGACTAATGAAATTCACATTAAATTTATTTTTTTTTTGTTATTATTATTTTTGCAAAGCTGTTTCACATAAAAAACAAAACTTAATTTGTAACTAGAAACTAGACACAGATGCCCCCTCCTGGTAGCTTTAACGCACATTGCTAATGCCATCTAAGACACAGACGTGGACACGGACACCAATGGAGAGGGACAGACAGACAGGGTAAACACTATATGCCCTTTCCACTGAATGGTGGGCATAAAAAACTAATGGTATGGAAAACATTCATTTGGCTCTCTAGAAAGTTACAGCAACTTGCAAACAAAGCAGATTAAGAAAAACACTCTGATTAGAAAGGGAACTTGCTAGCTGCAGAAAACATTACTTACTGAATATCATTTTCTTTCCTTTTTAGCCTGAATTTATAATGTATACATAATAATAGCCAAAACATGACAACTCCTACATTAAGACATGTTTTTTGTTTATTTGTTTGATTTGAGGTTTAACGTCCCTGTGAACACTGTAAAGGTCATTTTGGAGACGATGCTTCCAATTTTGTGGTATTTTTACTCGACATTCAGATGAAATGACTTCTCAAGCCCTGCCACCCAATGAAACCAACAGGGTTTATAAGCATGGATGAGCCGACTCGCACCGCTTTGCCTGGGCAGGCTTAGATCCTCTAAGTGGTTTACCAGTACTCATGTGCGGGTTGGTTTCAGCTCTGTGTGGAAGCATCATGCAGCCCATTTATTTCTTCAAGCCCCAATTTTAAGTGTTTTTTTTTTTTCTTGGTTTGGGTTTTACGGCCCTTTCAAGATTATTTCACTCATATCGAGCCTATCGTTAATCAGAGGTGGGCAAAAACCGGAGTAACCGGAGAAAAACCACCTGACCTTCCGTTGCAGAACTTGGCATCTCACATGTGACCCGAGCGAGGCTCGAACCACAGCGGTGAGAGACCTAATGATCAAGAGTCAGTGCTCTTAACCACTAGGCCACGGAGGCCCATATCAATTTTAAGGTTTAAAACTGGATTTATGAATAGTTTTGATAGTCATATATTAGGCAGATTCATAAACCATCCAACTATTACAGAGCAACTTCGGTGGCTCAGACAACAATTGCTTGTTTACGATGGCTGGGTTAATTCTGTTTTTGAATCACTAGCATCCCCAAAACAGGCCTATATAATTTTGACCCCCTTGAACCCCACTTTTATACAGTAAAATGGGGTTTCCAGGGGTAAACCTTATTTTTCTTATTTCTGCCCTAAAATATAGATTGTGGGTACTCGTTAGAACTGCCTCTAACGGCGGTTCTAACGAGCACACACAATCTATATTTTGAGCAGAAATAAGAAAAATATCACTATTTTTCATCTTAAAATTTTCGTTTTTGTGGCGGTATAGTTTACAATGCATTTTTATAGGCGGGTTTTCATAATGGGAATTCCTCCAGGTAAGAAATAGTGAGTGATGATTGAGTATCTTATTTCATCTTGCAAACATTATTATGCTGTGTGTACTCATTAGAATGGAGCGTGGTAGCTCAGTGGTTAGTGCACTTGCTCATGCTAGAGGCCCCCGGTTCGATTCCCGGCAGCGGTAATAAAATCGAGGTGTCTGAACACCCTCCACTGGTATCATTTGCAGGGATGAATGCAACAAAGTGCAGCGTCCTTCGGATCGGGATGTTAACTGGAGGTCCCCTGTGCAGGGAGAACCATCCCCTGTGCAGGTTAAAGATCCCTACCGTAAATACATGATTACCCTGTAGGCTTTCATCCTGCAAACCTGGAACCTGGGGTGTATGTGGAGTGTAGACCTGCATGTAATCCTCGAGAGGGCGTGTTGCAGTATTTAAAGAAAGAAAGAAAAGAATCACCTCTATGAGGTGATTCTAATGAATACACACAACACCTTGATATTCGAGAATACTCAAAAGGTGTCCCAAAATTATCACCTATATGCCTCATGGCACAGTGCTATTGGTAACTCTCAGTGACTCAAACTATCCATGTCTCAAACACATTTTCATGGTCCCTTAGGTGTTTTGACTGCATTAACCCTTTTTGTACCATATGGAATCTTCCTTCTTATGTATAGCAGGAGTCCATTTCAAAATTTAGGGGTGTCAGGTTGTGTTTTCTTCAAAATCTATTTGGAAAATGGCTTAACTTTTTGCAAACAGAGGAGGCCCAGATGATGCTGCGTTCTGCGGCGTCTGATCTGGGCCTGCACTGTTTGCCACGGTACCCGTTTAGGGGTTTCCAGTCTGAAATAGGTTAAAGCACTGACAACACTGGTGGGTTGACTGTCTTTGTGGGTAAGCTGGAAAAATGGGCCTGAATGGGAACCTAGACTGTTTTGTTTAACCCTTAAATTCCTGTACTGTAAACTGTAAGCAAACAGTATAGACCCTGATCAGATGCCACATTCTGTGGCATCTGATCTGGGTCTACACTGTTTGCCTAACCCAACACCTGATTCCAGTCCAGATTCTATAGATAACCCTCTTACTCAACACTCTGACGCACAGCAGTAAGAATAGCTTGACTATTTTCTATAAATAACCATTAACTGGCCCCGAGGTTATAAAACTTTTTTCATGGTCAACTCAACTGAGCATGAAATTTGAGATGCTCATATTTATCAAAATACAAATAAATTAAGCAATTTGCCTGCTCAGATCAGCAAAGAATGTTGTTTGTCCTGCTTATAAATTTTAAAATGCCAACAATTGTTGGCATTTTAAAATTTATGAGCAGGACAAATTTTGTGCTCATGTGAGTTGAGCATGAAAAAAGTTTTATAACCTCAGGAGTGATACTCACATGGACATAAAAATGAAAAACTTCTGTGCTTAGTAATATTGGGTAGATTGGCACACAGAAGCCTCCGTGGTGTAGTGGTTACGCTACTCGCCTTGTAAACCAGGGATTGCAGGATCGATCCCGGGCTTCTCCAGACTTTCGGATGAGTCTTTAAACCAAGGTCCCGTCTCCGTATGACCTTAGCTGTTGGTGGGACGTAAAACCCAAACACTCACTCACTCACTCAGATTGGCAAACAATCACCCCAATTATCTACTGAAGAGAATTTTTTTCATATAATACCTCAAGTTTGAAGCCTCTGCTAGAAGTTTCTGATTTTCCTTAAACATTCTCTCCTCTGTCTGTTTGTGTTGTTTCTGTAGATTTTTCAGTTCATTATACAGTCTCTTGTTCTCCTGCTGGTATCCGGCTATCAATGTCTCTTGTTCCTTCATCTCTCTCTCCAGGTGTGCCATCTGTTCTTTACTCACGCCTTCCAGTGGCTCGCCAGCTAATAGTTTCCTCTTAGTGCCATCATTCTCTTCCTCTCCGGACACCTGAAAACCAAGGAAAAAATTTTAACCCATTGTATACTAGTGGACTCTTCCATTGCTATTTGTTGGACAAGTCCATTTGTCATATAAGGGGTGGCAGGCCTTGTTTTCATTCTTATTCTATTTTTGATGGACACTTCTGTCAGCAGATAGTGCTGGCTCTGATCAGAGGCCGCGTTTTGTGGCATCTGATCTGGGCCTGCACTGTTTGCCAAGGTACCCCTTTAGGGGTTTCCCACAATGGGTTAATAAATATATGTGACAAGGATTGTGTAAAACTGTTGTTTTGTTCTGCAGTTCAAAACTCAGTCAGTACTATTTATGCATTTTGTACATAATGGAGGTTATAATAATATATATAATAATAATAATATTGAGGTTTTATGGCCCCGTCAGCATTATTTAGGTCTTTTTGGTTCCAATTTTGTGGTCCTTTTACCCGACACTGAGATGAAATGACATCTCAAGAAATGCCACCCAAAGTAACCACTAGGGTTTCAGAAGGGGTCTGACATGCACCATTTTTCCTGGGCCAGCTTAAACCTAAGCGGTTTCCAGTACTCAAGTTCGGTCAGTTTCAGCTCTGCACTGAAGCATCATGCAGCCCAATCTATTTATCCAAGCCATGATGGGCAGGGGAACTAATGAATGGAATCTTCTACGGGGCTGAATTGTCTGTGATCATGGAAGGCCCTGATCGAATGCCACAATATGGGGCATCTGATCAGGACCTTCACTGTTTGCCAGAGCCTACACTGTTTGCCAGTGTCTTGTTGCTGTGTTTCTCATATAAAATGGGTTAAGATCATGATGACCAGGTTGTTGACCAAACCATGCTTTTCTTTGCATAGTGTATATACTTTCTCCAGTAACTTAGAGCTGGCCTTCTTGAATCAGAAAAATGGAAAGACTGCCTGTAGAAAATGCATTTCATTTGTTTGATTTGAGGATTAAAGTGCCCTTCAACACTTGGAGACATTGCTTCCAATTTTGTGGGACTTTTATCCAACATTGAGATGAAAAGACATCTCAATCCTTGCTGCCCAATGAAATCAATAGGGTTTATATGCTTGGACGGGCCGATAAGCATGACTTTGCCTGGGCAGGCTTAGACCTTCAAAGCGGTTTACCAGTACTCCTGAGTGGTAGGTATCAGCTCTGTGTGGAACCATCATGCAGCGGAATCCATTTCTTCAAGCCCCAATGGGTGGGGGGCAAAGAAAATGCATTTAAATTCCAACATCAAGACCAGCAATAATTACGACTAATTCTCTTTTTAAAAGCATATTGAGAAGGTTAAAGTTATTCTTTCCTCGTGTTTTCTAAAACCAGGACCCTCTAATAAGAGACCATGTTTGGGGCTGTTCAAAAGTGGTCTTAAAGACAACTTTTGAACAGCCCCAAAGGTGGTCTGAATACAGAAATTTTCCTTTAAGTCATGAACAACCCACAATGAATATTGCCAGTGCCAGGGATGAAACCCACGACCTCCCAATCAGCAGTCAGATGCACTAGAAATACAGTCAAACTTCAACAATTCAAAGTGACAGGAACCTCCCTAGATTTTCTTTGAATAATTTGTAGTGCTAATTTCAGAAATCTGTTGTTTTCAGAAATATTCTGACATTAAAATGCTGATCACAAGGTTATAATACTGTCAGGAGAGATAACTAGAGTTGTCAGTGAAACTGACTAGGGCCCCGGCAGCGCTATCAGAGGATAAAAAAAATTGTGGACGGACAGACGGACAGACAGACAGACAGACAGATGGACAGACAGAGTGATTACTATAGGGCACCCACACTTTCAGTGCGGGGCCCTAATTAAGATGTTGTGGCGATCACAGTTGTGGTTCTTGCTCACAACATGCCTCCTCAACCCAATCTAAGTCTGCCCAGGCAAAGCGGTGCGAGTCGGACCGTCCGTGCTTATAAACCCTATTGGTTTAATTGGGCGACAGGGCTTGAGATGTCATTTCATCTCAATGTCAGGTAAAAGTCCCACAAATTTGGAAGCAAGGTCTCCAAAATGACCTATACAGTGATGACAGGGACGTTAAACCTCAAATCAATCAAAATCCTCAACCCAATGTACAATTTTATCAAGTACCACCAATATACCTCAAATGGTGTTGGAGTAATGGCAATAGTGAGGTTATACTATCAGGGAAGACAACTGAAAGAGCATGGACCCAGAGTTGATCCTATAGCTAGACTGATGTGACAGACTATACTGACAGCTTTGCAACTTACTTTTGAATTTAGGACAAAGTTTTCTTGTCTAAGTTGGTAGATCTGATCTTCATATTCCAACTTCTGTGCCTCTAGTCGTCTTTGGTAACTCTTCTCAAGGGCTTCTAGCTCACCTAAATGATGTTGTATATAGGTCCTTACAGGAGTGTTCATGTATTATAGAATTTATTAAACAGGTTGAAGAAAAGGGATAAAATGAGAGGCTTTGCCAAGCATTTTATCCCTTTTCTTCAACAAGTTTAAGGTACTATTTATCATAATTATGACATTTAAAACATGCTTTACCGTAATTCCCTGTGTATACCACGCACTCATCTATAACACGCACCTCAATTCTGAGTCCAAGATATGTGAAAAAAAAAATATTCCAGTCTAAAACACGCACATGCTTTTCCCCAGTATCACAGAATGCTTTTCTCAGACGCCATTTTGATTGAAAATGAAAGTACACGAATTTTGATTGGCTACTATCAAAATAGCCTGACTGGTTATAGGTATATTTCCTAGTAGTTATAGAATAGAATGGTGGTTAGTTTCTCTCTTTCTCCGTTTACCCATAACGGTGGTGTGTGACAAGGTGACATTTTAAGGGTGCGGTTATTCATTTGTTATGAAAGATGACAATGCGTTTTCCCAGTTTTCTTTCACAAGGAAAGATAGAAACAGGTTTCTTTCCAAAGGTAAAATTGTGACAACATGCCTCCAAGGCAGGTGCTCCATAGCGTTATTGACAGAAATTTCTACAGGTAGATTGAGTATTTTGACACCTCTGGTTATTCACACATTCTCTATGCTAATCCCATAATTAACACCTTCTCAGCGTGAGTCAAACATCTCACTCAATTAAAGAAGCCCATTTTGCATTTACTGTTAATAAAACGGTGATTCATGCCTGACTTCAAGGAACCCGATTTCCTGTGCAATTTGAAACTTTGTTGACATGCATTAACTATCATAATTAATCAGAGTTCCCACTCGCGCAAAATCTTACGTGAATCACGCAAAGAAAATAAAAATCACGTACGATTTTTTTCCGTCGGGCGAGATTCCGCGCGTCCGAAATTGACTGGGGCGAACCGGCCGATTTTTTTTCGAGCGTCCGAAATTGACGGGGGCGAATCGGCCGATTCCCCGAAATAGATTTGGGACAAGCTGCAGACTTGAATCCATCGCATAGTAGAGCTTCCGCGCATCCGACATTTACTGGGGCGAACCTGCCGATTTTTTTCGAGCGTCCGAAATTGACGGGGGCGAATCGGCCGATTCGCTGAAATAGATCTTTGACAACCCGCAGACTTGAATCCGGCGCATAGAACTTCCGCGCATCCGAAATTGACTGGGGCGAATCGGCACGCAATCGGTAAATGACGTCATCGGACCCCAGCAACCCCACACGTGTCTATTGTTTTATCTTAATGGGGCGTATCTCTTTCATAAAAAATTGTTTGGAAACGGTAAAAAAATTCTCGATAGCAAAACGGTAGTGGAAAACAGCGCGCTCTGTAAGCTCCGTGTCAATAACCAACACCAGCATACAGATGTGTTAACACAATTTAAAGCGTTCAACTTTTCTCGCCAAGCGTCTGCTATTTGGCGCCAAAACATAATCATTCACGAGATAGTAGAATAGTCGTAGCAACTCGTCTTAGGAGCAATTAAATAATTTTCGCATTGATTGCGGATTAAATTTTATGATCGGGGAATAAACGCAAATTAGAGACATAACTTGATCATATTTTCACACCTTATCGACATGCACCGCAGGGTGGCATTTATATGACACGGATTAACAATAGTGTCATAATTTAACTGTTATAAATCATCAAACAGAGTAAATCCAAATCAGATGTCTGCGGCGTCTTTCTTGAGGTGTCTGATCTGGGACTGCACTGTTTGCCGATGTCCCAAAAAGGGATGAAAGGTTGATGTCTGAGATAGGAATATTGATTGCATTTTTAATGGTATGAATGATTCAATGAATTAATATGTAAAACGAACTTTATGAGGGTCTCAAAGTGTCACATTGTATTTGTAATGGGTTTTCGTGACCTGCCGACTTTTCGAGAAAAACATTGTCATTTTTCTATGCCATTGTATTACACGCAGGGGATTTTTTTTACCGTTTTCTGGATGAAAAAAGTGCGTGGTATACACAGGGAATTACGGTAATCACGACTGTTTAACAAAAATGTCAATATTCTGCCATAAGTAAACGTGACGTAGTTAATGACGTCGTGATGTTGTACATGTAATGTTACGGGGCGTATCTAACTAATTTGCATATTTAATCCCTTTGTGGATTATCGAATTTATTAAGTGGTGTTATTACATTCTCAGACGTGACGTCATATGATAAATGATGTTAAAGTTCATTTGTAAGATTCAAAAATCAGCTTTACAATTTGTTTGCGTGTTTCTTTGTTAGGAGTTAAATGGCCCAGTTAACTCTATTTAGGTTGTATTAAGCTGGTCGCTTAACATACCCACACTTATCCTGGGCAGGATTATGCATAGGCAGTTAACCAGAACAGTTCACATTCTTTCACCACAACCTGACAACTGCCCTTCTTGAATCGGTGGAAGAGAGATGATGGTAGAACAAATTTCATGATCAATCTCCACGAAAGAACTCGCGGCCTCATGATTACAAGTCAAGTCCTGTTAGCCATGTCCAATTTTGGAGGTTTCTTTATAATTGCTTAAAATTCTGAATTACTGACTAATTGTCACAGACCTTCCAAAATGTCTGATCAGAAATAATACAAGGTATTCACATGGCTTCTATTTTCACATCAAAGATTATAAAGTTTATTACATTGTACCTTTGTCTAATCAGAAATCATATAAGATATTCACACAGCTGAACATTTTACTTATGGCTAATCAGAAATCATACAATATATTCAAACAGCTAAACATTTTACTTTTGTCTAATCAGAAATCATACAAGGTATTCACAAACGACAAGAGTTGTTTTCAGATCAGAGTTTAAAGTTTGTTACTGTACTTACCCTTTATAAAAGGTCATACATTATGCCTCGGCAAACAGTGTTTGCTACAGTGTAAAAATCTTTGCAGTAAATGATTTATAATACTATAATGGCCAACTGAAAAAAAGTGTTTGAATTCTTATGGTAAATTTGATACCTTTCAATTTTGCAATTATCTCATCTTTCTCCTGATCAGCTGACCCTGTCTTTTCTTCTGCCTTCTCTTTAAAACTTGTAGAAACTGTTGGTTCATCAACTGAGTACTTCACCTCAAACATCAAATAATTATTAATAATACCATTAAAATAAGCTAGAGGACCACTTGGGCCAAAGATTGCCCACCTGGATGTGACTAATCAGGAATGATTCAAGTTTTAAAGTGCTTCTATTGGTGGTACAAATGGCAACGTCACTGACATACTCACAGGTTGCAAGTAGATTGGCTGTTCTTGATGATTTCCATCAAAATCATGAGTCTGTTGGTTAATGAGAAAAAGTCATGAACGGATTTTCAGGATTTCCAAATGACTGCAATGGCAGCTGTCTGAGATATTTTACCAGTTCTAAATGGTTTCCACTGGTTTTTTTTATTCCATTTGACTCATGGTTTAAGCAATAAAACGCCAACCACAACAACTGTTGTCTGCTTTGTCGTCTGCCAAGTACTTCAAAAGAAGTTTTGCAAACAGTGTAGACCCTGATCAGACTGATCCTCTGGGAGCAGTCTGATCTTGGTCCACACTGTTTGCCTATATGAAAAAATATTTTTAAAAGTTCACAAGAAGATTCAGCAGACAACATAAGCAGACAACATTTTCACATGTAGTTTTTCCCGACATCTTAAGGGTTAGATTTAGTAGGAGTAGGTTAGTTTAATCAGGATATATGCTGTTTGTCATTCAGTTTATGAATTTGAAAGAATACATTATATCAAGTAATCTGATTGGTTTATAGTCATAAATGGGTGTGGCAAAATTAATGCTTCCAGCAGAACAAGGGTTAAACAACTGGGCCCTGGCTGCTTTCTGTCAGGTCCACTACCAATCAGTGTTAGAAACACATGGTTTATGTAATAATGTCTGACCATGTGGCCCAGTGGTTTAGACTTTATCTTAGCCTTTTCTTGGCGCAACTAGACAATTACTTTTGGAACAGATGCCCGGTCAGCAGCATTCTTTTGTGGAGACCAGGGCTCTAGAAGTCCGATTTTTTACCGGTCCAGACCGTTTTTTGAAAATGAAAACCGATTTTGCTGAAAAATTTTGCTGAAAAATCGGTCCGAAAAAAAACCCAATAAGCTAAAATCGAAGTGAAAAAACAGAGAAATTATACCTGGTTAGGTGTCAAACTGTTTATTGTGCCAGTAATATAATCCAATTATCTCTCTCGGGGATGAATTTGAGTTTGACAGTAAACACGTTTTCGAGATCTCGCCAGGTATCGCAGACTCTCGCGGGACAGTCAGCCAAAACGTGATTAAGCGGTGCGTGATTGTGATATCAAAGAAGCCTTGATCGTGTTTGATCTAATGGCAATCAAACATAATTTGTTTATTTCAGGCTTGTGTAATCGTAAAATATGTATTTATATTCTTTAAAACTTGGTTCGGCCATGTAAGATTTTCAATGACTCTCATTCGGCCATGTATTGGTTCGAGAGTAAAGAAATGTTTTTTCGATTTTTTAACCCGTTCAAAACGTTTTTTTTTAGAAATACGCTCTATTAAAATAAATGACATAAAACAGGTGTATGTGTGTTACGTCCTTGACTGCATTAATGTGTATTGTGTAAACGGAAACCGTATGACGTCATTTTCCGACCACATGGCTGCCATATCGGTCGCCATTTGTAAACAAAGCAATTTGGGCAAAATAAAATGTGTGAAATAAGAGAAATATTTTAAAGGTTTTAAAAAGGGAAAAAAATATAGTGACCATCGAACTGGTCTCTGACTGCCCCATGTAGGTTGTTTCCCTTTAGTAGTCTTCAGGTTCGGAGTGACCCGGATATTGGGAAAATGAAAGTAGATCAAATCTGGCGTAGAAAATGAAAGTAGATGAAATATTAACGATGTGAGCAATAATTGCTGTTTATAATCGAGATACTGGTGCTCATATCCGTTTACAAGTGTAAGAGGAACATCGGTATGTCATTCTTTGCGCTAATAACACATTTTAAAATCGCAAATCGCCAATGGCGTTTACGGAAATTACCGAAACCGATCGGCAATTTCCGTAATTTTTGGTCACCTTCTGGACCGATTGGGATTTCAAAATTTCTAGAGCCCTGGTGGAGACTGATCATGAAATCTTTTCAACAGTCATTCTCTCCCTTCTGCTGATTCAAGAAGAGCAGTTGTCAGTTTCCGGTGACAGAATGGACACTGTACTGGTTAACTGCTTACGTATAAGCCCACCCAGGAAAAGTGTGGATAGGTAAACTGGCCATCTCTATATGTCCAAAATAGTGTTGACTGGGCCATTAAACTCCAAAACAAACCAACAAACTATTGGAACTGAGAAGTACCTCAGCTAACTGTGTATATCTTGTTTTAGCTTAACCTTTAAGGGGAATGGGAACACCTGGCAGATTTTTTTGCCATTTTTCAAAGGGAAGTAACTTTGGGACTTCCTGTTTGCTGTTCTTTCTGTAAAGCCTTTATCACTGAAAAAGGGGTCTAATCTTAAAGGAAACAATTTGTTCCTTAGGGGTCTACTCTTAAAGGAAACAATTTGCTCCTCAGGAGCAAATTCTTTCCTTTCTTTAAGAGTTGACCCCCATTGATATGGGAGACAAAAATACTTTTGCAGAAGCCATAAGATGCCAAAAATGCTGCATCTGAAAATACCCTCTGTTTATGTCATTTGCTGCACTTAACTTTTTAAAAATATTTTTGCATAGTGTTATAGGCAAACAGTGTTGTCTCTGATCAGAATGTTTGCACAGGAGCAGTCTGATCTGGGTCTACACTGTTTTCAACAACTACATTCAAAGTAATCAGCAAACAAAGCAGAAGACATGTGAATGCCGTCTTCAGGGATTGCAACATCAGTCATCATTTCCGAAGTCTGACTGGATTTCTGTGTCTCATGACAAAGCAGATCTGATCTGGTTTAACCCTTTTTGTACCAAATGAAATCTTCCTCCTTATATATAGCAGGAGTCATTTCAAAATTTACGGGTGTCAAGCTGTGTTTTCTTCAAAATTTATTTGGAAAATGGCTGAACTTTTTGAAAACAGTGCAGGCCCTGATCAGACGCCGCGTTCTGTGGCGTCTGATCTGGCCCTGCACTGTTTGCCACTTACCCCTTTTGGGGTTTCCGGTACCAAATGGGTAAAAATGGATATTAGAAAAGTCCGTTCTAAATGTAAGGGCGACAAAGATAAATACCTCCGGTAAGTCTTTGACTCTGTTTCCAAAGTGATCTTTTATATATTGTGTAAATGACTCTATAGAAGCCTGTAGTTGGGAGGCCTTCATTGTACCAGACACACCCTTCCTGGCCTGCTTTGGAGACTGGGTACCTGAAATATACAACAATGTAATACAGCAATCTAATATAATTTAAATAAGACAAATAGTAGGCAGAATTTTAAGGAAATGGATAATAGTTTCAACCAGCCTTATTACAAATAGTTTGTCTTTCTATCAATAAGGGCTACTCCTCCAGGATTTTGATTGGATTTGGTTTTGTTTGAAATTTAAGGGCCGAGTAAACACTATAAAGATCATATTGAGTCATTCAGTTTGTCAATCAACACTTTTTTCTGGGCAGGCATATACCTAACTGGCTAACCAGTATAGTTCAAGTCTTTCACAAGAAGCTGCGGCCCCCGCCCATAGGGGCTTGAAGAAATATATGGGCTGCATGATGCTTCCACGCAGAGCTGAATCCGGCCCGCACACTAGTACTGGTAAACCGCTTAGAGGATCTAAGCCTTTCCTGGTATCCAGACAAAACACCCCCAGGACATACCACCCCCTGCTCATTTTGGCATAGGTGGACGAAACCCCCCTCAAGTTTTTTACAGGGTGGACATAATACCCCCTGCAACTTTTGACAGGGTGGACAAAACCCCCCTCGTAAGTTTTGCAAGGTGGACAAAATCCCCCCTATCATGTGGACAAAAACCCCCACGGACAAAATCCCCCTGATGCTAGATTGGGCACCTCACCAGTAGTTGAAGGGTGTTCCTGTTACACACATAAACCAGGTATGTAAGTTAAATCACTGTGTGATTTCTGATCAAGTTGCAATTAAGAAAATGGTGCACAAAGTAAACTGGGTAATAAGAGACAATAAGCTCTAATCAGCTAATTAAAAGTATAATGATCTGGAACTTATACAATCACAATTTATATTAGAAAATTAACTGAACAATTACAAACTGAATATAGCAATCAATTAGCATACTGGCAGAAGAAAAAATTCACAATAAAGTTTATTTAATACTTAATAGCCCCATTAATTTCTTCATACTTCATGCCCTCATACATTTTTGAAGCAAAAATATTGTTGATAAGCATACATTTATGTTCATATCTTGGAAGGGATTTTGCCTACTGTACTATTGCAAGCAGATTATTACTCAAGGGACCAGAATTCTATAGCAATAATAAACACAGAGGATTCTGTCTGAGGGGAGTTTTGTCCACATGATAGGGGGATTTTGTCCACCTTGCAAAACTTACGAGGGGTGTTTTGTCCACCCTTTCATAAGTTGCAGGGGTGTTATGTCCACCCTGTAAAAAACATGAGGGGTCTTTTGTCCACCTATGCCAAAATGAGCAGGGGGTGTTTTGTCCGGGGGGTGTTTTGTCCTACATTCTTCCAGGAACCGTGGTGCGAGGCGGACCGTCCATGCTAATAAACACTATTGGTTTCATTGGGTGACAGAGCTTGAGATGTCATTTCATCTCAATGTCGGGTAAAAGTCCCACAAAATTGGAAGCAACGTCTCGAAAATGACCTTTACAGTGTTGACGGGGGTGTTTAACCTCAAATCGAACAAACAAAATTCACAAGAAGCTGACAACTGCCCGATTGAATCAACAGAAGGCAGAAAATATTTAATGATCAATCTCCATGAAAGAATATTGCGGACCTGGCAGGAATCGAACCTGGGGCCTCTTGATCACCAGTCAGACATGCATCTGATTGAGGTACAGAGGCTGATGGCTACTCCGAGAGGAAGAATTAGCTCCTTAGGACTACTTTTAAAAGCTGATTGTTTTGGATTAACCCATTAGTACCAGAAACCCCAAAACGGGTACCCTGGCAAACAGTGCAGGCCCAGATCAGACGTCGCAGAATGCGGCGTCTGATCAGGGCCTACACTGTTTGCAAAATGTTCAGCCATTTTCCTAATCAATTTTGAAAAAAACAAAACCTGACACCCTAAAATTTTGATCTGCTGACAAAAAATACCCAACATACAGAGCAGAGCGTTAAAGGATAAGTTTTCTTATTTCTTGTTAGAAACACATAAACTGTTTACTTGTGAGAACTTTCTGGAATCGCCTTGCCAATATTATTCAAGAACCCACAAAAATTATTGTTTTAATGGAGACAAAAGGAAAATAATCCCAATATCATCAATTATTTTGTTGTTGTGAATATAGTTTGTGGAAGAGTAGCTTGTAGCTAGCTGTACTCCCACTGTAAATAAAGTCTTTACTATTATTTTATCAGTTACCCCTTATATCAATTGCATTTTAACACAATGATCGATAAAGTTTGTTTTTGTTTGATTTGAGGCTTAACCTCCCCATCAATACTATAAAGGTCATTTTGGAGACATTGCTTCCAATTTTGTGGGACTATTACCCGACCTTGAAATGAAATGACACCTCAAGCCCTGCCCCCCAATGAAACCGATAGGATTAATAAGCATGGACGGGCTGACTCGCATCGCTTTGCCTGGGCAGGCTTAGATCCTCTAAGCGGTTTACCAGTGCTCATGTGCGGGTCGGTTTCAGCTCTGCTTGGAAGCATCATGCAGCCCATCTATTTTTTCACCGATGGGCGGGGGCCAAATGAGCGATAAAAGATATGCGATCTAAGGACAAGTGAGCTGATAATTTATCAGATCAACGTGACATTGCACTTCTATGAACTCTATTAACTGGACTTATGGGAAAATTGGCAAAACTGTAAGAGTGTACAAGGTGATTAACTGATAGACTACCAGATTCGTGTCATTTGATATCAAGTTTATCAAGCTCGGCTTCGAGAACGCATGTAGAATCGCTCGGCAAGCCTCGCGATTCTACAAGCGTTCTCGAAGCCTTGCCTGATAAACTTGATATAAAAAAAATGAACCTGTTATTCTCTATATCTTCTGTATTCCTCTTCATCTAGAGATGTTGCATGTACCTTTGAACTTCTGTTTAGTGATCTCTGCAGGGCTCCACGCATCAATGGTAGCTTTAGGGACCTTGCTGGGAGGGCTTCTGTAATCCAGGTCTGCTCTACCAGGGGATGAGACTGGAGATCTCTTATTGTCCTAGAACATACAAAAAAACAAAATGAAGCTTGATACATTTTGAATGGACATCAAGTTATCAGGTCTGTGTAATGAATACCCATCTCAACTCCACTTTTGACTGAGAAAACTGGGTTCACAGGGGTATACTTTATTTTTCCTATTTCTGCTCCAAGACATAGGTGTAGGTGCCGGCTCAATAGGGCATTTCTAATGAGTTTCTTTTGCAATCAGTGTGGGCCCTGATCAGATGCCATGTTCTGTGGCATCTGATCTGGGCCTGCACTGTTGGCCAATTACCTGATTTGGGGTTTCTGGTATAAAATGGGTTAATGAACTCTTGGGGACTAAATGTTTATTTTTTGGCAACTACAATATAGCAGTCCATGTAAAATGTGCACTGCAAATGCAAACGCTAATCACATTTTTTTTTCAGGAAAAGAATTGACTGAATACTTAGCCCTTGTCCTGTTGAGCCCGGATATGCCTTATTTTCCAAACAATGAAGATCCAGATCAGATGGCTTCTGACGAAGCCATCTGATCAGGATCTACATTGTTTGCCGTTCAGATTGTGAATTTGTTGCAATAATTTGCATCAAGTAATCTGATTGGTTGATAATCGGTAGCGGGTGTGGCAGATTAAAATATTCAGCAGGACAAGGGTTAGCATACAAACAGATGTGTTATGTTTGAACAACAGTGTCCAGCAGCATATTAACCTGTACAAAAAAGTGTGGCAATGACATTCTCAAGAGAATACACATTCCTAAAATTCCTTTCAGTCATTTCAGAAAAGGCCTGGGCCCAGTTGGTCAAAGCATCGTTAGCTTAACGAGCTCATTAGTGGTCAAATTGTTAACTCTTCTAGCAAGTACAATATTATAAATTTTGGTATTTTTGCTGAAAAAATGTGAGCAGCTTTTGCGTCCGCAAAAGCTGCTCACATTTTTTCAGCAAAAATTTCAGCATATTTGCCATATTTAATAATCAAAGTTTTAACGATACCTTAAGTAACGACATGGTTAGTTTTGAACAACTGGCCCCTGCTCAATACGCTAATAAAGTTTTTCATTTGACCTTGGCAATGAAAATATGGTTCCAATATATATTATGTGCATCTTGTAGTTCCAAAAATTTTGTTCAGTTTTTCAGAGGATAGGAAAATAATTTGGGAGTCAATCCTAACTTGTGGCATTTGGTAGCGGTCACACTAGAACCTGAACCACACCAGACTGGTCTGGGACAGAACAGATTTGTATCCATCTGGCCCAACCAGACTAGTACCGTTCAGATTTGCATTCACACATCCTGTGAACACAAACCTTAACCATTCTATTCTGGTCTGAATGTTCACTGCAGTGTAAAAACGATTTTTAACTCTAATTTGGGAACACACAGAAAAAATGAAATATTTTGGTTTCTGACACTTTGAACTTACTTTCAACGTCTTTCCTGCCTTGGAAATATTCATACCAATAAAGTCTTTATCTCGACTGGTATCTCTCGGAGGTCGACTGGGTGATGAAATACCATAGCCAGAGCTCTTCACTTTCTCATACTTTGTTTTTCCTGGCTTTTCTGTGAAAAAAAATTAAACCCACACCAGGTTGAGTATTTCAATCTGACACAGCCATTTCTGATATTAACCAATCAAATTACTTGATATATTCTATTCATTTGAAATTGAAAACTGCATGACAAACAGTATAGATCCTGATCAGATAGCTTCCCCATCTGATCTGATCTACACTCTTTGCAAAGGTATGGGCTGTTGTGAACAGCAGGATAAGGGTTAAATTTGTAAAATTAAAATGCATCAAGATAGCAAATAAGATACAGCATAAAAAGATGTTTTTAATTACCTGCTTTCCTGGGAGAATCTGACCTTGACCTCCTGACCTTGGAATCTCTGGTAACCTTGACCTTGGCTGTCTGATCAAATTTTGTTTGCTCTAGTTGTTTATTATCAGGTTTCTTCTTATCTGTCTTATGATCTTTTCTCTTCTTACTTCTACTTCTCTCAGTCACAGACTGCAATATAGAGGATCTTACATGAGTGTTCATGTATTATTGAATTTATTAAACAAGTTGAGGAAAAGGGATAAAATGAGAGGCTTTGCCGAGCATTTTATCCCTTTTCCTCGACGAGTTTAATTCAATAATACATGAGCACGAATGCAAGATTCTATTTATCATATGACATTTAATACGTATTTTATTCACGATTGTTACAAAATGTCAATATTCCGCCTTTAGTAAACGCGACGTCGTTAAGGACGTCGTACATGTAACGTTACGGGATGTATCTAGCTAATTTGCATAATTAATCCACTAGTGGATTATCGAAAATATTACATGGCGTTATTACACTCTCAGATGCGACGTCATATGATAAAAGATATTAAACCATATCTCCCGCTGAATAACTAATTTAGCCACACCCATTTCTAAATTTGAACCAATCAGATTACTTGATGTAATTTATTCTTACAAATGAGTGCAAAACAGTGTAGATCCTGATCAGATGGCTTCTTCAGAAGCCCTGAAGAAGCCATCTGATCTGGATTTACACTGTTTGCTAAAGTAGATGGTGATCAGCAGGATAAGATAGTAAAATGTCAATGGCTTGAACCTCTTTGGGACCACGAAACTTTGTTAAGGATAGGGGTAATTCCAGCTATGAGTGTCACTATCGGTACCATACCAGGAGGCATAATGGAGATAATTCTGGGATATATTTTCGGTGTTTTGTAATATAAATAGAGGGTCATTTCATGTGGAATTTGTGCAACCAGCCTTTGGCAAGTTTCATAAATTTCATATGAAATGACCACGAGTATAAGATTCTGTTTATCATATGACCACTTTAAATTCAACAGTTTTTCCACAAAAATGGAAGGTTGACATGAATGTCATCATGACATTACTTAATCCCACCAAAATGTTATTACGCTTGTGGTCATACAATTTTTATTACACGACATTATCCACTGCTTATCAACGACATCAAGTAATAAATGAATGTTATTTGTACTCATTAGAATAGCCTCAGGGAGGCAACTGTAGCCAGTACATACAGCATACATTTGCAAGATAAAATATGAAAATCCCCCTAAATTATCCGTCAATATTTCGTATCTGGAGGAATTACTTATGATGTCGGAATTTTTAGGATTTTTACAGTACGATATTGATATCTGGAATGACAGGAAAATTCCATGGGAACTCAAAAATGGGCTTGACATCACCACAGTGAGCAAAACATTAGTGTTTAAGTCACTGAAAAATTTCTCTGTAATTGTTTGATTATATACTGCAATGATTCTTCATTCCTCTGATTGATGTCTAGTTGTAAAATCAATTTCTTGAACATATTTTGGTTAGTTATTTTTACATAAATAATGACATGCATAGTTTGAAGCTACTGTCGAATGGATAATGAAAAATTATGTTGGTTTTCAAGATTAGTTTCTTTATTTGTTTAATGGCCCAGTCAAAACTATTCACTTTAAATTGAGCCAGTCAATTCACCATAGCAAACTTTTCTTGGCCAGGGGCCAGTTGTTCAAAACTAATGACATTGTTAGTTAACAAATCGTTAAAACTTTGATCATTTATTATGGCTAATATTTTTGCTAAAAAAATGTGAGCAGCTTTTGCATCTGCAAAAGCTGCTCACATTTTTTCAGCAAAAATACCAAACTTTTAGATATTGAACTTGCTAGAACACTAAACAATATGACCACTAACGAGCTCGTTAAGCTAACGATGCTTTGAACAACTGGCCCTTGGCCTCTACATAAGACGTTAACCATGACAGTGCACATTCTTTTACAAGAAACTTACCCTTCTTGAATATTATGTTAGACTGGCTGCAACCGCCTGATTACCAGTCAGACATGCATCTAAGCTACCTAGGCGGGCGGATTTTCAAGAAAGATCAGGCAAAAATTATCCATGGAGTCTAATTTATGCAAGAATGGTGATCATTCTTGCTATACATGAACAATTTTTATTGCTGGGTCCCTTGGATACCGACTGAACACTTCACAAACAACTTCCTCGTGGCCTGGCTAATATCAACCCTTCCAGTGCTGAGCATGTTTAGAAAATGGCATTTTCACAGTACAGTAAAATTCCTATATTAAGACCATCTTTGGGACAACAGTCCCAAAGGTGGTCCCTGACCAGAGAACACTGTAGGCAGAAAACACAAAGAAAAATTAGGTATACCCTTCAAAATAAGCTTTTTTATAGCAGAATCAGTCCTAATTTTAGGTGGTCTTAATAGCGGAATTTCACTATTTATTTCTTATTTTTCAACAAAAAATAGGCTTGACATAAAATGTAAATTGTCTGCTGGGAAGATGATCTGCATAAAACATCAAGCCTTATTTCTGCTGAAAAAATAACAAAAAATATTGTCATCTGCTCTAGAATTTCCTGTGGTGCTTGAAGGTTTAATGCCTAAAAATAAACTAAGATGACACCTGGGTCCGAGGTCATAAAACTTTTTTCGTGCTCAACTCACTTGAGCATTCATGCTCAACTCACTTGAGCATGAAATTTGTCCTGCTCATAAATTTTAAAATGCCAACAATTGTTGGCATTTTAAAATTTATGAGCAGGAAAAATAATATTCCGTGCTGATCTAATCAGGAAAATTGCCTCTTTCATCACCTCTTTCATCTGTCGGCCCCCGCCCATAGGGGCTTGAAGAAATATATGGGCTGCATGATGCTTCCACGCAGAGCTGAATCCGGCCCGCACACTAGTACTGGTAAATCGCTTAGAGGATCTAAGCCTGTCCAGGAAATGGGTGCGAGGCGGACCATCCATGCTAATAAACCCTATTGGTTTCATTGGGCGACAGGGCTTGAGATGTCATTTCATCTCAATGTCGGGTAAAAGTCCCACAAAATTGGAAGCAACGTCTCCAAAATGACCTTTACAGTGTTGACGGGGACGTTAAACCTCAAATCAAACAAACAAACAAATCTTTCATCTGTATTTTAATATTTATGAGCATTACAAATTTCATGCTTAGCTGATCAAGTTGAGCATGAAAAAAAGTTTTATAACCTCGGGGCCAGTATTATCTCAAATAAATTAGATCATGGTAACCAGAATTTGAACAGGCTGACCAATGTTCAACAGTATGTTCAAATGGCAAGCTGTGAAAATCTTGATCATCAAAATCTTGATCATTACCGGCATTAACCCTATTTGTACCAAATGGAATCTTCCTCCTCATATATAGCAGGAGTCCATTTCAAAGTTTAGGGGTGTCAGGTTGTGTTTTCTTCAAAATTTATTTGGAAAATAGCTAAACTTTTTGCAAACGGTGGAGGCCCTGATCAGATGCCGTGTTCTGCGGCTTCTGATCTGGGCCTGCGCTGTTTGCCAAGGTACCCCTTTTGGGGTTTCCAGTACTAAATGGGTTAACAGCGGCAATCAAACTCCTTTCTTTATTTTTCACTGAAAATAAGACTTGAAAGTTCATGTGAATTGTCTGCCCAGCCGCACACTGACATGATATGCAAAGCCTTTTTTCACTGAAAAACTAGAAAAAAAAAGATCCTTTGAAAATGACACCTGCTACACATGCTGTGTGCTAAAAGGGTTTTACATGTAATTATCATTTCAACTTCCAATACCAAAGGTCAAGAATCTTGTTAAAGGCATTTATTCTTACAACAGTAGGACACACTGTGTGTTCATTATTGTTTTATTAACCCTTTGATATACTGTCTATAGCAGATCAAAGGCAGCCTTTAATAGGGCGATTAGTACCTCTTGTTGAATCCCCTGACTGAGACATTTAAGGGGAAATCAATTGGGTACACTCTAGACAACAGTTAGTAAATTATTGATTTTCCCCAAAGAGGCCGGTTGAAGTCAGAGACTTCTATTTGGTCAGCTCTCAGGGCTACATAGTATTATGTTATGAAATGATAGTCCTCAATAATCAAGAATAAATGCCTTTAACTGAAAGTCTAGTGAGTTGAGTTGTGTCGTTCAAGGAAGTAAAAATAAAACTGTGATTTTCAGCAAACGTGATAGTGATTTGTAATAATGCCTTGAAATCTGGAAGCCTAAATATTGCAGGATTATGTCCCTTGCTTATCCCTGTTATGCCCTGGGTATGATTCATGGTTTGGCATGTGGTAGGGTGGTGCTTGTCCATCTAAGGCATTAGATTTCCCTAGGTATTCCAGTTTCCTCTGCCACATATGGCCATAACAAGCCAACACGAATGCCTTTAGAAATTTGCTTAATAATTCTCGGAGCTTTCTGTGCCATCAAAGTATAATAAACATGTTCAAAATTTTGAATGAATGTTACTGAGAGACATTCATTATTTTTCACATTTTAAGATCAATGAGAAACAGGCAGTTTACATGTATGACCAGCCAACTTAGTTCAGCCACCACGTCTTAAGTCTTTAAGAGTACATGTAGTAACTGTTTGCATAAGACCACTTCTGAAGTGCAGGGTCCAATAAATAAATTTTACAACTGCCCACATCATAACTGGACATGTCAATGATTCTTTCATCTGCCCAGAAAAATGTGTTGATTCTACTTCATTCTTCAGTATCAAGTATCATTAACCTTGTCCTGCTGAGCCCGGATATGCCTTATTTTCCAAACAATGAAGATCCAGATCAGATGGCTTCTGACAAAGCCATCTGATCAGGATCTACATTGTTTGCCATTCAGATTGTGAATTTGTTGCAATAATTTGCATTGAGCAATCTGATTGGTTGATAATCAGTAGTGGGTGTTGCATATATAAATATTCAGCAGGTTAAGGGTTAAGACAATGTGAGACTCTAGGCAAGTGGCTGAAACTTTTATTTGCCAGGCCCTTACCCAGACAGTAACGATGCACAGACTGACTAGAATCTTTCTTGGTCTTATATGCTGTAAGGCAGTATTTTCTCTCTAGCAACTATTCTCCAAAATCTAGCTCTGACAATGTACTAGCCTTTTTAGCCTTTCATATTTGGCAGTATTTTCTCTCTAGCCACATAATGCTGCAACTATTCTCCAAAATCTAGCTTTGGCAATGTACTAGCCTTTTGTATTTGGTGATAGTGCACTGCAAAACCAGATCTGGCAATATCCCTGACCTAAACAGTTGCAGCTTGAGTATGCCTATCCAAACACACATAAACCTTTTTATATTACTGTTCATTATAACATGAACTCAACTCTCAATCGGGCCAGTGACTGAAAATTTCTCTGTTCACCAAATAGTGAATAGGGGGTACCATATGGGCCCCGTCAAGTGATTTTGGTACTTATCGCCTATCCGAGCAGCAAAGGTTCAGGCGAGCCTGCGCATCTGCACAGTCTCGCCAGAACCTTCACTGTTCGCTCATACAAGCAGTGAATCAAGAGGAACCTTCAGACAGAAAGCCATATCCCAGGCCCCTCTGAATGGCTGGGCATGCGCAGTTAAAATTTGTCATGACGGAATGCTCGAAGACACAAATTCGCTTGGCGGGGCTCATATAAATATATAACCCTCACCATGCTGAATATTTCAATATACTACACTCCTCCCCATTTTCAGCTATTTGTGTGGCATGATTTCATTGAGAATTCAGAAGCAGAATGGAAAACAGTATAGATCAAGATCAGCTGGTTTCTCTGATCTATACAGTTAACCCTTATCTTGCTGAATATTCATTTAAGCCACTCCCATTTCCGTTTATCAACCAATCAAATTACATGATGTAATTTATTGCTACAAATTCATAAAGTGAATGCCAAACAGTGTAGATCCTGATCAGATGGCTTCTTCAGAAGCCATCTGATCTGGATCTACACTGTTTGTGAAGATAGGGGTTGTCGTGAACAGCAAGATAAGGGTTAAAAAAAAATAAAATGCCTAAGGACAATATGGACCAGTTTTTCAAAATGGTTAACCAAAAGGGTAACCTGCCGAAAAAAACCCAAACACCAACTGAACATGATTATTTTAAAGAAGTATTTATTGAAAAACCCTTCAAACAAGTATACAGTCCAACCTGTGTTAAGCAAGCACCCCAGGGATGATCAAAATGTGCTTGCTTAAGACAGGTGCTTGCTTAATACATGTGAATATTAATGCATTTGCCTTTTTCGGGAAGTAAATGCTTGCTTGCTTGAGACAGGTTGCTTGCTTAATAGAGGTGGCCACTATGGCAGGTTTGACTGTATATCTGGTTTCAGCATGATAAGGTTAATTTTGTGAAAGGTTAAACACAGTGAAAAGGAACAAGTGGACCCAAGCTTTCATATGCTGTGCCCAAAACACAGTGGGCCACTAACAACCCTCTGCCCCTGACAGCCATCAGTTTATGGGACACCTTTCCTTTTTACTACTAATGCTTATTTTGCCATTGATTTCAGTTCATTTGTTTTTCCAAGTTTGTAGCCTTATCCTGC
This sequence comes from Lucinisca nassula, assembly GCA_963580285.1. Lineage (NCBI taxonomy): Eukaryota > Metazoa > Mollusca > Bivalvia > Lucinida > Lucinidae > Lucinisca > Lucinisca nassula. The sequence goes on along the minus strand of OY757013.1, from coordinate 5,644,290 downwards.
TGTTCACACCAATCCCTACCCTTGCAAACAATGTAGATCCAGATCAGATGGCTTCTGAAGAAGCCATCTGATCAGGATCTACCCTGTTTGATATTTAGTTTGTGAATTTGTAGAAATATATTACATCAAGTAATCTGATTGGTTCAAAGTCAGAAATGGGTGGGGCTAAATTAATTATTCAATGGGATAAAGGTTAAAACACCTTCCAGAAGAATATAATCATAAAAAATAAAAAGGACTCTCAGACCCCTAAGTAAGCTATTGATATGGTATTAGGGATCTCAGTGAGTTCACATCAGTGCAAAACAAACTCAGTGCTACTACTTACTTGATCAAAACTTGATTCTGTCTAAAATATTTATTAAACATGTATACATCTCTGCTTTGAAGTAGTCATTATGTTTTCATATACCGAAAAAGTCCTAAAAATTTGGACTTGCAGTAATTCTCCCAAAATTGTAACGGGTTTGTTTCGCAATCTAGCAAAGATTCCAAAAGATGGAGACGGAATGGCAAATGATGTAGACCCTGATCAGGCTGCTCCTTAAGGAGCAGTATGATCTGGGTCTACACTGTTTGCTTAGGCCTGCCTGTTCCAATACTTAGGATCATTATGGTAATAACAATTCATGTGCTAGGGTAAATTTTTTAGAATAGATGGCAATATGATTTTTTTCTGATTTTTCTGAGTACAAAAAAAAAGACTCAACATTTCATGTGAATCATCTGTAATGTCAAGCCATATTTTCTCTGAAAAAAAAAAAAATGAAAAATAAGAAAAAAATAATTTGAAAATGTTATCTGCTATGGTTGATTAGCACTTTGAGGATTAGTAAGATGACATTAAGTTTTCATAAGATTTCTTTTGTGACAACTATTGGCATAGCCAGAACAGAACATTTGAATGCATATGCAGGAAAATCTTGGAAAAAAAGTACAAAAATGTCCTAGAGGTATGGATGCCCCTGCCTGGTTGTGCAATTAAGAAAACTTGAATGCAAATTGCAACAACATCAACCCCACTTTTATAAAGTAAAACTGGGGCTGACAAGGGTACATATTATTTTTCTCATTTCTTCCCAAAAATTTAAATTTCAAATCATATTTTTCTAACAATTCCATAAATAAAGAACCTAACATTTTTTTTTGTCATCACCTGAATTATCAGAATTCAATCAACATCCTACCTTGGGCAAGGCTCAGTCTAATATTGAAGTTTTGGGCTGATGGTTTCGATAACAAACAGGATTTCCGCCGAAGGCTATGTTGTGCCTGTCAGGGCAGAAAGTACAAAACAAGAATTCCGTCAAAGGCTATGTTGCGCCTGTGGGGGCGCAAAGTCACTGAACCACGACATCTAGGCCAAGGTCAAACATAGATGCTTGCATAAAATTTTCCATTCTTAAATGCAAGCTTGTACTAAGTATCATTAATTAAGCTGTAATAATTCTTCAGAAATGAACTTTACAATTAGGGTGAACACTAGGGTGGTTGTAATATTTTACAAAGTCAGTGAACCATAAAATGTAGGTCAAGGTCAAATATGGATGCTTGCATTTAAGTTTCCATCTCCAGATACAAGTTTGTACCAAGTATCATTAATGAAGCTCTTATAGTTTTTGAGGAATTAACTTGACCATTTGGGTAAACGCTAGGGTGGTCGCAATATTTTACAAAGTCAGTGAACCATAAAATGTAGGTCAAGTCGAATATGGATGTTTGCATTTAACTTGCCACCCAAAAATACAAGTTTGTACCAAGTATTATTAATGAAGGTCTTATAGTTCTTGAGAAATTAACTTGACCATTAGGGTGAACGCTAGGGTGGTCGCAATATTTTACAAAGTCAGTGGACCATAATATGTAGGTCAAGTCAAATATGGATGTTTGCATTTAGCTTGCCACCCAAAGATACAAGTTTGTACCAAGTATTATTAATGAAGCTCTTATAGTTCTTGAGAAATTAACTTGACCATTAGGGTGAATGCTAGGGTGGTCGCAATATTTTACAAAGTCAGTGACCCATAAAATGTAGGTCAAGGTCAAATATGGATGCTTGCATTTAAGTTGCCATCCCCAGATGCAAGTTTGTACCAAGTGTCATTAATGAAGCTCTTATAGTTCTTGAGAAATAAACTTGACCATTAGGGTGAACGCTAGGGTGGTCGCAATATTTTACGAAGTCAATGACCCATAAAATGTAGGTCAAGGTCAAATATGGATGCTTGCAGTTAAGTTGCCATGCCCAGATAGAAGTTTGTGCCAAGTGTCATTAATGAAGCACTTATAGTTATTGAGAAATAAACATGAACCTTTGGGTGAACGCTAGGGTGGTCGCAAATGTTGACGCCTTGACAAACAAATGAACGGACGGAAAATGGGATGCCTATATCGCGCCATGCTAATAGCAGGCATGATAAAAACATGAAATGTAGGTCAAGGTCAAGCATGGATGCTTGCATACAAGATGCCATTCCTAGATACCAGTTTGGACCAAGTATCATGAATTATGCTCTTCCAGTTCTTGAGAAATGGATTCCAAGATTAGGATGAGTGCTAGGGTTGACGCAATAGATCACAGTCCGTGAACTGTGAACCAAGAAATGTAGGTCAAGGTCAATACTGATGCTTGCATTGAAGTTGCCATCCCTAAATGCAAGTTTGTAACAAGTATTATTAATAAAGTTATTCCTGAGAATTAAGGTTCCTGAGAAATGAACTTGGCACAAATGTTGATGGATTGACAAATGGCTGGACGACTGGATGGACGGAAGGACTGAAAATTGGACTCCTATATCGCTCCATGCTTAAAGCAGGCATGACATAAATTAATGTAACTAGAGCTGTCAGTGAAACTGACTAGGGCCCCGGCAGCGCTATCAGAGGAGTAGGAAAATGGAGGATAAAAAAATTTGTGGACGGACAGACGGATGGACGGACAGAGTGATTACTATAGGGCACCCACACTTTCAGTGCGGGGCCCTAATAATCTGTACAACGTTTCTCATCAACAACAAGCTACGTTACAACCTCTTTATAACACTGTTGTTGGGGCCGTAAGCAGAATGTGTTTGTTCAACAATGTGTTGTATCCAAACAATAATGTATAGATTATATAGAAAAATGACCATTCATGGTCATTTTTCTATATAATCAATATATTTTAGAGTCCATTGTTAACCCATGTTATATCCAAAACTGGGTAATAATGAACAATGTTATTAAAAGATATGGTGTTTCTCATTTCAAAGAAAAATTTACATTTTTTTTTTCTTAGGAGAAAGCACTCTTGATGACAGTGACAAAAACATTTATAGAGTTGTTTCCCCTGAAGGGTATTGCCAAGCCCCTGAAATTCTGCTGTAGCAATCTTACCACTTGTGTTACAGGCTGGTACATTTCTGTGTCCTCTGTGTGAGATGTCTCAAATCCTCCTCTGTGTGACTGGGAGTACTCTCCCCTGAGTGAGTGGGAGTGCTCTCCCCTCTGAGAGTTAGCTCCCATGGAATGATCTTGCTCTGTTGGTAGAGGGTGGACAGGGGACAGATCAAAACCCCTTACTTCTTCATAATCTTCAATCTGTCTCTGTCTCTCTAAACCTGAAAGAATTTGTGATTGTTATAACCTTGTCATTACAGAGGTTTTCTTATGATTCTGTTCGGAATAGTCAGTAAATAGCCATACATAGCTAATGTTACACTGTTATATACTTTCCGACTTTAACCCATATTGTATGCGGGGAAACCCCTAAAGGGGTACCTTGGCAAACATTGCAGGCCCAGATCAGACGCTGCAGAACCCGGCGTCTGATCAGGGCCTGCCCTATTTGCTAACAGAATTTTCCATCAAAAATAGAATAAAAACGAAAAAAAATAGGCCTGACACCCCTTGTATGACAAATGGACTTGTCAAAAAATATAGCAATGGAAGAGTCCACTAGTATACAATGGGTTAAATAAAATTTGTCTTATGTCTTAGTATAAAGATGAAATGGGCTGCAACAAGCAAATATATAAAGGATCTTATATGTGGTTATTTCAAATGAAACTAATTATATTTTCATGAATTTTATAAGAAAAGACCACGATTTAAGATTAATGATTTTAAATCAGATTTTACCGCTGAAGAAGATCAAATAGAGAATACCAGATCCGTAACTTTTGATATCAAGTTTATCAAGCAAGGCTTCAAGAACATGTGTAGAATTGTGTTCAGAAAGCACTCAAATCAGTCTCTGTTAGAGTACAATATATAGAAGATTAGGTCAATGGCCAGTCATATGGCCCTGATCCGACTACACTAAAGTCCAGGCTAATCTGAGTCTTTGCTGTGTCATTACGATAAGACATCCATATGATCATTTCTCCAAAAGTATAATTTTTCTGATGAATATTCTTGATATTTTTCTTCTTTCTAGTGTGGGTGTTCGTTAGGCAGTTCTGTGGACTAAGTTCAGATGAGTACCCACAACCTATGTCTTTGAGAAGAAGTATGTAAAATAATATATATTCCAGTAAACCACAGTTTTCTCTATATAAAGTGGGTTTTATGGGGTGGTGTTGATTTCAACAATATGTGTGTTGGTAAATGTTTTGTTTTCTTATAATAAGAAGAATTCCAGCAAAGGCTATGTTAGTTTTGATTTTACTAATTTATTTTAGTTTGACTGCGATGAAAGCTAAAGGCTTATTGAATCGCTCTTGAACACTCATTCAGGATGTTATCACCTGTGTGAAAGACAGGCAGTGACTTTTACACCACTGCTGTCCATTTTCATCTGGGTCGAGTGGGGCATTGTCATAACGTGTCTTACCCAAGGACACACATCACCTCTGGTGGCAGGATTCGAACCCACAACCTCTCAATTATGACTCTCAACGTATGATCGAGAAAGGCTATATTGCACCCCTGTTGGGGCCAAATCTGATTTACAATGCTTGGGAAAACAAGAAGCCATCTGGTCAGGATCTACCCTGTTTGACATGCAGTTTGTGAATTGCATGAATCCATTATATCAAGTAATCTGATTGGTTCCTAGTCAGTGATTGCATATGCATTATCACTGGTCAATGCATATGTCACAAGAAGGCCTTTAACCCATTTAGTACCAGAAACCCCAAAGCGGGTAGTTAGCAAATGGTGCAAGCCCAGATCAGACGCTGCAGAATGCGACATCTGATCAGGGACTACACTATCTGCAAAATTTTCAGCCAATTTCCAATTAGTTTTTGAAGAAAACACAACCGGACACCCCTAAATTTTGAAATGGCCTCATGCTATATATAAGGTGGAAGATTCCAATTGGTACAAAAAGGGTTAATATGTTGTTTGCTTATTATCTCATAGACAAGTTTTAATATAGCATATTAAAATGATTAATTATGAGAATCGCATGCTAATCTATATTCTTAGTTGTATAGCTTTGCCATTTCGGTATTTCTTAGTCGTTTTCGGTGATTCGTTACACCTTTACATTATAAGCCGGTACTACTTTACGTCCTTAACTTGTTATGGTAACTGGTTGAATAACAAGTCTCTCATTGGTCAGCCTAGCTGAGAAACTTTGGGACTATATTTTGTGCACTTCTTTTGTCACAGCTTGTGTGACTCTCGTTGAAGAAGGACATCTCTAGAATTTGGAAAAAAGAGTGCAGTGGGAATCGTATTTACTATTCTGTACTTATTTCAACTTAGTGAGTCTTCCAACTTCAACAAAGACACTGCAGTTATTTGCTCAGTTTTTGAGTAGAACATTCAAATCTGCTGACTCAATACGTAATTACATTAACGGAGTTAAATCAATGCATTTAATTCTTGGATATTCTGTTGATAACATCAATAGATTCATATTAAATCTCTCACTTAAAGGAATAGCAAAGTTACATCCATATTGCAAAAAGCAAGCGGAGGCAATGACACCCGAAATATTGGGCGATATTGCAAATTCATTGAATTTTTCAGATAAGACCGATTTGGTTTATTGGTGTCTATTTTTATTTGCCTTCTTTTTATTAGCTCGCAAATCAAATCTCGTACCTACTTCTAAAAGAGATTTACTGGATAAGAAATTTTTGATGAGAGATGATATTTTTGATAATGGAGACCATTTAATAGTAAACTTCAGATGGACAAAAACTATACAAAAAGGTGAAAGGTTACTTCAAATACCTTTACTTCAGATACCAGGTAATATTTTGTGTCCTGTTAAAGCTTATAGATTGATGTGTGAAGCCATTCCTACAATGCCTAATTCTCCATTATTCATCCTACCTTCAAAGAAAGTAGTTAATTACTCTTCGTATCAATCTAAATTGAGGGAATGTATACAAAACATTGGGCTCAATCCTCACAATTTTTCATCTCACTCTTTTAGAAGAGGAATGGCAACTTTACTATTTAAAGCAAAAACCCCGGCATTAAAAATTCAATTAATGGGTGACTGGCGTAGCGAATCATACAGACAGTATTTAGCTTTTACTTTTAATGATAAGGTTAAAGTCGCTGAAAATATGAAAAATTTTATTTTGCAGTCTTCAGTCAAATTATAAATACTCATGCTATAGACATCACTAGAGAATACACACTTCTCTAGATTGTATTGGAGAATTACAGACTTGTCAGAACATTTAATATTTTTTTTTACAATATATGTAAATTCTTGGAATAGTTCTGATATATTTATTTGTATTTTCTATTTTTGCTATACGGTCACTAATTAGACTCTGTGAGAGGAATTTCTTCTTTCTTGCAGCCGTTCCTTGACGAGACAAGTGAGGCAATTTACCGCAATGTAATGTAGTTTATACATTGGGTAGACTCGACTCAATTAAGAAGGGTTTCCTTTACTTACAGAGTAAGCATTTAGGTGACTGGGTGACGAAGTTTATTATACTGTTTGTCCATTTTATTTCATGTGATATGTTAGAATTCTCTTTCAGGATAACTCGACCAGAGCAAGTGAGATTGTTAACTGCAATGAAATGTAGTTCATTCATTGAGTTAACTCTATCCTGTTAGAGATGCATATTTTCTTTAAATTTTTTTAGTTGATAATGACCTAAGCTTATTTTTATTTTTTTGTATTAATTGCAGAAAACAGACGGGTTATTATTCTAGGAGACTCTATAATCAATAGCATGCCGCCGATAGATGGTACAAATATCTGTTCATTTCCAGGTGATTCCATAGCAAAACTAACATGGCGTATTGACAATGGACAAGTAGATTTAAGTCCTTTTTATTACGTTATAGTGCATGTAGGAACAAACAATATTGATAGAAGAGAAAAGTATGAGGATATAATTTCTGATTATGGTAATTTGATACCCATTATCAAGAGACAAAAAACATTTATAAGAATAATTATTTCCGCTATAATTCCAAGACCTGTTGATCATAGCGAAACAGATTTAATGATCAAAAGAGTTAATAAGTGTCTACGAACTGAAATGGGTCCTGACCTGGGTTTCAAGTTTGTAGAAACTTGGAAGGCAGTTTCTAAATTTGGTTCATATAGGCGGTATTTATATGCCAAAAAAGATCAGGGTCTGCACTTAAATACTGAAGGCTCTAGGCGTTTGAGATTTTTCTTTTTGAGGGTCATATCAACTATAGACTAGTTTTTGTTCATGTTACATATTTGTCAATTTCAGATTGTATTAGATTATAGTCTGATATCTCTGGTAAGATTGAAGATTATGTGAGTATACATATTTGTTTTATGTTTCAATATAGAATTTTCATATGGTTAAATATCATGTTTGACACACAACGTATTCTCATATCTCATACTTCAGGAAATTTTGGATTTGAGATGTCAGAAACGATCTCAAATTGAGTGTTTAATTTCGGGAAATAACCACTCTTTGAACTCCTAATAAGGGACTTAATTAGAAACTGCTCAAAGGTGGTCTTAAGACCACTCTTATCCTACTGGATAGCTGCCATAACCCCAAATCATCGGGTCTCTTATCGCACTGGTTCATATCTGTTTGGGTTTAGTGGAACTTGATAGAACTCCTTGTCGAGGCACTGCTAGTGGGTGTCCACTGTGTGTGGTTCAAAGATGTGTACTTGTAACCACAGTTGTACTATGAGTGAGATTTGGGAGGATCAGAATTTTGTATAAACATGTATCAGGTCTGTACTTCCCATCCATCAATTCTTCCATCCCGAATCATGATATTTGACCATGTTAGAGGTTTTGTTAGTCAATGGAATTCCACTGTTGGGACCACCTAAAATTGCGTTTAAAGCTTGTTTTTAAAGCTGTACATTTCCTTCTTTGCGTTTTCTGCACTCAATGACTCCTAATAAGGGACTTAATTAGAAACTGCTCAAAGGTGGTCTTAAGACCACTTTTGAGCAGTTTATGGGTGGTCTTAACATGGGAATTTTACTGAATTTCTGGTTTCTATTGTTTACCAGTATTTGACTTGCTTTCAATTTGAATATTAACAATTGTTCATCAATTGTTATATGAACAATTGATATTTGTAAGACAATAGAGCTGATGCTTATTACTAATAATGCATTTTGATGCATCATTTATTTGAAGAAGCATGAATCTAGAATGTTGTTGCTTCCCCTATTCTTTCTTCTCTAATAGATGAAGTTAGACAGACATTTCACATTTATTTTTTCAACATAGTTAAAATTTGGTTGAAGTTTTTTCCGACATGGCATCAGTAGGTGGTATGGAGTTTGCCTTCAAGCGGAACTATCGGTTTGAAGCTTCTATCTTTGTTTTTGTGTGTGTGCATTAATTTGTTTGATTTCTTGTTGGTTTTTTTATTATTTATTATTTATTTATCGTTATTTATTTATTTCTTGGCCTTCGGTTGGGGGATTTGAATAGTTTATATACTTATATGGTATTTGTTGTCGAATTCTTCTACAACACATTATACAGATGTATGTAATTGGTGAAGTTTATTGAATCATTGAATAATTAGTATATACGGAGTCTGAAAGCCTAATTAAATATTTCAAGTAGACATTTGCCTACCTCGTTAATTATATACCTGAGAAGGCAAGATAGCGAATAATTGACAAGTTTTAATATAGCATATCAAAATGATTAATTATGAGAATCGCATGCTAATCTATATTCTTAGTTGTATAGCTTTGCCATTTCGGTATTTCTTAGTCGTTTTCGGTGATTCGTTACACCTTTACATTATAAGCCGGTACTACTTTACGTCCTTAACTTGTTATGGTAACTGGTTGAATAACAAGTCTCTCATTGGTCAGCCTAGCTGAGAAACTTTGGGACTATATTTTGTGCACTTCTTTTGTCACAGCTTGTGTGACTCTCGTTGAAGAAGGACATCTCTAGAATTTGGAAAAACCCTCCCACCCAACCCTTATATTCATTTATATATATATATATATTTATATTTTATTTTGAATACTATTTCTTTATACATGTTTTATCTTTGTATTAACTGTTCAACGTTTATATACATAATAATTATACTAATATTCCTTGTTAATGATTCAATTCATTATACATTGTGTTAAAGTTAGTATCGATATGGGGGATTTGAATAGTTTATATACTTATATGGTATTTGTTGTCAAATTCTTCTACAACACATTATACAGATGTATGTAATTGGTGAAGTTTATTGAATCATTGAATAATTAGTATATACGGAGTCTGAAAGCCTAATTAAATATTTCAAGTAGACATTTGCCTACCTCGTTAATTATATACCTGAGAAGGCAAGATAGCGAATAATTTTTCCTGTACTGGAGGTGTGTCCTTTGAATTATCATCTGACTGGTTTAGATATCTAGCTGTTCTGTCTTGTCAACATTTATATACACAAGCAGAATATTGGATTAACCCATAAAATGCCAATCACGACAATTGTCGTCTGCTTTGATGTCTGCTTGTTACTTTAAAAGTCATTTTTTGTAAATAGTGTGGACCCAGATAGGAGCAGTCTGATCTGGGCCCACACTGTTTGCCTGTAAGCAAAAATATCTTTTAAACATTTGCAAACAATTCAGCAGACGACATATGCAGACAACATTTTCAGATGTAGTTTTTCTCGGTGTCTTAAGGGTTAATGTGTACTCAATGTTTGGGTTTGTTCGACTTTTATATCCAAGCAACAACTAAGGTCAAATGGAGATGGGACTTAACCCATAAAATGCCAATCACGACAACTGTCGTCTGCTTTCATGTCTACTGGTTAGTTTAAAAGTCATTTTTGCAAACAGTGTGGGTCCAAATCAGACTGCTCCTCTAGGAGCAGTCTGATTTGGGACCACACTGTTTGCTTGTAGGCAAAAATAATTTTAAAAAGTTTGCAAAAAAATTTAGCAGACAACATAAGCAGACGACATTTTCAGATGTAGGTTTCCACAGCGTCTTAAGGGATAAGTTCAAAATTTTTTGTTTGTGTTGTTTGTGTTTGTTTTAAGTTATCGCCCCACCAACAACAAAGGTCATATGGAGATGAGACTGTGTTCAAAGACTTATCCAAAAGTCTTAAGAAGTCTGAAATCAAACCCAAAATCCCCATGACCCTGGTTCGTGAGGTATAAAGTAGGTTGACCACCACACAATTCTATCCAGTAATCTATCTGCTATGCAACACAGTTCAAGGTGAGGGGAGTTGAGGACAATTAACCCATATATGACAATGGCATCTCCCACGTAATAAGTTTGGAGTGGTCCTTTCCCAATTATAGGGGTGCCAGGTTAGTCTTGTTAGCAGTAAGTTTTGCAAAACTGTATGTACTTTGAGCAAACAGTGCAGACCCAGATCAGACGCCGCATGTTGTGGCGTCTGATCTGTGTCTGCACTATTTGCCAATGTCCCAAAAAAAGGGCCGCTAGGCATATATGGGTATGTTGTGGATAATTCTCACAAGCACCCAAAATAAATGGTGGATAATTCTCACAAGCACCCAAAATAAATGTTTCTAAAAAGAAACAAAAAAGCATTACCCCTAAATTATCCTCAGCACCCCTCCAATGGCCTCCATATCTGGACCAATCAAAATATCTGGACCAATCAACACACAGATCAGTTTGGAGTATATGCAATAATTCAAATATCATTATTGTTGTCTGCTGATGTAACCAACAGCATGTTTGTTTGTTTGATTTGAGGTTTAACATCCCCTTCAACACTGTACAGGTCATTTTGGAGATGTTGCTTTCAATTTTGCGGGATTATTACCCAACAATGAGATGAAATGACATCTCAAGCCCTGCCTGTTGCCCAATGAAATCAATAGGGTTTATAAGCATGGCTGGTCTGACTCGCACCACTTTGCCTGGGCAATCTTAGATCCTCTAAGCGGTTTATCAGTACTCGTTGTGTGGTCGATTTCAGCACTGCATGGAAGCATTATGCAGCCCATCTATTTCTTCAAGCCCTGATTGGCGGGGACTGCCCAAGGCTGTAAAATGATAAACCCACTATGTGCAAGGGTGAATACCTTTTGGACTTCTTGGGCTCCTACGTTCAGCTGGTATTGGAATATCAGTCATTCTGGCCTCCTCATCTTGTTTCCTCTGTATCTGTTCTAACTCAGCCATTATCTCAGCAAAGTTTCTCTGCTTACCTAATGGTACAAAACAAACTTTTTGTTTGTATTGGAGTTTAACGACCAAGTCAACACTATTTAGGTCATTTTTGAGCCGTTCAGTTTGCCTATCCACCCTTTTCCTGGGCAGGCTTATACGTAAGCGGTTAACCAGTTCAGTGTGCACATTTTTTTTGTCGGAAAATTACAATTGCCCTTCTTGAATCAGTGGAAGAATCAATGTAGAAAAGGTCGGCAACATTCTTTCGTGGAGATTGATCATGAAATCTTTTCTACGGTCATTCTCTCCCTTCCGCTGATTCAAGAGGGGCAGTTGTCAGTTTCTGGCGAAAGAATGTGCACTGTACTGGTTAACCGCTTAGGTATAAGTCTGCCCAGGAAAGTGTGGATAGGTAAACTGACCGGCTCAAAAATGACCTAAATAGTGTTGACTGGGCCGTTAAACTCCAATACAAACAAACAAACAAATCAATGTAGAAAAGATTTCATGATCAATCTCCACGAAAGACTGTTGCCGACCCTGGCAGTTACCTAACCCGCGTCCTCCTGATCACCAGTCAGAGGTGTATCCGACAGAGTTACGGAGGCCGGTTACAAAACAAACTACCATAATGATACTAAGTTTTGGGACAGACAGGCCTAAACAAAAAGTGCAGACCCAGATCAGACTGCTCCTGAAGGAGCAGTCTGATCAGGGTCTACACTGTTAGCCATTCCATCTGCACCTTTTGGACTCCTTGCTGGATTGTGGAACATATTTGGTAACATTTTAGGAGAATTACAGCAAGTCTTCAAAGTGTCCAAATGTTTCGATTTTTACGGTACATGCATCATATTTAACCTTCAAGTGTTACAAAAAACTCTAGAGCAGATGACAATCTATTTTTTTCTTATTTTTCATAAAACAAGAGCTGTCATCAGACAGCATAGCTTGCCTGGGAGTGTCCTTGAGATCATAAGCATTGGTGGGGATATTGCTGAAAAAATCTTTGTATCTTTGACTATCATCATACCAATTATGAACAAAATCCACTGTATGGTTTGAAAAATATGAGGTCTTAAAAATCTATGACCTTGAAGTCATGGGCAGAGATATTGCTGAATATAACTTTGAACCTATATCTATCCTCATATTAAATATGAACCAAATCCATCATTTGAGTTGGAAAATACGAGCACTTAGAAAAAATTTTAAACATCAAACAGTCGGTGATCTTGGCCTCCAATAATATAATGTTACAGCAGGTCCGAGGTCTGCTGTATTGGCCTGAAGCCAATAAAGCTGACCGAGGACATGTAACTGGGGCAATACGAACTTTCTTGATTAATGACAATTTTATTAATTGACACAATTAAAAAAACATGATTATTGACTTTTAACCTCACTTGACCTCGGGTTAATATTGGTTGACCTGGTGATAATACGGATGACCTCCGATCAATACAGGATAGTCAATTAATAATAAATAATATTGCTAATAAAACTTTGGGCCTAATTCTATCATCATACCAAATAGGAACCAAATCCATCCTATGGTTTGGAAAATATGAGCTCTTAAAAAAATTAAACATAATTTACTCTAAGTCTAAGACCTTGACCTTGAGGTCATGGGCATGGGCTGGGGTATCTCTGAATAAAACTTTGGACCTGTATCTTCATCATACCAAATATGAACCAAATCCATCATACGGTTTGGAAATTATGAGCTCTTAAAAAAAACCTTCAAACGTAAATGTGCATGCAGATGCTGATCACAACTCCAATGCTAACACTAACGCCGGCAGTAGTGCAATTCCTTGACTTCTTCCAAGCCAGCTAACAAGGAATGATCATTTCATATAAACAGTCTGTCTAGTGGATGATTCATAATGTGAGGCTAAGCCTTATTTTCGCATAAAAATAAGGGGAAAAAAAATGCTTTGAAAATGCCATTTCCCTGTCGTAATTAGCAGGTGAAGGGTTAACAAGTATGTGTAATGAAGACGGTTGAAAGTCCTACTTTATAAAAAGAAGATGTGCAGTTTACGTGGGTATATGAAATGTTCCTTATTTTCACTCCAGAAACACAGACAAATTTTTAGGGATGATTTAGATAGATGTTTTTCTTCTTCTCAATTGACTAGAAAAAGTGTCCATAGGACACGGATACCCCCGCCATATGCCATTCATAAAAAATATTACAAATGTACTTCAAATCAATCATAAAATATATGCATCAAGGGCAGATAATCCAAAAACCAAAAATGCTAGAGTTGTCTTCCTTGTTCATGACACATCGTCTCAGTGTGATGAATGCACCTGTGAAGTTTCATGAGTGAGTGTTTTGAGTTTTACGTCCCACCAACAGCTAAGGTCATACAGAGACGGGACCTCGGTTTTAAAGACTCATCCAAAAGTCTGGAGAAGCCCAGGATCGATCCTGCAACCACTGGTTTACAAGGCGAGTAGCGTAACCACTACACCACGGAGGCTTCTAATGAAGTTTCATGAATAAATTCCATACGGTTTAGGAGTTATGGCCCGGACACAGTTTACTATATGGTACTAAGTCAAGGGCAGATAATCCCAAAACCAAAAGTGCAAGAGTTGTCTTCCTTGTTCATGACACATCGTCTCAGTGTGATGAATGCACCTGTGAAGTTTCATGAATATATTCCATACGGTTTAGGAGTTATGGCCCGGACACGGTTTACTATACGGTACTAAGTCAAGGGCAGATAATCCAAAAACCAAAAATGCAAGAGTTGTCTTCCTTGTTCATGACACATCGTCTCAGTGTGATAAATGCAGCTGTGAAGTTTCATGAATATATTCCATACGGTTTAGGAGTTATGGCCCGGACACGGTTTACTATATGGTACTAAGTCAAGGGCAGATAATCCAAAAACCAAAAATGCAAGAGTTGTCTTCCTTGTTCATGACACATCATCTTAGTGTGATGAATGCACCTGTGAAGTTTCATGAATATATTCCATACGGTTTAGGAATTATGGCTTGGACACGGTTTACTATATGGTACTAAGTCAAGGGCAGATAATCCAATAACCAAAAATGCAAGAGTTGTCTTCCTTGTTCATGACACATCGTCTCAGTGTGATGAATGCACCTGTGAAGTTTCATGAATATATTCCATACGGTTTAGGAGTTATGGCCCGGACACTGTTTACAATATGGTACTAAGTCAAGGGCATATAATCCAAAAACCAAAAATGCAAGAGTTGTCTTCCTTGTTCATGACACATCGTCTCAGTGTGATGAATGCACCTGTGAAGTTTCATGAATACATTCCATACGGTTTAGGAGTTATGGCCCGGACACGGTTTACTATATGGTACTAGGTCAAGGGCAGATAATCCAAAAACCAAAAAATGCAAGAGTTGTCTTCCTTGTTTATGACACATCATCTCAGTGTGATGAATGCACCTGTGAAGTTTCATGAATATATTCCATACGGTTTAGGAGTTATGGCCCGGACATGGTTTACTAAATGGTACTAAGTCAAGGGCAGATAATCCAAAAACCAAAAATGCAAGAGTTGTCTTCCTTATTTATGACACATCGTCTCATTTTGATGAATGCACCTGTGAAGTTTCATGAATATATTCCGTACGGTTTAGGAGTTATGGCCCGGACACAATGTCGGGACGGACGGACAAACGAACGGACGGACAAGGGGTAAACTTAATGCCCTTCCGCTACTCTCCGAATAGGCGGGGGCATAAAAAGGTATGTGTGCACTCATGAGAAATGCCAAGATAAGGTGAGTCTAATATTGGAGTACACACAACAACCCTTAACTTATAAAAGACCAGGGGCCAGTTGTTCAAAACTAATGACATTGTTAGTTAACGTATTATTAAAACTTTGATCATTTAATATGGCAAATATGCTAATATTTTTGCTGAAGTATGCATATGCAAAAGTTGCTCACATTTTTTCAGCAAAAATATCAGTGTATGCTATACTGAATGATGAACATTTTAATGTAATACTAACCAACAACTTTTATGTAATGTTGACCTTGAACAACTGAACCCTGGTATTTAAATTATGTTTGTTCACTTTTAACCTACCAGTCTTTGCCATGGAGTTGTTGAGTAGTTTCTGTACGAGATCAGCTGTAGTTCCCTTGTCTCCCTGAGATGACACGTCAATCTGGCTGTCATTGCCAATAGTGGCTGACAATCCTACCTCCTTCAGTGTCAATCTGGCTGTCATTACCAATAGTGGCTGACAATCCTACCTCCTTCAGTGTCAATCTGGCAGTCATTACCAATAGTGACCGACAATATTCAAATTCTAATGATTTAACTTTAACTTACCAGTCTTAGCCATAGAGTTGTTGAGAAGTTTCTGTACGAGATCAGCTGTTGTTCCCTTGTCTCCCTGAGATGACACGTCAATCTGGCTGTCATTGCCAATAGTGGCTGACAATCCTACCTCCTTCAGTGTCAATCTGGCTGTCATTACCAATAGTGACCGACAATATTCAAATTCTAATGATTTAACTTTAACTTACCAGTCTTAGCCATAGAGTTGTTGAGAAGTTTCTGTACGAGATCAGCTGTTGTTCCCTTGTCTCCCTGAGATGACACATCAATCTGGCTGTCATTGCCAATAGTGGCTGACAATCCTACCTCCTTCAGTGTCAATCTGGCTGTCATTACCAATAGTGACCGACAATATTCAAATTCTAATGCTTTAACTTTAACTTACCAGTCTTAGCCATAGAGTTGTTGAGTAGTTTCTGTACGAGATCAGCTGTTGTTCCCTTGTCTCCCTGAGATGACACGTCAATCTGGCTGTCATTGCCAATAGTGGCTGACAATCCTACCTCCTTCAGTGCTCGGTGAAGAGCTTCAATCTCCTGACTCGTGTTCGTACCCATCATACCTGCAATAGTAAATAAAATTCTGATTGAAGCCTTAACAGTAAGTTGGGGTACTTAGCCTGGAGTAACTTGTAATCCTATATTTATGGGTGTTTGTTAACCCTTGTGCTGCTGAGCCTGGATATGTTTTATCTTTCAAGCAATGAGGATCCAGATCAGATTGCTTCTGAAGAAGCCATCTGATCAGGATCCACATTGTCATTCAGATTGTAAATTTGTTGCTGTAGTTTCCATTAAGTAATATGATTGGCTGATAACTGATAGTGGGTGTGGCGTATTATAATAATCAGCAGGACAAGGTTTAATAGGTATGTATGGGTATATACATGGTTATCCATACATTTGTGTGTATGCCTATAAATGCACATATATAGAAATATTCATGTGGAACACAGCATACATGGTACATTATTGGTATTTTGCTGTTGTGTTGGGAAAGACAGTTCGTGGTGCAGTTTCTAGTGTCATGCTCTACTCGACACTGTTTGTCATGTATTGTTTGTATATTTTGAATTTTGTCATACATCTTTGTATAGGTGTTGAGACAATAAACTAATCTGATTTGATATTAAAAAAAAACAAAAACATTGATAGCACGGATGTGTCAATTATCTCCAAGTGTAGGCTGAGCAGGATTTGGGTTTGATTTGAGGTTTAACAAGTGCTATCCCTTCTAGCATTGTCAACGTTACCTGCTCTCCTGTTTCCATCGATATTGACTTCCATATCTAGCATTGTCAACAGCATTACTTGTCACGTGTGTGTGTGTGTGTAAATTCGGGTTTAACGTCGCTTTCAACAATTTTTCAGTCATACCACGACGGTGTCTGGTTGCGACAGGGAGCTCAATGCTCACATTTATAGTGCTGCCTCACTAAAGTATCATGTCCCAGACACATTACATGATACCACACCCAGTCACATTATCCTGACACTGGATCGACCAGTCCTAGCTCTACCCTGTAAATCTGAGTGCCAAGCGAGGAGCAGCTAGTACCATTTTTAGCGACTTTGGTATGTCGCGGCCCGGGGTCGAACCCGAGACCTCCCGTTCCCCGGAGCGGACACTCTACCAACTGAGCTATCGGGGCCGGTATTACTTGTCACATAAGTATCGATATTGACAGTAGTTATCTAGCATTGTCAAGAGCATTACCTGTCCCTCCTGTTTTCATCAATATTTACTATTCATATCTAACATTGTCAACAACATTACCTGTCTCTCCTGTTTTCATTGATATCGCCTGTCCATATTTAGCAGTCAACAAAATCATCTGTCCCTCCTGTTTTAATTGATACTGACTGTCCATATCTAGTATTGTCAACAACATTACCTGTCCCTCCTGTTTTCATTGATATTGGTTGTCCATACCTAACATTGTCAACAACATTATGTCTCTCCTGTTTTCATTGATATTGATTGCCTATATCTAGCACTGTGACCAACATTGCCTTTATCTCCTGTTTTCATTGATATTGGTTGTCCATATCTAGCATTGCCAACAACATTATGTCCCTCCTGTTTTCATTGATATAGATTGTCCATATCTTTTATCGTCAACTGCATTACCTGTATCTCCTGTATTTCATTGATTTTGACTATCTATATCTGGCACTGTCACCAACATCAGCTGTCCATCCTGTTTTCATTGATATTGACTGTCCATATCTAGCAGTCAACAAAATCATCTGTCACTCCTGTTTTCATCTATACTGACTGTCCATATCTAGCATTGTTGCCAACATTACCTGTCCCTCCTGTTTTATTGATATTGACTGTCTATATCTAGCATTGTCAACAACATTACCCATATCTCCTGTTTTCATTGATTCTGAATGTCCATATCTAGCATTGTCAACAATATTATGTCCTTCTTGTTTTCATTGATATTGACTGTCCATATTTAGCAGTCAAGAAAACCATCTGTCCCTCCTGTTTTCATCGATACTGACTGTCCATATTTGCATTGCCATCAACATTACCTGTCCTTCCCATTTTCAATGATATTGGTTAACCATATCTAGCACTGCCAACATTACCTGTTCCTTCTGTTCTCAATGATATTGACTGTCCATGTCTAGCTAGCATTGTCATCAATATTACCTGTCCCTCCTGTTTTCATTGATATTGACTGTCCATGTATAGCTAGCATTGTCATCAATATTACATGTCCCTCTTGTTTTCATTGATATTGACTGTCCCTATCTAGCATTGTCATTAACATTACCTGTCCCTCCTGTTTTCATTGATATTTACTGCCCATATCTAGCTAGTATTGCCATCAACATTACCTGTCCTTCCTGTTTTCATAGAAATTGACTGTCCATATCTAGCATTGTTATCAACATTACCTGTCCCTCCTGTTTTCATTGATATTGACTGTCCATATCTAGCTAGCATTGTCATAAACTTTACATGTACCTCCTGTTTTCATAGATATTGCCTGTCCATATCTAGCATTGTCATCAACATTACCTGTCCCTCCTGTTTTCATTGATATTGACTGTCCATATCTAGCTAGCATTGTCATCAACTTTACATGTACCTCCTGTTTTCATAGATATTGACTGTCCATATCTAGCATTGTCAACAACATTACCTGTCCCTCCTGTTTTCATAGATATTGACTGTCCATATCTAGCATTATCAATATCTCCTTCATCCTCTTCTAGTATACCAGCATCTCTGAGTGTTCCTTTCCCAACCTGTGGAGATGTTGTTGTGTTCATTGTAGACTCCAAAGAATCAAGTAAAGACACTGAAAAGAGAAACGATAAGTATCATGAACTACAAATGTGCTTTATAACATGGGTTGTTGCAGGGATGCAATTTGATCAATGTACCTAGGCCTGTGGAAATGACAAAATTTTATTCTTGACAAAGGTAAAGTGCAGAGTTAAAATCCATTTGACTGAACAAAATTGCACTAGTCTTAAAGGCATTTATTCTTGATTATTGAGGACTATCATTTCATTACATAATATTATGTAGCCCTCACTGCTGACTAAAGAGAAGTCCTCTGTCTGCAACAGGTAAGGGACCTCCTTGGGGAAAATCAATAATTGACTAATGGTTAACTAGAGTGTACCTTATTGATTTTCCCCTTTAGTGTCTCAGTCAGGGGATTCAGCAGGAGCTACTAATCACCCTATTAAAGGCCACCTTTGATCTGCTATAGACAGTATATCACAGGGGGCAATAAAACAATTATGAACACACGGTGTGTCCTACTGTCTAAGAATAAATAACTTTAAACAAAGGACCAGGTCGATTTAACTGAAAACTGCAATAAAGAATTGAAAAGCTTACACCTGCATTCTGATAATAAAGTGAATAAGTATAACAAATGAATAAGAGCTATTATTTCAGTGTCAAAGATACTTTTTGAAATAAAAAAATGACTCCCTTGCTATCTGAAGCACTTCCCAAATGGGGTCACTATTAAAGGAATTAATTTACTCCCATAGTGTTTATGCCCTTTAATGAGAGTTTATTCACCCTTGGCAGACTTAACATCACAATGTGTGGCGGCCGTAAAAGTCTCCCAGCCCTTCATCATAGTGTGGGTTATATTTTCTTGTCCTTTGGGATCATTGATTTCACTGCGGAATTCAGGAAATATTTGAGAGTCACTGACGAGGCCTAATTGGCCGAAACTAGCTAGTCTGGCCCAGAAAAATCTTGTTCACTCCATAGTTTTTAGTTCTGTGCTGAAGTTCTTGCTTACAATGGATTACCCCTTTTTCAGTACATTTAAGTTCCTGCAAAGCTTGAAATATAATCATTATCTGTACTTGGTCAAGGACAAATAGACTAAAATCTTTCACTTCTCCAGGTGAGCAAAGCTCCAGGTGAGCTAAAGAATTAATCTTAATGAATACACTTTCAGTGGAGTCAACTTCTTCAAATATTCTTTGTCTCCCATATGAAAAAGAGTCTTCTATTAAGGGGAATGGGAATACCTGGCAGATTTTTCCGCCATTTTCCAAAGGGAGAGAACTTTTGGGGACTTCCTGTTTGCTTTTCTGTAAGCCATATCCTACTGAAAAAAGGGGTCTATTCTTAAAGGAAAGAATTTGCTCCTCAGGAGCAAATTCTTTCCTTTAAGCGTTGACCCCTATTGACATGGGAGACAAAAATACTTTTGCAGAAGTTGCCTCCCCAGGTGTTCCCATTCCCCTTAAATGTAAGAACTTGCTGAGGAGAAAATCTTTTCTAGATATATGCAGAGCATTTCTGGTATGGCCCAGTTAAGTATTTGTTTTTGTTTGATTTGAAGTTTAACATCCCCATCAACACTATATAAGTCATTTTGGAGATGTTGCTTCCAATTTTGTGGGACTTTTACCGACATTGAGATGAAATGACATCTCAAGCCCTGTCGCCCAATGAAACCAATAGGGATTATAATGTCTCCCTTATGAAAAAGTGTCTTCTATTAAGGGGAATGGGAATACCTGGCAGATTTTACTTCCATTTTTCAAAGGGAGACAACTTTTGGGACTTCCGGTTTTCTTTTCTGTAAGCCGTATCTGACTGAAAAAGTGGGTCTACTCTTAAAGGAAAGTATTTCCTCCTCAGGAGCAAATTCTTTCCTTTAAGAGTTGACCCCTATTGACATGGGAGACAAAAGTACTTTTGAAGGAGTTGCCTCCCCGAAAGGTGTTCCCATTCCCCTTAAATGTAAGAACTTGCTGAAGAGAAAATCTTTTCTAAATATATGCACCCAGTTAAGTAAGTAGAAAGCATGCAGACAGGTTGAAAATACAGTGAAACTTCAATGGCTCGAACATCAAATACTTTTTTTTTTTGTTTTGGTTTTATGGCCCTTTCAAGATTATTTTACTCATATCGAGACAACCGTTAATCAGAGGTGGGTGAAAACCGGAGTACCTTGAAAAAAAACACCTGACCTTCCGTTGAAGAACTTGGTGTCTCAAATTTGACCTGAGCCAGGCTTGAACTACAGAGGTGAGAGATCTAATGACAAAGAGTCAGCGCTCTTATCCACCAGGTCATGGAGGCCCATAGGAAAGGATGTTTAACAAGTAGAAAGCATGCAGACAGGTGGACTTTTACCCGACATTGAGATTAAATGACATGTCAAGCCCTGCAGCCCAATGAAACCAAAAGGGTTTGTATGGATGGTTCGGCTTGCACCACTTTTCCTGGGCAGACATAGACCCTCTAATTGGTCTAATCAGTTTATCAGTACTCATGTGACGTAGGTTTCAACTCTGCGTGGATGCATCAAGTAGCCCAACCTATTTCTTCAAGCCCTGATTAAAAGAGATGATAATTTAAAGAAACTGACCTTTGGACAACATGCTTGGTTTCTGTTCAGAGATATCCTGAAATAAACAAACAGCACATTACGGAGATACTTAAGTGCCTGCTATAATATGACTGCTTCATACATACCATCTAACCATGTTTTGGATTGCATCATCAGTGCAACTGGTAAATGACAGGAGATTAAGTCTTATCCTGCTGTTCACGACAACCCCCATCTTTGCAAACAGTGTAGATCCAGATCAGATGGCTTCTAAAGAAGCCATCTGATCAGGATCTACACTGTTTGATATTCAGTTTATGAATTTGTAGGATAAATTACATTAAGTAATCTGATTGGTTCAAAGTTACAGATGGGTGTGGCTAAAATGAATATTCAGCAGGACAAGGGTTAAATTTTAGGCCAGACCAACAACAGTAACCTGTTCAGTGACTAACTGACAGTAAAAAGTCCATATATATATATACAGTTGAACCTGCGGGGGCGACCACCTGTCTTAAACGATTTCCTGTCATGAACGACCGTCATGCAATCCTCCCGAGCGATTTTCAATGTTAAATTACCTGTCCAGAGCGCCCACCTGCCCAACGCGACCAACGACCGCTTAAAACGTGTTCAAATTGTAAAATTTCCCTGCCTTGTGCAACCAAATAAGTTTACTGTGACACCGGATGATCATCCGGTGCGCCAGTACAAATAATTACCTCTCTTCATGTTGTCTTTGGAAACCGAAATTATGACACTGATTATGACAAGTGCGGGGATTAAAATTAATTGTTTGCCAATTATAATCGATACATCCACGGATTGACGCTAATTGGATTGTTTGGTCATAAGGCGTGACACAACTTAGCCTTTGAATAAGCGGGAAAAGTACTGAACGAATTACGGCCGTCTCGGCAAACTATCATTGCAGCTTGACTCGGCAGCTCGGAAACTACCACCATGACTTGTATCAGCGTCACGGCAAACTACTATCCCGACTTGAACATATTCGTGTAATCTATTTTAATTGTTTCATTTTTAAACACCTTTTTTTTTCAAAAATCTTTTGAACTAGAATTTGTTTTTCTACAAAAACACAGATGTCTCCCCCGTTTTTGACCTCTAAGTATAACCTTGACATTGGAGGTATTGAGCCGGGTCTTGTGTGCAACACATCATCTAATGAAGATAAACATTTCTGCAAAGTAACTTTAAAAATGTTCAAAAAATTTCAAAGGGCAATAACTCTTGAAAGGGGCATAATCCGGATGAGAAAAAAAATACGCATCAACTTATTTTCCATTAGGAATGCATATATGAAATTTCAAAACCATAGCATACACAGTTCTAAAGTTATGCTATACATCCCTTTTAGCATTCATTACAATGGGCACAAATTACCAAAATGACAAAGGGCCATAACTCATAAAGTATTTTTCAGAATTTTGTCAAAAGTTAAACAGTTCATCTACTCATCACCACCAATGTATTCACCAATTTTCAAGGCTCTAGCTCCAATAGTTTTTTAGATATCTTGCTGACAAGATTTTATTAAAAAAATTTCAAAGGGCAATAACTCTTGAAAGGGGCATAATCCGGACGAGAAAAAAAATATGCGTCAGCTAATTTTCCATGAGAAATCCATATATGAAATTTCAAAACCCTAGCATACACGGTTCTAAAGTTATGCTATGCATCACTTTTAGCATACATTACAATGGGCACAAATTACCAAAATGACAAAGGGCCGTAACTCACAAAGTATTTTTCGGAATTTTGTCAAAAGTTAATCAGTTCATCTACTCATCACCACCAATATATTCACCAACTTTCAAGGCTCTAGCTCCAATAGTTTTTGAGATATCTTGCTGACAAGATTTTATTAAAAAAATTTCAAAGGGCAATAACTCTTGAAGGGGGCATAATCCGGACGAGAAAAAAAATACGCGTCAGCTAATTTTCCATGAGGAATCCATATATGAAATTTCAAAACCCTAGCATACACGGTTCTTTAGTTATGCTATGCATCAAAAGCGTAACGGACAGACGAACGGACAAACGAACCAGAACCAATATGCCCCTCCAACTTTTTCAAAGTTGGAGGCATAAAAAGGCCCCTTTTTGTTCTTTGACCTCTTAGTACGACCTTGACATTTGAGGTACCAACTTGGGTCATGCACGCAACACATGGTCTTATGGTGGTTAACATTTCTGCCAAGTAATTTCAAAATCCATCTAAAAATAAGAAAGTTATTGACAGAACACAAAAAAGGCCCCTTTTTTGACCTTTAACCTCTATGTATGACCTTGACCTTTCAGGTACCAAACTTGGTCATGCGTGCAACACATCATCTCATGGTGTTTAACATTTCTGCCAAGCAATTTCAAAATCCATCTAAAAATAAGAAAGTTATTGACCAAACACGAAAAAAAGGCCCCTTTTTGGACTTTTGACCTCTATGTATGACCTTGACACTTGAGGTATCAAACTGAATCATGCATGCAACACATCGTCTCATGATAGTTAACATTTTTGCCAAGTAACTTCAAATTCTATCTAAAAATAAGCAAGTTATTGACAAAACCGGAAAAAAAGGCCCCTTTTTTACCTTTGACCTCTAAGTATGACCTTGACCTTTTAGGTACCAACCTGGGTCATGCACGTAACACATCGTCTTATATTGGTTAACATTTCTGCCAAGTGATTTCACAATCCATCTCAAAATAAGAAAGTTATTGACAAAACACGAAAAAAAGGCCCCTTTTTTGACCTTTGACCTCTAAGTATGACCTTGACCTTCGAGGTACTGACCTGCCTGATGCACACCACACATCGTCTCATGGTTGTTAATATTTCTGCCAAGTAATTTTAAAATCCATCTCAAAATAAGAAAGTTATTGACAAAACACGAAAAAAGGCCCCTTTTTTGACCTTTGACCTCTAAGTATGACCTTGACCTTCGAGGTACTGACCTGCCTGATGCACACCACACATCGTCTCATGGTGGTTAATATTTCTGCCAAGTAATTTTAAAATTCATCTCAAAATAAGAAAGTTATTGACCAAATACGAAAAAAAGGCCCCTTTTTTGACCTTTGACCTCTAAGTATGACCTTGACCTTTGAGGTACCGACCTGATTCATGCGCACCACACATCGTCTTATGGTTGTTAATATTTCTGCCAAGTAATTTTAAAATCCATCTGAAAATAAGAAAGTTATTGACCGGACAGGATTTGCCCATACATATATACATACCAACAAACTTCCAAGGGAGATAATTCAAAAAGTATAAATGCGAGAGTTATAGTTCTTGCGCACTGCACGTCGTCTAATGCTGATTTATATTTATACTAAGTTTCATGGCGATAGCTCCAAAGGTTTTCAAGTTATAGAGCGGACACGAATGTGTGACAGACAGACGGACAGACAGACAGACGGACAGACAGACAGACGGACAGACGGACAGACGCCCGGGGGAAAAACAATATGTCTCTCCGAAAAAAATTTTTTCGGGGGAGACATAATTCATAGCTGTCTCATTATCATACATTTAAATTAATTTTCATTTTCTTTTTAATTCATCTTAAAATAACCTTTTAGAAGTAACACTTTTCTTTAGATAAATGCATATATTTCAATAATGATCTCATAAATTGCATAATGTGTGTTTTGAAAAAAACAAACAGAAAAAAACATCTTGATTTATCCTCCCTGCCTTAAGAGACCACCTGTCTTGAGAGACCACTTTTTGGTTTTCCCAAAGGTGGTCTCTCAAGACAGGTTTGACTGTATATATATATATATATATACAGCCTTTTTAAGATTATTTCATTTATTCTGAGGCAAATTTTAATCAGAGGTGGGCAAAAACTTGAATGCCTTTAGAAAAATCACTTGGCCTCCTGTTGCAGAACTTGGCATCTCACATATGACCCGTGCGAGGCTATACAGAATGATGAAAATCTAGCTTTGTACACCTGGACCTGGTCACTATACAACATCTATATATTTTTCTTCATGCAAAGAATAGACAATTCATCAGCTTTAACTTGGTACACCACATCTACGTCATGTGATAAATTGCCATTTGAACAAGTAGATTTTAATTAAGTATTTGTCCTAGGACAAGCATGAAATTTTGATATTTCCACAGACCTACACGCTGTGAAGTTAGCACAACATATGCTTTCATCCTAAATTCAGTAGAAAACATGTCAGACATGTCCATTTCAGTTAAACTCACCCTCTCTGACTGTAGGTGTTCTGGTGCTGCATATCTCTGTTCCTCTATCTCTTCATCTTCATCTCCTATATCCTGCAGTGCTGCTAGTGTTGCCGCTGTCTTGGCAGCGCCCTCTGGTGACAGAGTGTTGGCCGTCACACTGAGCTCCTGATTCAGTCTCCGATAATCTACAGTACCGTCTGCTTGGTTCTCAAGGTCCTGGAAATGCAGAATATTTTTGCTTATACTATAATATTAATGATCACATAATCTGTTATGTACCCTGACTTTTTCATTAAACATTACAAAAACATGCCTATTCAAACATTTTGAAAATTTTACCACCAAACCTGAAATTGGTAAATTAAAACTTCTGATAATTTTTATTTTTATGCACAAAACAAGATTGTGGTTCTTCGCCTTAGTAAGGCGGTTCTAACAAGTACCCACATCAATGTTTTTCAGCAGAAAAATAATGTATACCCCTGTAAACCCCAGTTTTACTGTATAAAAGTGGGGTTTAAGGGGGACAAAATGACATTGGCAGGTTTTCGTGGTGCAAGTTTTGTCATTTTAATCCTAAAATTGCCAAATCACAGCAACTGTTGTCTGCTTTGTTCTCTACTGGTTAGTCATTTTTGTAAACAGTGTGGGCTCAGCATCAGGACACAAGAAAAACTACAATAAGACATAACTCAGATCAGCCTACAAATTCAATTTTGCTTTAACCCTTATCCCGCTGCATAAATAAATTTTCCCACACCCATTTATATTTAAACCACATCAAATTACTTCACTAAATTACTTTGTAATTTACACATTCAGATTCTGAATGACAAACAGATCCAGATCAGATGGCTTCTTCATCTGATCTGGATCTATACTGTTTGCAAAGGTAGGGATTGTCGCGAACAGCAGGATAAGGGTTAAATTGCTGAACATGTTAAGTTCATACAGAAGCCATCTGATCAAGATCTACACTGTCTGCATTTGAATGAATTCATTGTATCCAGTAATTTGATTGGCGGATAGTCAGAAATGGGTATGGATAAATTCTTTTATACAACAGGATGAAAGGTTGACTCTTTTTCGATAGTCAAGGGGTTGTAGAGGGTTCATGCCAATAGTAAAGATGCTTATCACACTGTGCAGATGTGCAGGCTGATACCTGTCCATGCTAGTTACACAGGCCTAATTACAGATTTTGTCATGTGTCGACTCAAATCAGACTGAAGTTGTAATCACTTCAATTCACTTCCAAAAGTATCCTCTCATTAATAGTATATTATATAAGTTTATAGTGAGGACTCCATTATGGAAAATAGGTACAAGTTTGAGAGCTGATAGTAATACAGTGCTCCGCCCCCGCCCATCAGGGCTTGGAGAAATAGATTGGACTGTATGGTGCTTCCACACAGAGCTGAAACTGACCACACACAAGTACTGGTAAACCGCTTGGAAGGACTTAGCCTGCCGAGGTAAAGTGATGTGAGTCAGATCGTCCAATGCATTTCATTGGGCAGCAGGGCTTGAGATGTCATTTCATCTCAATGTCGGGTAAAAGTCCAACAAAAGTGGAAGCAACGTCTCCAAAATGACTAAAATAGTGTTGGCGGGAACATAAAACCGCAATTCAAACAAGTTATCCAGTGCTGATATTCAAACCCTTATCTCACTGAACATGACAACCCTTACCATACCAAACAGTATAGATACAGATCAGATATAGATCTGAAGGGATACATTATATCAAGCAATTTGATTGGTGGATAGTCAGGAATGGATGTGGCTAAATTAATTTATTCAGCGGTATAAGGGTTAACCCATATAGTATATGACATATAGAATCTTCCACCTAATTGCTTTAGGCAGTTGAATGGCTCATAACTCCTATACTCAATTATCTCCCTCGGCAGATTGTAAATATAAAAGTCCCTGACAACTGCTTTGACTCTATAACTCTGTGGTTAGAGCAATGGATTTTCCTAAGAGAAGCCCAGGTTCGAATCTCACCACAGGTGGGAAGTTTTTCAGCCATGCTTCATTCCTTTGTTACGAAACTTATGTCATAAGAACAGGTTCATTACCAATGAAAGAGGTGTCTGGAAAGTGCATATATCAATTCATCAAGCAAATACACGGCCCCTGCCCATCAGGGCTTGAAGAAATAGATGGGCAGCACGCAGAGCACACAAGTACTGGTAAACCGCTTAGAGGATCTAAGCCTGCCCATTTAAAGCGGTGCGAGTCGGCCCGTCCATGCCTATAAACCCTATTGGTTTCAGTGGGCGACAGGAATTTAGATGTCATTTCATCTCAATGTCGGGTAAAAGTGCCAAAAAATTGGAAGCAATGTCTCCAAAAATAACCTACCGTAATGATCCGGCTATAAGACGATTTGGCTATAAGAGGGGGGTACTTTCTAGCCTTGCTTCGGGAGATTTTTGTGTCTTGTCTATAAGACGGGTATAATTTTTTGCAAGTTGCTGGGAGGAGTGTCACCGATGTGGACATTTCATTTTCAGAGTGAGATTAATGGTTGATCAATTTATCTGCGGCTGCATTCATGTTTTTTTGCAACAATATTTGCCATTGTTTTCCGAAGCCGCCATTTTTTGTTTACACAATGAGATACAACACAACCTGAAAAGGCAGCAGTCAATAATGACGCTAAATAACGTTCAAGGCAATTGATATCTACATTAACTGGCACACGATAAACAGGCCTTGGTCTTTTGCACTTTTGCAAGGAACTACCTTTTTTTTTTTCTCTGGGTCTACGAGCAGCAAAGGCTCTGGCGAGACTACGCGTGTGCACAACTCTGATGCACAATAACATTCAAGGCGATAGATAACACGGAACCGGCACACAAGAGAAACGTTTTTTTTCTCCGTGTCTAAGTGCAACACCATTGTAATAATGTCTGTTTTCTCACGAACTGTGTATCGGCGAATTCAATACCTTTCAATTTTTAAGCTTAGACATGGTGAGAGTTTGTCTGACACAGTGTTTGTTTAATCGTTGCAATAAATGTAATCATTTATTAATAAACCATTTATTGCCAACGTGGTCATTGAAGCTGATTAAGACTGACCGCTTTAGACCACACCCAAATAAATCTGTGGATTTGGATTTAAGCCATGATTGGTCATTAGTTGTGGTTGTAATTATAATAGACGGTGAGACCCCGCCCTCATTGAATAATTAATGTATCACATGACAATAAGCCGCTTTAAAGATTTACTTCAAAGAAATGTTGATTGAAGACTGTGGATTATGTCACGGTACATAGTTTTCTTTAACTGTTACCGGTAACTATAAATTTTATCAGTTCATTGCAAGAAGATACACATAATTATCACAGTTCAAGATAATTGCAGCTGGCAAGACAAAAGAAGGTCAGCTTGCTTACTTACTCTCTGAAAGGTACCAAATTTTATGAGGATATTTTATGACCAACTTCCATAATTGCACAAACATAGACTATCTGCTACAGTTTGCACGTTTATCTGCCAGGTGTTTTGAAAGAAAATTGACATTTTCCATACATCTCTTGACTTTCCGGACTTTGCCGAAATTTCCAAGGATGCTCAAGATCTCGGCTATAAGACCAATGTAAAAAATTGGGGTTATTCTGACGGTAAAAAACCCCGTCTTATAGCCGGATCATTAAGTTATACAGTGTTGACGGGGGGCGGGTTAAACCTCAAATCAAACAAACAAACATCAAGCGAATACATGTAGTGCTATATAAGAATCTTACATGGGTGTGAGTAGTAATAGGAAAATTATCATTTTCATCTGAAAAATGATAGCTCTAGAGACAAGAAAGATGCTATTTTAGCACATGGGTGTGTTCTCATAATGCCATTCATTACGATAACACACCCTATAACACACCACTATGAAATAGTGCATTTTTCATACCTAAAAAAAAAGTATTTTGTCTGATGAAAATTTGTAATATTTTTCTTATTTATACTCCAAACATAGGTTTTGGGTGCTCGTTAGAACCGCCTCAATGAGGCGGTTCTTACGAGTACCCACAACCTATGTCTTGGAGCAGAAATAAGGAAAATGATGTTTACCCCCGTAAACCCCAGTTTTCTCTATATAACGTGGGGTTTAGGAGGGGTCTTTATTTCACGGACTTGTTCACGTGATGTGTTTGCCTTTATAAGACAAAAATGAAGATGTTTAACCCTTAAGATGCAGTGAAAAGCTACATCTGCAAATGTTGTCTGCTTATGACGTCTGCTGATTTTTTTTGCAAACTTCTTGAAAATATTTTTGTATAAAGGCAAACAGTGTGGACCCAGATCAGACTGCTCCTAAAGGAGCAGTCTGATCTGGGTCAACCCTGTTTGCAAAAAAAATACTTTTAAGGTAACAGGCAGATGGCAAAGCAGACGACAATTGTCGTGATTGGCATTTTATGGGTTAAATGATCAACTACAATAGGTAAAACATCCAGCTACCTACCCTGAAGAACTTCTCTTTGTCTGCCAGTTCATCCAGTGTGTCCATCCCAACCTTCTGTGGTGACATTTTCAGCAATTCACCTAGGACAGAAAAATGCAAATTCAGCCACGTAATGAGAAAACCTGATTTTACCATTGCAAATAAGGTGCAGATTTATCCTATAAGGTGCAGATTTATCCTACACATCTGCACAGTCTCATCAACACCTTTGTGTTTGCTACTTGAATAGTACAATATTTTTAGTTTGAATATCTAATATTTCGAGACTCTTGCTACCGTATTTACCGGAAATATCTGGACACCTCAACTCCTTAACACACTTGTTCTAAAATTTGAACAAGTACAATTGAATAAATCTGACATTATTAGTTTTGTAAAATAGGACCATGATGTTTAGTGCACTGTAAGTTTAATAAGCTTGTTAGTGGTAGGGATGTAACAATACATCAAACTATCAATGAATCACTATACTAGTGACCTTGGCAATAGTGCTTTCAGAGTCTACACCGTATGCCACTCCGTCTGTACTTTTTGGACTCCTTGCTGCATTGCGAAACAAACTTGTTAAAATTTTAGGAGAACTACAGCAAGTCCTCAAGGTGTCCAAATTTTTAGGATTTTTACATTTATGACACTGTTTTGAACAATTGGCTCCAGGGCCAAGATGGTCAAAGCATTGTTAGCTTAACGAGCTCGTTAGTGATAACTGATATAGTAAGTACAATTTATAATCAGCCCCCACCCATTGGGGCTTGAAGAAATAGATGGGCTGCATGATGCTTCCACGCAGAGCTGGAACCGACCACACACGAGTACTGGTAAACCACTTAGAGGATCTAAGCCTGACCAAGTAAGTACAATTTATAATCAGCCCCCACCCATTGGGGCTTGAAGAAATAGATGGGCTGCATGATGCTTCCACGCAGAGCTGGAACCGACCACACACGAGTACTGGTAAACCACTTAGAGGATCTAAGCCTGACCAGGCATAGCGGTGCGTGTCAGAACATCCATGCTTATAAACCCTATTGGTTTCATTGGGCAGCAGGGCTTGAGATGTCATTTCATCTCAACTTCAGGTAAAAGTCCCACAAAATTGGAAGTAACGTCTCCAAAATAACTTATACAGTGTTGACAGGGACATTAAACCTCAAATCAAACAAACAAAACAATATATAATATAGCATTATTTTTGCTGAAAAAATTTGAGCTGCTCACATTTTTTCAGCAAAAATATTTGCAAATCTGCCATATTTAATGATCAAAGTTTTAATGCTTTGTTAACTAACGAAATTCTTAGTTTTGAACAACTGTCTCCAGATGTTTTGTATGGTCTCATTTGGAGTTAATGGCATGGCCAACACAATGACAGTCATGTTGAGCCTCTCAGTATACCTAACCACGCCTTTCTTGGGCAAGGTAATCCATTAGCAGTCAACCAGTACAGTTCACCACCAACTGAATACTGCCCTCCTTGAATCAGCTGAAACTCAACATTCACACAGCAGACCAGGTTTGGAGGTTTGAGTAAACAGTGTGTGTGTGTGTGTGAATTCGGGTTTAATGTCGCTTTCAACAATTTTTCAGTCATATCACGACGGTGTCTGGTTGCGACAGGGAGCTCAATGCTCACGTTTATAGTGCTGCCTCACTGAAGTATCATGTCCCAGACACATTACATGATACCACACCCAGTCACATTATCCTGACACTGGATCGACCAGTCCTAGCTCTACCCCGTAAATCTGAGTGCCAAACGAGGAGCAGCTAGTTCCATTTTTAACGACTTTGGTATGTCGCGGCCTGGGATCGAACCCGAGACCTTCCGTTCCCCGGAGCGGACACTCTACCAACTGAGCTATCGGGGCCGGTTTTGAGTAAACAGAACAGTTTTTGAATGAAACCAGCGCACGAGTGCATCAGAGAGGGGATAAATATGTTGAAAATTGTCATTTGGGGAGGTAAATCCATAGTTTTACGGCTGGAATTTTGTCGTATGACAAATGCATATTTCTGAGATTTTCAAGTGTAAGATCGACAATTATTCACACCAAATGACAATTGTATTTACAGTTTTTTTCCTATTTTTTCATAACGAAAAAATGCCTATACCTTTACATTGTAATTTTTTTCTGCCAGAAAAATGAAAATTTAAGATGAAAATTGTGATATTTTTCTTATTTCTGCTCAAAAATATGGATTGTGAGCACTCGTTAGAACCGCCTCATTGAGGTGGTTCTAACGAGTACCCACAATCGACATTTTAGAGCCGAAACAAGAAAATAGGGTTTACCCGTGAAAACCCTAGTTTTACTGTATAAAAGTGGGGTTCAAGGGGGTCAAAATTATATAGGCATGTTTTTGTGATGTATTTTTAGGGGAATGGATACACCTTCAGGGGAGGCAACTTCTACAAAAGTATTTTTGTCCCCCATGTCAATAGGGGTCAACTCTTAAAGGAAAGAATTTGCTCCTGAGGAGCAAATTCTTTCCTTTAAGAGAGGACCCCTTTTTCAGTGGGACAGGGCTTATAGAAAAGCGAGCAGAAGTCTCGAAAGTTGCCTCCCTTTGAAAAATGGCAGAAAAATCTGCCAGGTGTTCCCATTCCCCTTAACCAATCTTGCGTAATATCATAAACCATGTAACATCCAAAACCAGCAAACTTACTTGTATCAACGCTGTCCATACTTTCATTAGGAACATGCACTCTAGGCCTGTGACAGGAACAAATACAATTTTATTGTTAAAATTTAAGATGAAACCTAATACATGAATTATATCAAATTGAAGGTGAAATATACATCTGAATAACTTCCCACTGCCTTTTGAAGAACAACAATGTTGGAAAGCCAGATCTGAATTCTTGTATAAATAGTGGCTATATTTGCAGGGAAATACACATTAGCCTTTATATTAAATGAGCCGGGGCACAGCATTTCCTGCAATTTACATGTGCGCCCAGCGAAGAATCAGATCAGCCTGTGCATCCATATAGTCTAACCAGAGACTTCTCTTGCTGCATGAAGCAGCATTGGGCCAATAGCTATCCTTAGAGCACACAGCGAAGACTCTGATCAGACTGTGCAGATGCACAGGCTGATCTGAGTCTTCGCTGGGCACACGTCTTATTGTAGAGGTTTTGTCGTGCCCTGGCTCAAATCGTTATATTTCAAGGCGGACAAGTTTCCTTCATGCCGACGCTTTTCTTGGCATCACCTCGTGACCTCAACTGGCTGGGAGTTAATCAAAAAACATTCAGAATGTACAACTTTTCATTATGGTAACACATCCGTGTGAGATAGGTGAGGTACTGCATTTTTTCACATCTCCAAAATGGCTAAATTTCCGATGAAAATCTGTGATTTTTTTCTTGTTTATACTGCAAACATAGGTTGTGAGTGCTCGTTAGAACCGCCTCAATGAGGCGGTTCTAACAAGTACCCACAACCTACGTCTTGGAGCAGAAAAAAAAAAAATAATGAATACCACGTAAACCCCAGTTTCCACTATATAAAGTGGTGTTCATTTCACAATGTGATTAGGATGCAACATTCAAACAAAGATTACATGGACATAGCCGTGGTATAAGAAGTTAGTTTTGTTTCCTGAAATCTCACGTTTTTGGCTGCTTTATCACTGATTTCTTCAGTATTTGTTCAGAACTGTAGTAGGTGCTTTCAAAAAGGCACCAATCCTTCTTTCAGGCAGCTTATGAATCACTTTGCTGATTGAACATTGAGCTCTACAGCATTAACTGTACCAAAATTCAGTTGCAAAATGATCCTATAAGTCTATCAAAGGGCATGTAACTTTCTCGTATTTTAAATATGGGATTAATAAACCCTGCAAGGTAAAAGAAATCCAATAAAAATTGTCATGCTTCGCACGCATTTCTTCATCATATTTTTTATACCAATCCCATATTGAAAATAGGAGACTGAATCATCTCCATTTATTACAACACAATTTTGGAGAAAAAACAACAATAAAGTTTAACAAGAGCACCGCATGCGGGTGCCAACGCTCGGCTGCAGTTTCTTTTAATTAAACAAAAATTCTATGTCGAAAAAGGGGCAAAACTGTGCCAAAAATATTTTGAGGCTTACCTCACCTATAGATATGAGTTCCCCTTTTCATAATGAATTACTAGTCCAAGTTTCAAGTAAATATGTTCAGTAATGACAGAGATATTACAAAATGTCCAAGTTTTTGCAAAAATTCTAAGTTGAAAAAGGGGCATAACTGTGCCAAAAATATTTTGAGGGTTACCTCACCTATTGGTATGAGTTCCCCTTTTCATAATGAACAACTAGTCCGAGTTTCAAGTAAATATGTTCAGTAATGACAGAGATATTACAAAATGCACGACAACGACGCCAGAGCTATGACAATACCTCGTCGTTTTCTTCGAAAACAGCCGATCTAAAAATTGTAAGGGTTAAAGTCTCATCTGAAAGGTGGCACTAGTATATAACCGAAAGCATGATCACTTGGTCAAAGAGCAGCTCATCTACTTACTAGACTACGTCAATAACTGTATCTTACCTGTGAAAGTCATGGTGATCTTCTTCGGACTTCTCTGATACTGTAAAAAAAACATGTCAGTATTACGGTTCAGACTGAATATGAATGACAAGAAATTTCAATGACAAATTAAACCTTAGCCTGCTGAACAGGACAACCCCTACATATGCAAACAGTGAAGATCCAGATCAGATGGCTTCTGAAGAAGCCATCTGATCAGGATCTACACTGTTTATGATTCTCTTTGGGAACTGAAAGAATGCATTAAAGTCGAACTTCAATGGCTCTAACACCTTTGAGACCTCGAAAATCTGTTCAAGACTGGGGTAATTCGAGCCACTGAGGATAAGGGTTACTTTCAGGAGGCATAAAGAGATACTTTTAGACATCTTTTCGGTGTTCTATAATGAAAATGTATGCTGTGTATACTCATTAGAATCGCCTCAACGAGGCGATTCTAATGAGTACACACAGCATACATTTGCAAGATAAAAGACTAAAATCTCCTTAATTATCCCCACTATTTCTTATGTAGAGGATTTCCCTAGGGACTCAAGAATGGGTTCGACACATCCATGGTAAACAAGCCATCGGTGTTCGAGCCATCGAAGTTCTACTGTATATAAACTAATTTTATTGGTTGATAGACAGAAATGGGCGTGGATAAATTAATTTATTCAGCAGGGTAAGGGTTAATAAACTGTATCACAACTACAGGTAAGAAGTAATGGGAATAATCAAGAGATAATTTTCCTTATTTCTTGTCTGTTTGTTTTGCCCCCCGCCCATTGGGGCTTGAAGAAATAGATGGGTTGCATGATGCTTCCATGCAGAGCTGAAACCGACCGCAGTCGGCCCGTCCATGCTAAAAAACCCTATTGGTTTCATTGGATGGCAGGTCTTGAGATATCATTTCATCTCAAGGTCGGGTAAAAGTCGCACAAAATTGGAAGCAATGTCTCCAAAATGACCTTTACAGTGTTGACGGGGACGTTTAAACCTCTAATCAAACAAATTGTTTGTTTGTTTGATTGGAGGTCTAACGTCCCCATCAACATTATTTAGGTCATTTTGGAGACTTTGCTTCCAATTTTGTGAGACTTTTACCCGACACTGAGATGAAATGACATCTCAAGCCCTGCCACCCAATGAAACCAAAAGGGTTTATATGCATTGACAGTCCAACTCGCACTATTATGCCTGTGCAGCCTTAGAGCCTCTACGCGGTTTCCAAGCACTTATGTGCGCAAAGTGCATCTTAGAACACACAAATAGTAACATTTCTCAACTATGATTAAGATTGGTCATTGTCAGTAATGACAGACAAACTATTATGTGCGCGGTAGGTTTTAGTTCTGCGTGAAAGCATTGTTCAGCCCAATCCATTTCTTCAATCATAGTAAATACAAATAAAGAAGGCAATGTCCCTGATAATAAGCAGAAAATGTTATTGACCCATTTTATACGGTTGAACTCTTCCATTATTACATGTTGGACAAGTCCATTTGTCATTTAAGGGGATTTGGGTGTATTTGTTTCATTTTCATTCTATTTTAATGGAAAAGACTGTTAGCAATCATTGCAGACCCTGATGAGATGCCACATTATGTAGCGTCTGATCAGAGGGTCTGCTCTGTTTGCCTATGTCCCCTAGTGAGGATTTCCAGGTAAAAATAGGTTAGATGTTGACAGTTTAAGCCATTGTATACTGGTGGACTCTTCCATTGCTATATGTTGGACAAGTCCATTTGTCATATAAGGGCTGTCAGGCCTATTTTTTCATTTTTATTCTATTTTTGACGAAAAATTCTGTCAGCAAATAGTGCAGGACCTGATCAGACGCCGCGGCGTCTGATCTGGGCCTGCACTGTTTTCCAAGGTACCCCTTTTGGGGTTTTGCTCATACAAAGGGTTAAAATTCCTGAGCAGAACAATTTTAATGCTCAGTGGAGTTGAGTATGAAAAATGTTTTATAGCCTTTGGCAAGAATTACTTACTGTCATCCAAGCTGTCTTTACTGATAGAAGACTCAGCTTTTAATCTCATCTTTGGCTGAAATAATTGTATGATACACATTATATAACCTCACAATTTCTCCATATGCATATTGCACCTTTTCTAACAAGTCTGGTTTTTGTTTGGGTTTAACACGTATGTCCACACCACTTTAACCTTTAAGATGAAAACTACATCTGAAAATGTCCTCTGCTAATGTCGTCTGCTGATTTTTTTTATTGCAAATGTTTTAAAAAATAGTTTTACGTACAGGCAAACAGTGTGGACCCAAATCAGACTGCTGCCAGAGAACAGTAAAGTAACCAGCAGACGTCAAAGCAGACGACAATTGTCGTGATTGGCATTTTATTGCTTAAGTCATGTCAAGTCGGTCAATTTACCCAAACCATAATTTTCCTGGGCAGGCTTATACCTGAAGAGTTCACAAGTACCACATTCTTTTAACAGCAACTGACAACTGCCCTTCTTGGATCAGCAGAAGAGAGATTTTTGGTCTGACAATCAAAGAACTAAGGGTCCATGTTTTGGTTTGAAGTTTAACGGATGAATGAATTAAGTTCATGTTTAGCCCGTCAGTTTACCTACCTGACCACACTTTTCTTTTGCAGGCTTACACATACAAAGTTGAAATACAGACGAACTTCAATGGCTCGAACACCTTTGGGACCTCGAAAATCTGTCCGAGACTGGGGTAGTTCGAGCCACTGAGGTTACTATCAGGAGGCATAACGAGATACTTTTAGACAACTTTTTGGTGTTCTATAATGAATATGTATGCTGTGTGTACTCATTAGAATCGCCTCATCGAGGCGATTCTAATGAGTACACACAGCATACATTTGCAAGATAAAATACTAAAATATCCTTAATTATCCTTTGCTGTTTCTTATGTAGAGGATTTCTCTAGGGGCTCAAGAATGGGTTTGACACATCCATGGTAAACGAGCCATCGGTGTTCGAGCCATCTAAGTTCTGCTGTTGTTGAAATATCCTTTTCCCAGAAACGGCTAACTGCCTTTCTTGACACAATGGAAAGAACGACCATAGAAAATACCCTTAAATGTTGTCTGCTTATGGCATCTGATGAATCTTCTTGCAAACTTTTTAAAATATTTTTTTCATATACCACTAGGCAAATTGTGTGGACCCAGATCAGACTGCTCCTAGATGAGCAGTCTGATCTGGGTCCACAATTTTTGCAACAATGACTTTTAAAGTAACTGGCAGACAACAAAGCAGACGACAATTGTCGTGATTGGCATGTTATGGGTAAATAATCAATCTCAATGGAAGCGTTTTGCCATTTAACCCATATATGCATAGCAGCCCTTTCCTGGGACATTTGCAAACAGTGTAGATCCAGATCAGACACCGCAGAACACGGCGTCTGATCTGGGTATACACAATCTGCTTAAAGAACATGCATTTTTGTAAAATTTGCCAAAAACAAAAACAAAACTGACACCCTTATAATTGGAAATGGACCACTCCAAACTTACTAGGTGGAGGATTCCATTGTCATATATGGGTTAATGACTTATGAGAGGATCAAACCTAGAACTTCCAGATCACCTGTGCATTGGACTGAGCCAGGCTGAAGTCCAATTCAGTACGATAACACACCCGTGCGACATAGTGCATTTTTTCACATCTCCAAAATGGCTATTTTTCTGATGAAAATCTGTAATATTTATCCTATTTGTACTGTAAACATAGGTTGTGGGTGCTCGTTAGAACCGCCTCATTGAGGCGGTTCTAACGAGTACCCACAACCTATGTCTTGGAGCAGAAATAAGAAAAATAATGAATACCCACGTAAACCCCAGTTTTCTCTATATAAAGTGGGGTTTAGGGGGGTCTTCATTTCACGGACTTGTTGACGTGATGATTTAATCACTTTTATTATTTAAGTGTTTTTTTGAAGGGGTTTTGGTTTAACAGCCCTTTAAAGATTATTTCACTTATTTTGAGGTGATCGTTAATCAGGTGGGCAAAAACAGAGTACCCAGAGAAAAAACATCTGACCGTCATCTGCAGAACTTGACATCTCATATGTGGCATGAGTGAGGCTTGAATCACAGGGGTGAGAGACAGTGCTCTTATCAAATAGGCCACCAAGGCCAGTTAATAATAGCTCCTGTTAAAATATTGCTTTTACAACATTATCACTGTTTTGGTGCAAGGACTGTCTAAGGCGGCACCTGCCCATAGGGGCTTGAAGAAATATATGGGCTGCATGATGCTTCCACGCAGAGCTGAATCCGGCCGCACACTAGTACTGGTAAACCGCTTAGAGGATCTAAGCCTGTCCAGGAACCGCGGTGCGAGGCGGACCGTCCATGCTAATAAACCCTATTGGTTTCATTGGGCGACAGGGCTTGAGATATCATTTCATCTCAATGTCGGGTAAAAGTCCCATAAAATTGGAAGCAACAACTTCAAAATGACCTTTACAGTGTTGACGGGGACATTAAACCTCAAATCAAACAAACAAAACTATCTAAGGAACTGTACAAGAAGTATGGGCTTGAGTTAGCAGTCTCGCTGTATAATACTGACTGTGGCTTGTGAAAATAGGGTTTTGCAGCATGCATAGCAAAAGATAAGGTGCGTATTTTGTGATAATTGAAGGATAGTTTACCTCGTTTATCAATATAAACCTATGTTGTGGGTACTCATTAGAACAGCCTCGGCAAGGCAGTTCTAATGAATGCCCACAACATATGTTTTTATGGAGAATTGACAAAAACTATCCTACAATTATCACAAAATACTTACTTCATCTGTAGCTACGAGCATGTGTGTTCAGTGAAGTTACAAATCAGTCCCAACATGGTCAAACTACAATCCTTCTGGGTACTTCATAGAACAGCTTCAGCCAGGTGGTTCTAACAAGTAACCAAAATCAGTGCTTTTTAGAAAAAAAAACTAGAACTGTCAGAGGATTTGACTATAGCCTCACTATAGCGTTAACAGAAAAGAAAAATACAAGAAAAAAATGTTTTCAGCTTTCAGCCTCTAATTAAAGGTGGTAAAAAGGCAATCCAGAGTTATGGTTCATGTGCTCTGCACATTGTCTCATGGTGCTTTATATTTGTGTGCAGTTTCATGAAAATATCAAAAACGGTTTTTGTGTTATGAAGCGGACAAGGTTAAAATTGCCATTTTTCAATGTTCAAAGGGCAAAACTCCAAAAGTAGGCAATCCAGAGATATGGTTCATGTGCTCTGCACATCGTCTTATACTGCTTTACATTTGTGTGAAGTTTCATGAAATTGCCATTTATCAATGTTCAAAGGGCAATAACTCCAACAGTAGCAATCCAGAGTTATGGTTCATGCGCTCGGCACATGTCTCAAAGTGCTTTACAATTTGTGTGAAGTTTAAAAAAATACCTCAAACAGTTTTTGAGTTATCATGAATAACAGAATTTTTTCAATGTTCAAAGGGAAATAACTCCAAAAGTATGCAATCCAGAGTTATGGTTCATGCGCTCTGCACATCCTCCCATAGTGCTTTACATTTGTGTGAAGTTTCATGAAAATACCTCAAACGGTTTTTGAGTTATGATGAATAACAGAATAACAGAATTACGGAAGTACGGTATATTGTGGGTACTTCATAGAACAGCAAATCCAATAAAGCCCCCAGTTTTTCAAAGCGGGTCTGTAATAAGGAAAATACCCTACACCCCATGTAAACACAACTTTTCTCTTTACTTAGTGGGGTTTACAGGGGTGTTCATTACACAGACCTGTAAGTCTGATGACTCCGTTCAGGATGATCTGCTTTTTCACTGGGCACACATGCTACTAGACCTTTTTTTCGTTGATACTGCCCATTAACAATCAGGTATGACAATTTTTTAAATTTGGACAGCTCAAAATAAAAGGACACTAAATACATACTGTAAAAATCCTTAACCCTTCTCTTGCTGAATATTCAGATAAGCCACACCCATTTCTGACTTTGAACCAATCAAATTTTATAGAAGGAATTTATTCCTACAAATTCATAAACTGAATGTCAAACAGTGTAGATCCTGATCAGATGGCTTCTTCAGAAGCCATCTGATCTGGATCTACACTGTTTGCAAAGATAGAGGTTGTCGTGAACAGCAAGATAAGGGTTAATGTAATTTGCTGTAATTCTCAACAAATATTGACAAATTTGTTACACAATGCAGCAAGGAGTCCAAAAGGTGTAGACAGAATGGCAAACAGTGTAGACCCTGATATTGTTTGTTTGATTTGAGGTTTAACGTCCCCATCAACATTGTATAGGTCATTTTGGGAGACATTGCTTCCAATTTTGTGGGACTTTTACCCAACATTGAGATGAAATGACATCCTAAGCCATGTCACCCAATGAAACAAATAGTGTGTGCGTGTGTGAATTCGGGTTTAACGTCGCTTTCAACAATTTTTCAGTCATATCACGACGGTGTCTGGTTGCGACAGGGAGCTCAATGCTCACTTTTATAGTGCTGCCTCACTGAAGTATCATGTCCCAGACACATTACATGATACCACACCCAGTCACATTATCCTGACACTGGGTCGACCAGTCCTAGCTCTACCCCGTAAATCTGAGTGCCAAGCAAGAAGCAGCTAGTACCATTATTAACGACTTTGGTATGTCGCGGCCTGGGATCGAACCTGTGACCTCCCGTTCCCCGGAGAAGACACTCTACCAACTGAGCTATCGTAGCCGGTATGAAACAAATAGGGTTTATAACATGAGGGCCCAATGGCCCTATATCGCTCACCTGTGTACCAGAAAATCATTAGTGTAGGAAACCACTTGACATTGCTATATACTAAATATCTAAGCTCAGGCAAAATGGTGTCCATGCTTATAAACCCTACTTGTTTCATTGGGCAAAAAACAGGGCTTGAGATGTAATTTCATCTCAATGTCGGGTAAAAGTCCCACAAAATTGGAAGAGACATCTCCAAAATGACCTATACAGTGTTGACAGGGATGTAAAACCTCAAATCAAACAAAATCTGTGCCTTATGGTTTTGGAGAAAAAGATTTTTTTAAAATTTTTACCAGTATAAGTCTATAGGAGCTAATGAGCCCTGGGGCTTGGCCAATTTTGACCCAAAGGGCACGGTTGGCAGGATTTATGTAGGCGACCATTTTGTGTTGCTATATACTACTTATCTAAGGTCTGTACTTCATGGTTTCAAAGAATTTTGAAGCTTTTTTCCATTATAAGTTTGTTGGAGTTAAGGGGCCACAGGATTTGGACCCAGAGACATGATTGGCAGGATTCATGTAGGCGACCACTCGACATTGCTACAAGCTAAATACCTAAGCTCTGGGACTTATGGTTTCAGAGAAGAAGATTTTTGAAGATTTTTTTCCTCCATTTTAAGTTGTTTTTTTTTTTTTGTTTTTTCATTATAAGGGCCCTGTGGTTTCAGAGGAGAAGATTTTTGAAGTTTATCCAATTGTAAGTCTATGGAAGCTAAAGACCCCTGGGGTGTGGCCAATTTGGATCCTAGGGGCATAACTGGCAGGATTTATGTAGGCAGCCACTTGACGTTGCTACATACTAAAAATCTAAGCTCTGGGCCTTATGGTTTCATAGAAGAAGATTGTTTAAGTTTTTTTCCATTATAAGTCTATTGGAGGTGATGAGCTCGGGCGTGGCCAATTTTAGTTTAAACATATTTTATTCAGAAAGGTATACAACACAACTCATACACATATGCAAACAGTGACTTTTGAAAGGATTAGAACGAAAGCATCAGCTTATAGGGTTCTTCTCCTTAACATCATGTAACTGTAACTTTGGTGGCGGCTTTTACTAGTTGAACATACTGAATAAATACAGAGATAATGCGGAAAATATGAGTGACGAAAAGAAAAAGAAAAGAGAAAGAAAAAAAAAAAAAACGAACGGACTATGTTGAGGAGAGGATTGGGATACAGGCACACAGTTTTGCCGGACTTATTGATTAACAAAGCATGCAGAATTCATCAAAAACGCTTAGTTTGAACAATAAATTTTTGTACATGTTCAAATAATAAACAATTTGCCTCGTGCGACAAACCTGAATCACCATACAGTAAAAGATTTAGTGAGGGTGTTTGGATCATTTCTACTGCGTTGAGGAGGATTGTACGAGGTGCTTGGAAAAGTCCGCAGTGAAAGAAGTAGTGTTGAGGGTTTTCTATACTACCACAAGGACAAAGTGGTGAATCTATTATATTTTTCATGAACAGTTGTATGTTGAGTGAGCTACACCCAGTACGTAAACGTGTGTGTAGTACCTGAGCCTTCCTATTTCCGTGGTAGTAATGTTTTGGTACCTTGCGTCTATCTTTGCTCAGGTAGTATTTAAAAGAATTTAGTGTTGGCAGTTGTCTGACTTCTGCTGGTAGTTTGTTCCATTCTCTGAGGGTTGACGGCAAAAATGAATTGTAGTAAAGGTTTGTGTTAGCTCGAATGGTTTGAAGATTGTCTGAGTTTCTCAAGTTATAACGGGATATAGTGCTAACTGGTCGTGGAACAAGGGTCGAAAGATAGGTCGGTGCTAAGTTGTTGGACATTTTGTAAAATAATGTAAGTTTGTGATTAAATCGCCTTTGTTGAAGTGTTTCCCAACAGACTTCTTGGTACAATTTATTCAAGGAGACTAGTATAGTTGAGCCTGTTACTATCCTTGCTGCTTCAATTTGGATTTTTTCAAGTTCATTCTTTTCGTACTGAGTGCAATTATCCCAAATAACATCTGCATACTCAAGGATTGGTCTTATAAACGCTATGTAAATGGTTTCTAACGATTTTCTATCAAGCTTGAACTTAAGTTTCCTCATTACATTTACTCTAAACCATGCTTTCTCTTTTATATAATCTATTTGTTTGTGCCAAGAACAATCCTGTGAAAAGTATAAACCTAGGTGTTTGTGGGAGTTAACTTCATCAATCTGAATGTTTTGCATGAATAAAGGTGGGTGGTTTGGTTTGATTAACTTACGTGACATAAGAAAAGCTGCACTCTTTGATGGGTTGAAAGCTACGAGCCAGGTTGCAGCCCATCTTGAAATTTTGTCAAGATCTGAGTTAAGACATGTAGCAGCTGAGACAGGATCGTTTACAATTATGAAGAGACTAGTGTCATCAGCAAAAAGACGAATATTTGAACCGATGTCGTTGACAATATCATTAATGTACAATAAGAAGAGTAGGGGGCCTAAAATTGACCCCTGAGGTACACCTGCCCTTATAAATGTCCAGTCGGAGGAACCACCTGGTAGTACAACACGCTGTCTTCTATCTGAAAGATAGCTATTGAACCAATGAAGAACTGATCCTGTG
Source organism: Lucinisca nassula (assembly GCA_963580285.1). Classification (NCBI taxonomy): domain Eukaryota; kingdom Metazoa; phylum Mollusca; class Bivalvia; order Lucinida; family Lucinidae; genus Lucinisca; species Lucinisca nassula. Next base: position 5,599,970 of record OY757013.1, on the reverse strand, counting down.
ACACCAGCAGCTTTTAGTTTGAACACAAGACCTTTGTGCCAGACACGGTCGAATGCTTTGCTGATGTCACAGAAAACAGCTCTTACTTCTTTGCCAGCATCGAGTGCTTCGCAGAAGGTATGGTATAGGAATGTAAGCTGATTTACAGTAGAGTCCCCTGGCATAAACCCGGACTGAAGAGAAGATAAGATGTTGTTGTTTTGAAGATGATTGAATAGGTGCTTGAAAACAAGTCTCTCGAAAACTTTTGCTTCAGAATTAAGTAAAGAAATTGGGCGGTAGTTAGAAGCAATAGATAAATCACCTTTTTTCGGAACCGGAGAAACATTAGCGTCTTTGTAAGACGTAGGGAAGATTCCATAACGTAGAGATTGGTTGAACAGAGTACAGAAAGGGGAAGAGAGTTCATTCGACAGTTCTCTCAGAATATGATTGCTTACACCGTCTGGTCCGGAGGCTTTTCCTACTTTGAGAGACTGCATGGTTGATTGTACGTCAGGTGGCGTGAGAGTAATGGTACTTAAATTGGTATGGTAAGAAGGTTCAGGCAAGTTGGGAAGAAAGGCGTTTGTATCGTTTAGCTGAGATTGGCCTTGAAAGAATGTATTGAGGACGGTTGCTTTGTCTGTATCGTCTGTATAAATTCGTCCTTCAGCTTCAATTGGTGGCATTACCGATTTGAAGTTGGGGGTAATAAATGTTTTCAACGTAGCCCACCAGTCCTTTGAGGAAAGTGAATCTGATTTGAGTTTATCTGCCATTTTATCAAAATAGGTTTGTTTAGAATCGCGTATAATGGTAATGATTTGATTACGTAGTGCTCTAAACTTAGTCCAATGTCGTTCTAAATTACTGCGTAGCGCTTTCTTGTATGCCCGTTTGCGTTTGCGTATATGGCGTTTAATGGAAGATGTAAGCCAGGGGGGGTCGGAGGGTTTGACCTTGATTGTACGATTTGGTATACATTCTTTTGCAATAGAAAGTATGGAATTCTTTAAGTTGTTGGAATATATATCAACATTTTCGTGTATTAAAGAGTTCCAGTCAATAGCAGAAGCCTTTTCCCGTAGCAGATGATAATTACCATTTTTATAATCCCATATATGTCTATCAAATGATTTCAACCTTGGTTTGGCGAATTTAAGAATACCAAATATGGGGCAGTGATAACGCATTTGTTGGTTTAGAAAAGGATCTCCAACACCGCTAAGAATAATATGTTCCTTATTGCTAACTAGAATGATATCGATAAGAGAAGAAGAATGCTCTGTATAGTGAGTTGGCTGACAGATAGTCTGATGGAGAGAGAACCGAGTACAGAGTGAGTCAATTTTCCTACGTGTTTGCAAATCAAGGTAGTTAAAATTGAAGTCGCCAGTGATTAAAATGTCTGCAATACCAGTATCAATAGCTAGAGCAATAGAATCCTCAATGTTGCTGTAATAGTTGGCATCAGAATTTGGAGCCCTGTAGAAAAGACCAAAGAGAATTTTTTTCTTGGTATTAGCCACTTCTATCCAAATGCATTCAATACCTCCGATTTCTAAGTCATTACGATGTTTATAGCGAATTCCTTCCTTGACGTAGACGATGACGCCCCCATGAGCGTCGCCCAGACGGTCCCTTCGTTCAGGAGTATTGTAAGATTGGAGAAGCAAAGAATCTGTGTTAGTGGTTGGACTAAGCCATGTCTCAGTAAATGCTAAGATATCGAATTCGAAGAGTTCTGCATGTAGGACGTCTAGTTTATTTGAGATACTCTGAACATTGTATTGAACAAAGGAAAGATGGTGGTTCAACTGCAGAGAGTTGAAAATGGCAGAGGACATGCTGGATGAACTGCTCTGACTTCCTGAAGACGTCGAAGACGCTGGTCCTGGATTAGGACTGATGTCACCACAACAGAGGAGGAGAATACTTAGCCATAACGTAAAGTCAGTAACAGATAATACAAGAATGCATACAAAAGTTATTTGTTTGTTTTTCGCAGCATTTTGGCCCGGTTCTAGGATTTTGTACGATGTGTGAGGCTTAATATGATTACAAACGGAAGCATTACTGTGCAGCCAAGAGAGTATAATGTAAGCATGTGTAGTTTCATGCTGAAATGATATCAGTAAAAGAAGTTGAATGCTTAAGGTGAACGCATGCATGCGACGATATGCTGGCAAGACGACGTCGTCTCTGTGAGCTCGCCTATGAGTCATGTAATCACATCAACAAGTAGTATGATCAGAAACAAGGTCGTGATGCCAGGCATAATTCGTTGCACCATTGATAAGTTGTGACATTCGTGAGCCCGATCCCTCTCCAGCAGATCCCCAACATAGTCGAAGACAAAACATTTAGAAGTTGAAACAAGAATCACAAAAACAAAAATTACATTGAACATAACCAAAACAAAAGTATATAAATATGGAGGCAATACATAACGTTTTGGTAAAATGTATCTATTTGTTTATAGAGTTTTGGATGAGTTAAGGTATAAGTCAAAAGTATGCAGCAAGGGCGTAACTAGACCAAGAAATTAGCTACGCACAATGCGGTTGAACTAATTTTTATGTCTAAAGGACAACAAAAACGAAACCTTTTTGTAATATCTCATCTCGAATGGGGCCACTTTTAAGGGAAAGAATCTGCTCCTTCTAGGAGCAAGTTCTTTCCTTTAAGAGTTTTCCCATCAACAAGGAGAAAACATTTGATTCAAGTCCTAAATTATCTCCCTTAGTATTGAATGATTTGTATTACGCACATGCGTAGTGTGCGTAATGAGCGTTACGTCTTTGTGCAGGAGTATGAAACGTGTTCAATTGTGCGTGCATGCGTGCGCACGCACGTGTTTTGTGTGAGTGTGTTTGTTTGTGTGTGTTTGTGTGTGTGTGTCAATAACGTGAATTAGATATTTGCAGGACTGAGATAACTGAAATTAAACAAGCCATTATCAAATCATATAAGTATCGTCTTATGTTGAGAGATGATATGGTAAAGAAGAACTTAATGAGAAGACTTTGAGACAAAGCAGAATAGACACAATTAATTTATACCTATACGTTCAACATAATAAGTCACATAGAAGGCGAACTGTGCCAACAACAGCATCTTCATGTCAAAATACAGTGGAACTTAAAGTGACTCGCTTTTGGAGTCTATAGGAGCTAAAGGGCCCCGGGGCGTGGCCCGTTTGGACCCCAGGGGCATGATTGGCAGGAATTATGTATGTGACCACTTGCCGTTGCTACATGCTAAATATCTAAGCTCTGGGCCCTGTGGTTTCAGAGATGAAGATTATTGAAGCTTTTTTTCTTTCCATTATGAGTCTATAGGAGCTAACTGGCCCAGGGGCGTGGCCCTTTTGGACCCCAGGGGCATGATTGGCAGGAATTATGTAGGTGACCACTTGCCATTGCTACGTGCTAAATATCTAAGCTCTGGGCGCTGTGGTTTCCGAGAAGAAGATTTTTGAAGCTTTTTTTCCATTATGAGTCTATGGGAGTGAAGGGGCCCCGGGGCGTGGCCCATTTGGAAGCCAGGGGCATGATTGGCAGGAATCATGTAGGTGACCAATTGGTGTTCCTACATGCTAAATATCTAAATTCTGGGCCCTGTGGTTTCAGAGAAGAAGATTTTTTAAGCTTTTTTTACCACTATGAGTCTATAGGAGCTAAAGAGCCCCGGGGCGTGGCCCATTTGGAACCTAGGAACATGATTGGCAGGATTTATGTAGGTGACCACTTGCCCTTGCTACATGCCAAATATCTCAGCTCTGGGCCCTGTGGTTTCAGAGAAGAAGATTTTTGAAGCTTTTTTCCATTATGAGTCTATAGGAGCTAAAGGGCCCCGGGGCGTGGCCCGTTTAGACCCCAGGGGCATGATTGGCAGGAATTATGTATGTGACCACTTGCCGTTGCTACATGCTAAATATCTAAGCTCTGGGCCCTGTGGTTTCTGAGAAGAAGATTTTTGAAACTTTTTGTTCCATTATGAGTCTATGGGAGCGAAGGGGCCCCAGGATGTCACCCATTTGGAACCCAGGGGCATGATTGGCAGGAATTATGTAGGTGGCCACTGGCCGTTGCTACATGCTAAATATCTCAGCTCTGGGCCCTGTGGTTTCAGAGAAGAAGATTTTTGAAGCTTTTTCCATTATGAGTCTATAGGAGCTAAAGGGCCCCGGTTGGAACCCAGGGGCATGATTGGCAGGAATTATGTAGGTGACCACTTGCCCTTGCTATATGCTAAATATCTAAGCTCTGGGTCCTGTGGTTTCCGAGAAGATTTTTGAAGCTTTTTGTTCCATTGTGAGTCTATGGGAGCGAAGGGGCCCTGGGGCGTGGCCAATGGGGACCCCAGGGGCATGATTGGCAGGAATTCTGTAGGTGACCACTGGCCATTGCTACATGCTATGTATCTTAGCTCTGGGCCCTGTGGTTTCCAAGAAGAAGATTTTTGAAGCTTTTTGTTCCATTATGAGTCTATGGGAGCGAAGGGGCCCCAGGGCGTCGCCCATTTGGAACCCAGGGGCATGATTGGCAGGAATTATGTAGGTGGCCACTGGCCGTTGCTACATGCTAAATATCTAAACTCTGGGCCCTGTGGTTTCAGAGAAGAAGATTTTTGAAGCTTTTTTTTCCATTATGAGTCTATGGGAGCTAAGGGGCCCTGGGGTGTGGCCAATTTGGACCCCAGGGGCATGATTGGCAGGATTTATGTAGGTGACCACTTGCCGTTGCTACATGCCAAATATCGCAGCTCTGGGCCCTGTGGTTTCAGAGAAGAAGATTTTTGAAGCTTTTTTCCATTATGAGTCTATAGGAGCTAAAGGGCAGGGGCATGATTGGCAGGAATTATGTAGGTGACCACTTGCCCTTGCTATATGCTATATATCTAAGCTCTGGGTCCTGTGGTTTCCGAGAAGAAGATTTTTTAAGCTTTTTGTTCCATTGTGAGTCTATGGGAGCGAAGGGGCCCTGGGGCGTGGCCAATGTGGACCCCAGGGGCATGATTGGCAGGAATTATGTAGGTGACCACTGGCCGTTGCTACATGCTAAGTATCTTAGCTCTGGGCCCTGTGGTATCCGAGAAGAAGATTTTTGAAGCTTTTTGTTCCATTATGAGTCTATGGGAGCGAAGGGGCCCCAGGGCGTCGCCCATTTGGAAACCAGGGGCATAATTGGCAGGAATTATGTAGGTGGCCACTGGCCGTTGCTACATGCTAAATATCTAAGCTCTGGGCCCTGTGGTTTCAGAGAAGAAGATTTTTGAAGCTTTTTTTCCAATATGAGTCCATGGGAGCTAAGGGGCCCGGGGTGTGGCCAATTTGGACACCAGGGGCATGATTGGCAGGAATTATGTAGGTGACCACTTGCCCTTGCTACATGCCAAATATCGCATCTCTGGGACCGGTGGTTTTAGAGAAGAAGATTTTTGAAGCTTTTTTCCATTATGAGTCTATAGGAGCTAAAGGGCCCCGGGGCGAGGCCCGTTTGGAACCCAGGGGCATGATTGGCAGGAATTATGTAGGTGACCACTTGCCCTTGCTATATGCTAAATATCTAAGCTCTGGGTCCTGTGGTTTCCGAGAAGAGGATTTTTGAAGCTTTTTGTTCCATTGTGAGTCCATGGGAGCGAAGGGGCCTTGGGGCGTGGCCAATGTGGACCCCAGGGGCATGATTGGCAGGAATTATGTAGGTGACCACTGGCCGTTGCTACATGCTAAATATCTTAGCTCTGGGCCCTGTGGTTTCAGAGAAGAAGATATTTTATTTTTTTCCCATGGTAAGTCTATGGGAGCTGTATGTTGCCATAGCAACCAGAATTCCAATCTGATCAGCCCAAAAACCTTATGCAGCCTTTCCCCCTACCTGGTGATGCTTCTCATGAAATTTGATCAAGATTGACCATGGGGTATTAGAGATATACTTATTTGAAATTGTTTACGGACGCACGCACGGACGGAGGGACGGACAAAAAGTGACCACAAAAGCTCACCTTGTCACTACGTGACAGGTGAGCTAAAAATGGATCGCTTTGCCTGGGCAGGCTAAGATCCTCCAAGCGGTTTACCAGTACTCGTATGCAGTCAGTTTCAGCTCTGCGTGGATGCATCAGTCAGCCCATCTATTTCTTCAAGCCCCTATGGCAGGGGCCAGTGTAGAACCTGATCAGAATGCTCTATCAGGAGCAGTCTGATCTGGGTCTGCACTGCTTGCTTAGGTCTATTTGTCTCAATATTTAGGATCATTACGGTAATTGACTTGAAAAGGCTCAGCGGAACCGGTGCAGCCAACAAATTGGCCTATGGCCCCCACCCATCGGGGCTTGAAGAAATAAACTGGGCTACATGATGCTTCCACCCAGAGCTGAACCCGACCACATGTGAGTGCTGGTAAACCACATAGAAGGTCTAAGCCTGTCCAGGCAAAGTGATGTGATTCGGACCCCCATAAATATAAACCCTATTGGTTTCATTTGGCGGCAGGGCTTGAGATGTCATTTCATCTCAATGTAAGGTAAAAGCTCCACAAAATTAGAAGCAACGTCTCCAAATTGACCTAAATAGTGCGGACGGGGAAATTAAGCCTCAATTTAAGGGAAATGGGAACACCTTCAGGGGAGGCAACTCCTGCAAAAGTTTTTTTGTCTCCCGTTTCAATAGGGGTCAACTCTTAAAGGAAAGAATTTGCTACTAAGGAGCAAATTCTTTCCTTTAAGAGTAGACCCCTTTTTCAGCAGGACAGGGCTTATAGAAAAGCAAACAGGAAGTCCCAAAAAGTGTCTCCCTTTGAAAAATGCTGGAAAAATCTGCCAGGTGTTCTCATTCCCCTTAAACAAACAAATTTACTAGATGTCTGTAAGAAGCAAGTGCTTTGGTGAAACTGTACCATAGGAACAGATAAGCAGGGTATTTACGTAAATACCCAATTAAACTGAATGACTACCCAGTTATAAAATACAGTAGAACTTTGATGGCTCGAACACTGATGGCTCAATTATCATGGCTGATTTATCCCTGTTCTAGAGACCTTATGAAATTTCTCTACAGAAGAAACTAGAGCTGTCAGTGAAACTGACTAGGGCCCCGGCAGCGCTATCAGAGGAGTAGGAAAAAATTTGTGGACGGACAGATGGACAGACAGACAGACAGATGGACGGACAGAGTGATACCTATAGGGCACCCACACTTTCAGTACGGGGCCCTAATAAGAAAGTTATGGAGGATAAAAAAATTTGTGGACGGACAGACAGACAGATGGACAGACAGAGTGATTATTATAGGGCACCCACACTTTCAGTGCGGGGCCACATTATGGTTAACATTTCTGCCAAGTAATATTTAAATCCATCCAGGAATAATAACAAAGTTATTAATTGGACACAGGAAAGACCCTTTTTTGACCTTTAACCTCTAAGTATGACCTTGACCTTTGAGGTACGGATCTGAGTCTTGCGCGCAACACTCCATCACATTATGGTTAACATTTCTGCCAAGTAATATTTAAATCCATCCAGGAATAAGAAAGTTATGGAGGATAAAAAAATTTGTGGACGGACAGACGGACGTTCTCACGAACGGATACTTAAGTGGCTAGGCGTTGGCATATTGACTACTTAAGCGGCAAATTCTCTTAAGCGGCAAGCCACCTAAGAGCAAATTTTTGCCACTTAAGTACCCAAATAACGGAATAAACCGCATTTGGACTCACGAATATATACTTAAGTGTCAAACTGTCCAAATTTTTTGCCCCCTAAATGTCGTTTCGTTGGTGCGGACAGACAGACGGACGGACAGACAGACAGACGGACAGACAGAGTGATTACTATAGGGCACCCACACTTTCAGTGCGGGGCCCTAATAATGAGGGAAAGTTTAGGATATTTCATCTTTTATCTTGCAAATGTAGGCTGTGTGTACTCATTAGAATTGCCTCATTAAGGCAATTCTATTGAGTACACACAAAATACATTTATGTTATAGAACACTGAAAAAATATCCAGAAATTATCTCCATTATGCCCACTGGCAGTAGCCCTCAGTGGCTCGAACTACCCTGCCCTTGTCTCGAGCAAATGTCCACGGTCCCAAAGGGGTTCGAGGAATCGAAGTTCGACTGCAAGTTGAAGGGTAACAAAACCCAAATAAAAATCCAGATACCCAACTTGCATATAATTCTTATAGTTTCAAAACTTTGTTCTGTTTTATAACCTGCACAGGGTTATCATTCATTATGCAGGCCTTTGAGGTGCTTGCTTCCTACACGCATAAGCGTTGTACAGAACTATTTAAGTACAAAACATAGTGAAGATGCATTTAAGCCTCTGTCAAGTTGTAAGTTTTAATGATTAGTACAAATGTATATTTCCCAGTTAGTTCAAATTAAGTGGATACCCGAACCTGAGATACCCAATCGTTTCTTAAAATATCCAATTAAAGTTGAATATAGCGGGTATCACCCTATTCCATACAAAAGCTTGTCTGTACCTCTGACTGCACACATTTGTATGTTGGTTGGAGCCTTTGCTGCTTGCCTATGCCCTAAGAACCCTTTCTCAGGAGCTGTCTTAACCCATTTTATACTGAATGAAATCTTCCATCTCCTGTACTGCAGAAGTCCATTTCAAAATTTAGGGTTGTCAGATTGTGTTGAACTTTTTGCAAACAGTGTAGGCCCTGATCAGACTCTACTTTCTGCAGTGCCTGATCTGAGCCTGCACTGCTAGTGAGTTTCCAGTACAAAATGGGTAAATTGCTTTTATAAAAATTTTAGATTACCGTAAATTGAATCATGTTGACATTTTGGCCATGAAATATGATTAACCCATTTAGTACCAGAAACCCCAAAACGGGTACCATGGCAAACAATTCAGGCCGAGCTCAGAGGCCGCATAACATGGCGTCTGATTAGGGTCTACACTGTTTACAAAACGTTCAGCCATTTTCCCAATAAATTTTGATAAAAACACAATCTGACACCCCTAAATTTTGATAGGGACTCATGCTATTTATAAGGAGGAAGATTTTGTACAAAATTGGTTAAGAGCCCAAATTAGGAGCAGTTCTTCTGTAATTCCTATTAAAATAAATTGGTGTTTTCACAAAAGATATGTGCCTCATTGTGGCAGAGAATGAAAATTTTATGCTTAACCCATTTAGTACCGGAAACCCCCAAACGGGTACCAGGGCAAACAGTGCAGGCCCAGATCAGACGCCGCAGAATGCGGCGTCTGATCAGGGCCTCCACTGTTTGCAAAAAGTTCAGCCATTTTCCAAACAATTTTGGAAGAAAACACAACCTGACACCCCCAAATTTTGAAATGGACTCCTGCTTTATATAAGAAGGAAGATTCCATGTGGGACAAAAAAGGGTTAATCAAGTTTATTTATGGTGAACATAAGCCAGAACACGTGAAAAGGATACTTTGTTTTTGTTTTGGAAGTTTTACAGTCCAGACAACACTATTTAGGTCATTTCGAGCCTGTAGCTTATTTATCCATACTTTTCCTGGGCAGGCTTATATGTAATGTGTAAGCAAACACATTGCATATCCTTTTGCCAGAAACATACAACTGTTATTCTTGAATCAGCAGAAGGGAGAGAATGACCCTAGAAAAGAATTCATGATCAATCTCCATGAAAGAATGTTGCTGACCTCGGCAGGTATTGAGCAACATCCTACTGATCACCATTCTGAAGAAGATATCTACTTTGTTCGTCATTTAGATTTTGAATTTGAATGAATGTGTTATAACAAGTAAATTGATTAGTTTACAGTTTGAAATGAGAGTGATAAAATTAATTTATTCGGCAGGATAAGTTTAGAGTAGATCCCTACTTACAAAATAATTTCATGAGTTGCCTCCCCTGTAACTATTTCTGATCACATCACAAAAATACGCCTACATAATTCTGACCCCTTTAAACTCCACTTCTATATTCACCATACAGTCAAACCTGTCTTAGTGGCCACCTCTATTAAGCAAGCAACCTGCCTTAAGCAAGCAGGCATTCAGTTACCGAAAAAGGAAAATGCATTAAAATTCACCTGTGTTAAGCAAGCACCAGTCTTAAGCAAGCACTTTTTGAATATCCCAGAGGTGCTTGCTTAATACAGGTTGGACTGTATTTGCATTATTTGCTGGCTCCCAGCCTGCACATTGTCAATACTGGAAAAACAGGTAACCAGACCCCCCTGACCTTTCAAGGTCAGGGGTGTCTGGTTACCTGTTTTTCCAACTCCGATAACCATCAGACTAGGAACCAGCAGATAATGCAAATAAGGTGAATAGTATAATTGGGGTTTACAATGGTACCCATAAACTTTCTTATTTCTGCTCAAAATGGAAACATAGAAAATATCAGGATTTTTTTATGTCAGAAAATTTTCTTTTTTTTGATGGTAAAGTTTTCAACATATTTGTAAAGGTGTGTTTTCGTAATGAGCAACTACCTACATCTTTTCTAGCCTTTGGTTTTGGTGCTGCCTGCAGCTTCTGTTTAGAGCTGTTCTGTTGTGATTTTCTCTCCTCTTCATCTTTTTTTGACTTCAAGAAACTTTTTCCAGTTCCTAGGATTCAGACAGACAACACTTATTATATAAGCCGGCCCATGATGAAACCTACAATAGGACAGGTGCGACCAGCAGAGACTGCAACCTGCGCACCCATCCACTTTGAAAAGACCTTTTGCTTATGTCTCTTTGCATAGATATTAACCCTTATCTTGCTGTTCACGACAACCCCTATCTTTGGAAACAGTGTAGATCCAGATCAGATGGCTTCTGAAGAAGCCATCTGATCAGGATCTACACTGTTTGACATTCAGTTTTTGAATTTGTAGGAATAAATTACATCAAGCAATCTGATTGGTTCAAAGTCAGAGATGGGTGTGGCTAAAATGAATATTCAGCAAGAGAAGGGTTAACCGATAGTAGGTACATGCGATCAGCAAAGACTCTGATAAGACTGTGTGTATGCAAAGGCTGATCGGAATCTTTCGCTGATCGCTTAAGCCTTCTTGTAGATTAAGTCATGCCTTGGCTAATATAAGAATCTTACATGGGTGTGAGGGGTGGATGGAAAAATCTGTCTTGAGGGTCACTGTCCAGCATCACAAGGCTTGCTGAGTGATGCCAGACAGTGAACACGAGGGAAAGATTTTTCTATCCACCCCTCACACCCATGTAGGATTCTTTTTCTTGCATACCTTCCATTTCTGAGCGTGGATTTCTAAAACTGCAGTTACTTCGGTTGCCAATGTACGCAATATTGTGATGACACTACAGTGTTGTTTAGTGAAGTCATGTAACATGCTGTGACATTAAACTTAACGACAGCGCATATACGGTCGTATTCATCCAATGCAATTATCAAACACACAAGAATATTCAATTTTTACCCTCTCTCTTAGTAAGAACACCAGGGTTAGAACAGAATTTCTATCCCAAGCTAAAACTATGGATTTCCTGATCTGGTGTGCAAGAATAGGATAATCTATCTGGCAATGAAGTTGACTGCATTCTATTTTTTTATTATTATTGCAGTGGAATTCTGCTGTTATGGGCACCTAAAATTAAGACTTATTCTGCTTTAAAAAGCTTTTTTAAGTCAACTGCAATTATTCTTTCTTTTTGTTGTCTGCATAGTATCCTTTGGTAAGAAACCACCATTTGTGACTGTTCAAAAGTGGTCTTAAAGACCACTTTTGAACAGTCACAAAGGCGGTCTTAATATAGGAATTTTACTATTCTATTTTATAACACTAGTTTCTTAAGAAAACAAAGCTTGGAATTTCATGTGAATCATCTTTGGTGAAATAACAGCTAGACATTTCATGTGAATCATCTTTTATGAAATAACAGCTAGACATTTCATGTGAATCATCTTTGGTGAAATAACAGCTAGACATTTCATGTGAATCATCTTTGGTGAAATAACAGCTAGACATTTCATGTTAATCATCTTTGGTGAAATAACAGCTAGACATTTCATGTGAATCATCTTTGGTGAAATAGCAGCTAGACATTTCATGTGAATCATCTTGGGTGAAATAACAGCTAGACATTTCATGTGAATCATCTTGGGTGAAATAACAGCTAGACATTTCATGTGAATCATCTTGGGTGAAATAACAGCTAGTCATTTCATGTGAATCATCTTTGGTGAAATAACAGCTATATATTTCATGTGAATCATCTTCGAAGAATTTCATGTGAATCATCAGTGTACATTATAGGGCTTGGCATTTCATGTGTCATCTGTGAAGAAAACCAATACAATATTTGAAATTGTGTCATCTTGTAGTCAAATTAAGGCTTATAATTAAAGTAGTTCTAAGCATCCTTCAGGTGTGATTTTGTAATTGTTTGTTCAGTTTGGAGTTTAAGCCTAGCCCTAGATAAGAGGGGGTATCCACATATTATTTTTCTTATTTCTGTCTGAATACATGTTGTGAGTACTCCTTAGAAAGGCCTAGCTGAGGGGCTTCCAATGGGTAAGGCTGCCACGATTAATCGTATAATCGATTGATCTATCGATAAATTCCACAAAAATCATTATCATTTCTGATTTGCTATTAATCGAATACTTGAAAGGTACAATTTACTACCCAAAGTTATGCCTAAAATAGCTAGATGAGTGGCAAACAGTGCAGACCCTGATGAGACGCCGCACTGTTTGCTCAGGCCTGTTTGTCCAAATATACATATGGTAAAGTGCAACATATGGTAAGAGTCATGCTCAGACAGAAAGTCAGACAGGTAAAATAATGACAAAAACCTTAGCGATTACTAATCGATTATTGATCACAATGACAGGACTGATAATCGATTATCTTTTCAGCTCCGATTAGCCAGCCCTACCAATGAGTACCCACAACATATGTTTTCAGCAGATTGATTGTTTTGGGTTTAACGACATGTCAATCTTTGTGAGGCACTTTGTGTCAGAAGGAAAGAGATAGAAACTAGAAATGCGTCCATAGGATACCCCCGCCTGAAAATATGTCTATGTTCGTATTCATCCATAGAAAGTTATTGACCGTGTTTAAGTTTTGGACCCTTTTTTTCACATTTGACCTCTAAGTATGACCTTGACATTGTAGGTAAGGACATTGGTTTTGTGTGAGGCAGATTGTCTCATGATGGCCAACATTTCTGCCAAATAATTTCAAAATCCATCCAGAGATAAGAAAGTTATTGACTGCCTTTAAGTTTCGGACCCTTTTTTGATCTTTGACCTCTATGTATGACCTTGACCTTGGAGGTACGGACCTGGGTTTTGCACATGACACATTGTCTCATGATGGTTAACATTTCTACAAAGTAATTTCAAAATCCAACAAGAAATAAGAAAGTTATTGACTGCGTTTAAGTTTCAGATCCTTTTGTTTTACCATTGACCTCTTAGTATGACCTTGACCTTGGAGGTACGGACCTGGGTTTTGCACCTGACACGTCGTCTCATGATGGTTAACATTTCTACAAAGTAATTTCAAAATCCATCCAGAAATAAGAAAGTTATTGACTGTGTTTAAGTTTCGGACCCTTTTTTGACCTTTGACCTCTAAGTATGACCTTGACCTTGGAGGTACGGACCTGGGTTTTGCACGTGACACGTTGTCTCATGATGGTTAACATTTCTGCTGAGTAATTTTAAAATCCATCAAGAAATATGGAAGTTATTGACTGCGTTTAAGTTTCGGACGCACGGACGGACGGACGGACAGGGGCAACGCTATATGCCCTTTCCACCATTCTTCGAACGGCGGGGGCATAAAAATGGTTTGAAGGGAGATACAGAGAAAGTGGATGGAAGTGTTGAGACAGAAGAAGTAACAATGCTCCCCCCAACTCTACCGCTACCTACTACAAGGAAAGCAGGCCTTGCCCAACTCTTAGCCAGTATCAGCTGGATGCCCCAGTGACGAAAGATACATGACACCTTTGCCTCACCCAGCAACCCATGTTCATGCAGATATAAGAAAAATATCAATACTTTATGGACAAAAATAGCGTCCTAACTGGAGTTATGGTTAAAGGACCCTGTTAACACTATTTAGGTCATATGAAGCCAATCAGTTTACCTAACTACACCTTTTCCGGATAGGCTTATACATAAGATGTTAACCTGTTTAACGCACATTATTTTCCTGAAAACTGACTGACTGATAGTCTTAAATCAGCAAAAGGGAGTATGGCTGTAGAAAAGATTTCACGATCAATGTTATGGACAGGGCAGGTAATGAACCCAAGACCTCCTGATCACCAGTCAGAGACTCACACAACTGAGTTACCGTAGACGGTCTCTCTGACAAGTACCGTATTTACACTATGTATTTGTACAGACAGGCCTGACCAAATAGAGTGGACCCAGATGATCCAGATCTCATCTGTTCAAATTTTAGAACAAGTATGGTAAGGAGCTGAGATGTCTGAATATTTAGGGTAAATACAGTACCAAAAATACAAGTAGTTGTTTGTTTGTTTGAGGTTTAACGTGCCTATCAACACTATTTAGGTAATTTTGGAGGCACTGCTACCAATTTTGTGGGACTTTTACCCAACACTGAGGTGAAATGACATTTTAAGCCCTGTCTCCAAATGAAACCGAAAGGCTTATATGCACTGGACGTTCTGACTCACAGCACTTTGCCTACGCAGGCAAAGTCCTTCTAAGCGGTTAACCAGCACTCATGAGTGGTCAGTTGCAGCTCTGTGTGGAAGCAACATGCAGCCCAATCTATTTAACCAAGCCTCAATGAGTTGGGGGGATACAAGCAGTTGTGGAGAAAGAGTACAACTATACTTTATATTAAAATTATACTCATTACTGCTCCCTAAGTACAGCTTTGCCTGTTAACCCTTATCCTGCTGAATGAATTAATTTAGCCACACCCATTTCTGGCTATTGACCAATCAAATTACTTGAGCCCCGCCAAGCAAATATGTGTCTTTGAGCATTCCGTCATGACAAATTTTAACTGCGCATGCCCAGCCATTCAGACGGGCCAGGGATATGGCTGAAGGTTCCTCTCGATTCACTGCTTGTATGAGCGAGCAGCAAAGGTTCTGGCGAGACTGCGCGGATGCGCAGGCTCGCCTGAACCTACGCTGCTCGCATAGGCGATAAATATCAAAATCGCTTGACGGGGCCCACTTTATATTATATATTGGATCAATTCACAAACTGCATGACAAACAGTGTAGATCCTGATCAGATGGCTTCTTCAGAAGCCCTCTGATCTGGATCTACACTGTTTGCAAATGTAGGGCTTGTCATGTTCAGCAAGAAAAGAGTTAACCTGAAATATAGTGTCTTTAATAATAAAATATAATCGGTGAGCCTCAGACAATTCTATGAATTGTCACAGTGAACCAATTATATTTTATTATTAAAGACACCATTCATTATTTAGTTTATATCGCAACTCAAAAACAACCAAGGGGTTTCGCAATAATTTAGCAAATTAAAGCAGACAGCCCGCCATGTTTAACGACATTCAGTGCCATGGCCCACACATGTAGTATAACATGACGTCACAAAGTGCAAAGTTTCTGATGTCACCGTGCCACAGAGACGTTGCAAGCAACATGGACGCTCGTATAAAAGTTTCTGTATGAAAATCTGCAAATAATCTATTCTAGCTTTAGAACTTATTTTTCGAGGTTGAGACGCAACCGCAGTAGCAGTGCGCAATTATTCCAACAGCCCATTCATACCAGGAAAGCCTGAGAAAGTAAAAATTTAGCTTAAATTTCTGAATATCTGTTTAAATAAATATTGCAAAGATTATAACTTGTTGTTTCGTTGTTTTCCCGTGCATAAAAGGCTGCATGTTATTGCTTAAATTTGCAAATTAGAGACCCCCTTTATTAGGTTACTAGAATGCCTGATTGCTGTATAGTTATTTACCTGTCCTGATTCTGTCATCATTATCC
Source organism: Lucinisca nassula (assembly GCA_963580285.1). Classification (NCBI taxonomy): domain Eukaryota; kingdom Metazoa; phylum Mollusca; class Bivalvia; order Lucinida; family Lucinidae; genus Lucinisca; species Lucinisca nassula. The sequence goes on along the minus strand of OY757013.1, from coordinate 5,584,038 downwards.
TCATCATCATCATCATCCCACCAAGGTTTTGCCTCTCTCTTAGGTGGCTCAAAAAACTTGTTTATTCTAGCTGAGTCAAACGAATCCTCAGATGACGCAGACTGCAAATATTACAATAACACAACCGTGCACTAAAATGGTGTCTATCATATTAATAGTACAGTAGAACTTTGATGGCTCGAACACCGATGGCTCGTTTACCATGGATGAGTCGAACCCGTTCTTGAGCCCCTAGAGAAATCCTCTACATAAGAAACAGTGGGGGATAATTAAGGAGATTTTAGTCTTTTATCTTGCAAATGTATGCTGTGTGTACTCATTAGAATCGCCTCGATGAGGCGATTCTAATGAGTACACACACCATACATTTTCATTATCGAACACCGAAAAGATGTGCAAAAGTATCTCGTTATACCTCCTGACAGTAACCTCTTTGGCTCGAACTACCCCGGTCTCGAACAGATTTTCGAGGTCCCAAAGGTATTCGAGCCATTGAAGTTCGACTGTACTAACATTTTTCAGATGAAAATGTTTCTTTTATTTCTAGTCCAAATATAGATTGTGAGTGCTCATTAGAACTGCCTCAATGGAGGCACTTATTTCTAGTCCAAATATAGATTGTGAGTGCTCATTAGAACTGCCTCAATGAAGACATTTATTTCTAGTCCAAATATAAATTGTGGGTGCTCATCAGAACTGCCTCAATGGAGGCACTTATTTCTAGTCCAACTAAAGATTGTGTGTGCTCATTAGAACTGCCTCAATGGAGGCACTTATTTCTAGTCCAAATATAGATTGTGGGTGCTCATTAGAACTGCCTCGATGGAGGCACTTATTTCTAGTCCAAATATAGATTGTGAGTGCTCATTAGAACTGCCTCAATGGAGGCACTTATTTCTAGTCCAAATATAGATTGTGAGTGCTCATTAGAACTTCCTCAATGGAGGCACTTATTTCTAGTCCAAATATAGATTGTGGGTGCTCTTTTAGAACTGCCTCGATGGAGGCACTTATTTCTAGTCCAACTAAAGATTGTGTGTGCTCATTAGAACTGCCTCAATGGAGGCACTTATTTCTAGTCCAAATATAGATTGTGGGTGCTCATTAGAACTGCCTCGATGGAGGCACTTATTTCTAGTCCAAATAAAGATTGTGGGTGATCATTAGAACTGCCTCAATGGAGGCACTTATTTCTAGTCCAAATATAGATTGTCAGTGCTCATCAGAACTGCCATTAGGCAGTTCTGATGAGCACTCACAATCTATATTTGGACTAGAAATTAGAGAAACATGTTTTTAGGGCAAAATTAAGGAAAATAATGAATACCTCCATAAACCCGACTTTTCTCTAAATAAAGTCGGGTTTAGAGGGGTCTTCATTTCTCAGACTTGTTAACCTGATGAAAACAAAGTAAACCACTGACAGCACTTGTGGGTCATCATCATCAGCATTATCAGATTTTGTTTTATTAACGTGCTGGTACAGGGGCAACATCAACACAAGTGGGTCCCACATGGGTCAATATTCTTCATGTGCAGTCTGGAAGAAAAGGTCCGACCCGGGTTGGTTTGGTTGAGTTGGGTTGGTAGGTAAAGCATGAGCAGCTATCTTCTATAAATAATCGTTATCTGGAATTCCTACTAATCAGTGACAGTCATGTGGACATCAAGAACACACAGCTTCTGCGCTTAGTAACTTTGAGTCACCTGACGAAAGATTGACCCAAAAAGTGGTACACTGAAATTTCAATGGTTCAAACACGGGTAACTCATTTACCATGGCTTTTTTGAACTTGTTCTTGATCTTGTACTTGTGACACAAGGGAATTTTCCCAATGAAGCAGTTAGCAAATATTAACCCTAATCCTGCTGAATACAACAACCCCTATTTTTGCTTTGTTTGTTTGTTTGTATTGGGGTAAAAATAGGGTTTAACAGCCCAGTCAACACTATTAAGGTCATTTTTGAGCCAGTCAACATTTTTCCTGGGCAGCCTTATATGTAAGCGGTTAACCAGTACAGTGCACATTCTTTCACCAAAAACTGACAACTGCCCTTGTTGAATCGGCAGAAGGGAGAGAATGACTGTAGAAAAGATTTCATGATGAAAGAATTTCATGATGAAAGAATGTTGTCAACCTCGGCAGGTATCAAACCAGCATCCTCCTGATCATCAGTCAGACGCTCATCCGAATGAGCTACCGAGGCCGGCTAATTTTTTGCAAACAGTGTAGATCTAGATCAGATGGCTTCTGAAGAATTGCACACCAGATAAGGAAATCGGGATAGAAATTCTGTTCTAACCCTGGTGTTCTTACCCAAAATCGAATATTCTCGAGTGTTTGATAAATCCACTAGTTGAATACGACCTCATATGCGCTGTCGTTAAGGTTCATGTCACAGCATGTTACATGAATTCACTTAATATCACTGTAGTGTCATCACAATATGGCGGACGTCCGCAACCAAAGTGACTGCAGTATTCAAAATCCATGCATAGAAACGAAAGGGTTGCAAGAAAAAGAATCCTTCATGGGTATGATGGGTGGATAGAAAAATCTGTCCCTGGGGATCACCGTCTGGCATCACTCGGCTAGCCTTGTGATGCCGAACAGTGACCCTCAGACCAGATTTTTCCATCCAACGCTCACACCAATGTAAGCTTCTTAGGGTGAATAAATCTACTTCAATTGGAATGAACCTGTTGGTTAGTGACATTAATGAGTTAACACATTTTTGCCTAGCATCTCATAAAAGAAACACTGGAGTACAGATCCAGATCTGATCTCATAAAAGAATATTGCGCCTGATCTGAGCTTATACTTTTTGAATAAAACCTGATCAGGAATTTCTGTATTATACCAGCAATATGAACTATGAAATAAATTGGCCACCTCTTGACATGTAAATGGATTCATCCAAAAATGTGTTGGTGTGCGTTAATTTAAAAAAAAATGGTAGAAAGTCTCGGAAGAACACAATCCTTACATCTTTTAAGAAAGCTTCGAACTGCTCATCGAGGTCTCGTTTGCTGAACTTCTTTCTACTCATGTTTCCAACATTGAAAGTACATGTAAGCTGCCTTCAACTGCTGGAAAACCTGAAAATAAATATTGTAATGATCCTATGTATTGGAATAGACAGACATAAGCAAACAGTGCAGACCCAGATCAGACTGCTCCTCAAGGAGCAGTCTGATCAGGGTCTACACTGTCTGCCATTCTGTCTGCACCTTTTGGACTCCATGCTGGATCGTGAAGCAAATTTGTGAAAATTTTAGGAGAATTACAGCAAGTCATCAGGGTGTCCCAATTTTTAGAATTTTTACAATATACAACAAAAAATACTCTCATATCTCCTTGATAAAGCCGGCCTCGGTAGCTCGGTCGGATGCGCACCTGACTGGTGACCAGGACGCAGGTTTGGTATCTGCCGGGGCCGGCAACATTCTTTCTTGAGATCATGAAATCTTTTCTCGGTCGTTCTCACCCTTCCGCCAAAATGACACAAAATAGTGTTGACTGGGCTGTTCAACTCTCATACAAACAAACAAAATCTCCTTGATAAGGAGGCGTAACAAGAATATTTCAAAGAAAATTTCCTATACTTCTAGTAGGAAACTTATGTTGTGGGCATTTTGTAACTACAGCGAAACTTCAATTAAGAAATAGATCAGCGCTAGCTGTGATTTGTTGAGTAATAAATCACAGTTGAGTTTTGAGGTCAGTCATGAAGTAGACAAATTACGTGTGCGTAGCGCATGTGATTTGTCTAATTACAGCTTACAACAAACTGTGATTTATTACCCAACAAATCACTGACTAGAGCCGATCTATTTTGTTCTAGCACGCTGATAATTGGCAATAATGCTGTTGTTTCCTTCAAAATCTCACAACTTTTCGCCATTGTTAGAAGAAATCACGCTAAAATTATCGATTATCTAACATTTTCCATTCTTCCAATGGCTATAGATATCAATATATTTGGATATCTTAGGGATGTATCCCTGATTTTATCTTTCAATGGCATTTGTGTGTTTTTTTTTGTTTGTATTGGAGTTAAAGACCCAGTCAACACTATTTAGGTCATTTCTGAGCCAGTAAGTTTAGCCATCCACACTTTTCCTGGGAAGGCTTATACGCAAGCGGTTAACCAGTATGGTGCACATTCTTTCGCCAGAAACCGACAACTGCCCTTCTTGAATCAGCAGGAGAGAATGACTGTAGAAAAGATTTCATGATCAATCTCCATGAAAGAATGTCACCAACCCTGGCAGGTATCGAACCTGCATCCTCAGTGATTTTTTTACAAATTTTCAACTATGCGTCCTGGGACTCACTCAACCAAAAAACTGTGCGTCCCAAATCTGAAAGTATGAGTCCCAATATTTGGAGGGAAAAAAGGAAGTACAAAAAAGATCGGTTCAGTATAAAATGCCATCATTCATAGTTAAAAATAATGCGGTCTAGTATCTATTATTTGCAATGAACAGAATCAATCATCAACTTGTGCTGTTTACTAGCCCAAAGAAATCCTGCTAAAGTGTACGTTTTTTAGTCTATTTTCCGTCATGTTTTCTACTTTCGTTTTCGATAAATGCGCACCGCAACATGTGCGTGAAAATTACTTCATGCACAATGGAGAAAATATTCCGAACCATTATCGACAAACGTTTCCTCACCTGGTTGGGACACCAGCTATCTTGGTTCAGGGGCTGACAAATCCATTGCCCGGCCGCCCGGTACAAGTCCGAAATCGCGCATGGCAGGTGCACTTTGACCTTAAGACGCCCGGTCGGGCAAGTGCAAAAAAAATCGTCTACAGCTGTCCGTCTTTTGAGTTCTTAAATACAGTAAAACTAGAGTAAGTAAATCACAATAATTGTGCTGCACTGTCCTGCTTTGTCGACAATTCAGAGACAAACCGTCTGTGTATTTATAACAGTTCAATTATGACACTATTGTTAATCCCTGTCACATAATTGCCAAGTAAACATGATTGCCCTGCGGTGCGTGACTTTCATTTCTGGCGATAAGCCAACTTGAACGAGGTGTGAAAATATGGTCTCAAGTTATGTCTCTAATTTGCGTTTATCCCCAATCAAAAATTTAATCCACAATCAATGTGAAAATGATTTACTCGCACCTCAGACAATTAGCTACATCTAACGGTAGATGTATGCATTATAAAAACGGATCATGAATGGTTATGTTTTTGCGCGAAATAGCAGACGCTCGGCTTGGCGGGAAAAGTCGAACGCTGTTGTTGGAGCTGCTGGGGATAATTCGGGGGGGGGGGGGGGGGGGTGCAAAGTGCTGTTTTCTATCCAACTTCATTCACAACCGTTTAGCTATCGAGAAAATATTTTTTACCGGTTCCAAACATTTTTTTAAGAACGGGATACAGCCCATTAAATAAAAACAATGGCATTAAACACGTGTGGGGGTTGCTGGCATCGGATGACGTCATTTGACACATTTACCGATCACATGCAGAAAAATGGTAGAGTTGGTTTGTGGGCGGCGATTTGGATGGCGGAAAACTTTGATGTTCGCATTGAACTTGCTTGTGTGAAAGTTTGGGCTCATTTTGGATGGAGGGAATTCTCGTCTTGTGGTTGGATCATTAAATTGTACCTGTATCGATTTTTTTTCGGTGACTCGTTTGGCAGTTGAAGGTTCGGTAAAAGTGCGGTATTTTATCACTTCCGCCGATATTTACAGCAGTGAAAATGAAAGTTGGATTTTTCGCCCATGAAATATTTGCGTCCGACGGACGCACATATTTCATGAGCGTGCGTCCTCAGTCCGATTTGTGCGTCCTGGACGCAGGGGTAAAAAAATCACTGCATCCTCCTGATCACCAGTCAGATGCCTATGTTGTGTGTACTCATTAGAATTGCCTCAATGAGGCGATTATAATAAGTATGCACAACACACCTTCATTTCACAGATTGTAAAGATATTCTTAATTATCAAATCCTAGTCACACCACCTTGTTGGTTGTATCTGGAAACATGGCTATGAAAAGAACTTAAAAAAATTCTTTAATTGGGCTAAATATGGCTAACGTGAAAGGCCATGTAAAAATTTTCCAAAATGCAACAGAAACTCTGCTGAAAAAAATCTATCTGATAAAATCTGGCCGAAACTACCCAGGCCGAAATGTCCCAAGTCCAAATTTAGGCCAAAACATTCCAGGCCAAAACAAGTGGAGCACTTTGTTGCAGTGGTAGCGCATCGGATTTGTGATCGAGAGGTTGCGGGTTCGATCCTCACGCTGACCAAAGTGATGTGTCCTTGAGCAAGGCACTTCATCTTAAAAAAAAAAGTACTAGTTACCACTCAGGAAGTCCTGTTCGTAATGGTCAGATGTGATGAAGCAGTAACAGGAGAAAAAAAAAACAAACAAAAAAAAACCTGGCCGAAACGACTCGGGTTGAAACGTCGCGGATTCATTTCGACAGCTGAAGGTGCTGATGATTGTGTAGCTAAATTAACCTCTTTGGTTAGAGTTAGGGACTAACAGCCCACATCACATGTTCTGGTGTATGAATGTCAATAGACGTGTCACCAGTAACAAGCTGATTGAGGCTCAAGTGCCTGTGGGCCAAGCGCTTGTGAGGTAATCAATTGCACTTGTATCATTTTTCCACAGCAAACTTATCGTAAAACTATACCCAAATATTAAGTGAACATATATCTTTTATTGTTAAAACATTTTAGTGGCTGAATCGTTCGTTCAAAGGCTATTAAATCGTGAAAATATATTTGTTTATGCGTTTCTACTTGCATTGAAAATTCCGCTTCCGTTTTGCGGTTGTTTTCTTCTGACAATCCGACATGCACATTAACTAACGAAAATGTGCCGCAGTGGGAATCCGAGGGTGACAGGACATCTCGGCCCCTAACAAACTCGGCCCCTGACAAACTCGGCCCCTAGCAAACTCGGCCCCTAAAATTAGAATATATATATATTAGTGAGTTAAATGAACGAATTTGTCAAGTTTAAATGGTGATACTGCCGTCCAAAATGCACAGTTTAATCAGGTACAAGACTTTTCCATAAAATGTGCTGAGTCTACTTATGTTCCTCAAGCTCAACTACCTTCATACATACAAAGGGAAAGTACTCCATTTGTGCTTCATAGGTGGTGATTTTAATGAAAATGCGGCTGTGAAAAACAGTTCAAAACGTAGTCAGGCCCTACACACATTTATACGAGAAAACGGTTTTGTAACCAAGGATACAGGACATACATTTATACATCCCAATGGGAGAGATTCTTCAACTATAGACTTTTTCCTATGTAAGCAATGTTTTGAACAAAATGTTATCCGGATTAGTAGACAGAGTGAATTGTCTGAAAATGTATCTGACCACTATCCGGTTACACTATCATGTAAGATGGATCTAACAAAATCTGACCTAGGGGATAGAGTAACCAGCAATAGCTCAACCGTTAGAATTAACTGGAAAAGAGTTGACAAAGAACAATATAAAAGTGTAATTGACAGAAAAATAAGTAACTGTCCTCCTGAAAAGAAAATAAAGAACTTGAATGAAATAACCCAGACTATTAACACAATATTATTAGACAGCGCTAAGGAATGTGCGCCTCAGAAGAGAAGTAAACAGAAAAAACAAAAGTTGAAAGTCATGACACCAACAATACATTCTGCTATTCGGAATAAGAAAAAAGCCTACTATGATTGGAAAGTAAATGGGAGACCGAACGACCCAGGGAACTTTTATCTAATGGAGAAAAAATTGAAAACCGCTGAACTGCGCAGATATATCAGAACTGAAGTAGCTAGGAAACGAAGTGAAGATCGTATACAAATTCTAGAAGCACGACAATCAGATACTGCTCTGTTTCATCGACTAATCAAGAAACACAGAGGTCAATGTCAGAAATTCATCGATGAATTACATGTCGGTGGTCAAATCTACTCCCAAGATAACATTCTAAATGGATGGTTTGAACACTTCAGTAGAAGCCTCAGTGGTGCAGTGGTTACGCTACTCGCCTTGTAAACCAGGGATTGCAGGATCGATCCCGGGCTTCTCCAGACTTTCGGATGAGTCTTTAAACCGAGGTCCCGTCTCCGTATGACCTTAGCTGTTGGTGGGACGTAAAACTAAAACTCACTCACTCACTTGAACACTTCAGTAATTTAGCAACAAAGAAAGACAATGATAATTTTGATATAAAGTTCTTGAAAATGGTTGAACATGAAGTGAAAGTCATATACTCACAATGTCTTATGACTGATCAAGACATTAATCCTGTTGCTGACAATGAAATTATTGGTGCTATTAACTCACTCAATCGTGGTAAAGCTCCCGATACCTATGGTGTTACAGCTGAGCATGTGTATTACGGTGGTCAACCGATATATGACGTTATCAAAGCTTTAGTGAATAATGTATTGCTCTATAGTGAAGTACCGGACAGCCTGAAATTAGGTATACTAAACCCAATTTACAAAAATAAAGGTAACTGTAAAGAATCACAAAATTACAGAGGAATCACCATAACACCAGTGTTAACAAGAATCCTTGAAGCTATTATAAAAGCTCGGATTAAACCAGTACTACTTGATAACCAACACCCCTATCAGAGAGGATTTACAGAAAACTCTTCTCCAATGAACTGTGCCTTGCTGGTTGAGGAGTTCTATAGAAATAACAAAGACCTGAACAAACCAACATACGTAGCTTTTATGGATGTTAAGTCCGCCTTTGATGTAGTTGTTCATCCAAACCTCATGAGGAAATTGTATAACTATGGTGTGGCCGGCCATGAATGGTTGATTATAGATAGTCTTCATCGTAACTCATCAACATCAGTAAAATGGCAAGGGAAGTTATCACAACCATACGTGAATCAACAGGGTGTCCGCCAGGGTGGTGTGTTGAGTGCTGACCTCTTCAAGGTGTATGATGATGGACTACTACATAGAATCGGCAACTCCGGGAAGGGGGCGTTTATTGGGGATATTGGTGTACAAGCTCCAACATGTGCTGATGATATGACATTTCTTAGTAATACTGCAAGTGGTCTACAGTCCTTGATACGTATGAGTGATGGACGGCTATATCTTGCAAGAGGTAAAAAGTGTGGTTATGAAAATGGACAGCTGAGAGGATTACCCAGAGAATGAATCCTGGACGTTAGGCTCGAAAACCATGCCAGTAGTCAATAGCACTACCCACATGGGGATCCATCGCTCCAGTACTAACCAAGAAATGCACAACGTGGAAATCAATATCCAGAAAGCTAAAAGAACGACTTACAGTTTAATGGGTTCCGGCCTCCATGGAGAGAATGGACTTGATCCTGAAACAGCCATTTCGCTGTTACAAACCTACGTGTTTCCCGTCCTGTTCTATGGGCTAGAAATAATACTCCCTACTGGAAAAGCACTGTCAACCTTAGATGTTCAATATAAAAAACTGTTGAAACAAATTTTATCAATCCCGTGTACAGCCGCGGATCCTGCAGTTTATCTCCTCTCGGGTCTTCTACCACCCGAAGCCATGCTACACAAGAGAATGTTTAGTCTGTTTTGGAATATTACACGTTTGCCAGAAACTGCTATTGAAATTCGTCTTGCTAAGAGACAGTTGGAAATAAAAACATTTAAAAGCCACAGTTGGTTTATTGCCGTGAAAAAACTTTTAATAATGTATGACCTGCCAACTGCTGAAGAACTACTGGAAAATCCTTTCGGGAAATACAGATGGAAGAAACGGTTTAATATGGCTGTTAATAAATATTGGACTGACAAAATAGTGTCACAGTCAGAGTTATATTCATCACTTCGATATCTGTCAAAGACTTTTACTGTCGGAAAATGTCATCCAGCTGTGAAGCCGTATAGCTACAGTGATCGAGACATCTACAGAATCCCAGTAAAAAATAAGATACTGACAGGGACCTATATCCTGCAAAGTAAAAGAGCCAAGTTTAACCAGAATGAAGTAAATCCTACATGTCAGTTGTGTAGAATGGACAATGAAACCATACAACACTTCCTACTCAACTGTAAGGAGCTTGACACTGTGAGAAAACCTATCCTAAGTGACTTTTTGAATATACGTCGAGAACTAATAGTCACCTATCCCTTGGTGGCTGACATCAGTATTGTCCAGTTACTCATAGACGCTAGTGTTACAAATGACTGTTATAAGAGTACTGATGATAAACTCAAGACTCTGCTGGAATTACTCCACTTCCATAGCCGGCGCCTTGTCTATATATTACACTCGACCAGATATCAAAAACTCGAACTTGTACCTAAGTCAAAGATACGAAAACAGGCCCCAGCAGCACACACTTGAGCCAGAGTATAGGCGGTTTTAGGAATTCCGTTTATGACGTCATTCTTGCGCATGCTCAAAGCACTGGCCGTCAATTGAAACGGCCATCGCTATTCAAATGTATTGGCGGAACTTAAAATGCAAACAATATTCACACATTCTGAGAGGAAATATACCCGTTTACATTGAAATAATTGCTTGAGAAGGAAAGAATGATATTTTGCTTTTATTACTGAAATTTATTCATCCTGGATCCGTTTTTAATTGTCGAAAATCTCTTCGTGAATGACCCATGTCAATGGCTTGAGATACGCTTACTTACAAAATAAGTTTTTACGTAACTTTTCATTTTATTCGCTACATGTATCCAAGTATAGCTATCACATTCGGACAGAACTTTGATCTCTCTCTCTCTCTCTCTCTCTCTCTCTCTCTCTCTCTCTCTAGAAAACAGTTCAACAATCTGTCTAGAAGTGCAGTTAAAAAGTGCCCAGCGATCTGTCAACATGTATATGTGCAATTTTGATAAAAGATTCCAGGGTTTTTTCTTCAAAATTTATTCCGAAAATGGCTAAACTTTTTGCAAATGGTGTAGGCCCTGATCAGACGCCGTGTTCTGCTGCGTCTGATCTGGGCCTGCACTGTTTGTCATTTACCCTTTTTAGTGTTCCGGTACCAAATGGGTTAATGTAAGGGCTGGGAATGGGAAAGTTTGTACAAATCTACCAGATTTTACTGTAAAATCTTGCACTTGCGAATGAGTCTTTCATTCTTATGCACTTTCAGAGCTATGTTCTATGTTTGTTTTGAATTTAATGTTCCAATCCCAATGAGTCTCGATGGGTCCGAGCACTGGGCAGATGACATTTTATTAAGCGCCGTATTACCGTTAACGCAACGTTCTGACGTTTCATCGACGTTGCAAAGTCAAATTCAGTGCATCGCTTTGATGTTGGTTTGACGTAGACACGACGTTGTTGACACGTCACATGTCAGACATAGACAAACTGTAATTTACATTTACCTACGCTCGCTAATTGCTGGTATGCTGAGAGAGAGAGAGAGAGGGAGAGAGAGAGAGAGAGAGAGAGAGAGAGAGAGAGAGAGAGAGAGAGAGAGAGAGAGAGAGCAACATGTAGGTCATGACACTCTCAGAGAGAGAGAGAGAGAGAGAGAGAGAGAGAGAGAGAGAGAGAGAGAGAGAGAGAGAGAGAGAGAGAACCCTGTTGGGTCGTACGTACAATATATCTTTAAGAGCAGTTAACTAAGAAAACAACAGTTGGGATTTGCCATCATGAAAACACGCCTATGCGAATTTGACCCTCTTAAACCCCACTTGTATATAGTAAAACTGGGGTTTACAGGGGTAATCATTTTTTTTTTTATTTCTGCCAAAAAAGGTAGATTGTGGCTACTCGATATAACCGCCTCGTCGAGGCGGTTCTTTCGAGACCCCGCGATCTATGTTTTGAGCAAAAATAGAAAGTTATCACAATTTTTCATCTTAAAATTTCCATCTTTTGGCCGAAAAATTGATAATGTATTTGTATAGGCACGTTTTCGTAATGCGAAAATTTCACACCTGGCAGGATATCAGTTTCTCTCATTATCATGATTATCTTACATTAGAATTCGTCAAAAGTTTAAAATAGTTCCGCTGTTTTACGCTGTAATTAACATTTTATCTGTCCCACTGCCTTGAAGCAATACGACAGTTGACGGCCAGGGCTTTTCCCGTTCTATTTTTAGAACCGGAAGTACGTCACGAAAAAAGCTCCTATCAGATTTCTAAAGCAACCAAAGGTCTTGACGGTGAAAAAGTGTGTAACTTTTACCAAATTTTATACTGTACAATTGGTGGAGGAGATATAGTGTATTTTATCTGTATGAACTTTTAAACATTCGTGGCTTTTAACCTGTAAATATTGATCAATGTTATAAACTTTTACTCAAGAAGATTTTTACTGGTGAAAACCAGGTGTGCCTATAAAGGCAGAATCTAGTGAACAAGAACAAGAACAAGAACAATGCCGTTGGTTGAACCAGTGTATGACACACTGCTGTGGGTCCACTGTCACTCACCTTCGATGTAATTAATAAACTAATTGATTGATTGGCGTGTTATTAGGGCCGTGTTATTATATCTCTCCCACTAAAAAGAGAATAGTAGTATGTTCTGTTGCGCACTTGCAACAATTGAACCATTTGTTTTTATTATCATTTGCAGGGTTTGACCATTCCACAGCCATTAGCCTTTTTTCTATTAATACCAATGATTTTGATTGTTTGACACCCCCGTCAACATTGAATAGGTCATTTTGGAGAAGTTACTTCCAATTTTGTGGGGCTTTTACCCTACCTAAACCCATGAGGCACTGGTGTGTTCATTTAAGAAATGAATTTTATTTTTCTGCTGTTTATGTAAGTATAAGGACCCCGCCCGTCGTGGCTTGAAGAAATATATGGGCTGCATGATGCTTCCACGCAGAGCTGAAACCGACCCGCACACGAGTACGGGTAGATCGCTTGGAGGATCTAAGCCTGCACAGGCAAAGCGGTGCTAGTCGGCCCGTCTATGCTTATAAACCCTATTGGTTTCAATTGGTGGCAGAACTTGTGATGTCATTTCATCTCAATGTCGGGTAAAAGTCCCACAAAATTGGAAGCAACGCCTCCAAAATGACCTTTACAGTGTTGACGGGGACGTTAAACCTCAAATCAAACAAACACAAATCATGAAAGTATGAAAGCAGCGGATCGCCTGCAAAGTAACTTAACACCGAAGGGGTTCATATAAACTTTGCTAGCGCTACGCTGTCATTCATACTTTCATGAACGGCAGAAAAATTATGCTTCTTTCTTAAAACATTATTTTTCTTATATCTGCTTATAAAAACAGATTGTGAGTCCTCGATACCGTCGAGACGGTTCTATCGAGCCCCCGTAATCTATGTTTCGAGCAAAAATAAGAATAATATCACAATTTTTCGTTTTAAAATTTACATTTTTGGCCAAAAAATTGACAATGTATTTGTATAGGAGTGTTTTCGTAATGAACGTCGTCAACGCACAATCAGATCGTGGAGAACCATGTCTATCATGAACTATATTGTTTTCCATTTGTTTTTGTTTGTTTGAATTGGGGTTTAACGACACAGTCAACACTATTTAGGTGAGTTTGGAGACGTTGCTTCCAATTTTGTGGGACTTTTTCCCGATATTGAGCTCAAACCCTGCCGCCTGATGAAACCAGAAGGCTTATAGGCATTGGACGATCTGACTCACACCGCTTTGCCTGGGAAGGCTTACTCCTTCAGTACTCGTTTGTGGTCAGATTCAGCTCTGCGTGGAAGCATCATGCAACCCAAACTATTTCTCCAAGCCCCGATGGGCGGAGGCGAATATTGTTTTCTATAGGTTTACATTTGGTTTTACACTGGTAATGTTAATATTACCCCCCCCCCCCCAAAAAAAAAAAGAAGAAGAAAAAACACGCCTATTCTAAAATATTGAATTTTTCACCACCTAAACATGAATATTTTCAGATGAAACATGAACATATTTTTCTTATTTCTGCTATAAACATAGGTTTTGGGTACTTGTTAGAACCACATTGACAGGGCGATTCTAACAAGTACCAACAGTCTATGTTTTTGAGCAAACAGATTTGGGTACTTGTAAAAACGGCATCGATCGACGAGGCGGTTCTTACAAGACCCAACGATCTATGTTTTCGAGAAGAAAAAAGCAAGTTGATATAAACCCTTGTAAACCCCAAATTTTACTATATAAAAGTGTGGTTGCAGGGGGGGGGGGGGTTCAAAATTACAAAGGCATGTTTTCGTGATGCCGTACTCAATTCCAACACCGTCCTAATTACAGCATGGGTTTCCGCGATATTTTATCGTGGATAAGGTTTCGTATTAAAAACGATAAATATGCTCAAACTTTCTGTGAAACTACCTATCACCTTCCAATTTGATTCTCGGAAACAAAAACATTTATTTTAGGACCTAAATGCTGCCAAGGACTGAGTTTTTAGGGACGGAGTTGAATGGTGACCGAGTTTGCCAGGGGCCGAGTTTGTCAGGGGCCGGATTTGTCAGGGGCCGAGTTTGTTAGGGGCCGAGATGTCCATAGATCGATCCGAGTCGTTTTGTCCTCCCCTTGTCGTTTCGCCCTTAAAACGTTTCCGCCCTGGTCGTTGCCCCACCTAGTCGTTTCGCCCACTTTCCAAGATAAAACTAATTTCCACTTTCCGGCCGGCACAGGGTCTTAAAAGTGGCTACTAGGGGAGTTTTGACTAGGACTTGTTACCCTAAAAATATTGAGGTTGTTTTCTTCAAACAATTTTCATCATTGCGATCAATCACATTATACTGACCATGAAACCATGAGGAAGGATGCCCTAAAATTTGCAAGACAGAAATACTTTAATGGTCATTCAGACGCTCGGTCTGTCCATGAGAACTTTGATTTGATAAAGTCTTTCATTGAAGCTTCGTCCGAAAACCATATCCCCTCCAAAACTAGTAGGTCTGTATCTTCAATTCCTTGAACACACCAGAAATAAGAAGGAAAATTCGGAGGAGAAATAAGATTCATGCTAAGGCAAAAAGTTGGGAAGTGGTAAACTCAGAGCAAAATTTGAAAACTTGAGACGAGAAATTAAAAATGACATAAAAAAAACAGCATGGTCTGTATGTAAACTAGAATTTGTTTTTCTACAAAAACACAGATGTCTACCCCGTTTTTGACCTCTAAGTATGGCCTTGACATTGCAGGAATTGAGCTGGGTCCAGTGTGCAACACATCATCTTATGAAGATGAACATTTCTGCAAAGTAACTTTAAAAATGTTTATAGAGAAATAAAAAAGTTATTGGCCGTACACAAAAAAGCCCTTTTTTACCTTTGACCTCTAAGTATGACCTTGACCTTTGAGGTACAACATATCGTCTCATGATGGTTAACATTTCTGCCAAGTAATTTCATAATCCATCAAAGAATAAGGAAGTTATTGACTGTCCCTTTTTTACATTTGACCTCTAGGTATGACCTTGACATTGGAGGTATGGACCTTGGTCTTGCACATGACTCATGGTCTGATGATGGTGAACATTTCTGCATGGTTACTTTATAAAGTCCAGCCAGAAATAAAAAAGTTATTGACTGGAGAAAAAAACAACAACTTGTTTTACCTCTGACCTCTTAGTATGCCCTTGATCTTGGAGGTACCGACCTGGGTCTAGCGTGCACCACATCGTTTCATGATGGTTAACATTTCTGCCAAGTAATTTCACAATCTATCCAGGAATAAGAAAGTTATTGACTGAACACTAAAAAAAGGCCCCTTTTTGTCCTTTGACCTCTTAGTACGACCTTGACATTTGAGATACCAACTTGCGTCATGCACGCAACCATCGTCTCATGGTGGTTAACATTTCTGCCAAGTAATTTCGATATCCATCTGAAAATAAGAAAGTCATTGACAGAACACAAAACGTCCCCTTTTTTACCTTTAACCTCTATGTATGACCTTGAACTTTCAGGTACCAAACTGGGTCATGCATGCAACACATCATCTCATGGTGGTTAACATTTCTGCCAAGCAATTTCAAAATCCGTCTTAAAAATAAGAAAGTTATTGACCGAACACGAAAAAATGCCCCTTTTTGACCTTTGACCTCTATGTATGACCTTGACATTTGTGGTACCAAACTGAATCATGCGTGCAACACATCGACTCATAAAAGTTAACATTTTTGCCAAGTAACTTCAAATTCTATTTAAAAATAAGCAAGTTACTGACAAAACCCGAAAAAGGCCCATTTTTTACCTTTGACCTCTAAGTATGACCTTGACCTGTGAGGTACCAACCTGGGTCATGCACGCAACACATCGTCTTATATTGGTTAACATTTCTGCCAAGTGATTTAAAAATCCATCTCAAAATAAGAAAGTTATTGACCAAACACGAAAAAAGCTCCCTTTTTGACCTTTGACCTCTAAGTATGACCTTGACCTTTAGGGTACCGATCTGCCTCATGCGCACCACACATCGTCTCATGGTTGTTAATATTTATGCCAAGTAGTTTTAAAATCCATCTCAAAATAAGAAAGTTATTGACCAAACACAAGAAGGCCCCTTTTTTATCTTTGACCTCTAAGTATGACCTTGACCTTTGAGGTACTGACCTGCCTCATGCGCACCACACATCGTCTCATGGTTGTTAATATTTCTGCCAAGTAATTTTAAAATACATCTGAAAATAAGAAAGTTATTGACCGAACACGATTTGCCCATACATATATACATACCGACAAACTTCCAAGGGAGATAATTCAAAAAGTATAAATGCGAGAGTTATAGTTCTTGCGCACTGCACGTCGTCTAATGCTGATTAATATTTATATGAAGTTTGTAGCTTGAACGGTTTGAAAGTTATAGAGCGGACACGAATGTGTGACAGACGGACAGATGGACAGACAGACAGACGCCCGGGGGAAAACAATATGTCTCTTCGAAAAACATTTTTTTCGGGGGAGACATAATAACTTGGTAGGTTTGTAAAGGCAACTCCCACAGACTTCTACAGATATATCAATAGCCAGAAGAAAGATAGGCAAGGTATCCCGCCCCTTAATAAAAGAGGAGGGAACGGGGTTGTGGAATCATACTCTGAAAGGGCAGAGGAATTTGTTGGTCAATTCAATGATGCATTTAATAAAACTGAGTTCAACGAGGTTCCATTGACTGGAAGATCGGCCCCTTCATGGAAAACATTGTTGTATCCTCGGCGGGAGTGATCAAGCTACTTAAAGGCTTGAACCCGTCTAAAGCTTTAGGGCCTGATGAGCTTCATCCTAGAGTCCTGAAGGAACTAGCAAACGAGTTAGGTCCAGTTTTTATCCCCTCGCAACAACGTTGCGAATGGGGATATAGCATCGGTGCCGTGCGTCCGTGTGTTAGCGTGTGTGTCTGTGTGTCTGTGTTTCTGTGTGTGTGTCTGTCCGGAACCTTGTGAGCAGAATAGAAGACACAGTATTCATCGTAGAAGCATCAAACCTTCCACAAATGTTCACCATGTACAGAGGATGAACCCTATTGAATTTCAAGGTCAGGGGTCAAAGGTCAAGGTCACAATGGACTTGACCTTGAAAACCTTGTGAGCAGGATAGAAGACACAGTATTCATCGTAGAAGCATCAAACCTTCCACAAATGTTCACCATGTACAGAGGATGAACCCTATTGAATTTCAAGGTCAAAGGTCAAGGTCACAATGGACTTGACCTTGAAAACCTTGTGAGCAGGACAGAAGACACAGTATTCATCGTAGAAGCATCAAACCTTCCACAAATGTTCACCATGTACAGAGGATGAACCCTATTGAATTTCAAGGTCAGGGGTCAAAGGTCAAGGTCACAATGGACTTGACCTTGAAAACCTTGTGAGCAGGATAGACGACACAGTATTCATCGTAGAAGCATCAAACCTTCCACAAATGTTCACCATGTACAGAGGATGAACCCTATTGAATTTCAAGGTCAGGGGTCAAAGGTCAACGTCACAATGGACTTGACCTTGAAAACCTTGTGAGCAGGATAGAAGACACAGTATTCATCGTAGAAGCATCAAACCTTCCACAAATGTTCACCATGTACAGAGGATGAACCCTATTGAATTTCAAGGTCAGGGGTCAAAGGTCAAGGTCACAATGGACTTGACCTTGAAAACCTTGTGAGCAGGATAGACGACACAGTATTCATCGTAGAAGCATCAAACCTTCCACAAATGTTCACCATGTACAGAGGATGAACCCTATTGAATTTCAAGGTCAGGGGTCAAAGGTCAAGGTCACAATGGTCTAACATATTCAGATTGGATTTTCATGTTAATGAATGGTATGCAGTTGCGAGGGGATGCTACGCTTGCGTTGCCTTGTTGCTTATCTTTTCCAACATTCTCTCGATACGGGTGAAATTCCCAAAGACAGGCTCCTAGCGAACATCTGTCCACTTTTCAAAAAAGGAGACAGGGCTCTTGCTCGTAATTATCACCCGGTGTCCCTGACATGTGTACTATGTAAATTGCTTGAACACATAGTCTGCTCAAACATCATGGCCCACTTGGATGAACATTAACTTTTGTCAGACAGACAACATGCATTTCGGAAAAGGCATAGTTTTGAAACTCAGTTGAGCACGGTTATTAATGAGTGGGCAAAAATCTTGGACAAAGGGGGCTGGTGGACACATTTATTCTGGATTTCAAGAAGGCTTTTGACACCCCTCCTCATGAACTACTTAAATCCAAATTATTTGGTTATGGAATTGGAGGGAAGACTCTCAAATG
This sequence comes from Lucinisca nassula, assembly GCA_963580285.1. Lineage (NCBI taxonomy): Eukaryota > Metazoa > Mollusca > Bivalvia > Lucinida > Lucinidae > Lucinisca > Lucinisca nassula. The sequence goes on along the minus strand of OY757013.1, from coordinate 5,565,356 downwards.
GATAGATTCCTTCCTTTGCTACAGAAAACAGCGTGTTTTTGTTAATGGTGAATCTTCAGTATGGGCGTCAGTTTTATCTGGGGTCCCCTAGGGGACTGTTCTTGGTCCGCTGCTATTATCCCTGTACATCAATGATATTTCCACTGACATTGACTCAGAAATAAGACTGTTCGCAGACGAATGTGTTTGCTATCGGGAAATCAGAGATACTGAGGACTCAGTGAAACTTCAGAAGGATATAGATAGATTAGGATGTTGGGTCCGAAAATGGGGCATGAGATTTCAGCCCGTTAAATGCAATATTGTGCAGATAACTAGGAAGAGAATAAATAAAACTTAGGCTTCTTACACCTTAGAGGGAACGGTCCTCGAAAATGTTTATTCCATTAAATACCTTGGTGTGACAACCACTCACGATTTGAGATGGAATACACACATTAGCAATATGTGTACAAAGGCGAATATAACACTTGGTTTCCTGAGGCGAAATCTTCATCATTGTCCCCAGGATGTGAAAGAGACACCATATAGGGGACTTGTCCGCCCAATCTTGGAATATGGAAGTTGCATCTGGGTCCCAAGTGGATTGGTCCTTAATGATGAAATTGAAAAGTTCAGAATAGAGCTGCTAGATTTGTAACAAGCAATTACTGCTTTGAAACTGGGAGCATGACTGGAATTCTAGGGAAATTAAGATGGGAGTTTATTTGTTTGTTTGATTTGAGGTTTAACGTCCCCGTCAACACTGTAAAGGTCATTTTGGAGACGTTGCTTCCAATTTTGTGGGACTTTTACCCGACATTGAGATGAAATGACATCTCAAGCCCTGTCGCCCAATGAAACCAATATGGTTTATTAGCATGGACCTTAGAGGGAACGCACCGCGGTTCCTGGACAGGCTTAGATCCTCTAAGCGGTTTACCAGTACTAGTGTGGGTGTCGGATTCAGCTCTGCGTGGAAGCATCAAGCAGCCCATATATTTCTTCAAGCCCCTATGGGCGGGGGCGCTAAGATGGGAGTCTCTCAAGAAAAAGGAGAAGAGACAGTAGGCTCAAACTCTTTATACAAAGGTCTAAAAGGTGCGGCCAGCATTCCAACGGATGACCTTGTTCTCCCAGGTAGGCACTGTAGAAAGCACCATGCGATGACGTTTCAGAGCCTTTCTGCAAGAACTGACATTTATAAAGAATCGTTCTTACCCCCGAACCATTAGAGATTGGAACGCCCTTCCCGATTCGATTATTTCGACGGCTGAAGGTGCTGAGGATTGTGTAGCTAAGTTTACCTCTTTGGTTAGAGCTAGAGACTAACTTCCCATATCACAGGTCCTGGTGTATGAATGTCATTTGACGTGTCACCAATAACAATTCTGATTCTGATTGCATATACAAGTTAACGTAAGCAAGAGTTTCGACAGTAGCATTCAAGTTCAACGGAAAATAGTCACTTTATCGTTTGTTACTGGATTCATTTTTTATTCAATTTTTGGGGTTTACGGAAGTGTTCATTATTTTATTCTTATTGTCGAAGTTAACCTCTTACCAGCGCTGCAACGCAGGCAACAATATGGGTTCTCCGGAATAAATAAGAGCCTGTAACAAATATATTCAAACAATATATTTATTGATCAAATAATCCAATTATATGTGAGATGTGATGATACATGAATTGTTCAATACAATTACATGAAGTAGTTTAGGTCGTATTACCAAAGCGTTAATCCAAAATCGTAAATCCATAGACAAAATGCGCAAATATCAATGTTCGGATCAACAGACATGGACTCCAGAAGAGTGTAATCAGGCGTCCGCGGATATTAAGCATTACTTGGTAAGCAAGCTTCGCCCACCATGCCCATCGACCCGAACGAAGAAAAGGTGTAAATGCCGGGAAGGGTATGTCCGAGATTATGGAAGTCTTCCTATGGCTTTGCATTGGCAAACATATCAGAAATAATTCTGGAAATGGCCACATTGTACGGATCCACAAGATCATGGTGCCTCCCATAAAACTTCTTTAGTGTTGATACCAGTTTGGTTTTTTGATACCCCTGGCATAACAGCCTGGTAGTGAGCACCTTCCCACGTTCCATAAAGTTCTGATACTTTGAACAGAGTCTAGCATAACGGATTAACTGTGAAACGTAAACTCCATATGCTGGTGCAGACGGGATATTACTGCTCAGGAAGGGAAAGTTATCAATGGGAAAATTGAAGTCAACTCGTTTATCGTACAGCCTAGTAGTAAGCTTCCCGTTGTCAATATAGAGATAACAATCCAAGTATGAGGAGGAGGTTGCAGTCTCTGTTGTTTCCTTAAGTTCAAGTTCACGTGGATAGATGAATTCCAAGTACTCTGCAAATTTAGCATTTTTCAGAGACAATAAATCATCTATATATCTGTGTGTGAAATTGAATTGTTGTGCAAGGCGTTTCTTGCCTGCTTTGAGGAAACATTGTGCAAACTCCGCCTCATAGGAGTACAAGAACAAGTCGGCAAGCAATGGGGCACAATTAGTACCCATTGGTATGCCAATTGTTTGCTCAAATAATAGGCCACTGAACTCCACGAAAATATTGTCAATTAGATATTCCAGCATCCTTATGACATCTGCATCAGTGTACTTTTGTGGTGCATTAGAGTGATCTCGAACGAAGTATGTGTCTTTGTAGCCAAGGACAACATATTGGTAGCGACGGTTACCATTCTTGCGGAAAAATCATTGATTTATGATTTACTTGAGTTTAGATTTCAATTTATCATGAGGAATAGTTGTGTAGAGCGTTGAGAAATCGAAAGATTTTATGCTGTTTACTGAGAAAAGACTGTGACTGAAGCTGTTTTAGAAGCTCTTTGGAGTTTTTCAAGATCCACATCTGATTCACACCACTCCTGGCATATGCAGTGTCACAATATTTCTGAAGGCCATCTTTAACTGCAGTAAGGATTCGTGTTAGGATCTGTGAAAGAGGCTTGGTTGAGCACTTAGCTGAACCCGCGATATATCTCTGCTTTTACGGATTCTTGTGAAGCTTAGGAATCCAGTACAACTTTGGAAGTTCCATATCTTCCTCTGGGAGGGAAATTCCAAACGAAAGCATCACCGATTGGTGGTTTCGCAGAATTTCATCTTTAGACAAAGAAAAAAGATTATATGTTGGGTTGCCTGTCATAGTGCTCAAACCAAGCTCTTCTTTTAAGCAATTTATATAGTGTGTTTTGCAAACAAACACAATGTTGTTAGATGCCTTGTCAGCTGGAACAACGACAAACTTCTGATGGATTTCAGCTAACTCAGCAGCAATATCTGGATTATCAAACACCGAATAATGTCGGCGAGACATGGTTCTGCTGATTACTATTATACGTCTGTTTACCAAGGCCATTACTGATTTTACCCATTCGGAGAGGTTGTCAACCTCCGCATCCTCTTTCCTAGCCCAGCGCCGTGCATACTCTTCAACAGAATCCAAAATTAATTTGGAATTCTGTTTCCAAGTAAAAGACTTTGGTTCTCTGTATTTGGGGCCTTTTGAAAGAATGTCTCGAAGTTTGTCATTTCTAACAATATTGAGGTCTCCTGTAATGATGTGACCTGCTGGATTGTAACAAAAATCTGAGACATTACATGAACATTCGGAGGGGTTTTGGGCAATGGTCTCGATGAAACGATTTTAAACTCATTAATGAAAATGGTATAAAGCAAAACATACCTGTAACAAATATATTCAAACAATATATTTATTGATGAAATAATCCAATTATATGTGAGATGTGTTGATAAATGAATTGTTCAATACAATTACATAAAACGATGTGAATACAAGATGATAATCTACAGTACTTAAATCTACCGACTACGGGACTAAAGATTACCACGACGGGACCACAGAGTTAAGGACCACGGGACTACCTTAGGGGATATTAACATAATGGGGCTCACATATAGGATAAGTCAGGGGCATGTTTTGGGAAAATAAGACAAGACCAAAGTAGCCTATGACATATTTCCTCCCTTTGGAGAATGTCGTCCCGACATTTATCAAATATAGCGGTATGCTACAAAATAATGAAAAATATACTTGAAAATGTATATCAAATGCAGGTAGATGTAACGACCGTGACATCTTTGTTAATGTCTTGGGGAATATATGATAACAGCATACGTCAGAAAAGATGAATATTTAACTACAGTCTAACTTCAATGGCTCGAACACCTTTGGGACCTCGAAAATCTGTTCGAGACAGGGGTAGTTCGAGCCAATGAGATTACTGTCAGGAGGCATAACGAGATATTTTTAGACATCTTTTCGGTGTTCTATGATAAAAATGTATGCGGTGTGTATTCATTAGAATCGCCTCATCGAGGCGATTCTAATGAGTACACACAGCATACATTTGCAAGATAAAAGACTAAACTCTCCTTAATTATCCCCCACTATTTCTTATGTAGAAGATTTCGCAAGGGGCTCAAGAATGAGTTCGACACATCTATGGTAAACGAGCCATCGGTGTTCGAGCCATCGAAGTTCTACTGTACAATACGGTTTCTGTAGACCTTAATGTCTTTTCAGTTATGCATGATAACAGCGTGTTCTGAAAATGAAAACATGTAATATATGTTATGAAGTTACAACCTGCAATAAAATATTGATGATGAGCTAAAACAATTGAGTACGAAGGCTTAACATGTCACACAGATATCTTGCAGCAAACCCGTCATGTAAAGTAGGTCTGAAAATTAAAGTGCATTTCAAGCTGAAAATCAGACTGCACTTCATAAGGTCCTCTTTACACACGAAAATGTAATGCGCTGAAAGATTGACAATCCCCAGAACATCTTATTCGCTGCAAAGTATGACTGAAAAATAGTAGTAAAGCGATGGTCAGGAGGTTCTCTGTAAATCAAGGACACCTGGAACAGCCTTCATAATATAAAAATACAAGTATTCATGTATGATAACATACATATAGATGATTTCAGGCAATCATATGATGTTACGTGGTCGCCTGAAACAATAGAAACTTTAAAACTATGAAGAAATATAGGATGATTTTAGCTCCATGGCGCTTGTTTGAAATGCTGTCTTCTTGTAGAATAGCTGCAATTAGAGTTGCTAAAAATTTTAAAACAACATCAAAAGTTTTAGGGTATTAGACTCTGCTGGATATACCTAACCAAAGCTAAAATGAAGCAGAAATACATTAATCATATGCATTTCTTTGTCAAAGGATTTGAATTGCGAAATATTATCAATTTCTTGAAAAAATAAGCAATTATTAAAAACCCAAATAACATGCTGAGGAATACCATAATGAAACAAAGCGTGCTCATCTAAATTAACATAAGGCTTAGACATGAGGCTGAAATGAAATGGATTAAATCTTTACAGACCCCTTTTCTATTGGGATTTAATGACAACATTTATCATGAGGGTAATATTTCCAGATTGCCGGACTTTGATATTTTCTCGCTCCTGGAATGTCGAAAACGCAGAACTAGATCTCACGGCACCAGCAAAAATGGTAACTTTAAACGTATATTACGTGCTTTTAAACGAAACAATACTAGACTGAAGTGACTGTCAATTATATTATTAAATCATGGACGCCACTCTATGCTTTCATTTCTAAGTTCATTACCCGTTTCTGTTTTACGTCTTCTGGACACCGAGGGGAATAAATTCTGCTATAGTTCTAATCAGTTATATGATGTGGCTCTCTTAACTAGAGGCTATAGTCAGCATACTCTCCGTCCTTACATTGATTCTGAAATTAATCATAAACGCCATTTCTTCAAAATATCCTTCATTAATAAGGGTATTGATTTTATAGATTTGCCCAGTATTTTCCGTGAGAGCTCGGTGCTTGCTTCCATTCCTGCTTATAATATACTAAAACACCTATAATTTGCTATAAATATAACAAACCTGTTAGATCTATCATTTTTAATTTCAATAAACTTGTTTCAGATCTTGATATTGATACTGATACTCCTGATTCATGTGATTGTAAAAACTCAGTGTATTGCTATCCTGCTGCTGGTCATGTAATTACTGGCAATTTGAAAATTATTCCTGATTCTACGACAAGGAATATAATTTCTAAAGGACCGAAACATCGGTTTCCTTCTAAAACTGATTTCTGTAAATGTAGAGATGAAATCGCTGCTGCCTTGAATGAATTCGGTAATCGATTGTGTAAGCGAGAGTATGTTGAGCATAAAGCCCTTAAGGACTGGAATCTTAGCATTTTAAAACTAGTGAATAAACGCATTTCTTTCTATTCTAAAAATACTAACTTATTACCTCCTAAGCATAAGACGTCTTTACGTCATCTGAAACTAGGTATTCAAGAATATTTATAAGAAGTTTGTTTTGGTCCCTGCAGACAATGTCGCAAACAACGTCGTCGTTGTGTGACGGCTCCACTATGTTAACACGCTTAAGCAGGACCTTGGTGGTACTAAGGCCTATGAACTTCAGCCTTTAGCTGAAGAGAGAGCTATAGTAGATGAACATATTTGTCATTCAGCCACCAAGTTTGCCGTGTGTGTTACCGAAGGCCAAGACAAGCTTCCTACGCTATACTGGTTACCAAAAGTTCATAAAAGACCTTACAAAGCACGGTTAAATGCAAATGCTAGCTCTTGCACTACCACTGAACTTTCTAAATTATTAACTTCCTGTCTTACTGCTATTAAAACGCATGTGATTAAATATTGTGATAAAGTCTTTGAAAGATCAGGAAGAAACCTGTTTTGGTCTATAAAAAAATCGAATGAGGTTTTAAATAAATTGAAATCCAGACGTTTTCGTGCTTCAAAGTAGAAGTAAAACAAAGATCAGGAATCGATTCAATTAACTTACTCCACCCATCAAAGACACCAAAGGGAAAGAAACACAAACATTAAGCGACCAGACCATAATGGAAACCTAAACAAAGGGAGGCCATATGGACAGTTACTTTCCCATAAAATGGCCATATGGCCATCCAAAATAAAAAGACACAAGTGATACACACAGTAAGTAACAAAGAACAACATAAATAAATCGCCACAGAAGAACCGCCTTGGAACGGTCAGTGGAAAGATTTCCACTCAAGTCTGTCTACTTACGATTTTTCCACTCTTTACACTTCACTTCCTCATAATCTTATTAAAGAAAAGATTAATGATTTAATTGAATGGGCTTTTCACAGAGAGTATTCTCTCTATCTTGCATGTAATGTCAGAAATGCATTTTTCACTTCTAAAGAGCATAAGAATTATACACTTTGGTCATGTCAGAAAGTGTGTGGTGCCCTCACTTTTCTACTTGACAATATTTGTATTAGATTCGGTACTAAGTTATTAAGACAAATTGTGGGTATTCCGATGGGTACGAATTGCGCACCGCTTGTGGCTAATCTGTTCTTGTATTGTTATGAAAGAGACGTCATGTTGTCGCTTTCCATTGATAGCCAATCTGAAATTATTGAAGCTTTTAGCTCCACTTCTAGATATTTAGATGATTTATTAAATATTGATAATACATATTTCGATGGTTTGATCAGTCAGATTTACCCCCCCCCCACCCCAGAACTTCAGTTTAATAAAGCAAATTCTTCTGATACCGAGGCCCCGTTTTTGGATTTACATCTATCTATTGTAGATGGGTTTGGTTCGTGCAAAATTTATAATAAACGCGATGACTTTGATTTTGAGATTGTAAATTTTCCTTTTTTGGATGGTGATGTTCCTCGTGCGCCATCCTATTGCGTTTATATTTCGCAATTAATTCGATTTGCTAGAGTGTGTAATCATGTAACTGACTTCAACACTCGTAATAAATTATTAACGGCTAAACTTCTCAATCAGGGATATCGGTACCATAAACTACGCAAAGCCTTTTCAAAATTTTATAGACGCCATTCTGATTTAATTTCAAAATTCAATATTGGACTTAAATCTCTTCTGCAACAAGGTCTATCGGAACCCGAATTTTATGGTGACTTAGTATATAAATTCAGAAAAATATATAACCGCAATGACTTCAGCACCCTATTTCGTAAAATCGTTCTTCGATATAAAAAGATTGGGTACAACTTGGATGTTATACGACAGACTGCATGCATGGTAGTTAACCCAATCACGGTTGGCAACTTTGCTTCCCTCTTTAATTGCACGCCGGTGGGTCAGGCCTCAGATTCTATGACGGTTCCAGCGTAAAGGCTTATTGAGAATTAGAGAGATCTAATTCAAGTTAATGTTGGTTGGTGCCTGATGCTCTGTCTCTGGTCGGGCCCATCGGAGTCTAACTGTTGGTTTTCTTTTGCTCCAGCATTTCAGTGGTTTCTTGCTGTCGAGTCCTCGCGGTTGTCTCACCTCTGTGGTTCTTTGATTATTTGTGTTCACGGAGATGTTGCACTGATGAGTTAGGAGGCCTTCATGCGGACTGAACAAATTATTTGTCTAAATCGCGACGGAAGTAAGGGCGAGAATTGTGGCCACGTAAAATCGATTTAAGCCCCCCTCCCCCCCCCCCCCGCCAGTGGAAATCTTTCCACTGGCCGTTCCAAGGCGGTTCTTCTGTGGCGGTTTATATATGTTGTTGTTTGTTACTTACTGTGTTTATCACTTGTGTCTTTTTATTTTGGATGGCCATATGGCCATTTTGTGGGAAAGTAACTGTCCTTATGGCCTCCCGTTGTTTAGGTTTCCCTTATGGTGTGGTCGGTTCATGTTTGTGTTTCTTTCCCTTTGGTGTCTTTGATGGGTGGAGTAAGTTAATTGTATCGATTCCTGATCTTTGTTTTACTTCTACTTTAGATAAAATCTTACCGTACATGCCTGAAAATAAAATTGATAAAAATGAAAACAATGAATGACATGTTAAATGAGAATGAAAATTTACACACTGTCACACTGAAAACACAAGCACATGCTACCTATTTAGGTTGAGGTACACTGGGATGGAGCTGTCCAAGAACCCAGTCATTTGACTGCATCCACGTGGGCTTTCGTCTAGCACGAATAGGATGTGGGTGTCTATCATCACAGCTTGTGCTTGACGACACAGACCCCTGTGAAACGTAAGACTCCCGGGTACGGGATAAAAGACCAGGCTCTCTTGATTTGCGCCGCATCGGAATTCTGTACCGCCTTATCTCATCAGTTGCCGAGCAGCCACCACTACTGTCAGAAACACCTCCGTCATATGCTGCCTCAGACCCCGGATCTGAAGATAGAACCGACATGGCATCGACGGATGGCATTTCCTCTACTAGGGTGGCTGCCAGATCTTCTGTTGTTTTTGCTCTTTCTTCTTTGTCGTCTTGATCAAGACGCGGAAGACCCATGAACGGCAACAGAAAATTCCGATTCAATAGCCTCGTCTTGGACATCGAACCTTCCCGTTTCACCTTTTACACAGGAATGTCGTCGTTCGGCTGGTCAATGACTATGTATGAGTCCTTTTCCCTCCGATCGGCCAGTTTGCACCTGCCTCTAACGCCTGCATTCTTGACTAGCACCCGATCGCCTGGCTCCAAGACCGAACTTCTGGCTTTCAAATCATAGTTTAGCTGGTGGTTTGCCGCAGCCTTCTTGGAAAATTTTCGTGCTTTATGGTAGGCAAAACTGAGGCGATCCCTTAATGTCCTTACGTACTCAGTCAGAGTCGTAGAGCTCAAAGAATCTGAGTTAAGCCCCAGAAAAACATCAATCGCCAATCTGGGGTGGCGCCAAAACATAAGAAAATAAGGCGAATACCGGTGCTATCATGGAATGAAGCGTTGTAGGCATGGACAAGAGTGGGGACATGTACCTTCCAATTACTTTTCCTACAGTCCTCGAGAGTGTCCAGCATTTGGATCAAGGTTTCTATGACGGTTCCAACGTAAAGGCTTATTGAGAATTAGAGAGATCTAATTCAAGGTAATATGGGCTGGGGCCTGATGCTCTGCCTCTGGTCGGGCCCATCGGAGTCTAACTGTTGGTTTTCTTTTGATCCAGCATTTCAGTGGTTTCTTGCTGTCGAGTCCTCACCATTGTCTCACCTCTGTGGTTCTTTGATTATTTGTGTTCAAGGAGGTGCTGCACTGATGAGTTAGGATGCCTTCATGCGGACTGAACAAATTATTTGTCTTAATCGCGACGGAAATAAGGGCGAGGATTGTGGCCACGTAAAATCGATTTAAGCCCCACAGTGGAAATCTCCTAGGCGGTTCTTCTGTGGCGATTTATTTATGTTGTTGTTTGTTACTTGTGTCTTTTTATTTTGGATGGCCATATGGCCATTTTGTGGGAAAGTAACTGTCTTTATGGCCTTCCTTTGTTGAGGTTTCCATTATGGTCTGGTCGCTTCATGTTTGTGTTTCTTTCCCTTTGGTGTCTTTGATGGGTGGAGTAAGTTAATTGTATCGATTCCTGATCTTTGTTTTACTTCTACGTTGACAACCCATCGGCGTCTGCATTCTTCAAGCCACTCCTGTATTTGATGCTGAAGTTGTAGTTGCTCAGAGAGGCTACCCAGCGATGTCCGGTGGCGTCAAGTTTGGCTGTGGTGAGAATATACGTGAGGGGGTTATTATCGGTAATAACCTCAAACGTATTACCAAAAAGGTAGTCGTGAAATTTCTTAGTCACAGACCACTTTAACGCCAGGAACTCAAGTTTGTGCACTGGATAATTCTTCTCTGAGGCCTTCAAGCTTGGCTGGCATACGCTATTACTCTATCAGCCCCATCTGGAGCTTGATAAAGTACTGCTCCCAGACCGTTTGTGGAAGCATCGGTGTGCACCTAGAAAGGTACGCTGTAATTAGCATATGCCAATACAGGAGGGTTTGTAAGACTGTCAATAATTGCCTCAAAACTGGCTTGCTGCTCAGATCCCCATTCAAAACGCATCCGCTTACTGCTTGACTTCTTCTTGGTTTATGGATTTGTTACATGGCCTACCAGAAGGTCGTTTAAAGGCCGTGTAACAGCGGCAAATCCCTTCACAAACTTTCTGTAATAGCCAGTGAAGCCCAGGAAGCAGCGGACATCCTTTATACTTTTTGGAATCGGCCATGATTTAACCGCCTCTGTCTTAGCTGGATCAGTATGGATGACCTCCTCAGAAACTACATGACCAAGGTAAGACACTCGGCTTTTAAAAACCTCACACTTCGATGGCTTTAGACGCTCAAACGCAGCCTGCAGTCGTTCCAGGTGCTCTTCGAACGTCGCAGAGAAGATAATGATATCGTCGAGGTATATGAGACAATCTCGTAAGTTGAAATCACCCATACACCTCTCCATCAACCTCTGAAAGGTTGCGGGAGCGTTGCACAATCCAAAAGGCATGCAAGTGCACTCATTAAAGCCGAGTGAACCTACTTGGAAAGCTGTTTTTGCCTTATCAGCCTCCTTCATTTCCACCTGCCAGTAGCCAGATTTCAAGACTAGAGTATAGAAATATTTTGCACCAGCAAGCAAATGGGCGTTCTTGGCTGTCCTCTGATTCAGTTTATAGACAATGCAGAAACGAGTCGTGCCATCCTTCTTGCGAACGATCACTACGTTCGAGCTGAAAGGACTTTTTGAGTTTCTGATAGCACCTACTTCCAGCATCTCCTTTATGTGCTCTCTCACTTCCTGTATCATAGCTGGAGGAATGCGTCTTTACGGCTCTTTGAAAGGGGTCTCGTCCTCCAATTTAATCTCATGTTCTACGAGATTGGTGCAACCAAGATCGGTGGAACTCCTTGAGAAAACGTTGTGCTACTTGCTTAAAAATTCTTGCACTCTCACCCTCTCTTCGACAGAAAGTTAAGCTTCGTCTAAGTCAACTAAGGCACATCTGTATTGCCAGTACTTTGCTGACTGACATGGACAGACTCATCACGTGAACAAGTCCATGAAATGAAGACTTTATATAGAGAAAACTGGGATTTACGGGGGTATACATTATTTTCCTTATTTTTGCTCCAAGACATAGGTTGTGGGTATTCGTTAGAACCGCCTCAATGAGGCGGTTCTAACGAGCACTAAAAACCTATGTTTGCAGTATTTATGGTCTGGTCGCTTAATGTTTGTATTTCTTTCCCTTTGGTGTCTTTTATGGGTGGAGTAAGTTAATTGTATCAATTCCTGATCTTTGTTTTACTTCTACTTTTTATAAGAAAAATATCACGGATTTTCATCAGAAATGTAACCATTTTAGAGATGTGAAAAAATGCACGGGTGTGTTATCGTAATGGATCCGGAGTGTCTCAATCAAACCGAGGAAGGTTATCGTCCTGTGTAATAGAGGGCGAACGCAAAACTTTCACTTCGTGAAGCTGGCAAACATTTGTTCCGGGAGGCATAGTCATGACCTTAGCCGACATATTAAAAACCCTCACTGGCACACGTGCTGTTTTGCCAGGGTTTTGCAATGAAACAATTCTTGGACAGACTCCAACCTTTATGCCTGTATTGTTCTCCAACGGTTCGGTAATGGCCGATTCTACACTGTATGCTTTTCGCACGAAGCAATTAGCATCTCTCACCCCCATAGGTTGCAGGGTCAATTTGTTTGTAAGTTTTACAACCCCTACTTGGTTGTTACAAACAGATGAAAATGCAAGTTGCCAAGCGTCAGGGACTTCTTCATCTTCAGACACTCTATGTTTTAGACAACCAATAATATTAGTGCCTACTATAATTGGCACATTCCTGTTGTACTCTGTAGTAGGTAGAGCCAACAACAATGTGTCAGCGGAAGCTTATGAAAATGGAAGCTTTATTGTGAACTCAATGCAACCTATGTAAGGTAGAGTACGGTCATCCGCAACCTTTACTTCTAAATTAATTTCATCCAAGCTATGTATCATAGGTTTAGGAGAGATATGATCTATAAAACTCTCACTAACTGTTCTTATTGCTGAACCTGTATCAATAAGAGCCATAGCTTCAGTCTGCTCTATAATTATAGGACAAGTGTTTTCCTTTCCGACTAATTTGTCTAGAATGAGCTCTTAAAGGCTACTTAAATTTTTACTATCGCCTTTCATTTGGCCTGCAATGGAGGCTTGCCCTTGTGTTAAGGTTCAGCTCTATTTTCTGACATCTTTGCATCGGGCTTCTTTTTTTGGGTATCCTGTTTTTGTATTGTCTGTTCTTGTTTTCAACAGATTTGCCGCTTTTGGTTCTGGTTTTGTCTTCTCCTTTTCAATTCTTTCTAATCTTTTAGTCAGATCATTATAATATTTAGCTGCTCCTTGTTCCAACTGAAGTGGTTGATGGTGCAGGTTTTCAGATTTCTTCTCTTTTGTATCTTGTCTATCCTTAGTAAATGTAACACTGGAAGAGCTTTTGCTGACTGCTGATTTGTGTCGTTGCAGCTCACGTTCTTCTTCTCTCACATTTCCTCTTAAGATTTCAAAGTCTGTTACTTTGTCAAAGTGAATTTTAGTCGCGATCTTGAGGTCGAGACTATGCATTGATCTCCAGAACTTATCTTTCAGTAAATGATTTTTTTTTCTATCTGGAGCAACTTCTCTTTTCTCTATAGCTCTTTGTAGAATCTCTTCTATCCGTAAGCCCCACATCGTCACGCTTTCATCCTCGTTTTGGCTGGCAGTGAATAATTCCTAAAGGATACTCAAACCACTGGCTACGTTGCCAAAAAAGGCTCTCAAGTTTGGAGATAATTCCCTCGCTAGTAGTCAATGGATCGAGAGAAGCAAGAACTCTTCTTGCTTGTCCCTTCAAGGAATTTCTGATTGCATGTGTGACGATGTAGTCGGGATAAATATTACACTTTAATAAACACTGTGTCTCTGCCCTCCAATCTTCGAAAGAAACTTCATTCTTCGGAGTTAGTTCAGTGCCAGAGAACTGTGTTAAATATGGCTTAATGAAGTGTGTCACAGCCGCACTGGAAGGTTCCTTAACACTCTCTGTAGTAGGTCCCACAGCTTCGTTTTCTTTTAGAACTTCCTCTTCCAGACATTGAAGGTAGCTTTCTTTCTTTTCTAGTTCTTCCACTCTTCTCAATAGTTCTACATGCGGCTCACTGTGCTTGGTTTCAAGTTGCCTTTTTAATCTTTGAAGCATTTTTTTTTCCTTTTTATCTAACTCTAATTCCTTATTTCTCAATTTTTCTTCAAACTGTCTTCTTAATTGTTCCTCTCTTCTAATCATCTGTTCTTCCATAACTCTCTGTAACGTAGCGTCTGTCTTTCTGGCTCTGTCTTCTTCTTCTGCATATCTCATCTGAACCTCCCATTCTCTAGCTTTCTGCTGTTCTGCTTTTCCATGAAAAACGTTTTGTCTTTCATCTTCCATCTCTTGTTAAATAATATCTTCTCTTCTCCTCAGTTCATCTTCCAGAGCGCTTTGTCTTTCAGCTTCTCTGTACTTGCCTCTCCAATGCTGTCTCTCAACATCTTCCTTTTCAAACAAGGTTGTCGATTCTGTCTGTATGTTTCTTTCTCTCCTTATTATATCGTCTTCAATTCTTCTTGTCTGTTGTTCCATTCTAGTCATTCTGTCGTTCCATATTCTATCTTCTCTTTCTTCTTGTAATAATGCCTTTTCCATTTCTGTTGCTTGCTTCTTTAAAGCTTTAAGTCTTTATTTCCCTTCTTTTTCTTCACGGGCCTTTTCCTGTCTTATTTGTAAAGCTTTAAGTCTTCTTTCCATCTCCATCTCCCCTCTTTGTCTTTGCACTCTCTCTTCCTCTATTATTCTTTGTTGCCTCTATTCTGACCCTGTAATATCGTTCTTCTCTTTCATAAGAAAGTTCATCGTCATCTTCGTTACGTGCCATATCCGTGACGACATGTATACGTGATTCCAGACTTCTACAGCTGGTGTCTGGGAATGTGTGGCGGCCGTAAAACTTCTCCCTGCCCAACATCATAGAGTAGCTTATATTTTCTTGTCCTTTGGGGTCATTGATTCCATTGTGGAATTTTGAAAAATATTTGAGGGTCACTGATGAGGCCTAATTGGCCGAAACTAGCTAGTCTGGCCCAGAAAACATGTACACTTCATATTTTCCAGTTCTGTGGTGTATTCATTGCTTCCAAAGGATAACCTTTTTATAGAACATATTCTAGAGTGTTCAAATCTTCAGGACTTCTGTCTCTATCCAAGAGAAGTGTTTGATTACTTAGTGGTCGCTGTCTACTCACTAATCCTGGTTCTTGATGTCTACCTCCTCTTTCTGTAAACGTGTCCTTATTTCCGAAGTTGGTACGAGGTTTTAGCTCAAGTGATAGCCTATCACAATCTTCCTCCTCTGTAGGCACATCTCTAGTCTGTCTGTCTGTTTCTGCATCTCCTATGCGGCTTCTATCCATCTCCCTTCGACTGACTCTGTGATCTGCTGTTTCTGTCACAAAAAGGTCTTCTGACAACTGACTATTTGTATCATCAATGGGAAAGAGGCTGTCATCGTGAAAAGATAGCCGATCTGCGTAATCAAGCTTATCTGTCTTTTCTGATCCTGATACTCTTGCATCTTCTCTCTGAACAAACAGGCGGGGCTCTAATTCTATTGATGCTCTGTCTTGGTTGTCGTCTCTTCTATGTTGAGCTTCAGTTGCTCTTTGCCTTGAAAGACGTTCTCTCTGGTTCTGTATCTCTTCTAGTAATCTTCTTCTTTCATTGTCTTCTGTTATTCTTTCTCTTGCGCGATAGCGTAACTGTCTATCTGTTATTTCCTCCATTGTAATATAATGTGTGATCGCTATATAGCTAATAAGATCACATAGAGCCCCACAACTGTCCTATCAACTGCACTGCTTTGCAGTACAAAGAAATTGGCTAAATACCAGTGTTATAAACAGATCAGCCTGTAGAAAAAGTGCAGCCTACTCTACAGTAGGGAAGTCAATACTCTGAAACAAGAGTATAGGCTCACAACTAGTAAGTCTGCACAAGATATAGTAGAAAGATGGACTCAATAGCAAATCACCGTTCAGATTAGAGACTGGCCCCTCAAAGTGAAAATCGGCGTATAGCCTAAGCAGGGAGGGTAAACATATAAAATCATAAACCATCAAACAATTCAAAACGAAAGCAATACCTTTTTCTATAGTGAGCAGGTATGGTCACTGAAACAATTAATCCTCTGATCAGTGTCAACGTGAAACACGTATCTCCGATCCGTAATTAAACGGTTATATCGTTTCAAGCACTCTGTGCACCGTTGAGACACCTCACTGAAACAACAATCACAATAACAACACCTCACGAAATACAAAATAACTCCACTTAGAGTGACTAAGTGCGATATTTGACCAAAATAGAAGAGGAGGCAATGGTCAGGAATCGATACAATCAACCCAGAGCTCCCATCAGAGACACCAAAGGGAAAGACACACACACATGAAACAACAGACCCTAATGGAAACACCAACAGCGGAAAGCCAAAAGGACAGTTACTTTCCCACAAAATGGCCAATAGGCTATCCAAAATAAAATAACATAAGCGACACAAACACCCAAAGACAAACCATAACAAAAATAAACCGCGACAGAAGAACCGCATTGGAACGGTCAGCGGAAACGAATTCCACTGGGGGGAGGGCTGTTTAAATCGATTTTATGTGGTCACTTCCGTCGCGATTAGACAAATAATTTGTTCAGTCCGCATGAAGGCCTCCTAACTCATCAGTGCCACATCTCCGTGAACACAAATAATCAAACAACCACAGAGGTGAGACAACGGTGAGGACTCGACAGCAAGAAACCACTGAAATGCTAGAGCAAAAGAATACCAAGGGTTAGACTCCGATGGAGCCGACCAGAGACAGAGCCTCATTTTTGTTTGTTCTTTTCCTAGTTATCCGCATGATATTGCATTTAACTGGCTGAAATCTCATACCCCATTTCTAGCCCAACACCATAATCTATCAATATCCCTCTGAAGATTCAGTGAGTCCTCTGCGTTTTTAAATTCACGATAACAAACGCAGTCATCTGCGAACAGTGTTATTTCGTAATCAATGTCAGCAGAAATGTCATTTATGTACAATGGAAACAACTATGGACCCAGAACAGTCCCTTTTGGGACACCAGACAAAAACTGGAGCCCACCTTGAAGTTTCCCCATTTACAACAACTCCTTGTTTTCTGTAGCAAAGGAAGGAATCTATCCATTTTAGGGTATTTCCACCAATGTCATAACGATATAGGTTGCGTTTTAGCAGTTCATGAGGTGGTGTATCAGAAGCTGTTTCAAAATACAGGATAAATGTATCCACCTGTCCTCCTTTGTCCAAGATTTTTACCCAATCACTTATTACTGTAGTCAACTGAGTTTCCTAAATGCATGCTGTCTGTCAGACAAAAGTTGATGTCATTCAAGTGAGCCATAATATTTGAGCAAACAATATGCTTAAGCAACTGTTTTGGTCTATAAAAATTCTAATGAAGTTTTAAATAAATTGAAATTCAGACGTTTTCGTGCTTCAAGTCTGTCTACTTATGAATGATTTTTTCCACCCTTTACACTGCATTTCCTCATAATCTTATAAAAGAAAAACTTGAGTCTAACTGTTGGTTTTCTTTTGCTCTAGCATTTCAGTGGTTTCTTGCTGTCGAGTCCTCACCGTTGTTTCATCTCTGTGGTTGTTTGATTGTTTTTGTGTTCACGGAGATGTTGCACTGATGAGTTAGGAGGCCTTTATGCGGACTGAAAAAATTATTTGTCTAAATCGCGACGGAAGTAAGGGCGATGATTGTGGCCACGTGGGGTCGTTTAGCCCTCTCCCCGGTGGAATTCGTTTCACTGACCGTTCCAAGGCGGTTCTTCTGTCGCGTTTTTTTGTCATGGTTTGTCTTTGAGTATCTTGACTGTTTGTGTCGCTTATATTATTTTAATTTGGATTGCCAATTGGCCATTTTGTAGGAAAGTAACTGTCCTTTTGGCTTTCTTCTGTCGATGTTTCCGTTAGGGTATGTTGTTTCATGTTTGTGTTTCTTTCCCTTGGTGTCTCTGATGGGAGCTATGGATTAATTGCATCGATTCCTGATCATTGCCTTCACTTCTATTTTACAAAATTTTTAGACGCCATTCTGATTTAATTTCAGAATTCAATGTTGGACTTAAATCTTTTCTGCAACAAGGTCTATCGGAACCCGAATTTTATGATGACTTAATATATAAGTTCAGTAAAATATATAATTGCAATGACTTCAGTACCCAATTTCGTAAAATCGTTCTTCGATATAAAAAGATTGGATACAACATAAATGTTATACGACAGACTGCATGCATGGTAGTTAACCCAATCACTGTTGACAACTTTGCTTCCCTCTTTAATTGCACGCCGGTGGGTCAGGCCTTAGATTCTATGACGGTTCCAGCGTAAAGGCTTACTGAGAATTAGAGAGAACCTAATTTTATGTAATGTTGGTTGGTGCCCGATGCTCTGTCTCTGGTTGGGCCCATCGGAGTCTAACTGTTGGTTTTCTTTTATTCCAGTATTTCACGTGGTATCTTGCTGTTGAGCTCTCACCGTTGTTTCTTATCTGTGGTTGATTGATATTTGTGTTCACGGAGATATTGCACTGAAAGTTAGGAGGCCTTCAAATTATTTGTCTAAATCCCGACGGAAGTAAGGGCGAGGATTGTGGCCACGTAAAATCGATTTAAGACCCCCAGCCCCCACCCACCCCCAGTGGAAATCTTTCCACTGACCGTTCCAAGGCGGTTCTTCTGTGGCGGTTTATTTATGTTGTTGTTTGTTTCTTACTGTGTGAATCACTTGTGTCTTTTTTATTTTGGATGGCTATATGGCCATTTTGTTGGAAAGTAACTGTCCTTATGGCCTTCCTTTGTTAAGGTTTCCATTATGGTCTTGTCGCTCCATGTTTGTGTGTCTTTTCCTTTGGTGTCTTTGATGGGTGGAGTAAGTTAATTGTATCGATTCCTGATCTTTGTTTTACTTCTTCTTCATGCGGACTGAACAAATTGTTTGTCTAAACGCGACGGAAATGAGGCGAGGATTGAGGTCCGTAAAATCGATTTAACCCCCCCCCTCCCCCCCTCTCCCCCAGTGGAATTAGTTTCACAGACCGTTCCAAGGCGTTCTTCTGACGCGGTTTATTTTTGTTATGGTTTGTTTTTGAGGTGTGTATCGCTTAATATATTATTTTGTTTTGGTTAGCCAATTGGCCATTTTGTGGGAAAGTAACTGTCCTTCTGGCTTTCCGCTATTGATGTTTCCATTAGGGTCTAGTTGTTTCATGTTTTTGCTTCTTTCTTTTGTTGTCTCTGACGGGAACTGTGGGTTAATTGTATCGATTCCTGATCATTGCCTTCATTCTATTTTACATGGCACGCATGTCAGCGACACAGGACGATAGTTGGGAGCAAGAGCTCTATCTCCTTTTTTCAAGAGGGGACAAATGTTTGCAAGAAGCCACTCTTTTGAGACGTCACCGGCATCAAGAGATTGCTGAAACAGGTGTGAAAACACTGGACCCAATTCATTTGCCAGTTCTTTAAGGCCTCTAGGATGAAGCTCATCAGGCCCTAAAGCTTTAGAGGGATTTATGCCTATTAAGTTGCTTCCTATTTTGTGGGATTGTTTCCCGACACTGAGATGCCTAAAATGACAGCTCAAGCCCTGCCGCCATATGAACCCAACAGGGTTTATTTGCATTGACGGTCCGTTTCGCAGCACTTTACACCCATAAGCAGTGTTGAAGCAGCTCTGAGACGACGTGCATCCATTCTATGTTCCTGAGATTGATGAAAGCAACATTCATATATTTTATAAACCCTTTTCCCAGTAGAAACGGGGGTGTTGACAAAGTGTTGCGGACCGTAAATCATCCCTTCATTCATCACACTGGTCAGTACATATGTCGGCCGGCCTCGGTAGCTCAATTGGATGCGCGTCCCTATGGTGATCAGGAGGACGCGGGTTCGATACCTGCCGGTGTCGGCAACATTCTTTCGCGGAGATTGACCATGAAATCTTTTCTAAGGTCATTCTCTCCCTAACGCTGATTCAAGAAGGGCAGTTTCTGGCGGAAGAATGTGAACTGTACTGGTTAACCGCTTTCGTATAAGCCAGCCCAGGAAAAGTGTGGATAGGCAAACTGACCTGCTCAAAAATGACACTAAACAGTGTTTATAGCAAGGAAAAGTTTGAAAAATGGAAAATAAAAAAATAGACCCCAAGTGAAATTTGGCAGTCAACACAGATTCACTTGTATTTTCACTTTGGTCCGGTCGTCCTACAAAACTACATGTTTTGGCAAGCTCCGCCCATCGGGGCTCGGAGAAATAGATTAGGTTGCATGATGCTTCCACGAAGAGTTTAAAGCGACTCCACACGAGTAGTGGTACACCGCTTAGAAGGTCTAAGCCTGCCCAGGCAAAGTGGTGCGAGTCGGACCGTCCATGCGTATAAACCCTATTGGTTTCATAGGGCGGCAGGAATTGAGATGTCATTTCATCTCAATGTCGGGTAAAAGTCCCACAAAATTGGAAGCAACATCTCAAAAATGACCTAAATAATGTTGACGGGGGCGTTAAACCTCAAATCAAACAAACAAAAGATCGGAGCCTCTGCGTTGTGATGGGTTACGAAGTTAGCTGCGTTGTTTCGAAACATCATCGATTGCATTATCGCAGTCCAGAACATCAGTCAAATATACAGTAAAACTTTGATGGCTCGAACTCCGATGGCTCGTTTACCATGGATGAGTCGAACCCTTTCTTGAGTCCGCAAGAGTTTCTCCAAATACGATATAGGGGTAATTAAGGAAGATTTTCTTCATTTATCTTGCAACTATGTGATGAGGCGATTCTAATGAGTACACACAACGTACATTTATAATACAGAATACCGAAAAGATATCCACAATTATCTCCATTATGCCTCCTGGTATGGCACTAATAGTATCCCTCTGTGGCTCGAACTACCGCTGTCTCGAACGAATTTTCATGGTCCCAAAGTGGTTCGAGCCATCGAAGTTCGACTGTATGTAGTTTCGTAGGACGACCGGACCAAAGTGAAAATACAGGTGGATCTGTGTTGACTGCCAAATTTCATTTGGGGTCTATTTTTTTTTCTATTTTGTCTTGTTTCAGACGAATCCGCACATACATTGCAAATATAATGCTCCGTAAGGTAAGTATCAGTATTTGAAATCAATATATAACAAACAAGATAAACGTAAAAACCGTTTCTTACCTGCTGAAACGTTCTGCTGTCCGCCATTTTTCTTAGAAACGTGTGCGTTTAAAATACGTATTGGCCTGGGTACGCATAGCTCAAAGGTTTATCACCACTCTCTGACAGCTGTGTTAGAGAGTCGACTCTTTGACTTTGTGGTTAGAGCGTTTGTCTTTCAGCCGAGCGGCCCGGCTTCGAATCCCATCATAGGCGAGGAGGCTGCTGCTTTCCATTGTTACGACTTTCATGTCATAAGAAAAGGTAGTCATCACGTTGATTACTCAATTTGATGTAGTTCGCGCGCAAGCAATAGTCGACAGTTTAAATTAAGGAGCGTGTAAAACATTGATATTTATTTAAAAATAACAAAGTTTGATCTTTATTTGGTGATAGGAAAGAAAACTATTTTTAATTTTTATTCAGTCCGCATATGCTCAAGGGAGCGATGCAGGACCTTACGGTCCTCTTGTTTCTTGAAGCGAAATGCATCGGGTATTTAGGTCAATACTGCATGCACTGCTAATGTCCACATGACCATCTATGACCAATAAAGTTAACCATTTTTGTACCAAATGAAATCTTCCACCTTATATGAAGCAGGAGTCCATTTCAAAATTTTGGGATGTCAGGTTGTGTTTTCTTCAAAATTTGTTAGGAAACTGGCTAGCCTCCTGTAAATAGTGTAGGCCCTGATGAGACGCCGCGTTCTGCGGCGTCTCATCTGGGCCTGCACTATTTGCCAAGGTAACCTTTTGGGATTTCCGGTAAAAATGGGGGATGGGTTAAAACAAAACAACAATTACAGATCAAAGCACTAAGAGTACTGCATGGTGGGTCGATTGTCTCCAAATATAGGCTGCGAAAAAAGTGACTGTCCTGAACTGAGACTTTAACTGTTTCGTTAAAACCTTGAATTCCAGTTTTTAAACAGTCAGTGTAGACACTGAGCAGACGCCGCGTGCTGATCAGGGTCAACACTGTTTGCTAAGCCTAACCCATGATTCCAGCTCAGTTTCTATAGATAACTTTATTACGCAACGCACTAACAACACTGCAAAAAAAAAAAAAAAAAAAAATAACGCTGCTAATTTCTTTAAATAGGTTACATTTAAGCATCCATGATAGTCACGCGTTTTTTAGCACTAAAGAGAACTTTTGGTTGTTTGATAAACAATCGACCCAAAAAGGGGAAAAATAATGCGCAAACACCGGAAAGTTTTTCATTTTTGAAGTGAATAACCAATATACGCCTAATTAAGGGGAATGGGAACGCCTTCAGGGGAGGCAATTCCTGCAAAAGTATTTCTGTCTCCCATGTCAATAGGGATCAACTATTAAAGGAAAGAATTTGCTCCTGAGGAGTTGACCCCCTTTTTCAGTGGGACAGAGCTTAACGAAAAGCGAACAGGACGTCCCGAAAGTTGTCTCCCTTTGAAAACTGGCGGAAAAATCTGCCAGGTGTTCCCATTCCCCTTTAGTTCCTAAAAGGGGTCATTGGTAAACAGTGTAGAACAAGATAAGACCATATACAACTCGGCGTCTGATCAGGGTCTAGAATGTATACTAAATTACAAAAAGTAAGTCCAGGAACACCTTTCCAGTCCACACTCAGATACAATCGATCCACCAGTGCTTTGATTTAATACCAAGAAAAACTGCTTCTCAAAATGTCGTCTGTCTATGTCGTCTGCTGCATCTTCTTGCAATGCTTTCAAATATAGGGGTCAGCCATGGTTTTTCATGCATTAACATTCGCCGGATCCCGAGGAAGCTGTTTGAACCTGAGGCCGCTAGGCCGAATGTTCAAATATCTTCCGAGGGATCCGGCAAGTGTTAATGCAATGAAATATCTATCTATCTATATCAATACTGCATCACCCCCCTCGCGAGGATTACGTGCAGGTGCGCGTCAGTGCGATGTTAGTAGAAGAAGTTTAAAATTAAAAAGTTTTCATAAGAACTGTTAGTGAAGGTGGAATAAAAATGATAGGGTTAAAATGTTAATAGTCAGAAACAAGCTGACAGTGAAAGCTAAAAGATAAAAACAGTGCGCTGGCATTTATGGCATTGGGTGGCTAACCATGTATACTGCCATTTTGAAAGAATCGAAAGTGGGCAGTAATGCGACGTTGGATGGCAGCCGGTTCCATTGCACGATTGCGAGGGGGTAGAACGAATACGTGTAATAGTCTACTCTGGTGTGGATTTGTCGATAAACCAGTGGGCGAGAGTTTTTATGGGAAATCCTGGTCGGGTGCGCAACATACGGTGGTAAGTCTATAGCCACAAGTCCGTGGACAATTTTGTAGAATAAGCAGAGCCGAGAATCATTTTTTCTCTATTCCAGAGTACGCCAGCCACGGTGGTCTAACATGTCTGTAACACTCGCCTGTCTGTAGTAGTTGTCAAGTGTCCACCTAGCTGCCCTACGTTGGATCATCTCGATTTTATAGATGTTGTTTTGGGTGTAAGGGCTCCAGACAGAGGAGGAGTTCTCTGCTAGGGGGCGTACCGGTGTCTTGTATGCCATTTCACGGATGGCTTGGGACTTTGTCCTGATGTTTCGCTTAATGAACCCTAATGATCGGCTAGCTGTTGTGCAGGTCTTTTGGATGTGGCTGCTGAAATATAGGTTGCTGCTGATTTCAACGCCCAGATACCTGGAGCCTTCAACCGATTCAAGAATCTGACCATGCAGTAGGTATTCACTCGGGACTTGAGTTCGTGCTCGTGTCACGTGTATGACAAAACACTTACTTGGATTGAACTCCATGTCCCATTGCAGTTCCCACTCATGAAGACAGTCAAGATCCTTCTGCAGTACTTGAGCATCCTGTAGGCTGGAGACTGCCAGGTAGATGGCCGTATCATCAGCAAACAACCGTACCTTAGATCTAGTCCTGTCCGGTAGGTCGTTGATATAAATCAAGAAAAGTATTGGGCCCAGGACGGAACCCTGAGGGACCCCAGATGTCACAGGCACCGTTTCCGGCTGTTCGTTTTCGAGAACAACTGTTTGTGTTCGGCCGGAAAGGAATGCCTGTATCCACTTCAAGCTGAGACCTCTGATTCCGTATTTGTGCAGCTTTAGTAGGAGTTTTTGGTGACTGACCTTGTCAAATGCCTTTGAAAAGACAAGCAAGACAAGGTCAGTTTGGCTACCTGCTATGGAGTTTCTCATTAGATCTTCTATGAGAGTCACAAGTTGGGTCTCACATGACCGCTTGGTGCGAAAACCATGTTGTAAGTCGTACAACAGGTTGTGCTGGTCCATGTGGGAAACCACATTGGTTGTGACAATGTGCTCCAGCACCTTGCACAAGATACTAGTCAGAAAGATGGGCCTATAGTTGGAAGCAAGGCTAGTGTCTCCCATCTTGAAAAGAGGACAAACATAGGCATTAGTCCATTCTTTGGGTACCCTTCCTGTATCAAGGGACTTCTGGAAGATTACCTGTAATATAGGTGCTATTACGTCACGAAGTCTTTGAAGAACCAGGGGTTTCAGTTGGTCAGGTCCTGCAGCCTTGTGGGGGTTCAGATCCTTTAACAGTTTCAATATGCCATTGAGGGAGACTGTGATATTTGACATGGGCGGAACAGAATTGAGGGTCTCTTTTGGTAATTGGGATTGATGAAGCTTGCCATCATCCACACAATTCTGTACAGCCATGAGTGATAGTTGGCGTAGAGTAACCATGAATGATCGTTGTTCTTGCATAACTTACGAATCCGACAGCAAATTTTGACGAAAACGCCCAAAAGCTCCATATAAATTCCATATAAACTCTTCAAATGCGACAGGCAAACCAAAATGGCGGCCAGTTCAGAATGTTGTTTACAATGACGTTGTCATGCAGTTACGTCATCATAGAACCCTAAAACGCTACGTTCAGGGCGATACGTTACGTCGCTCAACGTAACGTAAACAAAGCAAGGCCCGTCTTGTGATATCAAAAGCTCAAAATCCATGTTCAAACAGCACGCGAATTTCATGATTTGAACATGGCTTTTGCTGTTTGAGCACGGCTTTCGGTCCATTTGACAATGGCTTCAAACAGCCATGCGCATAGATATTTATGCAAGAATATAGGGATCAACCATGGTTTTTCATGCATTAACATGTGCCGGATCCCGAGGAAGCTGTTTGAACATGAGGCCGCTAGGCCGAATGTTCATATATCTTCCGAGGGATCCGACAAATGTTAATGCAATGTAATAACCATAGATGATCGTTGTTCTTGCATAACTCACGAATCCGACAGCAAGTTTTGACGAAAACGCCCAAAATCTCCAAATAAATTCCATATAAACTCTCCAAATGCGATAAGCAAACCAAAATGGCGGCCAGTTCAGAATGTTGTTTACAATGAGGTTGTCATGTAGTTACGTCATCATAGAACTCTAAAACGCTACGTTCAGGGCGATAACGTTACGTCGCTCAGCATAACGTAAACAAAGCAAGGCCCGTCTTGTGATATCAAAAGCTCAAGATCCATGTTCAAACAGCACGCGAATTTCATGATTTGAACATGGGCACGGCTTTCGGTCCATTTGACAATGGCTTCAAACAGCCATGCGCATAGGTATTTATGCAAGAATATACTTTTGTATACATGCAATCTGATCTTGGTCCACACTGTTTGCAACAATGACTTTTAAAGTACCCAGCAGACAACAAAGCAGACGACAATTGTTCTGATTAATTTCAATGGTTGATGTGGTAAGGAGTGGATACACGGGACTAGCGCACCTCTTGCAAAAGAGAGTGTTTTAGGTCACCAAAATCTGACATTCTTATTAAACACCGGTATACAATCAAAGCCCTGAGAGTCCAGATAGCGCGATTATTTGTGAACTTTGGACATCTGATTGTTAGTTAAAACAAGAATTCCCCCAAAGGCTATGTCGCGCCTGTGGGTATGCAAAATCATTAAACCATGAAATAGAGGTCAAGGTCAAAGATGGATGCTTGCATCAAAGGTGTCATCCCTGGATGCAACTTTGTACCAAGTATCATTAAATGAGCCCCGCCAAGCGAATTTGTGTCTTCGAGCATTCCGTCATGACAAATTTTAACTGTGCATGCCCAGCCATTCAGAGGGGCCAGGGATACGGCTCTCTGTCTGAAGGTTCCTCTTGATTCACTGCTTGTATGAGCGAGCAGCGAAGGTTCTGGCGAGACTGCGCGGATGCGCAGGCTCGCCTGAACCTTCGCTGCTCGCATAGGCGATAAGTACCAAAATCGCTTGACGGGGCCCAAATAATAGTTGTTGAGAAACCGACTTGATCACCATGGTGAACGCTAGGGTGGTCGCAAAAGATCACAAAGTCAGTGAACCATGAACCATAAAACAGTCATCCCTAGTCTGTACAAAGTATCATTAATGAGGGTCTATAGCTCTTGAGAAACGGACTTGAACATTAGGGTGAACGCTAAGGTGGTCGCAATAATTCTCAAAGTCAGTGAACCATGAAATGTAGGTCACGCTCAAATGTGGATGCTTGCATTAAAATTGTAATTCTGTACGAAGTATCATTAATGAAGCTCTTATAATTTTTGAGAAATTGACTTGAACATTAAGGGTGAACGCGAACGCTAATGTTGTCCTTTTCTTGGACGAATTAGATAAATTTAATGATACATGAGCACGAATGCAAGATTCTATTTATCACATGACATTTAAAACGCATTTAATTCACAATTTATGTTCAAAAACGCCAATATTCCGCCATTACTAAACACGACGTCGTTAAGAACGTTACGGGACGTATCTAACTACGTAATTTGCATATTTAATCCACTAGTGGATTACCGAATTTATTACATGGCGTTATTACATTCTCAGACGCGACGTCATATGATAAATAGAAGCTCTTTTACGAGTGGTCATTTCATATGATATGAATGAAACGAGCCTTCGGCGAGTTTCATAAATATCATATGAAATGACTACGAGTGTAAGATACTGTTTATCATATGACCACTTCAAATTGTATTTTATCGCCTTTTAATATGACACTTTTTCCACGAAAAATGCTTGGTTAGCAAGGACGTCGTCATGACGTTACTTAATCCCGCTAAAGTGTTATTTCACGTGTTTTCATACGATTTTTATTACACGACGTTATCCACTGCTTATCAACGACGTCATATGATAAAACATATTAAAGAATATGATAGTTAAAATCGGACTTGAATGTTGGAGGGTCACTGATGAGTCCTAATTTGCCGAAACAAGCTAATCTGGCACAGAAAACTTGTACACTCATAGTTTTCATTTCTTTCGCGTATTTCTTGCTGCCAAAGCATGGACCTTTATACAGAGTACATTAACGGCAGCTGATGTTAAGGGACTGTTTGGTCACCAAAAATATTGTTTATTGTTGTATTTTCGATTTTAAAAGTTAACCCATTTTGCACCGGAAACCCCTAAACGGGTACCCTGGCAAACAGTGCAGGCCCATATCAGACGCCGCAGAACGCGGCGTCTGATCAGGGCCTACACTGTTTGCAAATGAACTTTGAAGAAAACACAATTTTTGAAATGGACTGGAGGAAGATTCCATTTGGTACAAAAAGTGTTAATCTATATATACTTTTTTTACAATTTCTTCCAAGTTTTCAGTCAGCTTAATAGATTTGTTAAGGATAACTTTATGTTTACAAGAATAACTGCAACATACGAGGTTTTACGAACAAAACAACCAGCAACGTAAACATCCTAAAACTTGGGACACCCTGTGGACTTGCTGTAATTCTCCTAAAATATTTACAAATTTGTTTCGTGATCCAGCAAGGAGTCCAAAATGCAGATGGAATTGCAAACCGTGTAGACGCTGATCAGACTCTGATCTGGGTCTGCATTTTTTGCTTAGGCCTGTCTGTCCCATTACGGATCTGCTGTATGTAACAGGTGAAAAAAATCCTATCACCTTTACCGGGCCGAGGATCGAACCCGGATCGACAGGCCAACACTCTACCGCGTCGCTATAAAAGCCGGCATGTACCGCAAGGCAGTACAAGTGTGCTATATACCTATACCCTGTGACATTCTCCCCCTCCACATTGAAATTCGTCCTCGAATTTCTCGGAGTCCAAATGTAACAGGTGAAAAAAATCATATCACCTTTACCCGGCAGAGGATCGAACCCGGTTCGCCAGATCAACAGGCCAAAACTCTACCGCGTCGCTATAAAAGCCGCAAGGCAGTACAATTGTGCTATATACCTATACCCTGTGACATATATAATTTCTGAAATGATATCTTTTACCAACTCCTTAAATGACACTGCATTTGCTTGATTCACCGTTTACCTATTTAGAGTAATTGCTGGATCCCAGCACAAATGGTCTGGGTTGTAAGTATTTTTTTTTTACTGAGTCAATGAGTCTATTCTAACTTGCTCACAATCTTTGATTTGGAGTGTACATATGACCCCAGTTTTCTATATGTAGACTGGAGTTCTCAAAGTACGGACCTGTTAACGTAATACATTTCTTTTTATTGCAAGTATATAATTTTGCCATTATTATTTTATTGCATGTGAATAAAATGCGTGGTGAGCAGAACAGAACTGTTCTGTTACGTAATGAGTGATACATATGGGCCTCGTCAAGCGATTTTGGTACTTATCGCCTATGCGAGCAGCGAAGGTTCAGGCGAGCCTGCGCATCCGCGCAGTCTCGCCAGAACCTTCGCTGCTCGCTCATACAAGCACTGAATCAAGAGGAACCTTCAGACCGAAAGCCATATCCCTGGCCCCTCTGAATGGCTGGTCATGCGCAGTTAAAATTTGTCATGACGGAATGCTCGAAGACCCAAATTCGCTTGGCGGGGCTCATATAATGTTCATCACACAGATGCATAGCGTGATGTCATACCATTGCGAAAATACTCCTATACTAATTATGAATACATTGTAAAATTTACCGCCGAAAATAGGAACACTTTGAAATGAAACATTGTGATGTTTTTATTCTGTTCAAAATATAGATTATGGGCACCCGTTAGAATCGCCTCAATCTATATTTTAGAGCAGAAATAAGAAAAATAAGGTTTACCCCTGTAAACCCCAGTTCTACTATTTATCAGTGGGGTTCAAGGAGTCAAAAATATATAGGCCTGTATTTGTGATGGTTCAAGGAGACTCGCACTCTTCGCCCCCGCCCATCGGGGCTTGAAGAAATATAGATGGGCTGCATGATGCTTCCACGCAGAGCTGAAACCGACCCGCACACTAGTACTGGTAAACCGCTTAGAGGATCTAAACCTGCCTAGGCAAAGCGGTGCGAGTCGGCCCGTCCATGCTTATAAACCCTTTTGGTTTCATTTGGCGGATGATGATGATTTCGTGTTTAACGACGCGTCAACCCTCTTTGTGGGTCATAAGCGTCAAACGGTTAATGGTTAAACGGCATGAATAATTATGATGATATTAAAAGTAAAAAGTCAGAATGATGATGTATAAAAATCTGAAACAGTTAAATCTTATGAAAAAGTCCAATTTCTTTTTAAGAATAAAATAATATTATCAACAGGTACATCTCGAAACAGTTGTTGCAAAGTGTCAGCTTTGAAATATAAAATACGTGAGGGTGAAAAGTCAACACAGTCAATTAAAATATGTTTCACAGTGAATGGCTGATCACAACCTACACCAGAAGGCTGATCATCACCATTAAAAATATAAGAATGAGTAAATTTAGTATGGCCGATGCGCAGTCGTGTTAATACTACGTCCTCTTTTCTGGAAAACTGTGGAGGACTCATTTGGCGGAAGGGCTTGAGATGTCATTTCAACTCAATGTCGGGTAAAAGTCCAACAATATTGGAAGCAACTTCTCCGAAATGACCTTTACGGTGTTGACGGGGACGTTAAACCTCAAATCAGACAAATCTTATTTCTCCTCAAAATATATATTGTGGGTACCCGTTAGAACTAACGAGTACCCACAATCTATATTTTAGAGTAGAAATAAGAAAAAATAAGGTTTACCCCTGTAAACCCCGGTTCTACTACATAAAATTGGGGTTCAAGGGGTCAAAATTATATAGGCCTGTATTTGTGATGGTTCAAGGAGACCCGCACTCTTCGCCCCCACCCATCGGGGCTTGAAGAAATAGATGGGCTGCATGATGCTTCCACGCAGAGCTGAAACCGACCCGCACACGAGTACTGGTAAATCGCTTAGAGGAGTCTAAGCCTGCCCAGGCAAAGCGGTGCGAATCGGCCGTCCATGCTTGTAAACCCTATTGGTTTCATTGGGCGGCAGTGCTTGAGATGTCATTTCATCTCAATGTCGGGTAAAAGTCCCACAAAATTGGAAGCAACGTCTCCAAAATGACCTTTACGGTGTTGACGGGGACGTTAAACCTCAAATCAAACAAATCTTATTTCTCCTCAAAATATAGATTGTCGGTACCCGTTAGAACCGCCTCATTGAGGCGGTTCTAACGGGTACCGACAATCTATATTTTAGAGCAGATATAAGAAAAAAAGGTTTACCCCTGTAAACCCCAGTTCTACAATATAAAAGTGGGGTTCAAGGGATCAAAATTATATATGCCTGTATTTGTGATGGTCCAAGGAGACCCGCACTCTTCGGTTCAAGGAAAACGTGTAGGTCAATAACATTGGCAATAAATTGAAGACAATTGAAGACATACTCTGGTTTGACTTATTTTACTTGCATTATAGTGTCAAATTGATGAAGTATATCGGCATTGAAAGAAAACATAAATTACATACAGTTTTGTTGAATTCGGATTTAAAAGCTACTTTATTGCCCAATTGCGTTGTGGTGACCGCTACATTATTTTTATGTATGTCACCGTATTCGTAAATTATACTTCAGTTATATGGCTGTTTAACAAATTGCGATGTGAACGAAAATTTATCACTGACTTCAAAATAGATTTAATAATTATCTATCAAATGTATTGAAATTTAGACTCAATTAACGCCAGAGAATGAAATACAATTTATTGGTAGAATCGCCGCATAGCGTTTATATATTTTAGAATTTTAATTATAATTATCATGTCTACAACTGTGGGGTCTTCATACGTATAAATTATTAAAAACAATAATAATAATAAGTAAAATGAAATATAAAATACACATTGACACTAGATTTTATTAACCGTCTAAGGTTGCGTTCTAATGTTGGAGTACCTAGGCTCAGCAAACCGTGTGCCGTGTGTTAAAAAGTCCGTAATGAAAGCCCCGATTTATATAGAGAAAAGTGCGGTTTACAGGGGTATAAGTTCTTTCTGATTTTTATTAAAAAGCATAATCTGTGTGTGCTTGGTTCCGTCAGAACCGTCTCATTGAGGCGGTTCTAACGAGTACACACAGTATATATTCTGAATACAAATAAGGAAAATGTATATATAAATAATCTGTAAAAGACTGCTTCAAAATATATGAAAGTCGTTCTTTGGAACAACTCGTATGCATATGTTAAACGAATGATCGTAAAAATGTAAAAAAGAGGTTGTTACTAGAGACTCGAACAGACATCTCGACCGGGCAATGCATTCCACACCCACTTAACATATGTCTTCACTCGTACCATTATGATGTAGTTCGAACAATTTGACATGAGACTGACCTTTATGCAAGGAATAAATTAGTCAATGTTATCGCCTAATACGTATAGGCTTTCGTAAACTTCTCGTGAATTTTCGACATCACGTGAATTGCGACCCATGTATTGAATAACAATATAGCCCTTTTCGGTAGACGGCGAAGATAAATATATGCATTCAGTCGGGTGTAAAATTATGTTAACAGAGTTTCACCAGTCTCAGGCCAATTTGTTCGAGACTTCTACACATTACGAAAACACATCTCCGAAAAAATGAAAATTTTTAGATGAAAAAAGGTGTTTTTTACTTATTACTGCTAAAGTAGATTGTGGGTACACGTACCAACAATCTATATTTTAAAGCAGAAAAAAATAAGGTTTAACCCTGTAAACGCCAGTTTTACTATATCAAAGTGGGGTTCAAAGGGGTCAAAATTATATAGGCTTGTTTTCGTGATGATATAAAAGCACAAAATCCTCGAAACTATAATTATGATAAATAAATGGGAAACTCACTTCAAATAAAATCAAAGCAATGAGAGTACTAGTGAATAAATTGCCTTTTAGTGCAGACTGGAAAAATAGTCCATAACTGAGACACAACTTGTTTCGGTTAACCCTTCAATTCCATTATTTGAAGACAACAATGTAGATCCAGATCAGACGCCGCATGATGCGACGTCTGCTCTGGGTCCCGCATCATGCGACGTCTGCTCTGGGTCTACACTGTTCGCCAAGACCCAGTACACGAGCCAGATCCAGATTTTACTTTCTGTACAGGGTTCTTATAGCCCCCGCCCATCGGGGCTTGGAGAATAGATTGGGCTGCATGATGCTTCCACGCAGAAAGCCCCCGCCCATAGGGGCTTGAGGAAATATGTGGGCTGCATGATGCTTCCACGCAGAGCTGAATCCGGCCCGCACACTAGTACTGGTAAACCGCTTAGAGGATCTTAGCCTATCCAGGAACCGGGGTGCGAGGCGGACCGTCCATGCTAATAAACCCTATTTGTTTCATTGGGCGACAGGGCTTGAGGTGTCATTTCATCTCAATGTCGGGTAAAAGTCCCACAAAATTGGAAGCAACGTCTCCAAAATGACCTTTACAGTGTTGACGGGGACGTTAAACCTCAAATCAAACAAACAAAGCTTCCACACAGAGCTGAATCTGACCACACACGAGTACTGGTAAACCGCTTAGAAGGACTAAGCCTGCCTAGGCAAAGCGGTGTCAGTCAGATGCATATAAGCCTTCTGGTTTCATTGGGCGCCAGGGCTTAAGATGTCATTTCACCTCAATGTCGGGTAAAACTCCCACAAAATTGGAAGCCATGTCTCCAAAATGACCTAAATAGTGTTGACGGGGACGTTAAACTCCAATTCAAACAAAAACAAAAAATACAGGGTTCTAATATCACAGCTTGCGGATATAAATGGTTAGCGATAGTCACGTGAACAAGAACAGGCAGGGAGCTTCTGTAGTTAGTAATTTTGGGCCGATTGGTAAACAAGTGACCCAACTTAATCGGTCTCTTTTGTACTTTTAAGGGTTCAACCTGGAGAGAGAGAATTTCCTCCTTCTTCATTGTCCCAGCCTTTGAAAGTCCCGTGCAAAATAGCGTTGGTTGAGTTATATTGCAACGAAACTTCTAGGCTATTGATTGGACAGCGGAAGGGCATATAAGAATCTTATATGGGTGTGAGGGGTGGATTGAAAAATCCGTCCCGAGGGACACTGTCCGGCATCACGAGGCTTGCCGAGTGATGCCGGACAGTGATCCCGAGGGACGGATTTTTCTGTCCACCCCTCACACCCATATTGGATTCTTTTTCTTGCATACCTTCCATTTCTATTGTGAATTTTCAATACTGCTGTCACTTCGGTTACCGACGTCCGCCATATGTTTAGTGACGTCACGCATGACGACGCCGCACATGAGGTTGTAATCAACCAGTGCATTTATCAAACACGCGATTATATTCGATTTGGGGTCGGAACACCAGGGTCAGAACATAAATTTCTATCCCAGGGTAAAATCTCGGATTTCCTTGTCTGGTGTGCAAGAAATTGTTTTCTATATACACCGGTAGCAAAAATATATCACCCTCCCATGCTTCATTTGTTTTGCCTTACAAAACTCTCATAACATCTTTCCACTGGGCACCGTGATGAACGTAGTGCGTGCATACTGGCGCAGTTCATAACGTCACATGAAAACATGTACTTCTGACGGCGACGCTTATCCTTTGGAAAACATTAAGAAATATTTACATTTCGAGTGCAAAGTCTAATGTAAACCTTCAGAAAACAATTGCGTTCATTCTTCCATTTACGCATCGAATCACATGATTTTCAATGACGTTAAGTGACGTCATTCTAAACCATTATTCTCTACGGGCGATGATGACGTCAACGTTGTTCCGCTCTTTGTAGACTAACAGCGTGTAAATGTTTTTTAGATTTAAAACTTTGCCCTACAAGCATTTTTTTTTTGCCAAGTGATGAGGGGCAGATGTAAATATAAAAAATAAACTTATTTTATTTATTAATATTATTATTTGCTTTTTTTTTATGAAAGTGTGAACAACAGTGGGTTGCCAGCAAAGTTTATATGAACCCCCCCCCCCCCCCCCCCAAGGGGTTTTCATTTACTTTGCACGCGTCCCACTGCCTTTATACTTCCATGAACTGCAGAAAAATAAATTTCATTTCTTAAATGAATTTTATTTTTCTAAATGTGCTTTTCCCTTAAGGGCTAGAGATCAACGTCCACAATAACGTCATTTTAACAATGCGATACTTTTTGGCCCCCATTTCGCTTTCCTTTGAAAATATGATCTGTCCTCTAACCCATTTAGTACCAACAACCCCAAAACGGGTACCCTGGCAAACAGTGCCGCCCAGATCAGACGCCACAGAACGTGGCGTCTGATCAGGGCGTTCACTGTTTGCTCAAAGTTCAGCCATTTTCCAAATAAATTTTGAAGAAAACACAACCTGACACCCCTAAATTTTGAAATGAACTCCTGCTACATATAAGGAGGAAGATTCCATTTAGTACAAACAGGGTGAAACATGGCCAATCATTGTATGAAACAGCTGGTGCTCATTAGTGAACGAGAGTGACACGGCCTTTGACCTGCATTCAAGGGGCATGGGAACACCTTGTAGATTTCTCAGCCATTTTTCAAAGGGAGACAGCTTTCGGGACTTCAAGATCAATTTTCTATAAGCCCTGTCCCACTGAAAAAGGGGTCTACTCTTAAAGGAAAGAATTTGCTCTTATTGCGCCTTAGGAGCAAATTCCTTCCTTTAAGAGTTGACCCATATTGACATTGGAGACAAAATACTTTTGCAGTCGTTGCCTCCCCTGAATGTGTGTCAATTTTCCTTAAGCTGCAATAATTATTTCTTGCGTTATAAAGATATTTTTGTATGCACAATGGCATAATGCTCAAAACATGGGCAGAGTTCATTGATTGAGTTGCATGCTGGGATAAGTTTAGGAAAAAAAAAAAAACAGGTAAAGTGTTAAAAAAAAAATATTTTATTCCCAGAAATTTGAAAAAGGAGTTACATAATGATGCATTATAGCGATTTTAAATATCTGAAGGCAAATATTCTAAATTGTGTTGAACAAAAAATATTTGTTGAAATCAATGCATATCTGAAACAAATAAAAATGATATCAAACTCTAGCGAAATAATATTGCATCAATTCACTGCATGGTGACTGCGTAACCCGGGAAGGGACATGATTTTTTATTTTTATTATGTTGTGCGAACAAGATAATATCTTGAGCGGACAAGATACTATCTTGTTCGGACAACATATTATCTTGTCCGCACAAGATAATATCTTGTTCGCACAACTTCCCAAGAGCTATGTTGAGCAAGCAAGAATATGTTGTGCAAACAAGATAATATGTTGTGCGCACAAGATAATATGTTGTGCGCAAAAGATAATATGCTGTCCGCACAAGATAATATCTTGTTCGCACAACTTCCCAAGAGCTATGTTGAGCAAGCAAGAATATGTTGTGCAAACAAGATAATATGCTGTGCACACAAGATAATATGCTGTCCGCATAAGATAAATTATGTTGTCCGCACAAGATAATATCTTGTGTGCACAACATATTATCTTGTCCGCAGAAGATAATATCTTGTTTGCACAACTTTGTATCTTGTTCGCACAACATATTAAAAAAAAATATGTCCCTTCCCGGGTTCCGCACTTCCCGGGTTCCGTAGTGACGGATGCCACTATAGGACTACTTTTTTGTTTACGTAAATTAAAAAAAAAAAAACAACAAACAAAAAAAAAAAAAAAACAACTTTTTTTTTTCAGCGAATATCAAACATTACATCTAGTATGGTGAAAGCATCGGATCATTCGTGTTTCGCACTCGTGAAAAATCGGATGTTTTCTGAACACTCGAAGAAATATATTTTATTTGTTATCCACATAAAAACAAAATAAACTAGAAATGTTTTCAGAGGAAAACAATGTCCCCCACCATAAATATATCTTAAAACACCCATATTTGACTTTAATAACGTAGGTTAAAGTCAGCAAAATGTAAGCTGCAAACAAGCCATTTTTGGCCAAATATTACGATAACACACCCATGCGCTCATCATCATCATCAACGGATTTTTTATCAACGTGCAGATACAGGGGCAGCGTCCACATAAGTGGGCCCCCTTCCAGGTAGCTGGCTTGCTGCACGCATGGCAGTGCGATATAGTGCAATTTTTACATCTCCAAAAATGGCTACTTTTCTGACGAAAATCTGTGATATATTTCTTATTTATACTGCAAACATAGGTTGTGGGTACTCGTTAGAACCGCCTCATTGAGGCGGTTCTAACAAGTACCCACAGCCTATGTATTGGAGCAGAAATAAGAAAAATATTGTTTACCCCCGTAAACCCCAGTTTTCTCTATATAAAGTGGGGTGTTCATTTCATGGACTTGTTCACGTGATGAACCGACAGGTTTCTCGGTAGCCTGTGACCTTAAAAAAACAAAAAAACAGTCATTAAAAAGCTTAGATCACCAGACAAATTTGGTAGACTGTAATTAAATATTTTACCGATTTTGACCAACATTCATAAATTCTTAAATGATAAAGGTTACAGATAAGCCATTGTTTTGGTCCCAAAAGAACAGGTTTCGGGAGACCTTGGCCTTAGAGTATAGACAAGCCCTTTTGGCCCAAAACTGACTGTTTTGGGGGGCCTGTGACCTTGAAAAAAGGTCAAGGTCACCAAAATCTAATCAAGTGTGTGGTATGTTGTATTGATATATTGATGTTGTATAATTAATCGATTTGTTAATGAAGTAGAGTGCAGACAAGCCATTTTTCGCCCAAAATTGACTGTCTTTAGGGCGCTGTGACTTTGTAAAAAGGTCAAGGTCACCAAAATCTAACCAAATCTGCTGTTGTTGTAATGATATATTGTACCAAGTTTGATGAAAATCCATCAATTCGTTATTGAGATAGAGTGCAGACAAGCCATTTTTGGCCAAAAAATGAATGACTGTTTTAGGGTCGCTGTGACCTTGAAAATGAGATCAAGGTCACCAAAATCTAATCATATCTGTGGTATCTTTTTTAAGATTTATTGTACCAAGTTTGACTGAAATTAATCAATTCGTTAATGAGATAGAGTGCAGACAAATTTTTGGGCTGTTTTTGGGTCGCTGTGACCTTGAAAATGAGGCCAAGGCCACCAATTTCTAACCAAATCCGCGGTATGTGTAATGATATATTGTACCAAGTTTGACGAAAATTAATCGATTGGGTAATAGAGTGCACAAGCCATTTTTGGCCCAAAAATGACTGTTTTTGAGTCGCTGTGACCTTGGAAATAAAGTCAAGGTCACCAAAATCTAATCAAATCTGCGGTTTGTTGCAATGACATATTGTACCAAGTTTGATTAAAATTAATCAATTCGCTAATGAGATAGAGTGCAGAAAAACCCTTTTTGGCCCCAAAATGACTGGTTTTGGGTCGCTGTGACCTTGAAAATGAGGTCAAGGTCATCATGACATATTGACTGTTTTCCCTTATCCTAGTGATGTGTCTATGCAAGTTTGGTCAAAATCCGTCTATAGGTACAGGAGATATAATGCTTCAAACAGACTACACTGACGCCGACGCAAACGGGATCCGCACCAAAAACAATATGTCCCCCTCCCCTACGGACATAATACTCTATATACAGTGGAACTTGTAAGAGACGTGTGTAGCACGAAAGAGTCACACTCGTTCAACAGTCCTTAAAGATTTTGCCACATTTCAACACCACAACATTTTATAATTTGAGGAGATCCTGAAAGGTACGGTATGTTGCTTTGCATCGATGAGGCGACTCTAATGAGACACACAACGTACCTTTATTTTACAGAAGATCAAAATGTAATATCACTTGGGCAGCCTTTTTGCACTTAACCCTCCTCCCCGCCCCTCACCCCTGGCGTTTCGATTAATCCCCTGGACCACCACTATCTTGTTTTCAAGGTCCTAAATGAGTTGGAGCCATTGAAATTTGCTTTGTTTGTTTGTTTTTAGGTTTAACGTCCCCGTCAACAATATTTAGGTCATTTTGGAGACGTTGCTTCCAATTTTGTGGGACTTTTACCCGACATTGAGATGAAATGACATCTCAATCCCTGCTGCCCAATGAAACTAATAGGGTTTATAAGCAGCAATTTTCTTGGGCGGGCATAGATGTTCTAAGCGGTTTACCAGTACTCGTGTGCGGGTCGGTTTCAGCTCTGCGTGAAAGCATCATACGTATTTCTTCAAGCCCCGATGGGCGGGGCCGAGTTAGGAGTATGATAGGTAATAAAACGACTTTTCCTTATCATAACTCCAAGAAACAAATGTTAAAGACATTGTTAGAATCGCCTCGGTGAGGCGATTCAAACAAATATCTATTACATTTGTTTCTTGGAGTATTAGCTTGCAAGGCTCTTTCATGACTATGGACTCGATTTGTGCATTTCCAACCCGATTTGGTCTCTTGAAAAGCTGAATGAGTGGCAAATAGTGTACACCCTGATTGTGGCGTCTCATCCGGGTCTACAGTTTGCTTAGACCTCTCTGTCCGAATACATAAGGTAAATACGGTAGAGTTATCACCATGTTATGTTGCCCCCCGCCCGTCGGGGCTTGAAGAAATATATTGGCTGCATGATGCTTCCACGCAGAGCTGAAACCGACACGCAAACGAGTACTGGTAAACCGCTTAGAGGATCTAAGCCTGCTCAGGCAAAGCAGTGCGAGTTGGCCCGTCCATGCTTATAAACCCTATTGGTTTCATTGGGCGGTAGGGCTTGAGATGTCATTTCATCTCACTGTCGGGTAAAAGTCCCACAAAATTGGAACAATGTCTCCAAAATGACCTTTACAGTGTTGATGGGGACGTTAAACATCAAATAACAAACAAATCATCATGTTATGGTGAAGACTGGAAACGCGTGTTAGTGTAAAAGAGGCGGTACTAATGAGCACCACATGTAATAGATTTATATGTGGAGCACAGTGGTGCAGTGGTAAAGCATCGGATTTGAGATTGAGCGGTAGCCGGTTCGATCCCCGCAAGCGCCAAGTGTTGTTTGCTTGAGCAAGAGACTTTATCCACATTGCTTAGTACTGGTTCCTACCCAGGAATAGAGGGCCACATGGAAGATTAGTACATTGTACTAAATGTGTTACCCTCTATAAAT
Organism: Lucinisca nassula; assembly: GCA_963580285.1. Classification (NCBI taxonomy): domain Eukaryota; kingdom Metazoa; phylum Mollusca; class Bivalvia; order Lucinida; family Lucinidae; genus Lucinisca; species Lucinisca nassula. The sequence continues at coordinate 5,525,863 of OY757013.1, read as the reverse complement.
AAGGTCGATTATTATTATTATTATGTTTGAAGCAGAATTAAGGAAATTGCACTTTCTTTTCAGACAATTTAATGTTTGAGTACATAGCATTATAGTATCATATGGCAGATCCCAATGATATACCTTAAAAATCCTCTTGAGGACTTAATGTATCTAATTCTCATATTTTTGTTTTTCAAATTTGTTTCACGATCCTGCAAGGAGCCCAGAAGATGCAAACGAAATGGCAAACAGTGCAGACTCTGATCAGACTGCTCTTCAGGAGCAGTCTGATCTGGGTCTGCACTGTTTGCTTAGGTCTATTTGCCCCAGTTCTTAAGATCATTACGGTATTTACACGATTATGAAAGAAAATGAACGAAACAAATGAAGCCCCAAAGTTATGAAACTAGTGTCCTGCTCATTTCATATGAACATACACTTTGCTCTGCTCATAAATTTTAAAATGGTAACAGTTTTGTCCTGCTCGTAAATATTTTAATGTCAACGATTGTTGGCTCAACAAAAGTGAGCTGACCGTCTCATCCTTGCACCCCTTTATCACTTCGGTAACGGATGGGTGCCATTGGAGAGAAATAATATGGTTATATAAGATAGCGCATGAGAAAAGGCTATCCGTCCCGTCAGCGACCAGCAAGGGCTTAGGCGATGCACAGATGCGCAGTCAAGCCACTGCCTTTATTCTCGTAGGCATGTCGATGAGCGTTTAAAGCAGCTTTGTACAAGAAACCATGCATCAGGCCCTGGGCCCCGAGTTAAAAAAAATGAAGAAAACACACAAAACAACAACAACAACAAAAAATAAATAAATAAAATAAAAAATAAAAATAACAAACAAAAAACAAATGCATCATTTCTTTGTATTTTGATAATTGTGAACAGTGCAGTTTTCATGCTCAAGTGAGTTGAGCACGAAACAGTTTTATACCTCGGAACCTGGCCCCGCGCAGACTTTCGGATGAGTCTTTAAACCGAGGTCCCGTCTCCGTATGACCTTAGCTGTTGGTGGGACGTAAAACAAAAAACTCACTCACTCACCTGGCCCCGCGGTTATATAGTAAATACATGGTTAGTGTCTTAAATGATAAAATATAATCGGCGAGCCGCAGACAATTATATAGGGGCGAGCTTCAGCGAGAACCTATAAAACTGTCGCGACGAACCGATTATATTTTGTTATTAAAGACACTTATCATGCATTTACATGTAGTTTATACCGCAATCATAAAAATCAAAGGGTTTTGCAATGATTTAGCAAATTTTACCTAAAAAAACTACATACAGTGTGGCATGTTAACCGACATTCAGTGCCACGGCGTGTACACGTAGCCTAACGCGACGTAAAAGAGTGCAACGTTGTTGACGTCACCGCGCCGCAGTGACATCAAAAACAACCGTGATGGGCGCTCGCATAAAATTTTGTAGGCGCTTTACATTATGTGTGAAAATCAACAAATAAATATATATAGTTTATTTGAGCATTGAGAATTATTTAGTTTAGACGCAACCGAAGTAGCAGCGCGAAATTATTCAACTCACCATTCAAACCAGGAAAGCCCGAGAAGGAAATTTCTGAAAATTTATTTCAGTAAATATAGCAAAGATAATATCTCAGTTTGGTTGTTTCACCGGGTTTAAAAGCTTGCATGTTATTGTTTACACTCGCAAATTAGGTCCTTAAAAAGTATGCCCATTCTGTTACTACATGTATCAGTAGGAGGTAATATAGATCACCGTGACTACCTGCAGTTATTCGACTCCTTTTATTTGGTATTGCGGTATAAAAGTATTTGGTTATAAATATGCAAATTACAATGTAGTTAGATGCGCCCCATAGCGTTGTTGGTACGACGTCCTTAACGACGTTGAGTGTATTAATGGTGGAACATTGAATTTGAAAGAAAACAAAATCGTGAATAAAATGCATTTTAAATGACATATGATAAATATAGACGCTTGCATTCGGGCTCATGTATTATTAAATTTATTAACCTCGTTGAGAAAAAGGCATAAACTGCTAGGCAAAGCCTCGCATTTTATCCCTTTTCCTCAACCCGTTTAATAAATTTATTAACACACGAACAAGTAAGATTCGCTATTTCTAACCTCGGTATCTAATAATTGATTGCGCATGCACATCACGTGAAGGACATAAATCGAGAATTCCATCACGAAAACACAACTAAATAATTGTGACCCCCTTGAACTCCACGTTTATATAGTAAACCTGGAGTTTAAATACGTAAACCTTATATTTGTATTTCTGCTCTAAAATATGTATTGGGGGTAGTCGTTAGAACCGCCTCGATGGGGCGGTTCTAAAGAGTAGCCGCAATCATATTTTGAGCAGAAATAAAACAAATATAAAAATGTTTATTCTAAAATTTTCGTTTTTTAAGCGATAAAATTTACAATGAATTTGTATAGGCGTGTTTTCGTAATGTATGGCTCTTTTTTCATTCGTCGGCTGTGCAGTTCACACAAAAATTCCTTGACGTTTCTTATCATTACAAAAACACGCCTATACGAAAAAAAGAACATTTTAAGATGAAAAATTGTGATATGTTTCTTTTTTACTGCTCAAAATATAGATTATGGGTACTCGTAACGAGTCCCCACGATCTATAGTTTAGAGCAGAAATAAGAAAAATAATGTTTACCCCTGTAAACCCCAGTTTTACTGTATAAAAGTGGGGTTCAAGGGGTCAAAATTATATTGGCGTGTTTTCGTGATGCGCTTTAAATACCATTTAGAGAGAGAGAGAGAGAGAGAGAGAGAGAGAGAGAGAGAGAGAGAGAGAGAGAGAGAGAGAGAGAGAGACTCTAGGTTGATGAAAGATTCTTTTTTCTTGTTTTAGCTGTCACAATGAGCAGCTCGCTACTGTTCCTGCTGTTGTGGTTAGGTAAGTACTGCCATTTAGCTGATAGTTTTGGGGTGCCTTTGTTTGATTGACGTTTAACGTCCCCGTCAACACTGTAAAGGTCATTTTGGAGACGTTGCTTCCAATTTTATGGGACTTTTACCCAACCTTGAGATGAAATGACATCTCAAGCTCTGCCGTCCAATGAACCAATAGGGTTTATTAACATGGACGGGCCGACCCGCACCGCTTTGCCTGGGCAGGCTTAGCTCCTCTAAGCGGTTTACCAGTACTCGTGTGCGGGTCGGTTTCAGCTCTGCGTGGAAGCATAATGCAGCCCATCTATTTCTTCAAGCCCCGATGGGCGGGGCCCGTCATTTTAACTTGAAAAGGTATGTTGTGTGTACTCATTAGAATCGCCTCATTGAGGCGATTCTAATGAGTACACACGGCATACATATTTGATAAAAGGTCGCCCCCGCCCATAGGGGCTTGAAGAAATATATGGGCTGCATGATGCTTCCACGCAGAGCTGAATCCGGCCCGCACACTAATACTGGTAAACCACTTAGAGGATCTAAGCCTGTCCAGGAACCGCGGTGCGAGGTGGACCGTCTATGCTAAAAAACCCTAATGGTTTCATTGGGCGATAGGGCTTGAGATGTCATTTCATCTCAATGTCGGGTAAAAGTCCCACAAAATTGGAAGCAACGTCTCCAAAATGACCTTTACAGTGTTGACGGGGACGTTAAACCTCAAATCAAACAAATCAAACAAAATTTGATAAAAGGTCGAAAATATTTTCAAAGGTTATTCCCATTATGCCTCATGACCTGGCAGTATACAGTCAAACCTGTCTAAGTGGCCACCTCTATTAAGCAAGCAACCTGTGTTAAGCAAGCAGGCATTCAGTTCCCGAAAAAAGGAAAATGCATTAAAATTCACCTGTGTTAAGCAAGCACCTGCCTTAAGCAAGCACTTCTTAAATATCCCAGAGGTGTTTGCTTAATACAGGTTGGACTGTACATGTAATTAACCCTCAATAGTTGGAACTACCCCTATCTAGAACAAAATTGCATGGTCCTGAAGGTGTTCGTGTTATTGAGGTTCATCTGTATTCGTGTCCCTTGCTGCACAACAGTTCAGTAATATAAGGGGAATGGGAACACCTTCAGGGGAGGCAACTCCAGCAAAAGTATTTTTGTCTCCCATGTCAATAGGGGTCAACTCTTAAAGGAAAGAATTTGCTCCCCAGGAGCAAATTCTTTCCTTCAAGAGTAGACCCCTTTTTCAGTGAGACAGGGCTTATAGAAAAGCGAACAGGAAGTCCCAAAACCTTTGAAAAATGGCGGAACAATTGCCAGGCGTTTCCATTCCCCTTAAAAACACTGTCAGAAACTGTTTACAAAATACAATCACTATACGGAAGAAATAAACAAATTACACCTTTCTTAACAGAAAGCAAGCCCTATAATTGCACGACCCGCAGAAAAAGCAACCGACTGAAGTCGGTTTTTTTCTAAGAGTGCCCTAAAATCACCGTGTCATTCTGTCATTCTGTCATTCTGTCAGTCTGTCATTCTGTCTGTCCGTCCGTAACCCGTTTGTGAAAATTGGTGATAGTGACTTAACCGCTTGGAATATTTAAACAATTTTTGGCATACTGATAGATATCAATGAGATCTAACCAATGAACTTACGAAATATTACATTCCATTTAGTATAGCCTCGCCGAGGCGAAAAATGTGAAAATTTTCGAACATTTTTGAACTGCTTCTCCTCGGAAACCGTTGGGCCGATTGAAGTCAAATTTCATATGGAGCCTCTATGGGATGGGGGAAACCAAAATTTGCTCATGGGGTCAAGGTCACATGACCAAAATGGCCGCCAAGCCATATATGGTTTGTCTGTCTGTCCGTCCGTAACCCGTAAGTGAAAATTGGTGATAGTGACTTAACCGCTTGGAATATTTAAACAATTTTTGGCATACTGATAGATATCAATGAGATCTAACCAATGAACTTGCGAAATATTCCATTCCATTTAGTATAGCCTCGCCGAGGCGAAAAATGTGAAAATATTCGAACTGCTTCTCCTCGGAAACCGTTGGGCCGATTGAAGTCAAATTTCATATGGAGCCTCTATGGGATAGGGAAACCAAAATTTGCTCATGGGGTCCAGGTCACATGACCAAAATGGCCGCCAAGCCATATATGGTAAAAACCCTTCAAAAATAGTCTTCTCCAGAACCACTGGGCAGATTTCCACGAAACTTGATAAATAGCATCTGGGATGTAGGCCCATCATAAATTGCTAAAATGGTGACCCTGGGTTGACCTTGACCTTCTTTGGGTCCGTCCGTAACCCGTTTGTGAAAATTGGTGATAGTGACTTAACCGCTTGGAATATTTAAACAATTTTTGGCATACTGATAGATATCAATGAGATCTAACCAATGAACTTACGAAATATTACATTCCATTTAGTATAGCCTCGCCGAGGCGAAAAATGTGAAAATTTTCGAACATTTTTGAACTGCTTCTCCTCGGAAACCGTTGGGCCGATTGAAGTCAAATTTCATATGGAGCCTCTATGGGATGGGGGAAACCAAAATTTGCTCATTGGGTCAAGGTCACATGACCAAAATGGCCGCCAAGCCATATATGGTTTGTCTGTCTGTTCGTCCGTAACCCGTTTGTGAAAATTGGTGATAGCGACTTAACCGCTTGGAATATTTAAACAATTTTTGGCATACTGATAGATATCAATGAGATCTAACCAATGAATTTGCGAAATATTACATTCCATTTAGTATAGCTTCGCCGAGGTGAAAAATGTGAAAATTTTCGAACTGCTTCTCCTTGGAAACCGTTGGGCCGATTGAAATCAAATTTCATATGGAGCCTCTATGGGATGGGGGAAACCAAAAATTGCTCATGGGGTCCAGGACACATGACCAAAATGGCCGCCAAGCCATATATGGTCTGTCTATCTGTCCGTCCGTAACCCGTTTGTGAAAATTGGTGATAGTGACCTAACCGCTTGGAATATTTAAACAATTTTTGGCATACTGATAAATATCAATGAGATCTTATCAATGAACTTGCGAAATATTACATTCCATTTAGTACAGCCTCGCCGAGGCGAAAAATGTGAAAATTTTCGAACTGCTTCTCCTCGGAAATCGTTGGGCCGATTGAAGTCAAATTTCATATGGAGCCTCTACGGGATGGGGGAAACCAAAATTTCCTCATGGGGTCCAGGTCACATGACCAAAATGGCCGCCAAGCAATATTTGGTAAAAACCCTTCAAAAATAGTCTTCTCCAGAACCACTGTGCAGATTTTCTCGAAACTTGATAAATAGCATCTGGAACGTAGGCCCATCATAAATTGCTAAAATGGTGACCCTGGGTTGACCTTGACCTTCTTTGTGCCTAGGTCAAACTTTGACACATATGCTTTTGTGTTGGATTTTATCCTGCAAACGATTCAGAATACAGTACTAAAGTATAAGATATATTTTTGCTCCTTACGATAAGGCGCATTTATTGGGGGAACCGTTTTATGTCCAGGTCACATGACCAAAATGGCCGCCATACCCATATATGGTAACACTCATAAAGCTAAAAGCATCCGGCGGGTCGTGCACTTCATTTGGGAATATGTTTTGGGGTATGCTAGAATTTGCAGATATGTTTTATTTGTTGGTATTGATGGTAAACTTGATATTTTTTGGGGTCCACTGTCATTCTTGGTATATATATATATATATATATTGCGCTCAGTGTCGAGACCACCTTAAAGACCACTTTTGAACAGTCCAAAAGGTGTTCTTATTATAGGATTTTTAGTGTATAAACCCGTTAAGTCTTTTCAGTGTGTCAGTTACTCGTATTGAACCTCTTCAGTCATGTAGACCAGTACACGGCCCCCGACCATCGGGACTTGATGAAATAGATGGGTTGCATAATGTTTCCACGCAGAGCTGAAGCCGACGCGCACACGAGTACTGGTAAACCGCTTAGAGTATCTAAGCCTGCCCAGGCAAAGCGGTGCTAGTCGGACCGTCCATGCTTATAAACCCTATTGGTTTTATTGGGTGGCAGGGCTTGAGATGTCATTTCATCTCAATGTCTGGTAAAGGTCCTATAAAATTGGAAGCAACGTCTCCAAAATGACCCTTACAGTGTTGACGGGGACGTTAAACCTCAAATCAATCAATCAAACAAAAGGCTAGTACAGCAGTTTGGATCCAGATGAAAATAAGCCTTCCCATCAGGATCAACATTGTGGATCATCCTAAAAATAGATTTATCAAACATCAGGAGTAAATGTCACATATCGATAACACATCCGTGCGCATGCGCTTAAATGGCGTCTTTTGTATCGATAGAACTAGCATTCTGCAGACGAAAAAGTTTGATAGTTTCCTTATTTCTAGTCCAAAATATAGATTGAAGTGCTCGTTAGAACCGTCAAAATGAGGCAGTTCTAACGAGTACCCACAATCTATGTTTTTCAGCAAAAAAAAATAATGATGAATCCCCCCGTAAACCCCACTTTTCCCTATATAAAGTGAAGTTTAAAGGGTTGTTCATTGCATGCACTTGTTTACCTGATGAGGTTTTAAGAGTCCACTTAAGGGGAATGGGAACACCTTCAGGGGAGGTAACTCATACAAGTCTTTTTGTCTGCCTTGTGAAAAGGGGTCAACTCTTAAAGGAAAGAATTTGCTCCTGAGGAGCAAATTCTTTCCTTTAAGAGTAGACCCCTTTTTCAACAGGACATTGCTTATAGAAAAGCGAACAGGAAGTCCCGAAAGTTGTCTCCCTTTGAAAAATGGCGAAAAAATTTGTCAATTGTTCCCATTCCCCTTAAGCCACTTATCTTTACATCTTTTAAAATTTGTAGATATGGTTGCACCAGCATCAGCAGGATTTCATGACGTCCCCTCTTCAGTCAGCGTGCCTCAATACAGCGACGCTGACATATTAGTCTGGTCCGACATTAGAGCATATTGTGAAGTTACAGACTCGTGTTCCGTTCAAACGTGTTCCTCTTGCTGGACGTGGACTGGGTGGGGAGATTCGCAGCTAGTCCTTCATTGTCAGTAAGTAGATCGCTCTATTACATATATATCGGCCCCGCCCGTCGGGGCTGGAAGAAATAGATGGGCTGCACGATGCTTCCACGCAGAGATGAATCTGACCGCACACGAGTACTGGTAAACCGCTTAGCCTGCCCAGGCAAAGCGGCGCGAGTCAGACCGTCCATATGCTTATAAACCCTATTGGATTCATTGGGCGATAGGGCTTGAGAAGCGATTTCATCTCAATGTCGTATATAACTCCCAAAAAATTGGAAGCAACGTCTCCAAAATGACATATACAGTGTTGACGGGGAAGTTAAACCACAAATCAAACAAAAACTATTACATGTATATTGTTATTGGCCCCCACCCATCGGGGCTTGAAGAAATATATGAACTGCATGATGCTTCCACGCAGAGCAGAATCTGACCCGCACACGAGTACTGGTAAATCGCTTAGAGGAGGCAAAGCGGTGCGAGTCGGCCCGTCCATGCTTATAAACCCTATTGGTTTCATTGGCCGGCAGGGCTTGAGATGTCATTTCATCTCAAAGTCGGGTAAAAGTCCCACAAAATTGGGAGCAACGTCTCCAAAATGACATTTACAGTGTTGACATGGACGTTAAACCTCAAATCAAACAAACAAATGTGACCCGTCACGCGAAAAGGGACGAGTTGGGTGCCCTAGAGCGAAATTTTGTTTTATGTTTCGGGTGATAGGTGAGCTGATGTGCAGAACTCATAAATGAACCATGGCGACTCAAGGTCAAGGTCACATTTGAAGGTCAAATGTTTGAAACTTTGAATTTTGAGTCCGTTCCATATCTCCTTTACCCCTGCAAGGATCCTCATTAAACTTTGGTCAGTTATCCCCTTCAGTAAGCTGATGTGCAGAATTCATAAATGAACCATGCCGACTCAAGGTAAATGTCACATTTGAAGGTCACGAGTTTAAAACTTTGCATTTGTGTCCGTTCCATATCTCCGTTACCCCTGGAAGGATTTTCATTAAACTTAGGTGAATTTTCCCCTTCAGTGAGCTCATGTGCACAGTCCATAAATGAATCATGCCGAAACTAGGTCAAGGTCATATTGGAAGGGTCACATTTTTGAACCACATAAGCAACTTTTGTTTTTGTGTTTCCTATGTATACGCCTGTGTTATACATTTCTTGAAATTTCAATACTCATGGTGTCCAATTAGGGGACAACTGTACTGAAAATTGTCATTTGGGGAGGTAAATCGGAGGTTTTACGGTCGGAAATTTCGTTTTACGGCGACGCGTTAGCGGAGCCGTAAAACGTAATTTGCGACCGTAAAACCGACGATTTACCTCCCCAAATGACAATTTTCAATACAGTTATCCCCATTCTAATGCACTTATTCAGTTGTTAAGTTAAAAACTGTACTGTTTTGCACAAGGCGGCAAGCGCGGTAAGCTGCGTAAAACCAAATGACAACCAATGGAAAGCGGCGTTACATGATGACGTCGGATTTCCGACAGTATATCGCAGAATATACTGTCGCAAATTTTTGACGTTATCCAATCAGACGTCGCGTTACATACGCAAGTGCATTAGAATTGTGCATATTTGATGTTTCTACATCTAATGGCGTATTGGTCATGACTCATGAATGACGATTTACGGTGTCTTTAAAGAACTCACCTAAGGCGAAGTCCCTAGGGACCTCATCTGAGTATAAGTTTCCCTGGAACTCACCTAAGGCGAAGTCCCTAGGGACCTCATCTAAGTATAATTTTGCCTGGAACTCACCTAAGGCGAAGTCCCTAGGGCACTCATCTATGTATAAGTTTCCCTGGAACTCACCTAAGGCGAAGTCCCTAGGGAACTCATCTAAGTATAAGTTTCCCTGGAACTCACCTGAGGCGAAGTCCCTAGGGAACTCATCTAAGTATAAGTTTCCCGGGAACTCACCTAAGGCGAAGTCCCTAGGGAACTCATCTAAGTATAAGTTTCCCTGGAACTCACATAAGGCGAAGTCCCTAGGGAACTCATCTAAGTATAAGTTTCCCTGGAACTCACCTAAGGCGAATCTGCAGGTTACTCAACTGAGTTGACGTCGTCAGGGAATTGAAAGAGAAACTCACCTGATACAAAAATTATATAGAGGTTCTTACATGAATGTTCATGTATTATTGAATTTATTAAACGAGTTGAGGAAAAAGGGATAAAATGCGAGGCTTTGCCGAGCATTTTATCCCTTTTCCTCAACGAGTTTAATAAATTCAATAATACATTAGCACGAATGAAAGATCCTATTTATCATATGACATTTTAAACGCATTTTATTCACGATTGTTTTCAAAATTCTCAATATTCCGCCGTTAGTAAACGCGGCGTCGTTAAGGACGTCGTACATGTAACGTTACGGGACGTATCTAGCTAATTTGCATATTTAATCCACTAGTGGATTATCGAAAATAATACATAGAGGATCTTACACGAGTGGTCATTTCATATGAAATTAATGAAACGAGCCTTTGGCGAGTTTCATAAATTTCATATGAAATGACCACTCGTGTAAGATTCTCTTTATCATATGACTACTTTAAATTGGATTTTATCGCCTTTTAATTTGACCAGTTTTCTACGAAAAATGCATTGTTGACATGGACGTCGTCATGACGTTACTTAATCCCGCCAAAGTGTTATTACACGTGTGGTCATACGATCTTTATTACATGACGTTATCCACTGCTTATCAACGACGTCATATGATAAATGACGTTATTACACTCTCAGACGCGACGTCATATGATAAAAAGACATAAAATGAACATGGGTTGTCGTAACCTATGTTTCGTGCAGCTTCTTATATGCCGTTGCCTTATGCTTTAGTATTCTAAAATAAAATTAATAATAAAAACGAACACAAAACCAACAAACACAAAACAAAAAAAAAAAAAAAAAAAAAAAAAAACTGCCAATTAGCACCCGTTGGAAGGACTGGACTGTCGACTAAAGTTTCATGATATCGGCTGTCGTTTTCGAGAAGTAATATTTACCAATCGCTCTGCTCGGGGTCGGTAACTTTCTTTGGTGTAGATTGATCAAGAAATATTTTCTACGGTCATTCTCTCTTCCGCTGATTCAAGACAGGCAGTTGTCAGTTTCTGGCGAAAGAATGTGCACTGTACTGGTTCACCGCTTACGTATAAGCTTGCACAGGAAAAGTGTGGATAGGTAAACTGGCCGGCTCAATAATGACATAAATAGTGTTAAACTCCAATACAAACAAACAAACAAACAAACAAACAAACATAGGCCCCCGCCCATAGGGGCTTGAAGAAATATATGGGCTGCATGATGCTTCCACGCAGAGCTGAATCCGGCCCGCACACTAGTACTGGTAAACCGCTTAGAGGATCTAAGCCTGTCCAGGAACAGCGGTGCGAGGCGGACCATCCATGCTAATAAATAGAGGATATTTGATTTTTTTCAGTGTAAGATCGAATTTTCTTACATGTTTTTCAATGAATGATAGAGATTTATCAGTGAAATATAAATCGATATTTTCACTGTTTCAAACAGTGAAAATACGATTTTTTATTTTTCACTGTTTGGGACTACTTTTTTCTTCAAATCTAACTCTAATTTCAATTTTATCTTTGTCAGATAACTGAACAATACTGAAATGTGTTCTAATTGACGCATAGCCCGTTCATGTGTGACGGGGACGTTACTGACGTCATTTATGACGCTGACGTCGCGTCTTTTGTCGCGCGACGTTAGACTTGCCAGCAACTTCTTTGGAAAACTACTCTCTCAATTATTTCATTAATCATTCATAATAATACCATCCCAGGCCATTTCTCAGGTGCAAACTTTCAGTTTACACCCAATAGTATACCCGCTAAACACGATGGACACCACTAAATTGACGCGAAACGAACAGGAACAAAGATAATTTTCTCCGAATGTGAGCGACACCATTAAAGACGCTAAATATTGCCTTTTGAAGCATGTAAGAAACAGAAAATTTGATTTTTTCAGTGCAAGATCAAATTTTATTTCACTCATGAACACCAAAACTGCTATTTTCACTCGTGGCTACGCCACTCGTGAAAATAACAGTTTTGGTGTTCATTCGATGAAATAAAATTCGATCTTACACTGAAAAAATCAAATATCCTCTATTTATTTCATCGAATGAACACCAAAACATTTTGGAGACGCTGCTTCCAATTTTGTGGGACTTTTACCCGACATTGAGATGAAATAACATCTCAAGCCCTGTCGCCCAATGAAACCAATAGGGTTTCTTACATGCTTTTCAATGAATGATAGAGATTTATCAGTGAAATATAAATCGATATTTTCACTGTTTCAAACAGTGAAAATACGATTTTTTATTTTTCACTGTTTGGGACTACTTTTTTCTTCAAATCTAACTCTAATTTCAATTTTATCTTTGTCAGATAACTGAACAATACTGAAATGTGTTCTAATTAACGCATAGCCCGTTCATGTGTGACGGGGACGTTACTGACGTCATTTATGACGCTGACGTCCCGTCTTTTGTCGCGCGAAGTTAGACTTGCCAGCAACTTCTTTGGAAAACTACTCTCTCAATTATTTCATTAATCATTCATAATAATACCATCCCAGGCCATTTCTCAGGTGCAAACTTTTAGTTTACACCCAATAGTATACCCACTAAACATGATGGACACCACTAAATTGACGCGAAACGAACGGGAACAAAGATAATTTTCTCCGAATGTGAGCGACACCATTAAAGACGCTAAATATTGCCTTTTGAAGCATGTAAGAAAAAGAAAATTTGATTTTTTCAGTGCAAGATCAAATTTTATTTCACTCATGAACACCAAAACTGCTATTTTCACTCGTGGCTACGCCACTCGTGAAAATAACAGTTTTGGTGTTCATTCGATGAAATAAAATTCGATCTTACACTGAAAAAATCAAATATCCTCTATATCATTGTCACTGTCCTGGAAAACATCTGTGAGTATGGCAGAGAACATCAAGCTGGACAGCGTTGGGGCAAGTACATAGCCTCGCTTGACTCCATTTGTCATAGAAAATGGACCAGAAAACTCGCCACCATTTCGGCCCATGCAAGCATACCATCGTGGAACTGATTCACGATTGCTGTGAACTTAGTCGAACAGCCAAACTTCGCCATAATTTTCCAAAGGCCCTCACGGCTGACTGTGTCAAATGCTTTAGTGAGGACAACAAAGGTCATGTAGCAGAGGTCCATATTCTGTTTCTGGCATTTCGCTTGAATCTGCCTTGCTATGAAGATCATGTCGATTTCTGGACCAACGCGGGCTTTCTGGTAGAAGCCCTGACTGTTCAAGGTGTCGGTTAAGTAGAACTCTTGCGAGAACCTTCCAAGCAATTGACAATGAAAAGATGCCACGTTGATTGTCACACTGCTGAGGATTCACTTTCCGTTTGAAAATGTGAATAATGGACGCATCCTTGAATTCTTGAGGGATGGCTTCTTTTCTCCATATAGTGTGAAATAACTCTGTCGTTTTCTTTGCACCTGGAATACCCTCACAAAATAGCATCGAATTGGCGTCGAAGCCTTTATGCGACCTCTCATGTTATTTCTATTTTTGTTCATTATGAAAATATATTTGCTTGAGGTTTAAATATATTTTCGTTCCAGCTTATCTCCTCGGTCCAATTTACCCCGCTGTCCGGACCAACTTACCCCAATGGCGGGATATGTTGGTCCAGTTGACCGCATCTCAGAAAACGGCTATTTTTATCCGAATCTGTCATTTTTCAAACGAAAAACTGTATATTAAGTTAGAAAAGTGATTAAACTAGTTACGAAATTCAAACACACTACCAGCAAATAAATATTAACCTCAGTATATGAAAAAAATCAAATTTTAGGACTAATTAGCCCGGTCTCCTCTATTGTAAATAGCTCAGGGTCATAAAAGTTTTGCGACCAGACTACGATTTGAGATACGATAAAGCTATATAATCAGGACTATGATTGACTGCGGCAATAGTTACCATCTGGGAGACGAAACAATGTTGCATTCTTTGGGTGGCGGCTGGCAGAGGACTGAAACATCAATTCTTATTATTATTTTGTGGTAGACCTATATAAAAAGTAAAAGACTGTCACATTCAGAAGACTGCGTTAGTCTTTCTGAAACTAATTCGGAATAATCAGACTCGTGTTATTCTAATTTAACATGTGGCAACTGTAATCCGTCAACACAATATGACCATGTATGGTTCTCTGTGCATGATGACAATGATCCGGAACCGATACGATTGTCCCACACCTCCCACAAAAGATAACACAGGGAAACAAAAACACAAATCAACTCCAGCGTAAATAAAGTAGAAGTAAAACAAAGATCAGGAATCGATACAATTAACTTACACCACCCATCAAAGACACCAAAGGGCAAGAACACAAACATTAAGCGACCAGACCATAATGGAGAAGGCCATAAGGACAGTTACTATCCCATAAAATGGCCATATGGCCATCCAAAATAAAACGACACAAGTGATACACACAGTAAGTAACAAACAACAACATAAATAAATCGCCACAGAAGAACCGCCTTGGAACGGTCAGTTGAAAGATCTCCACTGGGGGGCTTAAATCGATTTTACGTGGCCACAATCCTCGCCCTTACTTCCGTCGCGATTTAGACAAATAATTTGTTCAGTCCGCATGAAGGCCTCCTAACTCATCAGTGCAACATCTCCGTGAACACAAATAATCAAAGAACCACAGAGGTGGGACAACGGTGAGGACTCGACAGCAAGAAACCACTGAAATGCTGGAGCAAAAGAAAACCAACAGTTAGACTCCGATGGGCCCGACCAGAGATAGAGCATCAGGCACCAACCAACATTACCTTAGAATTAGATCTCTTTAATTCTCAATAAGCCTTTACGTTGGAACCGTCATAGAATCTGAGGCCTGACCCACCGGCGTGCAATTAAAGAGGGAAGCAAAGTTGCCAACCGTGATTGGGTTAACTACCATGCATCCAGTCTGTCGTATAATATCCATGTTGTACCCAATCTTTTTATATCGAAGAATGATTTTACGAAATTGGGTGCTAAAGTCATTGCGGTTATATATTTTTCTGAATTTATACTAAGTCACCATAAAATTCGAGTTCCGATAGACCTTGTTGCAGAAGAGATTTAAGTCCAATATTAAATTTTGAAATTAAATCAGAATGGCGTCTATAAAATTTTGAAAAGGCTTTGCGTAGTTTATGGTACCGATAACCCTGATTAAGAAGTTAAGCCGTTAATAATTTATTACGAGTGTTGAAGTCAGTAACATGACTACAAACTCTAGCAAATCGAATTAATTGCGAAATATAAACGCCATAGGATGGCGCACGAGGAACATCACCATCCAAAAAAGGAAAATTTACAATCTCAAAATCAAAGTCATCGCGTTTGTCATAAATTTTGCACGAAACAAACCCATCTACAATAGATAGATGTAAATAAAAAAACGGGGCCTCGGTATCAGAAGAATTTGCTATATTTAATTGAAGTTCTGGGGGGTAAATCTGACTGATCAAACCATCGAAATAGGTATTATCAATATTTAATAAATCATCTAAATATCTAGAAGTGGAGCTAAAAGCTTCAATAATTTCAGATTGGTTATCAATGGAAAGCGACAACATGAAGTCTCTTTCAGAACAATACAAGAATAGATCAGCCACAAGAGGTGCGCAATTCGTACCCATCGGAATGCCCACAATTTGTCTAAATAACTTAGTACCGAATCTAATATAAATATTGTCAAGTAGAAAGGTGAGGGCATCACACACTTTCTGACATGACCAAAGTGTATAATTCTTATGCTCTTTAGAAGTGAAAAATGCATTTCTGACATTACATGCAAGATAGAGATAATCTTCTCTGTGGAAAGCCCATTCAATTAAATCAATAAGCTTTTCTTTTATAAGATTATGAGGAAGTGTAGTGTAAAGAGTGGAAAAATCGTAAGTAGACAGACTTGAAGCACGAAAATGTCTGGATTTCAATTTATTTAAAACCTCATTCGAATTTTTTATATACCAAAACGTTATAGTCGGAAAGCCAAAAAGGACAGTTGCTTTACCCAACATAATTGTCCAAAACTATGCAAAATAAAACGAAATTAGTGAATCAAACACGCAAACGCGAACTATAACAATGATTAACCACAACAGAAGAACAGCCCTGGGACAGTCAGTAAAAGATTTAGAATAAATTCGATTATGCGTGACTGTTTTGACAAATAATATGTTCAGTCCGCATAAAGGATTTCTAACCCCTTACCGCATTATCTCCGCGGACAAAAAGATCAATCGAATACAGAGATGAAATAACAATGAGGACATGACAGTTTGAAATAAATGAAATGCCGGAGCAAAAGAAAACCATCAGTTAGTCTCCGGAGGGTCCCAACAAAGACAGATCAACAAGCACCAACTGACATTACTAAAAAACAATTGCATCACGAAAACACGCCTATATAATTCTGATGCCACTGAACCCCACTTTTATATAGTAAAACTGGGATTTACATGGATAACCCGTATTTTTCTTATTTCTGCTCTAAAATATAGATTGTGGGTACTCGATAGAACCGCCTCGATGAGGCGGTTCTAACGAGAACACACAATCTATAATTTGAGCAGAAATAAGAAAAATATCACATTTCTTTTCTTCTTAAACATTTCATTTTTTCGGTGATAAAGGTTACAATGTATTTTTATCATATGACGTCGCGTCTGAGAGTGTATTAACGCCATGTATTATTTTCGATAATCCACTAGTGGATTAAATATGCAAATTAGCTAGATACGTCCCGTAACGTTACATGTACGACGTCCTTAACGACGTCGCGTGAACTAATGGCGGAATATTGGTATTTTTGCAAACAATCGTGAATAAAATGCGTTTTAAATTTCATATGATAAATAGAATCTTGCATTCGTGCTCATGTATTATTGAATTTATTAAACTCGTTGAGGAAAAGGGATAAAATGCTCGGCAAAGCCTCGCATTTTATCCCTTTTCCTCAACTCGTTTAATAAATTCAATAATACATAAACACTCATGTAAGATCCTCTATGTATAGGCTTGTTTTCGTAATGATAAGTCTTTAGGCTGGAGCCGTAATAGAATCTGAGGCCCGACCTGACCCGTGCGATGCGAAATAGAGAATACCAGGTGAGTGTCTTTTGATATCAAGTATATCAGGCAAGGCTTCGAGAACGCTTGTAGAATCGCGAGGCTTGCCGAGCGATTCTACATGCGTTCTCGAAGCCGCGCCTGATAAACTTGATATCAAAGGACACGAATCTGGTATTCTGTTTATCAGTTTATCCCGATATACACTTACATTTTTGCCAATTTTTTCAGTTTTGCCAGTTCTAAGAAGTGCAATGTCACGTTGTCCTGATAAAGCTCACTTGTCCTGAGATAGCAGATGTTTATCAGGTCAACGTGCTGCAATGTAATTAATATAGGAGGTGACCGATAAATTATCACCCATGACTGAGTTAACTCCCATGCATTCAGTCTGCCGTATAAGATTAATGTTGTACCCAGTCTTTTTATACACGAAAGTGAGTTCTGAAATCATTGCAAGCATATATTTTTCTGAACACCATAAAATTTTAAAACTGTGCAGGAGCTAAATTGCAATATGGTACTTGCTTGCTTGTATCATATGTAATAGACCTCAATATTTTCTTTCTGATAATTGGATCAGCCTCATCATGTCATTTCATCTCAATGTCGGAAAACCACACACACACACACACACACACACACACACACACACACACACACACACACACACACACACACACACACACACACACACACACACACACACACACACACACACAAAAACTCCATATATTGGAATGCTTTCTTCCTGCCTTACGTCATAGTTTAGTTTACATTTTCTTGTCCTTTGGGATCATTGATTCTAGTGTGGAATTTTGAAAATATTTGAGGGTCACTGATGAGGCCTAACTGGCCGAAACTAGCTAGTCTGGCACAGAAAACATGTACACTTCATATTTTCCAGTTCTGTAGTGTATTCCTTGCTTCCAAAGGATAACCCTTTCATAGAACATATGAACGTCACTAGGGAATGTGTGGCGACGATAAGTGTCTCCCGGCCCTACATCATAGTGTAGTTTACATTTTCTTGTCCTTTTGGATCAATGATTCCATTGTGGAATTTTGAAAATATTTGAGGTCACCGATGAGGTCTAATTGGACGAAACTAGCTAGTCTGGTCCAGGAAACAGGTACACTCAATATTTTCCAGTTCTGAAGTGTATTCGCCGGCCTCGGTAGCTCAGATGGATGCGCGTCTGACTGGTGATCAGGAGGACGCGGGTTCGATACCTGCCGGGACCGGCAACATTCTTTCGAAGGGATTGGTCATGAAATCTTTTCTACGGTCATTCTGTCCCTTCCGCTGATTCAAGAAGGGCAGTTGTCAGTTTCTGGCGAAAGAATGTACACTGTACTGGTTAACCGCTTACATATAAGCTTGCCCAGGAAAAGTGTGGATAGGTAAACTCACCGGCTCAAAAATGACCTAAAAGTGTTAACTTGGCCGTTAATCTCCAATACAAACAATACAAACAAATTATGTAGTGCATTCCTTGCTTCCAATGGATAACCCTTTTATAAAACATCTTTATAGTGGCAACTGAATTCTTTAAACAGAAGTGAAGGCAATGATCAGGAATCGACACAACTAACCCACAGCTCCCATCAGAGACACCAAAGGGAAAGAAACACAAACATGAAACAAACAGAACTTAATGGAAACATCAATAGCGGAAAGCCAAAATGGCCAATTGGCTATCCAAAATAAAATAATAGAAGCGATACAAACACTCAAAGACAAAAAGACAAACTATAACAAAATAAATTGCGACAAAAGAACCGCCTTGGAACGGTCAGTGAAACGAATTCTACTGGAGGTGGGGGGGGGGGGGGAAGCTTAAATCGATTTTACGTGGCCATAATCCTTACTCCTACTTCTGTCGCGATTTAGACAAATAATTTGTTCAGTCCGCATGAATGCCTCTTATCTCATCAATGCAAAATCTCCGTGAACACAAAAATCAAACAATCACAGAGATGAAACAACGGTGAGAACGCGACAGCAAGAAACCACTGAAATGCTCGAGCAAAGGAAAACCAATGGGCCGGACCAGAGACAGAACATCAGGCACCAACCAACATTACATAGAATTAAATTCTCTCCAATTCCTAGTAAGCTCTGATGGGAGTTGTGGGTTGATTGTATCGATTCCTGATCATTGCCTTCACTTCTATTTTGCATATCAGAATTGTTTTGTTTGTGGCTGTAATAGATCTCCCCGTGCATGCATTTAATGCTCTTATTTTTCCAATCCTCAGGGATTGCTTTTACAATTGCTTTTCATCGTTCCTTAATTATCGTTCCTTAATTTGACATCCTTTATATACCTGTTGAAGGTCTTAATTGGACCGATGTTCGTACATCGTTGTATAACAACTGCTTGTTTGATATCTATGGACTATAAGCATAGCTGTTCTGTGGGCTTTTGTTATATTCGCCTTCTATTTGACGGATTTACCGTTCTTCCGTATACTGTTTAACTTAATGACCGGTATGAATATCGCTTTATTTCTGACGGTTTCGCCCCTTGAAACACACATGAGTATCACAAATAAATTTAAATTTACTATATCTCCCCTAAGGTTACATTCTTCTTCTTCTGTATGAATTCCCCATTCTATTAATAATTTTAGCGCTATGTTGCCGACGGTATTGGTGAGGCCCATAAATTTATTTTCTGCCGCTACCGTTAATTTAAGTGGAGCAGGCAGTACTAATTTAATAAAAAATAATCTAAGAGTTATATTATCTCCTATCAAATCGCTATTCTTCGGAAATATACCAATCCTTTCAAAAGAAATGGAATGTAACCTAGTATTTAAAAGGGCAATGCTAAGATGTGCAGGTTCTGTTCACATTTATGCACTGTTTCTTCGTCTCTAAACGGTAGACGTTTTTCTGTAGTTAACATGTCCGATTTGACATGTAAAATAGAAGTGAAGACACTGATCAGGAATCGTTACAATTAAACCACAGCTCCCATCAGAAACACCAAAGGAAAAGAAACACAAACATGAAACATCAATAGCGGAACGCCAAAAGAACAGTTACTCTCCCACAAAATGGCCAATTGGCTATCCAAAACAAAACAATATAAGCGACACAAGCACCCAAAGAAAAGCCATAACAAAAATTAACCGCGACAGAAGAAAAGTCTTGGAACGGTCACTGAAACGAATTCCACTGGGGGGGGGGGGGGGGGGGAGAGAGACTGGGGGGCTTAATTCGATTTTACGGGGCCACAATCCTCGCCCTTACTTCCGTCGCGAATTATTCCTGATTCTAGGATACGTAAATCTACGAATTTGATATATGTGATAACCTGACGTGCTGCAAATTGTATAATGCAGTAGGTCGGGCAAACTAATTGCATTTTAAAAACACGATTTAACGAAAACTATCATAGAATTAGCAAGCTTAAAAAACTGACACTTTCTTGTACCGTCATTTAAAACGTACAGGTCATTCTATAAAAATATTTCTGTACAGCCAGTGGAAAAAAATTACCATGATGTAAATTCTACAGCTAGGTTTAAAATTCCACATGAATAAATTCCGCGATAGTTCTAATCAGTTATACGGTGCTGCTCTTTACATTAGAGGTTATGCTCAGCATGCTCTTCGTCCTTTCATCGATTCTGAAATTAATCACAAACTTCATTACATCAAAAATATCCTTCATTAATAAGGATTTGGATTTTAAATATTTACCTAGTATCGTCCGGAACAATTCGGTGATTTCATCCATACCTGCTTATTTTCAATATGCTGAAACACCCATAATTTGCTATAAATACAATAAACCTGTAAGATCCATCATTTTTAATTTTAATAGACTTGTTTCTGATCTTGATATTGGGACTAACAATCCTGATACCTGTGATTGTAAAAAATCAGTGTATTGCTATCCTGCTGCTGGTCATATTATTACTGGCAATTTAAAATTATTCCTGATTCTAGGATACTTAATATAATTTCTAGAGGACCGAAATATCGATTTCCTTCTAAAATTGATTACAATAAATGTAGAGATGAAATCGCTGCTGCCTTGAATGAATTTGATAATCGACGGTTATGTTGAGCATAAAGCTCTTAAAGAATGAAAAATTAGCATTCTGAAATTAGTGAACAAACACATTTCTTTTTATTCTCAAAATACGAACTTATTACATCCTAAACCTAAGACGTCTTTACGTCACCTTAAACTAGGCATTCAAGAATTTCATAAGCAGTTTGTTTTGGCTCCAGCAGATAAAGCCGCTGACAATGTGGTCGTTGTTTGACGGCTTCACTATGTTAACACTCTTCAGCAAGAACTTGGTGGTACTATGGCCTATGAACTGCAGCCTTTAGCTGTAGAGAGGGCTTTAGTTGATGACCACATTTGTTATTCAGCCACCAAGTTTGCTGTCGGTGTTACAGACGGCCAAGACAAGCTTCCTACGTTATATTGGTTACCTTAACTTCATAAAAGATCATGCAAAGCACGTTTTATTGCAAATATAAGCTCTTATACCACCACTGAACTCTCTAAATTATTTTCTTCATGTTTTACTGCCATAAAAACATATGATAAAATATTGTGACAAACTCGTACAAAGATAAGGTAGAAATCTGTTTCGGTCTATAAAAAATTCTAATGAAGTTTTAAATAAATTGAAATCCAGACGTGTTCGTTCTTCAAGTCTGTCTACTTATGAATTTTCCACCCTTTACAAAGTTATTTAAGCAAGTTGTGGGTATTCCGATGGGTACTAATTGTGCACCCCTTGTGGTTGATTTGTTTTTGTTTTGTTATGAGAGAGACTTCATGCTGTCCCTTTCTGCTGAAAACCAATCTGAAATCATTGAAGCTTTTAGCTCGACTCGACTTCTAGATATTTGGATGATTTATTAAATATTGACAATACCTATTTCGATGGTTTGATCAGTCAAATTTACCCCCACCCATCACTTCAGTTAAATAAAGCAAATTCTTCTGATACCGGGGCTCCGTTTTTGGATTTACATTCTATCTACTGTAGATTGGTTTGTTTCTTGCAAAATGTATGATAAACGCGATGATTTTGATTTTGAGATACTAAATTTTCCTTTTTTTGGATAGTGATGTTCTTCGTGGCGTTTATATTTCGCAATTAATTCGATTTGCCAGAGCGTGTAGTCAAGTAAATGTTTTCAACACTCGTAATAAATTGTTAACTGCTAAACTTCTTAATCAGGGTTATCGATACCATTCACTTCGCAAAGCCTTTTCAAAATGTTTTAGACGTCATTCTGATTTAATTTGAAAATTCAATATTGGACTTAAATTTCTTCTGCAACAAGGTCTATCGGAACCCGAATTTTATAGTGACTTAGTATATAAAATCAGGAAAATATATAACCGCAATGACTTCAGCACCCAATTTCGTAAAATCATGGTCGGGCCCATAGGAGTGTAACTGTTGGTTTTCTTTTGCTCCAGTATTTCAGTGGTTTCTTACTGTCGAGTCCTCACCATTGTTTCATCTATGTGGTTGTTTGATTTTTGTGTTCACGGAGATGTTGCACTGATGAGTTAGGAGGCCTTCATGCGGACTGAACAAATTATTTGTCTTAATCGCGACGGAAGTAATGGTTGTGGCCAAGTAAAATCGATTTAAGCCCCCCCCCCCCCCCCCCCCCCCAGTGGAATTCGTTTCTTTCCCTTTGGTGTCTCTGATGGGAGGTGTGGGTTTATTGTATTGATTCCTAATCATTGCCTCCACTTCTGTTCGATATAAAATGACTGAGTACAACATAAATGTTATACGACAGACTGCATGCATGGTAGTTAATCCGATCACGGTGACAACTTTGCTTTCCTCTTTACTTGCACGCCGGTGGGTCAGGCTTCAGATTCTATGGCGGTTCCAGCGGGAAGGCTTACTGAGAATTAGAGAGATCTAATTCTATATAATGTTGTTTGGTGTCTGTTGCTCTGTCTCTGGTCGGGCCCATTGGAGTCTAATTGTTGGTTTTCTTTTGCTCCAGCATTTCAGTGTTTTCTTGCTGTCGAGTCCTCACCATTGTTTCATCTCTTTGGTTGTTTGATTTTTTTGTGTGTTCACGGAGATATTGCACTGATGAGTTAGGAGGCTATCATGCGGACTGAACAAATAATTGGTCTAAATCGTGACGGAAGTAAGGGCGACGATTGTGGCCACGTAAAATTGATTTAACACCACCCCCACCCCCACCCCAAGTGGAATTCATTTCGCTGACCGTTCCAAGGCGGTTCTTTTGTCGCGGTTTGTGATTGTTTTGGTTTGTCTTTGAGTGTTTGTGTCGCTTGTGTTGTTTTGTTTTGAATAGCCAATTGGCCATTTTGGGGGAAAGTAAC
The DNA here is from genome assembly GCA_963580285.1 of Lucinisca nassula. NCBI lineage: Eukaryota > Metazoa > Mollusca > Bivalvia > Lucinida > Lucinidae > Lucinisca > Lucinisca nassula. Next base: position 5,502,360 of record OY757013.1, on the reverse strand, counting down.
TGTCCTTTTGGCTTTCCGCTATTGATGTTTCCATTAGGGTCTCTTGTTTCATGTTTGTGTTTCTTTCCCTTTGGTATCTCTGGTTGGAGCTGTAGGTTAATTGTATCGATTCCTGACCATTGTCTTCACTTTTATTTAGGATTTTATAGATTTACCTAGTGTCTTCAAAATATCATTCATTAATAAGGATTTGGATTTTATATATTTATCTAGTATCGTCCGGAACAGTTCGGTGATTTCATCCATTCCTGCTTATTTTCAAAATAGTGAAACACCAATAATGTTCTATAAATACAATAAACCAGTCAGATCTATAATTTTTGTAATTTCAATTAATTGTTTCTGATCTTGATATTGACACTAACACTCCTGATACTTGTGATTGTAAAAGTTCAATGTATTGCTGTCCTGCTGCTGTTCATATTATTACTGGCAATTTTAAAATTATTCCTGATTCTAGGATACGTAATATAATTTCTAAAGGACCGAAATATCGATTTCCTACTAAAATTAATTTCTATAAGTGTAGAGATAACATCACTGCTGCCTTGAATTAATTTGGTAATCGATGTTGTAAACGAGAGCACGAGGAGCATAAAGCTCTTAAAGAATGGAAACTTAGCATTCTGGAACTAGTGAACAAATGCATTTCTTTTTATTCGCAAAATACGAACTTATTACCTACTAAACCTAAGACGTCTTTACGTCACCTTAAACTAGGTATTCAAGAATTTCATAAGCAGTTTGTTTTGGCTCCAGCAGTAAAGGCCGCTAACAATGTGGTCGTTGTTTGACGGCTTCACTATGTTAACAATCTTCAGCAAGAACTTGATGGTACTAATGCCTATGAACTGCAGCCTTTAGCTGTAGAGAGAGCTTTATTGCCTCCATTTCATTGCCTCTACTTCTGTTTAGTTGATGGTCACATTTGTCATTCAGCCAACAAGTTTGACGTCTTTGTTACAGCATGCCAAGACAGGCTTCCTACGTTATATTGGTTACCTAAACTTCATAAAAGACCATACAAAGCACGGTTTATTGCAAATTCAACTCTTGTACCACCACTGAACTCTCCAAATTAGTATCTTTGATAAAATATTGCGCCAAAGTCTTTGAAAGATCGGGTAGAAATCTGTTTTGGTCTATAAAAATATTTAAAAATTCTAATCAAGTTTTAAATAAATTGAAATGCAGACGTTTCCGTGCTTCAAAATAGAATTGGAAGCAATGATCAGGAATCGATACAACTAACCCACAGCTCCAACCAGAGATACCAAAGGGAAAGAAACACAAACATGAAACAACAGACCCCAATGTAAACATCAACAGCGGAAAGCCAAAAGGACAGTTACTTTCCCACAAAATGGCCAATAGGCTATCCAAAATAAAATAATATAAGCGACACAAACACCCAAAGACAAACCATAACAAAAACAAACCGCGACAGAAGAACCGCCTTGGAACGGTCAGCGGAAACGAATTCCACTTTGGGGCTTAAATCGATTTTACGTGGCCACAATCCTCGCCCTTACTTCCGTCGCGTTTTAGACAAAAATTTGTTCAGTCCGCATGAAGGCCTCCTAACTCATCAGTGCAACATCTCCGTGAAGTCTGTCTACATATGATTTTTCCAGTCTGTCTACTTATGATTTTTCCACCCTTTACACTACACTTCCTCATAATCTTATAAACGAAAAACTTAGTGATTTGATTGAGTGGATATTTCATAGGGAACACTCCCTCTATCTTGAATGTAATGTAAGAAATGCTTTTTTCACTGCTGAAGAGTTTAAAAATATACTTTATGGTCATGTCAGAAATTGTGTGAAACTCTCACCTTTCTACTTGACAATATTTGCATAAGATTTAGTACTTAGTTATTTAGACAGGTTGTGGGTATTCCGATGGGTACTAATTGCGCACCCCTTGTGGCTGGTCGGTTTTTGTTTTGTTATGAGAGAGACTTCATTATGTCCCTTTCTGCTGAAAACCAATCTGAAATCATTGAAACTTTTAGCTCGACTTCTAGATATTTGGATGATTTATTAAATATTGACAATACCTATTTCGATGGTTTGGTGAGTCAAATTTACCCCCCCCCCCCCCCGAACTTCATTTTATAAAGCAAATTCTTCTGATACCGAGGCCCCGTTTTTAGATTTACATCTATCTGTTATAGATGGGTTTGTTTCTTGCAAAATTTATGAAAAACGCGATGATTTTGATTTTGAGATATTAAATTTTCCTTTTTTGGATGGTGATGTTCCGCGTGCGCCATCCTATGGCGTTTATATTTCGCAGTTAATTCGATTTGCCAGAGTGTGTAGTCGTCTAACTGTCTTCAACACTCGTAATAAATTGTTAACTTCTAAACTTCTTAATCAGGGTTATCGGTACCATAAACTACGCAAAGCCTTTTCAAAATTTTATAGACATTATTCTGATTAAATTTCAAAATTCAATATTGGACTTAAATCTCTTCTGCAACAAGATCTATCGGAACCCGAATGTTATGGTGACTTACATGTAGTTAATAAATTCAGAAAAATATATAACCGCAATGACTTCAGCAGCCAATTTCGTTAAATCATTCCACTCTGTGGTTCTTTGATTATTTGTGTTCATGTAGATGTTGCACTGGTGAGTTAGGAGGCCTTCATGCGGACTGAACACATTATACATTATTTGTCGAAATCGCGACGGAAGTAAGGGCGAGGATTGTGGCCACGTAAAATCGATTTAAGCCCCCCCCCCCCCCACCCCTCCCCGGTGGAATTCGTTTCACTGAATGTTCCAAGGCGGTTCTTCTGTCGCGATTTATTTTTGTTAGGTTTGTCTTTGAGTATTTGTATCGCTTATATTATTTTGTTCTGGATAGCCAACTGGCAATTTTGTCGGACAGTATCTGTCCTTTTGGCTTTCCGCTGTTGATGTTTCCATTAGGGCCTGTTGTTTCATGTTTGTGTTTCTTTCCCTTTGGTGTCTCTGATAGGAGCTGTGGGTTGATTGTATTGATTCCTGACCATTGCCTTCACTTCTGTTTTACGCTGGAACCGTCATAGAATATGAGGCCTGACCCACCGGCTTGCAATTAAAGAGGGTAGCGAGACGTCAAGCTATACAGAACAGCAATAAATAAATAAAAAAAATAAAATAAAAAAAAGATTTCATTTTACTATATTTTAACCCTTCCTTACCTTTCAAACTATGAAGTTCCAGATCAGATGGCTTCTGAACAGGATCTGCATTGTTTGCCTTTCAGTTTATAAATTTGTTGCAATAATTTGCATCAAGTAATCTGATTGGTTGATATTTAGTAGTGGGTGTGGCATATATTGAAATATTCAGCAGGTCAAGAGTTAAAAAGTGCAATGCACTCGTTAATAATGAATACATTCATTATGAGCAATTTTCTGCAAACTCAGTGGAAATTCAAGTTTTAAAACTGTCACTGTCGTTATCAACAAACAACAAATTGTGTATATGAAAATTTACAAGGTACACATCAAATTCTTGCTCCTATCCGCAGTGGTACACAGGTGGTGCACGGGGTTGACTTGACCGGATTAGTAACGATTTGTGTAAAGAACCGGTGCCTGAATTAAGCATGTTGCAATGATACAATTACATGTAGTATAAAAAACAATATTTGAAAATTCGCGTTTCTTTTGCTGTTCAGTATATTTCCGTAGATTACGAAATCGAAGTGAAAGCAATGATCAGGAATCGATACAACTAACCCACACCTCCCACCACAGAAACCCATAGGGGGCCGGCACGTACAGGGTCAATAGATACAGTGTCTATCAAACCTATGTCTATTTTTTGGCCATTTTAGCCAAAAATAACCCTGTACGTGCCGGCCCCCTATGCAGAAACCTAAAAGTATCAAGAAACAAATTTCTATGGGTGTGGGAGGGGGTGAGGGCGGGGTTGGATGCAGACTTTTGGGCCGAACCATAAGCTGTAGTGTTGATGCAGATAAAGGTTAACTTTATTGCAATTTGATTTGAGACGACGCACGACGAAACCTTAAAAATAGCATGAACAATCAGCGAAGATTCGAAGCAGCCGCACAGTGTGACCAGAGCTATCTTCTTTAATTTGGGCCTTCTTCAGGCCACTTGCTACCCAAAACAGCAAGAATAAAAGACAATGACTAGATATTGGATTGATTAGCAGGCTGAAGTGAGTCGTACCCTGGGACACTTGAGAGGTTTTGTTTTGCTTAGGGGCAAGTTGTTCAAAACTAACGAATTCATTAGTTAACGATATAGTTAAAAATTTGATCATTTAATATGGCAAATATACTGATATTTTTGCTGATTCAGAAATAAATATGAGCAGCTTTTGCAAATGTAAAAGCTATCCTTATTTTTTCAGCAAAAATTAACACTATCAGTAAAATTCCTATATTAAGACCACCTTTGGGACTGTTCAAAAGTGGTCTTAAATTTTGAACAGTCCCAAAGGTGGTCTCTGACCAGAGGACACTGTATGCAGAAAACACAAAGAAAGAATAACTGCAACCTACTAAATGAGCTTTTTATAGCAGAATTAATCTTAATTTTAGGTGGTCTTAACCCTTGTCCTGCTGAGCCCGGTATGCCTTATCTTTGAAACAATGTAGATCCAGATCAGATGATCTTCATTGTTTGCCATCCGATTTATGAATTTGTTGCAATAATTTGCATCAAGTAATCTGATTGGCTGATAATCAGTAGTGGGTGTGACATAATTAAATATTCAGCAGGACAAGGGTTAAATCCAGGAATTCTTCTGCACTTGCTAGAACAGCTAACAAATTGACCTCTAACGTGCTCGTTAACCTAACGATGCCCTGCACAACTGACCCGTGTTCTATAATTTGTCCTGTGAAGAAATAGATGGGCTGCATGATGCTTCCACGCAGAGCTGAAACCGACCCGCACGCGAGTACTGGTAAACCACTTAGAGGATCTAAGCCTGCCAAGGCAAAGCGGTGCGAGTCGGACCGTCCATACTTATAAACCATATTGGTTTCATTGGGCGGCAGGGCTTTAGATGTCATTTCATCTCAATGTCGGTTAAAAGCCCCACAAAATTGGAAGCAACGTCTCCAAAATGACCTATACAGTATTGACGGGGACGTTCAAGCACAAATCAAACAAACAAACAATAATTTGTTCTGTTTCCATTTCAGCCCTTACACTAGATGGGTCGATTGCCAAAAGGTTGTTAGATGCGACACATGTTGGGCATTTTCTGGATCTGGGTTCTGGGGACAAGGTTGGTACATTACCATACTATACAACGCGATGCAGTGGGTTTCTGCTCATAATCACCTCATAATCTCTTAGATAAGAGAAGCCTTTGATGTGACTATGGTCCGAAGGACTTGTTTACTGGAGACGATTAAATAGGCGACCCCTTTTATATAGAGAAAAACTGTGTCTTTAAGTGCAGTGCAGTGTAGTGTAGTGCAGCGCAGTGCAGTGCAACGGAGTGCAGTATATCACAACACATGTTCGAGCCTGGCTCGGCTCACATGCGAGTTCTTGAACTCGCATGTGTTCTTGAACTCGTCAGGTGTTTTTCCTCTAGGTACTCCATAGAAGCCTCCGTGTAGTAGTGGTTATGCTACTCGCCTGATAAACCAGGGATTGCAGGATCGATCCCGGGCTTCTCCAGACTTTCGGATGAGTCTTTAAACCGAGGTCCCGTCTCCGTATGACCTTAGCTGTTGGTGGGATGTAAAACTGAAACTCACTCACTCACTCTAGGTATTCCGATTTTCGCCTACCGATCGGCTCGATGTAAGTTAAATAATCTTGAAAGGGCCGTAGCCCCCACACCCACACACACAGATACTAAAAATAAAATTAAGAAAAAAAAAAATCTAAAACCCACAGCACAACGCAACGCAACACATCAATTGAAACATGAGTGATACAACATAAAACGTACATACTAACAACGCATCACAGCGCAACACAACACAATCATACTAACATAACCCAAGGCAACACAGCACAACGAGCCGGCCTCGGTACCTTAGTTTGATGCGCGTCTGACTGGTGATCAGGAGGACGCGGTTTCGATACCTGCCGGGGTCGGCAACATTCGTTCGTGAAGATTGATCATTAAATCTTTTCTACTGTCATTCTCTCCTTTCCGCTGATTCAAGAAGGGCAGTCGTCAGTTCCTGGCGAAAGAATGTGCACTGTACTGGTTAACCGCATACGTATAATCCTGCCCAGGAAAAGTGTGGATAGGTAAACGGACCAGTTCAAAAATGACCTAAGTAGTGTTGGTTGGTCCGTTAAAGTCCAATACAAACAAACAATTCCAACACAGCATGCTTATATAGGCAATGGAAAATAACTGTTTTATTCTACAACAAATCACGGCAAGGAAGGGCGCGACGAGTGACGTCATTGAAACTGCCAATTTATGACGTCACTAGTCGATTTCCTTGACGTTAGACGATGTAACGTTATATTCTCGCATCGAAAAGGCTAGAAAAGGAAATGCATGTGTTTCAGCATTATTGCCGATTGTCAGTCTGTTAGAATCGAATTAGATCAGCCCTAGTTTGTGATTTGTTGAGTAATAAATCACAATTTGTCGGTCAGTTGTAAGTAGACAACTCACGCGCTCTACGTGCTCGTGATTTGATCTACTATACAACTGACCTCCAAACTGTGGTTTATTACTCAACAAATCATAGTTAGAGATGATCTATTTCTTAAACACAGCACAACGAAGAAGTGACACAACAGGATAAATAAAATAATCAAACAAGATGAAATCTTTCCCAATACAGAAATAACTCAGCAATCAGCGGACAGTTTCGCTTTTGAGGGGTTTAGTAGAAGGGTCAGATATGCCAGGGTTGCTTATAGAAATGAGGTTTATGGATATTTTGGGACAATGTAGGCTTGTTTATTGAGTAGCTTTTCTTGTTTATTTGAAATACGAAACTGAGACTTCATGACTCACGATGCAGAGAGAGGTCGAGTAAGACGCGGAACAGTTTAATTCAGGTAGGTAATTTCCGCATAAAAACTGGCTGTTTTTCAAAGAAGATAATTCTTAAAAAAGTTTACTAGTTGTGGGGTTGGTTGTTTTCTATTCATATATTCTTGCATGTAACTCGGGGTACAGGCCACTTCAGCAAGTACTGAAAACAGGTGTTTTTGGAGTAACGTGAATAGGATGTCACAAAGTGACATCAACGAAAACATGACTATATAAATTTGACCCCCTTGAACCCCACTTTTATATAGTAAAGCTGGGGTTTACAGGGGTAAGCCTTATTTTTCTTATTTCTGCCCTAAAATATTGGTTGTGGGTACTCATTAGAACCGCCTCGTTTGAAACAGAAATGGAAGTTATCGTATTGCCCAGTAGTCGTCTATTAAAAATAAAAAATAGTGTTGCGCGAAAATATTGTTACAAAACTTATAATTCTTGTGTCTCATAGATCTAAAATTTGACGGTGTCGTTCAACCTCATATCAAACAATAAACGGAACCCATAACTAATGTTTTTGGTGCAGAAATAATAAAACATTATTCTTGCACAACAGATAAGGAAATCCGAGGTTTTAGCCTGGGATAGAAAAATCTGTTCTTACCCGGGTTAAATAAATAAGTATAGTGCGCGAAAAAAAATAAAACGTAAAATAAAGCAAATTTAAACTTTTCGGCGGTGTCGTGCATGAGATAGAATCTAATATGGGGTTCTGTTGTAGATGGGCGTTTCCAACCCTCAGCCCATCTACAACAGAAGCCTTGGGTCCGCTCAGCACGGTCATCCCTCGGACTGGAAACGCCAATCTACAAGAGGACACTATATTAGATTCTTATATCGTGTATAGCCCTGTTATTCACCGTTTTCTCTATGTAAAGTTGGGTTCGCATTGAGTCTTAGAACACGAATGTCCTCAACATTTGTTTCTTGGAATATGTTTGATTTGAGGTTTAATGTCCCTCTCAACACTATCTGGGTCATTTTGGAGACGTTGCTTCCAATTTTGTTGGATTTTTACCCGACATTGAGATTAAATGACATCTGAAGCCCTGCCGCCCATCGAAAACAATAACGTTTATATGCATGGACAGTCCGACTCACACCGCAGGCTTAGACCCCCTGAGCGATTTACCAGCACTCATATCCGGTCGGTTTCATCTCTACATCATACAAAATAGAAATAAAGCCAATGTTCAGGGTTGCAGTTAACCCACGGATACCAAAGGGACAGAAACACAAACAAGAAATAACTACACAAAAAGCGGAAAGCCAAAAAGACAGCCCAGTCTATTTCTCTAAGCCCCGATTGAGGGTGGGGGAACTTGTTTCTTGGAGGAAGAAATACAATAGTCTAGAATAGCTACTTTTCAGTTAAGAAATAGATCAGCTCTAACTGTGATTTGTTGAGTAATAAATCACAGTTTGGAGGTCAGTTGTAAAGTAGACAAATCACGAGCGCGTAGCGCGCGTGATTTGTCTACTTACAACTGACCGACAAACTGTGATTTATTACTCAACAAATCACAGATTAGAACTGATATATTTCGATTCTAACACGCTGAAAATCGACAATACTGCTGTTGTTTCCTTCAAAATCTCACAACTTTTCGCCATTGCTAGAAAAAATCCCGCTAAAATTATCGACTGAAACACATGCATTTATACCCTTTTCTAACGTTTTCGATGCGAGAATATGACGTTACACCGTCTAACGTCAAGGAAATCGACAAGTGACGTCATAAATTTGCAGTTTTAATGACGTCACTCGTCACGCTCTTCCGGGCTGTGATTTGTTGCAGAATAAAACACAGTTATTTTCCATTGCCTATATAGGCGCGCTGTGTTAGAATTTCTTTTCACTTGCAGGACGAAACATGTATTCCGCCAAATGTAGACCGTACACCAGTTCTGCAAGCTGTCGTGGACCTGCCTCCTGGACAGATATGGAGGTATACTGCAGTGCTACAGGGTATATTGCATCTGAGACAATTCACACAACTGTGAGCGTTTATACTATACCAGGTAAGATAGGACGGCCATTAAGGCTGCCACGATTAATAGGATAATCGATTAATTGATCGATAAATTCCAGAAATATGATTATCTATACTGATTTTTCGTAATCGATTATTTTCTTAGTAGAATTTACTAGCCAAAGATATTTCTTAAATAGCCGGATGAGTGGCAAATAGTGCAGACCCTGATGAGACGCCGCATTCTGCGGCGTCTCATCTGGGTCTACACTGTTTGCTCCGGCCTGTCTGTGCAAAACCCTAGAGTGAAGTACAGCATATGGTAAGAGTCCTATTCAGACAGAAAGCCAGACAGGTAAAATTATGACCAAATCTCCAGTGATTACTAATCGATTATTTATCGATATGGCAAGCCTGATAATCGATTATCATTTCAGCATCGATTAGCCAGCCTTAACGGCCATGTAGATTTGTTTCGGTTTAAAGAGGATGGGAACACCTGACAGATTATTCCGCCATTTTTCAAAATGGCAACTTTTGGGTTTCTATAAACTTTGTCTAAAGAAAAATGGGTGTACCCTTAAAGGAAAGAGTTAGCTCCTCAGGACCAAATTCTTTCCTTTAAGAGTTGACCCCTATTGACATGGGAGACAAAATACTTTTGCAGGAGTTGCCTCCCCTGCAGGTGTTCCCATTCCCCTTAAACTTTGGTTGCTTTTGGTTGCTTCGCATCACACAAATACGCATAAATAAGTTTCACCCCCTTGAACCCCACTCTTATATAGTACAACTTGGAACCTTATGTTTCTTATTTCTGCTCTAAAATATAGATTGTGGGTACTAGTTAGAACCAACTTACCGAGGCGGTCCTAACTAGTGCCCCAAATCTATATTTTGAGCAGAAATATATAATTAAAATATCACAATGTTTCCTCTCAATATTGCCGTTGTTTTTTTCGGCTGTAAAGTTTGCAATGCATTTGTATAAGCGAGTTGTCTTAATGAAATACAATATTATGAACAACAATACATCATTTTCCGGAAGAGTCTGAAAGTCATCTCCTAGTACTGGTACAGCGTTGGTTGTCAGTTCTCCTGAACGCTCTGCATGCTGGGTATTTTCGCAGCAGACGACAACTATGAAAGATTTTGTCTAATTTTTCCTGAAAACAAGATTTGACATGTCATAACGTCTCCTATGGAGACAATTTGCATAAGATGTCAATTTCTGTTTTCTGGCAAGAAAATAAGAAAAATATCATCAATATATTATCATATGACGTCGCGTCTGAGAGTGTAATAACGCCATGTATTATTTTCGAAAATCCACTAGTGGATTAAATATGCAAAATAGTTAGATACGCCCCGTAACGTTACATGTTCAACGACCTTAACGACGTCGCGTTTACTAATGGCGGAATATTGATATTTTTGTAAACAATCGTGAATAAAATGTCTTATGATAAATAGAATCTTGCATTCGTGCCAAGCCTCGCATTTTATCCCTTTTCCTCAACTCGTTTAATAAATTCAATAATACATGAACACTCATGTAAGATCCTCTATTTTGCCATCTGCTGAATTAGCCTAGAGAGTGCTAGAGGTTAATTTAATACTTATCACGCTGATTTTCTTTACGCGGGAAAACAGTGTAGATCAAGTAAAAGCCATCTGCTTAGAGTCTATACTTTTTGTCACGCAGTCTGTGAATGGAACAAATGCATTCAATAATAATAAAAAAAATTCATTACGGAAACACGCCTATACAAATACATTGTAACTTTTATCACCGAAAAAATGAAAATTTTAAGTTGAAAAATTGTGATATTTTTATTATTTCTGCTCAAAATATAGATTGTGGGTACACGCGGTTCTGACGAATACCAATAATCTATATTTTAGAGTAGAAATAAGAAAATAAGGTTTACCCCTGCAAACATAAGGTTTAAACCCTGTAAACCCCAGTTTTACCATTACGAAAACATACCTATACAAATACATTGTAACCTTTATCGCCGAAAAAATGAAAATTTTAAGATAAACAATTGTGATACTTTTTCTTATTTCTGCACTCGTTAGAACCGCCTCATCGAGGCGGTTCTAACGAGTACCCACAATCTGTACTTTTGAGCAGAAATAAGAAAAATAAGGTTTACCCCTGCTAACCCCAGTTTTACTATATAAAAGTGGGGTCCAAGGGGGTCAAAAATATCATAGGCGTGTTTTCGTGATGAGCTGATAGTCAGGTATCAGTATGATATATTTAGCTGTTCAAGGGTTAACAAAACTGTAGCAGGGCTCATTGCTGCTGCCCACGTGATCATAACCCACTTTAAAAACTGGATGGTATACTGTCTCTAAATAGTTTTGTCAAAAATTTCTCAAGAACCATAAAAACTATAGAAGCTCCAAATTTTGCAGAGTCTACAATCGTTATAAAAGACAATATGCTTTCTCAGCTTATCTGTTCATTATTTTCTCTTATATAAGAAAAAAAAAAGGTATGGACAAAGTGTCGTATCAAGTTGTGTCATATTAAGTAACCAGATTATGATTATATTATACTACTTCGGAATGGAATAGAATAGGAATGAACTTGGTTGTACAATACAACATATGAGGTATACATAATAATTAAAAACGGTATATACATTCTTGCTAAGTACGCACACAGATGAGTAAGGACACTGCATGTATCACATAACTAATTAATGAACCTATCGAAAAATTCTTTGAAGGACAGAGACAAGATCAGGAGCTTCCTTTATTAACCCTTATCCTGCTGTTCACGACAACCCCTATATTTGCAAACAGTGTAGATCCAGATCAGATGGCTTCTGAAGAAGCCATCTGATCAGGATCTACACTGTTTGGCATTCAGTTTATGAATTTGTAGCAATAAATTACATCAAGTAATTTGATTGGTTGATAGAGATAAATGGGTGTGGCTTAAATGAATATTCAGCAAGATAAGGGTTAATTTTACATTGTCATTTGAGAGTAAGCTGTTGAACTTATTTCTGTTAAAATGCTCCTAAAAACTTCCCGGTATATACATCTGCATTTGAGTTTTAAAATGATCACATTAAAGCAGATAGTGATATTCATCTCCGAGCATATTTCTGTTACATAATTTGCAAAGTCGTTGTATTCGTTCTGCATTGCTCTCAGCTTCCTTTTTCTATGGGAAGTTGATGATTAGTCGTCCTCGAGTGAAGATTTGAAAAGTAAATCCGTAATATTGTTCCCTAAGGCGAAAAAGGTTTTAAATAAATTGTAATTTTAACATTTAGGGCAAAAATACTCTTCGCTTTTCCAGCTTAGAAAAAAATGACATTGTAATCTACATTTGGCCAGTTTGCAAAAAAAATCTCTATTTGTGGCATCATTATTTAGGCATATATAATTAAGTCCTAATTTTTGTATGTTTTTTTTTTCTGTCGGAAGCAATTTGCCGTCTTTTTAAAAGAGCCATTGCTTTGCACGCTAAATCTGATAGTCTCTTTATAGTCTGGAGAAATCTACCGATTTTAGTGAACAATACACCAAGATATCTGATTATTTGATTATTCGACCTTTTATTTCCAGTGAAAATCATAATTTTGGTCTTGGTATGAATTATCTTCAGATGCCATTGTCGGCAGTAAATTGCAAAGGAGTTTAATAAAGTGTTCGTTTTTTTTTCACCGTCACTCATTAGAATAATATCGTCTGCTTGAAATACAACAGAAACTTCATATATAAGTTAATATCTTCTTCGTTCAGATATATTTTAATACCATTGCAGTTACTATTTTCTAGAAAATGGTCAAGGTCATTTACATATACACAAAGTGAAAACAGCAGCGGAGATAGATTCTCTCCTTGGTGGACGCCTTTTCTACAACTGAAATACACGAACTTGGTTCCATTTAGTGAAATGCATGATTTTATTTCGGCATACATATTTTTGATTACTCTTATTTTTTGCACTGCACATCTTCTTTTATTAATTTTTGCCATAATTCCACCCGCAAATAGGTGAAGCAACAGTAAAGTTTCTTTTTCTCACTTTTAACATATGCCGTCGCATCTCTGAGAATATAATAAGTACATGTATTAAATTCGAAAATCCACCGATGGATTTAATATGAAAATTAATTAGACACGCCCTGTAACGTTACACGTACGACGTCCTTAACGACGTCGCGTTTACTGACATTCTTGCAAAAGCTCGTAAATAAAATGCGTTTAATCGCATATGATAAATAGACGTCATGTTCCAAGAGTAGTGTCTTCAGAATATGTTGGGAAAAATGAGCCGGGCCATTCGAAAACGGTCCTTATCACACAGGCGATGAGCAAAAAGTCTTGGCGAGACTTTGCCACTGAACAACTACTGGTGCTTTATAACTTTGGGTCGACTGATAAATAATCATCCAATTCACAAACCGGAGAGTTCTAAGTATTCTCTGGTTTATTAAAGGGTCGATTGATAGCTCAATTGAGCACAGCAGTTCTCATGGTGAGCTGTTGTGATCGGATGATGTCCGTCGTCCGTTGTGCGTCGCGCGTCGTCAACAATTTGCTTTAAATGCAAACTTCTCCGAAACCCTTAAACCAATTTAATTCAGACTTCACAGGGATGTTGCCTAGTTGCCCCCCCCCCCCCCCCCTACCAAAATAACTAAAATCGATCCGGCCGGATGAACAAGATGGCCGCAAGAGCCAAGAAAACCTTTAAACGACAACTTCTCCTGTACCCTTGGGCCAATTCCATTCAATCTTCACAGGCATGTTGCTTAGGAATGTTATCAAACTAGCCAAAACGGTTCCGCTCCGATGAGCAAAATGGCCACCAGAGCTAAAAAAAAAAAAAAAAAAAAACGTTAGAATTTACTTGAAATGATAACTCCTCCTAAACATCAGGGGCCAGTTGTTCAAAGCATCATTAGCTTAACGAGCTCGTTAGTGGTCATATTGTTAACTGTTCTAGCAAGTACAATATCATAAATTTTGGTATTTTTGCTGAAAAAATGTGAGCAGCTGCAAAAGCTGCTCACATTTTTTCAGCAAAAATTTCAGCATATTTGCCATATTTAATGATCAAAGTTTTAACGATACGTTAACTAACGATGTCGTTAGTTTTGAACAACTGGCCCCTGGTCCAGTTGGATTCAAACTTGCCTAGGTGGCTTTCAACAAAAATAACTAAAATCAATTTGCACTGATGAACAAGATGGCCGCCCGAGCCAAACATAGAACAATCTTTATTCGTCAACTCCTCATTTACACTCTGGTTAATTTTAATTAAACTTAATTGGAATGGTACTTAGGCGACCCCTCTACCAAACTTACTAAACGGTTCAGCTCCAATGAGCAAATTGGCCACCGTAGCCAAAATTTGACACACACCAAAACTTTGATATAAATGCGAACGCCTGCTATACCCTTGATACAATTTGATTCAAGTTTCACAGGAATGTTGCCTTGGTGACTCCCTACCAAAAATAGCTTAAATCGTTTCGCTCCGATGAACAAGATGGCCACCAAAGCTAAAGATAGAAAAAATATGTTGAAACGTTGACTTCTCCTGTTACAAACTGCATGGAAATGGTGCTTCGGTGACCCTCTACCAAATTAGGTAAACCGGTTTCGCTCCAATTAGCAAACTGACCACGGGAGCGTAAAATAGAAAAAAGAAAAGTAAAAAAAAATGCTTTAAATGCAAAGTCCTCCTATACCCTTAGACTTATTTGATTAAAACTTCACAGGAATGTTGCCTTGGTTGCTCCCTTCCAAACTAGCTTAACTATTTTGGCTCCGATTAACAAGATGGTCGCAAGACCTAAAAATAGAAAAATCTTTAAATGACAACTTCCCCTGTACCTTTAGGTCAATTTTATTCAAACCTCATAGGAATGTTACTCAGGTGACCCTCTACCAAAATACCTAAACTTTGATAGGCAAAATGGTCGTCAGAGCTAAAAATAGAAACACGTTAAAAGCTTAAAATGTGAACTCCTCCTAAGCTCTTGGTCAAATGTGATTCAAACTTCACAAAAATGTTGCCTGGATGCACCCCCGCCCCCTGCAAAAACTAGTTAAAATCGTTTCGCTCCGATAAACAAGATGGCTGCCAGACCTAAAAACATAAAGATCTTTAAACGTCGACTTTTCCTATCTCCTTTGGCCAGTTTCACCCAAACTTCATTTGAATGTTGATTGTTTGATACTCTACGTAATTAGTTAAATCGGTTTTGCTCTAATAAGCAGAGCTAAAAGAAATAATAATAATAATAATAGTAATAATAATAATAAAAAACTTCAACAAATTTTTTTAAGTGGATGCAGACTTCACAGGAATGTTGACTGGTCGGCTCCCTACGAAAATAACTAAAACCGTTCCTCTTTTCTACAAGATGACAGCCACAGCTAAAAATAGGACTTAAACAACAACTCTTCCTGTAACCTCAGGCCAATTTCATTCAAACTTCAGGGACTGTTGCTTAGGTTATCCTCCATTGAAATATTAAACCGGTTCTGCTTTTGATCCAATTTCATCCAAACCTCACCACTGTTTCATTTAAGAAATAGATCAGCTCTAGCTGTGATTTGTTGAGTAATAAATCACAGTTTGGAGGTCAGTTGTAAAGTAGACAAATCACAAGCGCGTAGCGCGCGTGATTTGTCTACTTACAACTGACCGACAAACTGTGATTTATTACTCAACAAATCACAGACAAGAGCTGATCTATTTCGATTCTAACACGCTGAAAATCGGCAATTATGTTGTTGTTTCCTTCAAAATCTCACAACCTTTCGCCCTTGTTATAAGAAATCCCGCTAAAATTATCGACTGAAACACATGCATTTATATCCTTTCCTTACGTTTTCGATGCGAGAAAATGACGTTACACCGTCTAACGTCAAGGAAATCGACTAGTGACGTCATAAATTGAGAATTTCATTGACGTCACTCGTCACGCTCTTCCGAGCTGTGATTTGTTGCAGAATAAAACACAGTTATTTTCCATTGCCTATATAGGCGCGCTGTGTTAGAATAAGCCTTTACAAGAACGTTGCCCGGTTGACTATCTATCCAGGTGCAACAGTAATGCTCAGTTATTGCTCTCAGTTACCCTCATGACTTTTTGAAGCTTGTAACTTCCTGAAATTAGGTGAGCGATTCATGGCCATCTATGCCCTCTTGTTTATGAGTCGACCCGAATAATCTTCTCAGACCTTGACAAAGCTCGTCTAAATAAATAAAAGCACTGGCAGCACTTGTGGGTCGATTGTAGGATGGGAAACATTACGAAAACACGCCTATACAAATGCATACAAAATCGAACATTTTAAGATAAAAAATTGTGATATTTTTCTTATTTGTGCTCAAAATATAGATTGTGGGTACTCGTTAGAACCGCCTCATCGAGGCGGTTCTAACGAATACCCACAATCGATATTTTAGAGGAGAAATAAGAAAAATAAGGTTTACCCCTGTAAACCCCAGTTTTACTATATAAACGTGGGATTTAATGGGGTCAGAATTATATGGGCGTGTTTTCGTTATGGGGGTCCCGAACGGAGATTAAGACTGTGTGAGAGAGTGAGTGTGTTTGAGTTTTACGTCTCACCAACAGCTAAAGTCATACGGAGACGGGACATCGGTTTAAAGACTCATCCGAAAGTCTGGAGAAGCCCGGGATCGATCCTGCGACCCCTAGTTCACAAGGTGAGTAGCGTAACCACTACACCACGGAGGCTTCTAATTAAGCCCCTATATTCCTCTATTGTAGCATACTGTAACATCTGATATTTGACAGCTAACCTTCTGACGTCACAGCAACTAGCATGGGTGTTTCTAGCCGAGGTTCCATTCAGCACGGTAATCTCGACGGTTGTAGACACCCATATACAACAAAACACAATATTAGATTTTTTGTCAAGAACAAGTGCAGGACATCACCGAAAATTATTTATTTTACTTTATTTAACCTATTATTTTCCGCACAATATGCTTATTAGCTTGCCTGGGTAAGAACACAAGGGTAAGAACAGAATTTCTAACCCCGGCTAAAATGACGGATTCCCTTATCCGGTGTGAAATAAACAACAAAAAAGCCCGTAACCAAATGACCCTAAACGGCCTTAGTTAGTGGTTTAAGAGGATAGGATTGTTCGTGTTTCCGCAAATTAGAGTTTTCAAAATCATGGTTTGAAACTGTCCATGGCCTGGCCCTCCGGAGTCCAACTGTTGGTTTTCTTTTGCTCCAGCTTTTCAGTTATTTCATGTTATCGAGTGCTCGCCTTTGTTTCGTCTCTGCATGTATTCGTTTGATTCTTACGTTCTCGGGAAAGGTGCACTCCTTCATGCGAAATGGATTGTGGTCATGTTAAATCTATTCAAGCCCCCAACCACACACACACCAAGTAAAAAAAAAATAAATTAAATAATATAAACGTTTTACTGACCGCTCCATGGCTATCTTTGGATGTTGCTTATAACTGCTATAGGTTGCATGTATGCATTGCGCAGTGCTTATATTTATTTATTTTTATTTATTTATTTTTGATAGCCGTTTGACGATTTTATGGGAAAGTAACTGCTGTCGTTTTGGCTTTCCGCTTGTGACGTTTTCATTGTTGTGAAGTTGTTTTATGTTGGTGTGTCTTTCCTTTTGATATCTTGGATAGGAGGTGTGAGGTAATTGTATCGATTCCTGATCATTTCCTTCACTTCTTTTTTTGCACAATATGATATATGCGTTGGCATAGGAATTAAGGTAAGAAACCCTTATCTGACTGTTTTTGGAAGAGTTACACGCCCTTGTTTCACTTAGAGAAATTTTCTTGTGATGTCATGCGTCCCCTTTAAAGATTATTTAGTTCACACAATTGGGTCCATTTGCTCAAAACTATCTCTATCATTGTCAACATATCGTCAAAACTTTGATCATTTAATATGGCAACTATGCTTATGAGAAAATGTGAGTAGCCTTCATATTTGTAAAAGCTACTAGTATTTTTCAGCAAAAAAAAAAAAAAAATAAAAAATAAATAAATAAAAAATAACGTTATTGAATTAGCTAGAAAACTTAACAATTTGACCCTTAACGAGCTCGTTAAGCTAGCGATGTTTTATATAACTGGACCCTGCAATGATTCTGCTGAAAGATTCCTATATTGACCACCTTGGGACTGTTCAATAGTGGTCTTTAAGACTTTTTTGAACAGTCCCAAATGTGGTGTCTGACTAGAGATTACGACGCGTGAAAAAAAAAAAAAAAAAAAAAAAAACAAAGAAAGAATGACTGAACATTAAAATATGCTTTTAAAAGCAGAATTAATCTTAATTTTTGCTGGTCTTTATTGCGAAATTTCTCTGTATTTTCAGACTGTCTCCAGCCATCACAGATAGGTGTTATTGCACACGCCTATTATGGTACCTCCCACAATAGTTATGCCGATGTTGATAGGTGTGATCGAGGAAGCGGCTATGTAGGAACACCTACTGTCACAAGAATATACTGTAACGTTGACGCTACTTGGGACTACGTCTGGGGTTGTACAGGTAATTCGACAGTATCATTACTACAATATACTGTAACATTGACGTTACTTGGAACTACGTCTGGGGTTGTACAGGTAGAGGTAAGTCGAAATTATCATAACTACACTATACTGTAACATTGACGCTACTTGGAACTACGTCTGGGGTTGTACAGGTACAGGTAAGTCGACATTATCATAACTACAATATACTGTAACATTGACGCTACTTGGAACTACGTCTGGGGTTGTACAGGTACAGGTAAGTCGAAATTATCATAACTACACTTTACTGTAACGTTGACGCTACTTGGAACTACGTCTTGGGGTTGTACAAGTAAGTCGACAGTATCATAACTACAATATATTGTAACATTGACGCTACTTGCTACTACGTCTGGGGTTGTACAGGTACAGGTAAGTCGACAGCATCATAACTACAATAAACTGTAACATTGACGTTACTTGGAACTACGTCTTGAGTTGTACAGGTACAGGTAAGTCGACATTATCATAACTACACTATACTGTAACATTGACGCTACTTGGGACTACGTCTGGGGTTGTACAGGTAAGTCGACATTATCATAACTACAATATACTGTAACATTGGCGTTACTTGGAACTACGTCTTGAGTTGTACAGGTACAGGTAAGTCGACATTATCATAACTGTGATATATTGTAACATGGACTACGTCTAGGTATGGATGGGTAAGTCGACATTATAATGAATGTGATATACTGTAACATGGACTGGTCTTGGGTTGTACGGGTAAGTCAACATCATCATAACTACAAGATACTAATATATTAACGCTACTTGGGACTACGTCTTGGGTTGTACAGGTAAGTCGACAATATTATAACTACATCATACTGTAACACTGACACTTCTTGGGACTACGTCTTGGGTTGTACGGGTAAGTCGATTTTATCATAACTAGACTATACTGTTATATTGTCGCTTCTTAGGACTACGTCTTGGGTTGAACGAGTAAGTCGAAATTATCATAGCTACAATATACTGTAACACTGACGCTTCCTGGGACTACGTCTTGAGTTGCATTGTCATAACTACAATATACTGCAACACTGACTTTACTTGGGACTATGTCTTGGGTTGTACGGGTAAGTAGACATTGTCGTAACTACAATATGCTGTAACACTGACGTTACTTGGGACTACGTCTTGGGTTGGACAGGTAAGTCGACAATATTATAACTACAACATACTGTAACACTGATGTTACTTGGGACTACGTCTTGGGTTGTACAGAAGTCGACAATATTATAACTACAACATACTGTAACACTGACGTTACTTGGGACTACGTCTTGGGTTGTACAGGTAAGTCTACAATATTATAACTACAACATACTGTAACACTGACGTTACTTGGGACTACGTCCTGGGTTGTGCAGGTAAGTTGACAATATTATATCTACAACATACTGTAACACTGACGTTACTTGGGACTACGTCTTGGGTTGTATGGGTAAGTCACATTATCATAACTACAATATACTGTAACATTGACGTTACTTGGGACTACGTCTTGGGTTGTACGGGTAAGTCGACATTATCATTACTCCAATATACTGTAACATTGACGCTACTTGGGACTACGTTTGGGGTTGTACAGGTAAGTCGACAGTATCATAACTACAATATACTGTAACATTGGCGTTACTTGGAACTACGTCTTGGGTTTTACAGATACAGGTAAGTCGACATTACCATAACTACGCTATACTGTAACATGGACTACGTCTGGGTATGGATGGGTAAGTCGACATTATCATAAATGTGATATACTGTAACATGGACTGGTCTGGGGTTGTATGGATAAGTCAATCATAACTACAAGATACCATAATATTAACGCTACTTGGGACTACGTCTTGGGTTGTACAGGCAAGTCGACAATATTATAACTACAACATACAGAACACTGACGCTTCTTGGGACTACGTCTTGGGTTGTACGGGTAAGTCGATTTTATCATAACTACACTATACTGTTATATTGACGCTACTTAGGACTACATCTTGGGTTGAACGTATACTGTAACATGGACTGGTCTGGGGTTGTATCGATAAGTCAATCATAACTACAAGATACCATTATATTGACGCTACTTGGGACTACGTCTTGGGTTGTACAGGCAAGTCGACAATATTATAACTACAACATACTGTAACACGGACGCTTCTTGGAACTACGTCTTGGGTTGTATTGGTAAGTCGACTTTATCATAACTGCACTACACTGTTATATTGACGCTACTTAGGACTACGTCTTGGGTTGAACGGGTAAGTCGACATTATCATAACTATAATATACTGTAACACTGACGCTTCCTGGGACTACTTCTTCGGTTGCATTCTCATAACTACAATATACTGCAGCACTGACGTTACTTGGGACTACTTCTTGGGTTGTACGGGTAAGTAGACATTGTCATAACTACAATATACTGTAACACTGACGTTACTTGGGACTACGTCTTGGGTTGTATAGGTGAGTCGACAATATTATAACTACAACATACCGTAACACTGACGTTACATGGGACTACGTCTTGGGTTAAACAGGTAAGTCGACAGTATTATAACTACAACATACTGTAACACTGACGTTTCTTGGGACTACGTCTTGGGTTGCACAGGTAAGTCGACAATATTATAACTACAACATATTGTATCACAGTCAGCCTCGATAGCGCAGTGGTTAACGCGTTCGACTCGTGATCGAGAGGTTGTGCGTTCGAATCCGGCACCCGGTATCGAGGTGTGTCCTTGGGCAAGACACGTAATGACACTGCCTCACTCCACCCAGGTGTAAATGGGTAACAGTGGTGTAATAATCACTGCCTCTCTCTTGCGCGCATGAAAAACATCCGGAGTGACTGTTCGAGGGCGATTAAATAAGCTTGAAGCTTCCATTGCAATCGAACTAAAATAAATTAGTATAAACTAACATACTGTATCACTGACGTTACTTGGGACTACGTCTTGGGTTGTATGGGTAAGTCGACATTGTCATAAATACAATATACTGTAAGACTGACGTTACTTGGGACTACGTCTTGGGCTGTACGGGTAAGAAGACATTGTCATAACTAAAATATACTGTAACACTGACGTTACTTGGGACTTCGTCTTGGGCTGTACGGGTAAGAAGACATTGTCATAACTAAAATATACGGTGACACTGACGTTACTTGGGACACGTCTTGGGCTGTACGGGCAAGTCGACATTGTCATAACTACAATATACTGTAACACTGACGTTACTTGGGACTACGTCTTGGGCTGTACGGGTAAGAAGACATTGTCATAACTAAAATATACGGTAACACTGACGTTACTTGGGACTACGTCTTGGGCTGTACGGGTAAGTCGACATTGTCATAACTACAATATACTGTAACACTGACGTTACTTGGGACTACGTCTTGGGCTGTACGGGTAAGAAGACATTGTCATAACTAAAATATACGGTAACACTGACGTTACTTGGGACTACGTCTTGGGCTGTACGGGTAAGTCAACATTGACATAACTACAATATACTGTAACACTGACGTTACTTGGGACTACGTCTTGGGCTGTACGGGTAAGTCGACATTGTCATAACTACAATATACTGTAACACTGACGTTACTTGGGACTACGTCTTGGGCTGTACGGGTAAGTCGACATTGTCATAACTACAATATATTGTAACACTGACGTAACTTGGGACTTCGTCTTGGGCTGTACGGGTAAGTCAACATTGACATAACTACAATATACTGCAACACTGACGTTACTTGGGACTACGTCTTGGGCTGTGCCGGTAAGAAGACATTGTCATAACTACAATATACTGTAACACTGACGTTACTTGGGACTACGTCTTGGGCTGTACGGGTAAGAAGACATTGTCATAACTTCAATATACTGTTACACTCATGTTATTGGGACTGCGTCTGGGAATGAACGGGTATGGTGGCATTATCATAACTACGATAAACTGTACCATTGTCGCCCATTGGGACTACGTCTGTGGTTGTACAGGTTAGCCGACATTATCATATCTACGATGTACTGCAACATTGAAGGTCCGCGCCCATCGGGGCTTGAAGAAATAGATTGGCTGCATGATGCTTCTACTCTGAGCTGAAACCGACTGCACACGAGTACTCGTAAACCGCCCAGAGGATCTAAGCGTGCCCAGGCGAAGCGGTGCGTGTTGGACCGCCCATGCTTATAAACCCTATTAGTTTCATTGGTCGACCGGGCTTGAGATCTCATTTCATCTCACTGTCGGGTAAAAGCCCCACATAATTCGGAAGCAACGCCTCAAAATGACCTATACAGTGTTAAAGGGGACGTTAAACCTCAAATCACACAGCAACTGTAAAATCGACGCTACTTGGGACTACGTCTTGGGATGAACGGATATGTTTGCATGATCATAAGTTTTACATGTGCCAGTCTTTTATTACGTTGACGGTATGTGGCATCATGTCGGGGTTGGTACGGGTAAGTCGACATTATCACAACTACGATGTACTGAAACGTTGACGCTATATAAGTTTACGCCTGGTGCTGAGTGTGTAAATCGACACTTTCGTAACTACATGTATATATATGATATATCTTAGGTATGGCGCTTTATGGGAATATGACTAAGGTTGTACGGATGTCGACATTTTCGTCGGTGCTCGGTCCCCGCCTATCGGGGCTTGAAGAAATAGATGGGCTGCATGATGCTTCCTTGCAGAGCTGAAACCCACCCGCACAAGAGTACTGGTAAACCGCTTAGAGGATCTAAGCCGGCCCAGGCAAAGCGGTGCGAGCCGGACCGTCCATGCTTATAAACCCTATTGATTTCATTGGGCGGCAGGGATTGAGATGTCATTTCATCTCAATGTCGGGGAAAAGTCCCACAAAGCTGGAAGCAGCGTATCCAAAATGACCTTTACAGTGTTGACGGGGACGTTAAACCTCAAATCAAACAAACAAACGTTGGTGCTGTATAGGCTGTACCGGTCAGTCGACAGTATCAGAACATCGGCACTCTTTTTGGTTATTTAAGAAATGAAATTTATTTTTCTGCAGTTCATGGAAGGATAAACGCAGTGGGTCGCGTGCAAAGTATATGAAGGGGTTAATGTAAACTTTGCTAGCGACCCACTGTCGTTCATACTTTCATGAAAAGCAGAAAAATTAAGTTTATTTTTTATATTTACATTATTTGCCCCTAATCGCTGGGCGAAAAAAAAATGCTTGTAAGGAAAATTTTTAAAGCTGAAAAATATTTAAATGCTGTTTTTCTACAATGAGCGGCGCAGCGTTGACTTCATCAACGCCCGTAGAGAACAATGCTTTAGAATGGCGTCACTTAACGTCACTGTAAATCATGTGATTCGATGCGTTCATGGTAGTATGAACGCAATTGTTTTCTTTAGGTTTACATAAGACTTTACACTGGAAATGTAAATATTACCGAATAATTCCTATTCTCCATCAGTTTACACATTCGGAGCAATTTGATTGGTTGAAATGAAAATTTTATACTTCGGTAAATTCCGTGAGCAAGAATCGCAGAACTATATCACACAGAGACAGGTAGCATCACCTGAACAGGTCCGTGAAATGGACAAACCCTAAACCCCACTTTATATTGGTAGAAATGGGGTTTACGGGCGTGTACATTGCACGACCCGCAGAAAAAGCGACCGACTGAAGTCGGTTGATTTTCTAAGAGTGCCCTAAAATCACCGTGTCATTCTGTCAGTCAGTCTGTCCGTCCGTAACCAGTTTGTGAAAATTAGTGATAATGACTTAACCGCTTGGAATATTTAAACAATTTTTGGCATACTGATAGATATCAATGAGATCTAACCAATGAACTTGCGAAATGTTACATTCCATTTAGTAAAGCCTCGCCGAGGCGAAAAATGTGAAAATTTTCGAACTGCTTCTCCTCCGAAACCGTTGGGCCGATTGAAGTCAAATTTCATATGGAGCCTCTATGGGATGGGTAAAACCAAAATTTGCTCATGGGGTCCAGGTCACATGACCAAAATGGCCGCCAAGCCATATATGGTAAAAACCCTTCAAAAATAGTCTTCTCCAGAACCACTGGGCAGATTTCCACGAAACTTGATAAATAGCATCTGGGACGTAATAATAATCATAAAGTGCTAAAATGGTGACCCTGGGTTGACCTTGACATTCTTTGTGCCTAAGTCAAACTTTGACACATATGCTTTTGTATTGGAAAAGTAAGAATGCATTTTATCCTGCAAACGATTCAGAATACAGTACTAAAGTATAAGATATATTTTTGCTCCTTACGATAAGGCGCATTTATTGGGGGAACCGTTTTAGGTCCAGGTCACATGACCAAAATGGCCGCCATACCCATATATGGTAACACTCATAAAGCTAAAAGCATCCGGCGGGTCGTGCACTTCAGCTTAAGCACTGGTTATTTTACTTATTTCTGCTCCAAGACATAGCACAAGCTATGCTTGCGGTATAGCTAAGGAAAAAAATAAACAACACGGATTTTCATTAGCAAAATAGCCATTTTGGAGATTTGAAAAAAATGCACCATGTCGCACGGGTGTGTTATCATAATAGTAACATAACGTGACGACAAAGAGTACGCTTAGAACCCGCGCGTTACGTCATTGTTTATGAAGTAACGTCAACAGATGGAAAACTATTCAAAACGTAAATGTTACGGGAGAAATACATGCAAATTGAATTTAAGCACTTGACGATTTTTCGCTTGGGTTTTCTTTCAAAGATGGCAGTTTGTAATTGCATAGTCAATCCGCCGTGGACCGGCCCCGATAGCTCAGTTGGTAGAGTGTCCGCTCCGGGGAACGGGAGGTCTCGGGTTCGATCCCGGGCCGCGACATACCAAAGTCGTTAAAAATGGTACCATCTGCTCCTCGTTTGGCACTCAGATTTACGGGGTAGAGCTAGGACTGGTGGTCGATCCAGTGTCAGGATAATGTGACTGGGTGTGGTATCATGTAATGTGTCTGGGACATGATACTTCAGTGAGGCAGCACTATAAACGTGAGCATTGAGCTCCCTGTCGCAACCAGACACCGTCGTGATATGACTGAAAAATTGTTGAAAGCGACGTTAAACCCGAATTCACACACACAATCCGCCGTGGCAGTTGGTAAGCTCAGTCTTACGCTTTCGAAATAATTCCTAAACATTTACCATTGTGGTGCCATTTTAACATTGCCATGACCAAGTTGGAATTGTAAGGAATGAATTACCATTTTTGTGGATTTTATCGATGTGTAAACTCCGGCGATTCGCTCACATGTTTAGCATGAAGCCGCAGTTTGTGAGTGATTCGCCGGAGTGTATACATCGATAAAATCTGTCACAAAAACAAAATTCATTCCTATAATAACATTGTTTCGTGAAGATTTATCATGAAATCTTTTCTACGGCCATTCTCTCCCTTCCGATGATTCAAGAAGGACAGCTGTCAGTTTGGCGAAAGAATGTGCACTGTACTGGTTAACCTTGCCCAGGAAAAGTGTGGATAGGTGAACTGACCGGCTCAAAAATGACCTAAAATAGTGTTGACTGGGACGTTTAACTCCAATACACACGAAGCCCCCGCCCATAGGGGCTTGAAGAAATATATGGGCTGCATGATGCTTCCACGCAGAGCTGAATCGAGCCCGCACACTAGTTCTGGTAAACCGCTTAGAGGATCTAAGCCTGTCCAGGAACCGCGGTGCGAGGTGGACCGTCCATGCTAATAAACCCTATTGGTTTCATTGGGCACCAGGGCTTGAGATGTCATTTCATCTCAATGTCGGGTAAAAGTCCCACAAAATTGGAAGCAACGTCTCCAAAATGACCTTTACAGTGTTGACGGGGACGTTAAACCTCAAATCAAACAAAACAAGCAAATACAAACATTCCTATAATATCCCCGTTTACATGCTTTCTTGGTTCCTAAAATGGGATTCTTCTAATGGAAGTTTGTGAACTTGTTTTTACTTCTGCTGCAAAAATAGATTGTGGGCGCTGGTAAGACTAGTCTTATGGGGAATATATACACCACCAGGGGAGGCAACTCCTGCAAAAGTATTTTTTGTCTCCCATGTCAATAGGGGTCTATTTTAAAGGATTGAATTTGCTCCTGAGGAGCAAATTCTTTTCTTTAAGAGTAGACCCCCTTTTCAGTGGGACTGGGCTTACAGAAAAGCGAACAGGAAGCCCCGCAAGTTGTCTCCCTTTGAAAAATGGACGAAAATTCTGCCAGGTGTTCCGATTCCACTTAAGAAGGCGGTTCTAGCCAGTACCCACAATATATGCTTTTCCGAAAGAAGGAACAAATATACACCCTTATAAACTCCGATATTCTCTATATAAAGTTTGGGTTTGCATGGGCGTGTATTTAACAGAAAAGTTTTTATGATGTAATAGGTCCTACAGTCATCAAACACTACAATTTTCAAGTCAAGGGAAATAAATACAATTGTTTGGAGATGCAACTCTTTCAAGAATATATTTACCTCCCTTATCAACACCGGTCTGCTTTTGATTACGAAAACACGCCTATACAAATACATTGAAACGTTATCGCCGAAAAAAAGAAAATTTTAATATGAAAAAATGTGAAATTTTTCTTACTTCTGCTCAAAATATAGATTGTAGGTACTCGTTAGAACCGCCTCGATGAACAACTCCTTCAAAAGTATTTTCATGTCCCATACCAATAGGGGTCAACTCTTACAGGAAAGAATTTGCACCCATTCCCCTTAATTATTATGTATGTATAGTGTTATCCTTTGGAAGAATAAATACATAACAGAATTGGCAAATATTGAATGTACAAGGTATTTCTGGACCAGAAAAGCCTGTGTGACCACATTTGACCTGAGCCTAAAATAGGCCAAGATCACCCAATGATCATCATTTGAACAAATTATGATGGGCGCCGAGTCCCCAATGCTACAAACCAAATTTAAAGGCAATCTGCTGATAGCTGCCGGATTGAACCCACTAACCCTGGTTTAGGAGCCTAGTACATAACCAATACACCACGGGGGCTTCTGAAATATGTTGAAAATTTTCCCAACAACATTTGAAACATTTCAGATGGAAAATCCTGATATTTTTCAAATATTTATGTTAAACGTATGCTGAGGGAACTCGTGGGACTTTCTCGGCGAGACGATTCTAACGATTGATTGCGGAAACGCGATAAAACTGCCTCGGCGAGGCGGTTCTAACGAGAACCTACAATGTATGTGTTTGAGCACAAATAAGAAAAATAATGTATATCCCTGTAAACCCCAATTTTACTATATAAAGGTGGTGTTTAAAGGAGTAAAATTACATAGATATGTTTTCGTGATGTGCGCGATGGTTTGGCTGTTTGTTTGTTTGATTTGAGGTTTAACATCCCCGTCAACACTATATAGGTCATTTTGGAGACGTTGCTGCCAATTTTGTGGGACTTTTACCCGACATTGAGATGAACTGACATCTCAAGCCCTGCCGCCCAATGAAATCAATGTTTATTAGCATGGGCGGTCCCACGGCAGGCTTAGATCCTCTAAGCGGTTAACCAGTACTCACGTGCGATCGGTTGCGGCTTTGCGTGGAAGCATCATGCAGCTCAGCTATTTCTTCAAGCCCCGATGGGCGGGGGCACGATGTGCGCGATGGAGAGACAGTTCTAGGGGTTTACGAACGAGTTCTGAATCAGCCATGCACGTCGAGCTTTTAGTGTTTGACAGCACGAAATCACGCCTCTATAATTTTGACCCCCTTGAACCCCACTTTTATACAGTAAAACTCGGTTTTACCTGGGTAAACCGTATTTGAGCGGGCGCATGTCAAAACCTTGAATAAGACCGGTCCGAAATCAACCTACGCACCCATCCACTATGACAATACCTTTTGCTTATGCCATTTTGCATAGATATTAGTCTATAGTAGGTACATGCGATCAGCGTAGACTTTGATCAGACTGCGCGAATGCGCAGGCTGATCTGAGTCTTCGCTGGTCGCTCAAGACGTTTTGTTGATTTTGTCATGCGCCGGCTCATTTGTCTTATTCCTGCACTAAAATATAGATTGTGGGTACTCAAAAAAATTACTATGTATTGGCATGTTTTTGTTATGAGTTCATATTATGTTGATGTTTCACCACCTTTCGTTTTTTAGACATGTGTACTGGGGAGTTCAACTGCTGGCCCGGAACTTGTGAAAACGGAAAAGTGGTTGGTTGTACTTGTAGCCCAGGATATGCAAAAACAGATGAAATAACATGTGACCGTGAGTACCTGATTTTCAGAACACCTTACCCAAGTATATGTCCTTATTGAATATGTTCTTTCCCTGGGTCGAGATTCGGGGTGCCTACAGTTGTTGGTCTGTTTGTCTGTTTGTCCGTTTGTCTGTCTACAAAAACCTTAACATTGGGCATAACGTTTGAATGGTAAAAGCTTTCATATTTCACATGTTTATACCTTATTACAAGACCTTTCCAGTGGTACCATAATTTTTTATCTCATGACCTTGACCTTGACATTTGACCTACTTTTTTCATTTAAAAAAAATAACATTGGCCATAACTTTCGATTGGTAAGTGATATGGCTTTCATATTTTACATGTACATTGTCACAAGACCTTTCTAGTGGTACCAAAAGTTTTGACCTTGTGACTTTGATCTTGGCGTTTTACCTACTTTTTAAAAACTGTAACATTGGCCATAACATTCGATTAGTAAGTGGTAGGGCTTTCATGTTTCACATGTGCATTCCTTGTCACAAGACCTTTCTAGTGGTACCATAATTTTGACCTCGTGACCTTGACCTTGACGTTGACCTACTTTTTAAAAGCTTTAACATAGTCCATAACTTTCGATTGGTAAGTGATAGGGCTTTCATATTTCACATGTGCGTTCTTTTTCAAAAGGCCTTTCCAGTGGTGCCATAATTTTTGACATCGTGACCTTGACCTTGACGTTTGACCTACTTTTAAAAAACTTTATCATTGGCCATTACTTTCGATTTGTTAGTGCTAGGGCTTTCATATTTCACATGTGCATTCTATGTCACATGACCTTTCCTAAGATCCTATAATTTTTTACCTTGTGCCTTGACCTACTTTTTAAGACTTGAACATTGGCCATACCTTTCGATTGCTTAGTGATACTGCTTTCATATTTAACATGCGCTGTCAGGGGGCATCAGTGTTTCACAAACACATCTTGTTTGTTTCTATTTATTTAAAAACTGAAAACAAATGTATTTTGTCCGGCTTAAAGCTTTAAGCCGGCCTCGGTAGCTCAGTCGGATGCGCGTCTGACTGGTGATCAGGAGGACGCCGGTTCGATACCTGCCGGGGTCGGCAGCATTCTTTCGTTAGGATTTATCATGAAATCTTGTCTACTGTCATTCTCTCCCATCCGCCGATTCAAGAAGGGCATTTGTCAGTTTCTGGCGAAAGAATGTGCACTGTACTGGTTAACCGCTTAAGTATTAGCCTGCCCAGGAAAAGTGTGGATAGGTTAACTGACCGGCTCAGAAATGACCTGAAATAGTGTTGACTTGGCCGTTAAACTCCAATACGAACAATACAAACAATTGTCCAGCTTTGTGAGGAAAGGATTGAAAATAGTGAATGGACTTGGTTTATTCTGAAGTGCTTTCAGATTCATTTATATAATTAATACAATACACAAAAGACAAAAGAAAAGAGTTATATGCACAGCAAAATTGAAGTGAAGGCGATACAATTAACCCACAGCTCCCATCAGAGACACCAAAGGGAAAGAAGCACAAACACGAAACAACTAGGCGCTTTTGGAAACATCAATAGCGGAAAGCAAAAGGACAGTTACTTTCCCACAAAACGACCAATTGGCTATCCAAAACAAAAGCGATACACACACAATCAAAGACAGCCATAATAAAAATAAACAGCGACAGAAGAACCGCATTGGAATGGTCAGTGAAACGACTTCCAATGTGGGGCTTAAGGGAAATGGGAACACCTTCAGGGGAGGCAACTCCTGCAAAAGTATTTTTGTCTCCCATGCCAATAGGGGTCAACTCTTAAAGGAAAGACTTTGCTCCTGAGGAGCAAATTCTTTCCTTTAAGAGTAGACCCCTTTTTGAGTGGGACAGGGCTTATAGAAAAGCGAACAGGAAGTCCCGAAAGTTGTCTCCCTTTGAAAAACGGCGGAAAAGTCTGCCAGGTGTTCCCATTCCCCTTAAATCGATTTTACCTGGCCTGTCGTGAACCGTCTCATCTGTTTCACACTGTCTTTATGTTGGGGATAACTGTACTGAAAATTGTCATTTGGGGAGGTAAATCAGGGGCCAGTTGTTCAAAGCATCGTTAGTTTAACGAGCTCGATAGGCGTCATATTGTTAACTCTTCTAGCAAGTACAATATCGCAAATTTTGGTATTTTTGCTGAAAAAAATGTGAGCAGCTTTTGCGTCCGCAAAAGCTGCTCACATTTTTTCAGCAAAAATTTCAGCATATTTGCCATATTTAATGTTCAAAGTTTTAACGATACGTTAACTAACGACATCGTTAGTTTTGAACAACTGGCCCCAGATGTTTTACGGTCGGAAATTTCGATTTACGGCGACGCCTTAGCGGAGCCGTAAAACGTAATTTGCGATCGTAAACCCGACGATTTACCTTCCAAAATGACAAATTTCCATACAGTTATCCTCATTCTAATGCACTTATATGGTTGTTAAGATAAAAACTGTACTACTGTACGTTGAGCTGCGTAAAACCAAATGCCAGCCAATGAAAATGACATCGGGTTTCCGACAGTATATCGCAGAATGTACATGTACTGTCGCAAATTTTTTTAACGTTTTCCAATCAGACGTCGCATTACATACGCATGTGCATTAGAATAAGATATAAGTACAGGTATACATGGGTGTAAATCTTTCTTTACTAAACTTTGCAAGGTGATATTTATGTTCTGGATTATTGTCATTGTTTGTCCTGTTTGCATGTATGTACTACTAATATCTGTTTTTTGTTTGTTTTGTTTTACAGAGGTGACCTATCTGCCTTCATTTTTAAGCTGCTATACCGAAGTCCATGGACCGAGTGGTGAGCGGAAGTCCTCGAGTAGTTCAACACATGAGTGCCAGTATCAAGAATCTATGTATGGCAACTTCAATCCAACCAGCTTTTACTTCAGTCTGATGGCTTTTTTTGACCCGGGTACCAGCTACTTTCCTAGCTCTTATCCATATTATGTTGAGAACTGGAGGTTTGGAGTAACTGACGTTCATCTTGCAGTGTACAAGTACGATTCAGGAGGTAATATTAAACTAACGTCGAATCACCGCCGATCCAACGTTTTGACTTGTCGATACGTCGTGGTTTATACAGACACATCACGAAAACATACTTATATAATTTTGACCCCCTTTAACCCCACTTTTATTTAGTAAAACTGGGATTTACTGGGGTATACATTATTTTTTCTTATTTCTGCTCTAAAATATAGATTGTGGGCACTCGTTAGAACCGCCTCATCGAGGCGGTTCTAACGAGTACCAATAATATATATTTTGAGCAGAAATAAGAAAAATATCTTTAATTTTCATCCTAAATTTTTTTTTTGGGCGATAAAGTTCACAATGCTTTTATATAGGCGTGTTTTCGTGATGACATACCCTTAAATGACTATGAATGATTAGGCAAAAATCTGCTTTGGTATATTAAAAATTCGAATGAGATTCTGGATATACTTAACTCCAGACGTTCTTGTGTATTTAGTCCTTTTACTTACGGCTTATCCACGCTTTACACTACACTACCTCGTAATCTTATAAGTAATTTGATTGAATGTACATTCCGTAAGGAAGTATTTGGTGTCTCTGATGGGAACTGTGGGTTAATTGTATCGATTCCTGATCATTACCTTCACTTCTATTTTCCTTTATCTTGCATGCAATATAAAAAATGCTATTTTTTCGCTTCCGAAATTGCACATGGTCGTGTAAGAAAGCGTTTCAAGCTCTCTCCTTCCATAACAGTTGGTACTACGTTATTAAGACATATTGTAGGAATTCCATTGGCTACAAATTGCGCAACCTCTCATCTGAAGCACAGTTCCAGAACAACTTAGTCCGTGGTCTGTCGCCCGTCGTCCGACCGGCTGTCGTTAATTTTTCACATTTTTCAGCCTCTCCTCTGATAGCGTAGTTCAGATTCAGCTTATATACTTGGCTGGAGGCATCGGGGAAAAGTAGAGATTCAGCACTGCTAAAACGGTTCTAGTCTGATATCCAAGATGGCTGCCACGGCAACGACAAAGTCCCATAGACATTTCATGGGGAAAGTTTTGTCCGAGCGATAGCGACTTTATTTCTGATGGGATCCCAATCAAACTTATAGCTAATGAGGACACATCACAAAAACACGCCTATATAATTTTGACCTCTTTGAACCCCACTTTTATATAGTAAATGTGTGTGTGAATTCGGGTTTAACGTCGCTTTCAACAATATTTCAGTCATATCACGATGGTGTCTGGTTGCGACAGGGAGCTCAATGCTCACTTTTATAGTGTGTCTCACTGAAGTATCATGTCCCAGACACATTACATGATACCACACCCAGTCAAAATATCCTGTAACTGGGTCGATCAATTCTAGCTCTACCCCGTAAATCTGAGTGCCAAGCGAGGAGCAGCTAGTACCATTGTTAACGACTATGGTATGTCGCGGCCCGGGATTGAACCCGTGACCTCCCGTTCCCCGGAGTGGACACCTACCAACTGAGCTGTCGGGGCCCGTTTTATATAGTAAACTGGGTTTTTCAGGGGTAAACCTTATTTTTCTTATTTCTGCTCTAAAATATAGAGTGTTGGTACTCGTCAGAACCGCATCGATGAGGCGGTTCTAACGTGTACCCACAATCTATATTTTGAGCAGAAATAAGAAAAATTACACAATTTTTCATCATAAAAATTTCGAAATTTACAATGTATTAAATTTAAATTTTATAAAGGCATGTTTCGTAATGAGCTATAAAATATTGTCCGGGTGATAGCGACTTCGTTTTGATTGGATCTTCATCAGAGGAGAGCCATAAAATCTTTTATAAGTTGGAATTAGGGGCAGATTTGAGCATTCACATGAGAGTTGCTTGCTCTTTATTCTCCCATAGACTTCATCATAGTGTAGTGTATATTTTCTTTAACTTTGGGATCAATGATTCCTTTGTGATTTTTTGAAAATATTTAAGGGTCACTGATGAGGTCTAATTATGAAAACTAGGTAGTCTGGTCCAGAAAAACTGTACACTCCATACTTTCCAGTTCTGTGGTTTATTCGTTGCTTCTAGAGGACAACCCTTTCATAGAACATGTTTATAATGGGGGAAAATGTCTGACCGGTAATGACCGGCCCCGGTAGCTCAGTTGGTAGAGTGTCCGCTCCGGGGAACGGGAGGTCACGGGTTCGATCCCGGGCCACGACATACCAAAGTCGTTAAGAATGGTACTAGCTGCTCCTCGCTTGGCACTCAGATTTACTGGGTAGAGCTAGGACTGGTCGACCCAGTGTCAGGATAATGTGACTGGGTGTGGTATCATGTAATGTGTCTGGGCATTGAGCTCCCTGTCGCAACCAGACACCGTCGTGATATGACTGAAAAATCGTTGAAAGCGACGTTAAACCCGAATTCACACACACACACACACACACACACACACACACACACACACACACACACACACACACACACACACACACACACACACACACTGACCGGTAATGATTTCATTTTGATAGACTGTTGCAGATAAAGACCCGCCCTTGAGAGCTTCAAAGACTTAGATAATAATGTCCTGATAATAGCGATTTCAATTTTGAAATAATCTTCATCAGACATGCAAGTTATGAGTACACCCCATAAAATCTTGGACGAGTTTGATATCGAGGCAGATCGGGTCATTCACATGATAGTTATTTACCATTGACATATAATGTGTGGGGTGGGGAATGTTGTGTGGACTGCATTTTTGATCTCATTGCTCCTAGACCATTTCAGCTAGAATCTCTAAACTTTCGCAGTCAATAGCCCTATAGTTGAAGACTGCTTGAACGTATCCGAAATTTAAATTTGACCCCCCCCCCTCCGCAGGGAGTGGGGCCCAACACTGCCCGAGGGGTCAAAATTCATTTTGTTCACACATATCCATGTTGCATATCAAATCGATGGTGATGAAGAGTAGATTACAGTGGTGCAAAGTGGTGGAGCAGGTCTGAGGGTCACCAAAATTAACAAGTAAGATTTTGGTTATCGCCATTCAACTCCTTCTAGGCTTTTTGAGTTAGAATCTTGAAAGTGTCCCAGTTAATAACCCTAAGGATGAGGCTTGGACGAACATATTCGTAATTTTGATTTGCCCCCCCCCCCCCCACTCTACCTTGGGCTAGGCCAGGGGGTGAGCCCATGAATCAAAAATCTATTTTGTACAGGCATAGTCATGCTGCTTATCAACTTTAAGGTAATGAATAGTACAGAAGGGTGGGGGGGGGGGGAAAGGGGGACAACAGAGGTAAAACTGAGGTGGAGGCAATGATGAGGAATCGATGCAATTAACCCACAGCTCCCATAAGAGACACCAAAGGGAAAGAACCATAAACATGAAACAGCAGACCCTAATGGAAACATAATCAATAGCGGAAAGCCAAAAGGACAGTCACTTTCCCACAAAATGGCCAATAGGCTATCCAAAATAAAATAATATAAGCGACACAAACACCCAAAGATAAACCATAGCAAAAAATAAACCGCGACAGAAGAACTGCCTTGGAACGGTCAGCGGACACGAATTCCACTGGGGGAGGGGGGGGGGGCTTAAATCGATTTTACGTGGCCACAAGCCTCGCTCTTACTTCCGTCTCGTTTAAGACAAATAATTTGTTCAGTCCGCATGAAGGTCTTCTATCTCATCAGTGCAACATCTCCGTGAACACAAAAATCAAACAACCACAGAGATGAAACATCGGTGAGGACTTGACAGCAAGAAACCACTGAAGTGCTGGAGCAAAAGAAAACCAACAGTTAGACTCCGATGGAACAGAGACAGAGCATCGGGTACCAACGAACATAAGCCTTTACGTTGGAACCGTCATAGAATCTGAGGCCTGACACACCGGCGTGCAATTAAAGAGGGAAGCAAAGTTGTCAACCGTGATTGTGTTAACTACTATGCATGCAGTCTGTTGGGTAACATTTATGTTGTACCCATTTATGTTGAAAAGTAGAAGTATAACCCAGATCAGGAATCGATACAATGCACTTACTCAACCCATCAAAGACACCAAAGGGAAAGAAACACAAACATGAAGCGACCAGACCATAATGGAAACCTAAATAAAGGAAGGCCATAAGGACAGTAGTTACTTGACCACAAAATGGCCAAATGGCCATCCAAAATAAAAAGACACAAGTGATACACACAGTAAGTAGCAAACAACAACATAAATAAACCGCCACAGAAGAACCGCCTTGGAACGGTTAGTGGAAAGAATTCCACTGGGGGGGGGGGGGCTTAAATCGATTTTACATGGCCATAATCCTCGCCCTTACCTCTTTCGAGGTATACACTAATTTTGTTTAGTCCGCATGAAGGCTTCCTAACTCATCAGTGTAACATCTCCGAGAACATACAAATAAAAAACTACAGAGATGAAACAAGGTTGAGGACTCGATAACATACAACAACAGAATTGCTGGAGCAAAAGAAAACCAACAGTTAGACCCCGATGGGCCCGACCAAAGACGGAGCATCAGGCGCCAACCAACATAAAGAATACTAAAATAAAATTCCATTTATGTTTTTACGCTGGAACCGTCATATAATCTTAGGCCCGACCCACCGGTGTGCAATCAAAGAGGGAAGCAAAGTTGCCAACCGTGATTGGGTTAGCCACCATGCATGCAGTCTGTTTTATAACATTTATGTTGTACCCAATCTTTATATATCGACGAACGATTTTACGAAATTGGGTACTAAAGTCATTACAGGCATGTATTTTTCTAAATTAATATGCTAAGTCACCATAAAATTCGGGTTCCGATAGTTGCAGAAGTGTTTTAAGTACAACATTGAATTTTGAAACCAAATCAGAATGACGTCTATAAAACTTAGAAAAGGCTTTACCGGATCATTGCAGGGTTACTGACGAGGCTTTATTAGCCGAAACTACGTAGTATGACCCATCTTCTTTCTTATGAATGTTTTCATTGCTCTTAAAGGAACTCATTTTTGATTTTTATTTGCCTTCACTGCAGCTGGTGTTGTGCCGTGTGGCGGCCGTAAAACGTCTCCCCGTACATCAACCATAGTGCAGATTATATTTTACTATTGGTCCTTTGAGATCAGCGTGAATATTCTGAGAAATCAGAAATAAATTATTGGTTTATACTCATATTCTAGACAGGTTTTTAATTATTTGGACCCCATTTTGATTTATATCAGTCTTTGAATCGACTGCCTATTTGAAATTTGCAAAATTGCAGTTTGTTTCCTC
This sequence comes from Lucinisca nassula, assembly GCA_963580285.1. NCBI lineage: Eukaryota > Metazoa > Mollusca > Bivalvia > Lucinida > Lucinidae > Lucinisca > Lucinisca nassula. The sequence goes on along the minus strand of OY757013.1, from coordinate 5,465,247 downwards.
TGGCTTTCTTTGCCGGATCATTGCAGGGTTACTGACGAGGCTTTATTAGCCGAAACTACGTAGTATGACCCATCTTCTTTCTTATGAATGTTTTCATTGCTCTTAAAGGAACTCATTTTTGATTTTTATTTACGTAGCTTATGATACCGATACCCCTGGTTAAGAAGTTTAGCGGTTAATAATTTATTACGAGTGCTGTAATCGGATACATGACTAAACACTCTAGCGAATCGAATTAACAGCGAAATATTAACCCCGTACGATGTCGCACGAGGAACATCACCGTCCAAAAATGATAAATTTACAATCTCGAAATCAAAATCATCACGTTTATCATAAATTTTGCAAGAAACAAATTCATCTACAATAGATAAATGTAAATCCAAAAAGGGGGCCTCGGTATCAGAGGAATTTGCCTTGTTTAATTGAAATTCTAGGGGATAAATCTGACTGATCAAACCATCAAAGTAAGTATTGTCGATATTTAATAAATCATCTAAATATCTAGATGTAGAGCTAAAAGCGTCAATAATTTCAGATTGGTTATCAATGGAAAGTGACAACATGAAGTCTCTTTCATAACAATACAAGAATAGATCAGCCACAAGAGGTGCGCGAATCGTACCCATCGGAATACCCACAATTTGTTTAAATAACTTAGTACCGAATCTAATATAAATATGGTCGAGTAGAAAGGTGAGGGCATCACACACTTTCTTACATGACCAAAGTGTTTAATTCTTATGCTCTTTAGAAGGGAAAATGCATTTCTGACATTACATGCAAGATAGAGAGAATCTTCTCTGTGAAAAGCTCATTCATTTAAATCATTTAGCTTTCCTTTTATAAGATTATGAGGAAGTGTAGTGTAAAGAGTGGAAAAATCGTAAGCAGACAGACTTGTCGCACGAAAACGTCTTGATTTCAGTTTATTTAAAACCTCATTCGATTTTTTATAGACCAAAACAGATTTCTTCCTGATCTTTCAGAGACTTTATCACAATATTTAATCACATGCGTTTTAATAGCAGTAAGACAGGACGTTAATAATTTAGAAAGTTCAGCGGTAGTGCAAGAGCTAGAATTTGCAATAAACCGTGCTTTGTAAGGTCTTTTATGAAGTTTTGGTAACCAGTATAGCGTAGGAAGCTTGTCTTGGCCTTCTGTAACACACACAGCAAACTTGGTGGCTGAATGACAAATATATTCATCTACTATAGCTATCTCTTCAGCTAAAGGCTGAAGCTCATAGGCCTTAGTACCACCAAGCTCCTGCTTAAGCGTGTTAACATAGTGGAGCCGTCACATAACGACGACGTTGTTAGCGGCCTTGTCTGCAGGGGCCAAAACAAACTTCTATGAAATTATTGAATACCTAGTTTAAGATGACGTAAAGACGTCTCAGGCTTAGGGGGTGATAATTTAGTATTTTGAGAATAGAAAGAAATGCGTTTAGTCACTAGTTTTAAAATGCTAAGTTTACAGTCCTTAAGGGCTGTATGCTCAACATACTCTCGCTTACGCCATTGATTACCGAATTCATTCAAGGCAGCAGCGATTTCATCTCTACATTTACTGAAATCAATTTTAGAAGGAAACCGATATTTCGGTCCTTTAGAAATTATATTCCTTATCCTAGAATCAGGAATGATTTTCAAATTGCCAGTAATTACATGATCAGCAGCAGGATAAAATACACTGAGTTTTTACAATCACATGAATCAGGATTATTAGTATCAATATCAAGATCTGAAACAAGTTTATTGAAATTAAAAATGATAGATCTAACAGGTTTGTTATATTTATAGCAAATTATAGGTGTTTCAGTAATTTGAAAATAAGCAGGAATGGAAGAAAACACCGAGCTCTCACGAAAAATACTGGGCAAATCTATAAAATCCATACCCTTTTTAATGAAAGGTATTTTGAAGAAATAGTGTTTATGATTAATTTTAGAATCAATGTATGGACGGAGAGTATGCTGAGTATAGCCTCTAGTTAAGAGAGCCGCATCATATAACTGATTAGAACTATCGTCGAATTTACTTGCCTGGGTGTCCAGAAGACGTAAAACAGAAACGGGTAATGAACTTAGAAACGAAAGCATAGAGTGGCGTCCATGGTTTAATAATATAATTGACAATCACTTCACTCTAGTATTGTTTCCTTTAAAAACACGTAATTTACGTTTATAGTTACCATTTTTCCTGGTGCCGTGAGATCTAGTTCTGCGTTTTCGACATTCCAGGAGCGAGAAAATATCAAAGTCCAGCATTCTGGAATTATTACCCTCATGATAAATGTAGTCATTAAATCCCAGTGGAAAGGGGGTCTGTAAAGATTTAATAAATTTCAGTTCAGCTTCATGTCTTTTGATAATTTTGAATCTAGCTGTAGAATTTGCATCGTAGTAAAGATTTTCCAATGTTATCTACAGAATGACCTGTACGTCGAAAGTGACGGTACAAGAAAGTGTCAGTTTTCTTAGGCTTACTCATTCTACGATAATCCTCGTTCAATCTAGGTTTAAGCATGCGGTTAGTTTGGAGCCTACCGTAGGGACGAAGTACACCACCTCATAGTGCGTATGAATACATCTTACGACTGCAGGATCCCTAAACCGCCAACATCCCTGTGTCCAACAAAATTAAAGTTTTTCGAGCAGCTTCTAAAAACGGCGGGGAATGATAAATAATGACATATTAAGTGATTTTTAAAAGTATTCTAAATAGAAGTGAAGGCAATGATTAGGAATCGATACAATTAACCCACAGCTCCAATCAAAGACACCAAAATTTACCTTGATTTCTGTCGGACACTTGGGGATGACCAAAGCATCTTTTAATATCTGTCATCCCTTAATTTTCGACAGCGTGATATATTAACTTGGAAGAAGATAATTTCTCTATCGTTAATAATTAATTATAATTACATATTAAGGCAAAGTAAAGTTAATTCTATGTTAAAAAAATTCCGGTAATATGCATCTTAGTAACGGAAACTAAAATATCCGTCATCCATATATGTCCGCCAGCATAACAAGTAATTTAGGGAATATTTCTTATGGGTAGTAATGAATCATCATTAAAAAATAGAAAAAATTTCTAAACATGTGTTAAAAAATTCAACTCTTAATAATGGATCCCAAAATGTTCGCCATCCCTGAATGTCCGCAAGCATGAAATGTAACTAGGAAATATTTCTGGAAGTTCATAAGCAATCATTATTATTATATATAAAAAGAAACAAAACAACGTTAAAATTTAAAAGTGAAGGCAATGATAAGAAATCGATTCAATAAACCCACAGCTTCCATCAGTGACACCAAAGGGAAAGAAGCACGGACATGAAACAACTAGACCCTAATGGAAACATCAATAGCGGAAAGCCAAAATGACAGTCCCTTTCCCACAAAATGGCCAATTGACTTTCCAAAACAAAATAATATAAACGATACACACACTCAAAGACAAACCATAACTTAATTCCACTGGTTGGGGTGGGGGGGGGGGGGGCTTTTGTTAAAAATATCAACTTCGGAAATAAGATTTTTTTTTAAAACTGATTATAAGCCATAAGAAATATTGCGGGCATTTAGGGATGACGTACATTTTGGGATCCATTACTAAGATGCTAATGTTTTTAACATAGGTTTTTAATTTTTTTTTATCTTTTTAAATAATAATAATAATAATTGCTTATTATTGTTAAAAATATTTTCTTAGTTAATTTTCATGCTGTAGGACATTTAGGGATGGCTGACATTTAGGAATGCTTCGGTCATCCCACGTGTCCTAAAGAATCACGTTAGATTTAGAATATTTTTTTTACAATTTATTTTCACGAAACTTTTACCTATTATGTGTTTAATCATTACCCACCGTTTTAAATAAGCTTCCCGAAAAACTTAGATTTTGTCGGATACTCAGAGACGTCGGACGTTTAGGGATCCCACATACGAGAAAAAACATGAACAATGCATGGTGCTATATAATTCGGGGCTATACCATACATTCTCTTGAAATAATTTAGTTGTGCCGAAGCACAGGAACAGCTCTAACAAATATATTTCGTAACAGTAAACATACTCAACATTAGGAAAATATGTCAGTGAGAAATAATGGCGTCCAACATGGTGTCAGAAATGACAAACATTAGATAAAAATGAAAACATCTTTCTTACTTCTGCTTTAAACATAGATTGTCGGTGCTCGTTAGAACCGCCTCAATGAGGCGGTTCTAACGAGTACCCACAACCTATATTTTTGAGCAAAAATAAGGCAGATAATGTATACCCCGTAAACACCACTTTTCTCTATATAAACTGGGGTTTAGGGGGTCCTCGTTTCACGGACTCGTTATCGTGATGAATTATTTACTACCCTACCGTTTTCAGGTAACGCCCAACTGCTAGAAGCCAGTTACATCTTAACTGACTCCTCAAATAAAGGACTAGACGCCAATCAGTACTACAGCGCGGAAGGTGCCATTAGTGGGATAAATGTAAGATTGCAGGACTATGAAAGGTACGATTATTCGTCACGAACACACGCCTATATAATTCTGACCCCCTTTAACCTCACTTTTATACAGTAAAACTGGGATTTTCAGGGGTATGCATTACTTTTCGTATTTCTGCACAAAACATAGATTGTGGATACTCGTTAGAACCGCCTCAAGGAGGCGGTTCTAAAGAGTACCCACAATCCATGTTTTGAGCAGAAATAAGAAAATATTAGAAATTCTATCTGAAAATTTTCATTTTTTAGTGTGTTTTTTTTTTCAATTTATTTAAATAGGAATGTTTTTCATAATGACACCAAGCTAACAAGTCTGTTAAATGACCACTCCAGTAAACTCCAGTTTATGTAGTGTGAAGTGGGATTTAAAGGTTATTTGCCGGCCCCCGCCCATCGGGGCTTGAAGAAATAAACTGGCTGCATGATGCTTCTACGCAGAGCTGAATCCGACAGCACACGAGCGCTGGTAAATCGCTTAGAGGATCTAAGCCTGCCCAGGCAAAGCGGTGCGAGTTGGACCACCCATGCTTATAAACCCTATTGGTTTCATTGGGCGACAGGGCTTGAGATGTCATTTCATCTCAATGTCGGGTAAACGCCCACAAAATTGGAAGCAACGTCTCCAAAAAGACCTATATAGTGTTGACGGGAACGTTAAACATCAAATCAAACAAAACAGGTTATATGCATTGGTTCTTTTATTTTTGCTGACACCATTGGTTGTAGGTACTCCCCCCCCCCCCCTGGGGACAGCTCTAACGAGAACCAACAATCAATGCTGCTTGGACTCAGTATAAGAAAATCATACAAATTCATCACGAAAACACACCTATATAAGTTTGACTCTCACAAAGTTAACCTCACTTTTACATAAAAAAACTGAGGTTTATAGGGGGTGTACATTATTTTCGAATTTCTGCCCAAATAAATAAATCGTGGTTACTCGTTAGAACCGCCACGCCGATGCAGTTCTATCGTTTTGAAAAGCAATGGGCATTGCGCATGCGCAGATGATCTTTTCTGTTTTGTAAGCTGAAGGACCATATCCACTGACTACCGGATAACACTTCGTATTTACAACATTTCATGATCTTGCATCTTAAGCAGAGTTTTATTTTGGGAAATTCTCACATTTTGAATGTAGAAATTTTCGAAATGTTGTTATTTCAACCAATTTTTCCCTTTTTTAGCAACGCCTTGTTATTACTATTGCTATTAACCATGCTGATAAATACAGCAGAAATAGAGAATACAAGGTGGGTGTCTTTTTATATCAAGTTTATCAGGCAAGGCTTCGAGAACGCTTGTAGAATCGCGAGGCTTGCCGAGCGATTCTACATGCGTTCTCGAAGCCGAGCCTGATAAACTTGATATCAAATGACACGAATCTGGTATTCTATTTATCAGTTTATCACCTTGTGCACACTCATAATGCATACAGCACGTAGCACTATGGAAACTATTTCATCGTCTACCTCTGTCTGGCACAACAGAGGCATTAACATCATCCAAAGTCTGGCTCCACGCATACGGCGTCACCACTTACCTACCTGTCCCGCTTCACGGCTTAGTGTAACTATCCATCTGGTATGCTCTACGGAGACAGTATCATAATATGCCAGGATGTATTTACGAAGACAGTATCTCTTCATGTTCCATTTAGGCAATGCCTTTGTCTATTTGTCTGGCTGCAGATAGCAAGTGGCATTATGTGTCTGTCTGTCTTCAGAGAGACTGTATCAATATCTATCTTTCTGGCTCATCAGAGACAGTAATGTAATTTATCTGTTTATCTCTGTGCATTAAGTCTCATGTTCTGTCTGTCCAGCTCTACGAGACAGAATCAGCATCCAGGTGTTATGATCTACGAAGACAGTTGCATCATCTTCTGGCTTGCTCAGTGTATACAGTGACATCATCTATCTGGTTCGACGGAGACTGTCCCATAATCGGACTGTGTGGCTCAACGGAAGGAGTGTCAATATATCTATGTCATGCTTTACGCAGACAATGATAGCATTTGGGGCAAAATGTCCAATGTCTCCTCACCGGAGCAGAAGGACGTTTCTGGTTTCAGTGGCGTGTCGTTAAGTAACTGACGCTATTTTTCAGATTATGTCTGCAGTTCGACGCATATGGTGGAGGTTACCTCTTAACTACAGATTCAAGGGATGTCAAACCATATCAGAAAAAGATGAGGACAGAGTCCGTGTGCTATTTATTTGATGCTACTGCACCTATATGCAATTCTAACCCCTTAACACTAGAAACAAGAATATCTAAAACTCCAAATATTAATGTAAAATGGCAAGGCTGGGAGGATCCAACGTCCAGTAGCGGCGCGTCAGTGTATAGCTCAGGGATAGAAACGTATACTGTCATTGTAAATGAGGTTCTGGTCTCACACGATGTCCTTAAAGTGGACACAGGAATAGTTATGTCACAAACACTGAGGTCAACTACTGACAGTATGAAACTTGAGTTTTCAACCAGTTCGCCGAAATTGTTTTGTGTCACGTTAGAAGTAAAAGACGTTGCGGATAACGTCCGAAAAGCAAGACGTTTTTTCTTGTATGACATAACTTCGTATATCACTACAAGTACGGATATACCATTCTATATTAGCTCTGCAGTGATAGATACATCCTACATGTGGCAAACCAATCATAACGATATTTGTGCGGACTGGATGGACCATTTCTTCAATAGGTTTTATGTTGAAAATAATCTTCTTGGTGAAATTGAACCAGATCCTCACGGTTTTTTCAGTGGAATTTACGAACAAATAGATGGCGTACTGCCAGTTTCCGGGACCTCAAATGTTCATGGTATCATCAAATTTATGTTTTCTTATTCAAAGAATGGTTCGCCATTTTCATCTGAAATAGAAGTTCCAAACTATCAAAGCCAAACTTACTGTAAGACTGTGGATTCCAATGACGCCGATACATTTACTGTAAGGATCCGAGCAATTGACATAGCTGGTAATTCAAATACTCAGGATCGAAACGTTTCTATTGATAGTTCTGTCCCGAACATAGAAAATATTGGACTTGTTAAGGGTGGCAGTAGGCAACTAACGGTCCATTATGTAACTGACCTTTCGAGGATGGACCTTCAGTTTGACGCCTTTGACACCCATAGTGGAATCAATACTGTTGAATGGGAGTTCGGAGAGTCTGATGGCGGGGAAGCTTTCGATAACGGAGCCATAGCTGTGATGCTTATAGACAGGGTAAGAGGCTCAATAGAAAAGGGCTCACTAGAAAAGGCGTGCTCATTACGAAAACAAGCCTATACAAATACATTGCCATCTTTTTGCGCCGAAAAAATAAAAATTTTATCATGAAAAAGTGTAATATTTTTCTTATTTCTGCTCCAAATATAGATTGTGGGCACTCGTTAGAACCGCCTCTTCGAGGCGGTTCTAACGAGTACCCACACTCTATATTTTAGAGCAGAAATAAGAAAAATAAGGTTTACCCCCGGAAACCCCAGTTTTACTATATAAAAGTGGGGTTCAAGGGGGTCAAAATTATATAGGCGTGTTTTCGTTATGTCTTTATTATCTAAATTCGAGATACATGTTACATTTTTATGAATATATGAATTTTATTCATTCTTACCATATAAGTATTGGGAGAGATAGCCCTGAGCATACAGTGCAGACCAAGATTCGACTGCTTCGAAAGGAGCAGTCTGATCAGCGTCTACACTATTTGTCGTTCCATCTAACCTTTTCAGATTCTTAAATGCTTTGTGAACAAATTTGAGAACTACAGTAAGTCCTCAAGATGGTTGGTTTTTCAGGACTTGTACGGTTCATTTATTCAACTATTTATTTATTTTGGACAATGTATGCCGGTGCTAGTAACAATCGCACGGGCTAGGTTCCAGTATTGTTGAACAGAAAAGATATAAAACAACATAGTTTATACTATCGACCAGCCATTAGCACATTTAGTACCAGAAACCCCAAACACGGGTACCCTGGCAAACAGTGCAGGCCCAGATCAGACGCCGCAGAACGCGGCGTCTGATCAGGGCCTTCACTGTTTGCTGAAAGTTCAGCCATTTTTCAAATCAATTTTGAAGAAAACACAACCTGACACCCCTAAATTTTGAAATGGACTCATGCTATGTAAAAGGAGGAAGATTCCATTAAGTACGAAAAGGGTTAATCTACAAGCAAACCTCTATAGTTGACTTTTACTTATTATGTAGGTCACACTTCAATAAATTCACTGACTCACGCCACGTTATGTGATATTCAAATAGAAGAGAAGGCAATGACCAGGGGCCAGTTTCATCAAAGCATTTGCGACGTATTTTCGTCTTAAAAAGATCGTACGAAGTTCTTACGACAAAAATCCTGTTTCATCAAATGTTAAAGATCTGCGATTTTTGCAGATTTTGTCGTAATTCTGAGATGAATATTTAGGCATCGCACATTGAAATTTTCGTCTTAAACTTTGGACATGTCACGACCATACGCGGGCAGCATAGGTTAAAGCTCTTGAGTAACATTGTAAAAAGGGTGGTACGTAATATACCATTTCGCTTACCTTCGCAGATCATGCCCATTAGTTATGTAAGCCCATGCAATGAAGACCCTCGAAACTGACCCCTTTGTTATAATCTTTAGTTTGGGTTTGGGGTGGGGATTTTCTTAGTTGTTTTCTAGAGATTGAGGGTACTCGTTAGAAGCGCCTCTTGATAACTGGTTAACCGGTTAGAAGGTAAAAACCTGCCCAAGGAAAGTGGTGCGAGTGGGACCGCTCCTTAAACCGGTTTCTTTGGTCGGTAGGGTTTATAATGTCACTTCATCTCAATGCCGGGTAGAAACCCCACAAAATCGGGAGCAGCGTCTCCATAATGGCCTAAAATATATGTACATTGACGGGGACTTAAGAACCAACGCGTTCATGTAGTTTCTTACGATTAACCACAATCTGCGATTAGACTTTTGATTAAAATGAAGACTCAGTGTACCTCAAATTAACACATCAAACTAGAATTGTCAATACGACACATATGCCACCGCCCAGGGACTATCCTCACCATGTTGCCAACAAAAAAGAAAAAAAAAAGACAGTATTGCTCGGCTGGAAAACTGTCCTTCAGAACATCGGCGTAGGTGTGGGTTAAGGCGTTTAAATATTGGAAAAAAGTTTGTATCGTCATACCAGATATGAACAAAATACATAAAAAAAATAAATTACCAAATGTGACATTGACCTTGAGTTTTGATTTTCCTGCCCTTTCAAGGTTATTTCGTTTATTTCGAGCCGATCATTAATCAGATGCGGGCGATAACTAAACGGAGTAGCCGGAGAAACGATCTGTATCTTTCGTCATATCAAATACGAACTAAATCTATTAAATGGGTTGGGAAATGTGAGTTCTTATTAAAAAACGTTGACATTAAAAAATTCTAAGTCTGTGACCTTGACCTTGAGGCCATGGACATTGGCGCGATTATGCTACAAATTATGAGTGTGACCTTGACCTTGAGCCCATGGGCACTGGCGCGGGTATCTGAATAAAACTTGTATATCTATCATCGTACCAAATATGAACCAAATCCATTATATGATTTTAAAAATAATTTCAACATTTAAAGTTTTCTAAGTCCATAACTTGACCTAGAGGTCATAGGGGCCAGTGTATTGCTGAATAAACCTTTTGACCTATACATACCATCACCATTTCATCATATACTCTGGAAAAATATGAGCTCTTAAAATTAGGTTCTTCCTGGTACAATGCCTTAACCTTAGGATACAGGATCACGTACGTACACTCCGTGCGGAAGGACGTACGTACATGGGCGTACGTTCGTATGTACGAAAACCTTGAATGTCGACGGCGTGGGGAGGGGGTCGTGGTCTTGCGTACTGTCATTTCGTCTACGTGCAGGCAATTGTATAATTGTGTATACATGTAGCTATAGAATTTAAAATCAATCATGCTGTAGTATCTATGTTGCAAATGAACTGAATTTATTTTTCATTGAAAGGCTGGACGGTTGGTTGGCTGGTTGGTTGATTGGAGGTTTAACGTCCCTTTCAACATTGTATAGGTCATTTTGGAGACGTTGCTTCCAATTTTGTGGGACTTTTACCCGACACTGAGATGAAATGACATCTCAAGCCCCGTCGCCCAATGAAACCAATAGGGTTTATTAAAAGTCACTACAGCTGGTATCTAGGAATGCGTTGCGGCCGTAAAAAACCTCCATCATAGTGTAGTTTATATTTTCTTGTCCTTTGGGATCACTGATTCCATTGTGGAATTCTGAAAATATTTAGGGGTCACTGATGATTCCTAATTGGCCGAAACGAGCTAGTCCGGCCCAGAAAACATGTACACTTCATATTTTCAAGTTCAGTGGTGTACCCCTTGCTTCCAAAGGATATCCCTTTTATAGAACATATTTATAAGCATGGACGGACCGACTCGCACCGCTTTGCCTGGGCAGGCTCGTGTGCGGTCGGTTTCAGCTCTGCGTGGAAGCATCATGCAGCCCATCTATTTCTTTAAGCCCCGATGGGCGGGGGTCGAAAGAAAGGCTCGACGGCCTGACAGACGAACAATTAATTAAAAAATATTTGCTATAGACCTGTCACCATTGCCAACAACAAATCGGAACTGAAAACTGATATACGTAAAATACGAACACTTACAGAGGCTACGTCAGGTAACGTTATATGCGGCATCCTTATTAAACAACGTCATGCATTGACGTTTTGTATTAAAATCGTGCATAAACTGTGTTTTAAGTTCATACGATCAGAATTACGATAAGTTTAATCTTGTATTCATGCTCTTGCATTTCTGGATTTTTTAAAATGAGCGTGAAAAAGTAATAAAATGCTCTGCGAAGTCTCATGTTATCTAATACTGACGGTTTTCGACTGGTAGGTTTCGTGAAATCTCCGTGAAATTCCACGTAGGAGTGTGGTTCCTAGTTGTAATAGCTGGTCACATGGTCCAATCAAATATTTTATTTGCGTATAGCTCATAAGCGACCGTGGTGCACGAAAGGTTCGACTTTTCCTTCGAATAGAATCGTGCTCCATGAACGCTTATGTATTTGAAAAATAACTTATATTTGATTGGACCATGTGATCGGCTATTACAAGATAACACCACACTCCTGCGTGGAATTTCACGAAACTTTCACGAAACTTCCCAGTCGAATATGGCCATTATAAACAACTCAACAATACACGTGACGTGTACTCATGCTGAAGAACCGCCCATCCCCATCCCCAGCTCCACCCGCACCCCGCCGCCCCGCATTTACTGACAAACGCGCTCGTAAAAGGTTCATTATGACAACGTTAAATCAACGCTTGTCTGACGTCACGACGTCCACAAAACAGACCAACTCACCATTGTTACAGTGGGAAATGGGTCCAGATAATAAATATCTGTATCTTACGATAATGAAATGGAAACACAAGTTTGAAACAACGTAGAATCAACGTTGAATCACATTGATTCAACATTGCTAGTACTGAATATACATCTAGGTCCACCGGACCAATAATCTTGAAGCGTGTTATCTACTTTACACGGCTATTTCAAGACGGCACGTGATCACGCATGTGACAATTAGTGGCCCTGTTTAAGCGCATATTCAAAATTGCGACATATTTTATTGAAACGCAAATTTAGCTCGTGCGAACACTTTGCGATGTTTTGATGAAACTGACGTACGCAGTTCTTTAAAAAGTGCGTAAGAACAATTTAAGATTAATCGTACGATGTTTATTGATGAAACTGGCCCCTGGAATCGATACAATTAACCCACAGCTCTATCAGAGACACCAAATGGAAAGAAGCACAATCATGAAACAACCAGACCCTAATGGAAACATCAATAGCCGAAAGCCAAAAGGACAGTTACTTTCCCACAAAATGGCCCATTGGCTATCCAAAACAAAATAATATAAGCGACACCCACACTCAAAAACAAACCATAACAAAACTAAACCGCGACAGAAGAACCACCTTGGAACAGTCAGTGGGGGCTTAAATCGATTTTTTGTGATATTTAAACTACGTAAACATTAAACATATTTCTCTCGAATACGTATGATTGGAGAATTTCACTTTTGAACCGCTAATTTATCGGAGATTTTTTTTCTTACAAATCGTTTGTGGGTACTCCTTAGAACCGCCACGATGAGGCGGTTCTAACGAGTATCCAAAATCTGTTTTAGCAGAAATACAAAAAATATCCGGATTTGTATCTGAAAAGTTTTTATATTTTGGTATTGTTTTGTTTTACAATTTTATATTTATCTTGAATTTTTTATATTTTGGTGGTCAATTTTCCATTTTTTGACAAGAAAATGTTAATATTTTGGTGGTAAATTTTCCATTTTTTTCTTTATCAGAAAATTGATATTTATTTTTTTGTGGTAAAATTTTCCGAAATATTTGAATAAGCTTTATTTCTAAATAAGTCAATCGTATTACGAAATAAAGCTTATTCAAATATGGGCGTGTCTGATTAAATGTGGAAGCGTCTAGATCAGAACCTCTGGCGTGAATGGAATTGATGATGATGATTTCGTGTTTAACGACGCGTCAACCCTCTTTGTGGGTCATAAGCGTCAAGCGGTTAATGGTTAAATGGTCGCGTGAATGGAATAATGTCCAATCTCTCATACTTATTTCAGAATGACTGTGACAACAATGCTCAGTGCTATTGTCCAGCAGTAGGCAATATTTGTGAACGCCAACGATATTCTGTTCCTTTGCAAGGTCTGGTCACTAAGGTCAAGCATCTCGGAGATCACAACAGGAAGTATTTCTTTAAAATAACGGTCAGAAATAATGCGTACTTAGTTACAACACAGCGTATGGATATCTTGGTTGATGCTTCATCTCCACAGATAGGAGTTGTCCTAGAAGGTAAATATAGAAAACTATAGAGTTTCCGACACTAGCTAGTCTGGCCCAGAAAAATCTTGTACAATCCATATATTTTAAGTTTTGAACTTCTAACTGGTAACCATTTGTTTAAACATTTTTGAAATCAGTATTATAATTGAGCCAGTGCACGACAAAACCTACAACAGGACATGTGCGTCCTGTGAAGAATCAGATCAGCCTGCTTTTCAATATAGAATAACCAGAGAATTCTCTTGCTGCACGGAGGTCCTTAGCTATCCTTAGAGTACACAGCGAAGACTCTGATCAGACTGCGCGGATGCGCAGGCTGATCTGAGTCTTCGCTGAGCGCACATGTCTTATCGTGGGTTTTGTCGTGCGCTGGCTCATATATTGCATTACACGGTTGTTTCCATGTTCGGTCTTGTTTACCCATTGTGTACCAGATGAAATCTTCTTTCATTTCAAAATAGGGGTGGGGGTGCGGTGACTTGTTGATTTATCTTTATCTTAACTTTTTGCAAACAGTGTAAGACATGATCAGATGCCGTTAGCGCGCCACCTGATCTGTATCTGCACTGTTTGCCAATTACCCGTCTTAGTTTTTGTTTGTTGGAATTGAGATTTAACGTCCGCATCAACACTAAATAGGTCATTTTGGAGACGTTGCTTACAATTTTGTGCGACTTTTACCCATTGAGATGAAATGACATCTCAAGCCCAATCGCTCAATGAAACCAATATGGTTTTTAAGCATGGACTCGCACCGCTTTCCAGGGCAGGCTTTGATTCTGTAAGCGGTTTACCAGTACTCGTGTGCGGTCGGTTTCAGCTCTGCGTGGAAGCATCATGCAGCCCATTTATTTCTTCAAGCCCCAACGGGCGGGGGTGGGGGATGGGGGGGGGGGGGGGCGATTGCCCGTCTTGGTGTCTGCAGTACTAAATGGATAAAAAGGCGTTGCCATTATTTATTTTTCCTTTAAAGCATTTTATTATACATGTATAATGTCGCATCTGAGAGTGTAATGCCACCATTTCTTACATAAATATCTATGCGCATGGCTGTTTGAAGCTATTGTCAAACGGACCAAAAGCCGTGCTCAAACAACAAAATCCATGTTCAAATCATGAAATTCGAGTGCTGTTAGAACGTTTCTTTTTTCAGCTTTTGATATCACTAGACGGGCATTGCTTTGTTTACGCTACCTTGCACGACGTAACGTTATTGCCCTGAACGTATCGTTTTAGGGTTCTTTGATGACGCCAGAAGATTACTGCTTAGCTACGTCATTGTAGACAGCATTCTGAACCAGCCGCCAAGTTGGTTTGCTGGTCGCATTGGAAGAGTTTATATGAGCCCCGCCAAGCGACTTTGTGTCTTCGAGCATTCAGTCATGACAAATTTTAACTGCGCATGCCCAGCCATTCAGAGGGGCCAGGGATATGGCTTTCTGTCATAAGGTTCCTCTTGATTCACTGCTTGTATGAGCGAGCAGCGAAGGTTTTGGCGAGACTGCGCGGATGCCCAGGCTCGCCTGAACCTTCGCTGCTCGCATAAGCGATAAGTACCAAAATCGCTTGACGGGGCCCGTATGGACTTAATATGGAGCTTTTGGGTGTGCAGTTATGTAATAACAACGGTCATACATGAAGGTTATTGCATTGCATTACCATTTTTCAGATCTCCCGGAAGATATTTGAACATTCAGCCTAGCGGCCTTATGTTCAAACAGCTTCCTCGGGACCAGGCAAATGTTAATGTATGAAAAAGCATGGTTGATCCCTATAGTATTAAATTAGGTAGTCCAATAGTGGACTGTCGCTAAATATGCAAATGAGTTAGATAGGCTCCAAAACGTTACACGTTTGACGGTTACACGTTTGACGTCCTTAACGACGTCGCAGTTGCTAATGGCGGAACATTGACATTTTTTTGTAAACAAATGCGTTGTAAATGGGATGTGATAAACAGAATCTTGCGTCTGTGCTCGTGCATTATTTGTTTAATAAAACTCACTGAGTATAAAGCATAAATGCTCAAGCAATTAACTCATTTGACAAATTCAATAATTCATGAACACTCATGTATGATCCAGAGCTGGAGGCTTTGCTTAATTACGCTGGCTATGTCCGTTACATGCAAAAATATGAGCCAGCGCATGACAAAACCTACAATAAGACATGTGCGCCCAACAAGGTTCAGATTAGCCTGCGCAGCCACGCAGTCTGATCAGAGTCTTCGTTGTGCGCTCTAAGGATATATAAAAGTCCAATGCTCCTTCATGCAGCAAGAAAAGTCTCTGGTTAGACTATATGGATAGGCAGGCTGATCTGAGTCTTCGGTGGACGCACATGTCTTATTGTAGGTTTTGTCGTGCGCTTGATCATATAGATTGTTTTGTTATCCCTACGCTTTTTAGCTACATGTAACCTGAGCGCGAAGTGCTCAATGTGAGCATATTGTGATCATATTTGTGATCGAAATAATTTCACAGAAATGGCTTATTGTTGACCCTCTACAAAATTGTTAAAACTGTTCCACTTCGCTGAACCAAATGGCCACCAGAGTTAAAAATAGAAAAAAAATCTTTAAAGGACATCTTCTGGGTTAAAAATCCAATTTATTATATGACGTCGTTGATAAGCAGCGGATAACGTGGTGTTATAAAAATCGTATGACCACACGTGTAATATAACACTTTGGCGAGATTAAGTAACGTCATGACGACATCCATGTCAACCGTGCATTTTTGTGGAAAATTTGTCAAATTTATAGGCGATAAAATCCAATTTAAATTGGTCATATGATCAAAACTATTTCACAGAAATGTTCCTTTGTTGACCCTCTACCAATATTGACAAATATTTCCACTTCAGTGAAGAAAATGGTTGCCAGATATAAAATAGAAAAAAAAAAAATCTAATTGACATACGAGTACCATTCTAGGTCAATGGCGCAATTTCAAACCCAATTCATAGAAATGTTTCTCTTATAATTTTTGTACCGAAATTGATTAAAGTGTATGGCTCAGCTTAGTTATATTCCACTGAAAAGTGGAGAAGCCATCTGATCAGGATCTACACTGTTTGACATTAAGTTTGTGAATTTGTAGGAATAAATTACACCAAGCCTTGTGATTGGTTCAAAGTCAGAAATGGGTGTGGCAAACTTAATTATTCAACGGGATAAGGGTTAATCATAGCGCCAGGTCAGAAGTCAAGTTGTTTAAAGCATTGTTAGCTTAACGCGCTCGTTAGTGGTCAGGGGCAAGTTGTTCAAAACTAACGACGTCGTGAGTTAACGTATCGTTAAAATTTTGATCATTTATTATGGCAAAAATGCTTATATTTTTGTTTTTGCAAAGCTGCTCACATTTTTTTCAGTACAAATACCAAAATTATAGGTATTAAACTTAGGTCTGTCTCTGTCAATATTAGGAACACTACGGTCCTCATCAGAAAGGAACATGAACATTAATAACATCGTCCGTACTCATTTCGTGTCCGGAGCTTTAGGAAGAATCAGCCGTGGTTTTGCTTGAGTTGAGGTTTTACGTCCCGTCAACACTATGAGGGAAATTTTGGAGACGTTGCTTCCAATTTTGTGGGACTTATGACCAACGATGAGATGAAATGACATCTCAATCCCTGTCGCCCAAATACACCGCTGGGGTGAATATAAATTACATTACAAGGGACTGTCCGACTTGCTTCACTTTGCCTGGGGGCAGGCTTAGATCTTCCAGCGGAATACCAGTACTCATTTACGGTCGGTTTCAGCTGTGCGCGGAAGCACCAGGCACCCAAACCCAATTTGTACCGGAAACCCCAAAACGGCTAAGTGGCAAACAGTGCTGGTCAAGATCAGACGCCGCAGAACGCGGCTTCCGATCAGGGCCTACCTACACTGTTTGCAAAAAGTTTAGCCATTTTCGAAACAAATTTTGTAGTAACATAAGCTGACACCTCTAAATTTTGAAATGGACTCTTGCTGTATGTAAGGAGGAAGATTCAATTTGAGCCAGCGCATGACAAAATATACAAGAGGTCTTGAGCGACAAGTGAAGACTCTGATCAGACTGCGCAGGCTGATCAGAGTCTTCGCTGATCGCCTGTACCTACTATAGGCTAATATATATGCAAAAAGACATAAGCAAAATGTCTTGTCATAGTGGATGGGTGCGCAGGTTCATTTGAGTCTCTGCTGGTCACACCTGTCTTATTGTAGGCTTTGTCATACGCAGGCTCTTTTGGCACAAAAAGGGCTAATCTATATCTCCAAGTCCGGATTGGGGCACAAATCAGCCATGGTATACGATCCGTCGGTCTTCGAGCCATTAAAGCTACAATTAATTCCTATCTTATATACATGTATTTTGTATCACAGGAATAGATGGTTACCCTGATATTGACTATACAAGCGAAGATACGTTCCTTGTTCATTGGCATGGGTTTCTGGACCACGAAAGTGACATCAGAATCTACAGACTTGGTTTGGCTGACCGATGCCTATCTAAAGAAGAAGTATATAGCGCTACGGTTTCAGATGCCATTTTTGCGAACGTCAGTTTTCCTGAAAACTCACAGGAATTTACTGCTAACTTTACAGGCATACGGTATACCTCTGTTGTTGCCCTTAATTATGCAATGGAGCCATCGGATGTTGTTTGTTCTGATGGGATATCAAGAGATATTTCACCACCAGAAATCGGGAACTTAAGTATAGGTCATGCAAAGTGGTCAGAATCAATACACTGTCATGATAACGTCACATGGTTGATGCGCCATGACTTAGTGAAAGTCAGGTTGCCATACCCAATGTTATGCTTCAACAGCTCTAGTTCAAGTTCTCCTTTAGCCGAGGCAATTTTAGTTGCATCAGATTATTCGAGCAAGCAATATTCCGAATACCAGAACGCAACCCTCCCTGCATATGACTCAAATAAGATATTATATCTTCCTCATGACCGTATTGATCTAAAATGGGAAGTCACTGATGATATAAGCCAGATTCAGGAGTTTTTGGTTGGTTTCGGTAGAACTATTTCAGAGCGAGATACACCAGGGCTTGTAGATTACATATCGACGAAGAGGAAAACATTCTTCAAGATGCGACACGCTGCTATTGGAACAGACGAGTTGTTCTATATGTTTCTAAAAGGAGTAAATAAGGCGGGCTTAGAGACTGTCATTCCAATAGGTCCGTTGTTAATTGATCAGACCCCACCCAGGTTTACATCAATTCCAAGGGTTACAATAGACGGTGAGGACATAATCGTGGGATGGGACAATGACACATTCTTTGACAATGAGCAGACAGAGCAGATTAACCGGCTAACATTTCAGATAGGTGAGCATATATGAGCCCCGCCAAGCGAATTTGTGTCTTCGAGCATTCCGTCATGACAAATTTTAACTGCGCATGCCCAGCCATTCAGAGGGGCCAGGAATATGGCTTTCTGTCTGAAGGTTCCTCTTGATTCACTGCTTGTATGAGCGAGCAGCGAAGGTTCTGGCGAGACTGCGCGGATGCGCAGGCTCGCCTGAACCTTCGCTGCTCGCATAGGCGATAAGTACCAAAATCGCTTGGCGTGGCCCATATGTAACTTTTAAATAAAAATACAAAACCAAAAACAAATATCACCTCGGAAAATATCTTCGGCACGCAAGTGCATCATGTTAACAAGTCCATGTAATGAACACTCCTGTAAACCTCACTTTATATAAGGAAACCTGGGGTTTACTGGGTTCTACTTCTGCGATACTATTGCAGAGATTATGCCAATTGAAAATGGATCTTGGAGCAGGGAAGATTACTCTAAGGACTCAAGTACAGGGTTGGCTCAGCCATGGTAAACGAACTATCGGTGTTCGAGTAATCGATGTTTTATTATACTTGGCAAATTAAATGGGAGTATTGGCTTTTTAACTCACTTGAGCCAAAGACTCATATGTGAGCTTATAGAATGGCAAGGCTCCGTTGTATGTCTGGTCTGTGTGTCTGTCTGTCTAAGTATCGTCTGTCAACATTTTCAAACATCTTTGTCCTCTGCAATTACTGGGCCGATTGAAGTCAAATTTAATGTGAAGCATCCATGGGAAGGAAGAACGAAAGTTTGTTAGTGGGAACAAGGTCACATGACAAAGATGGCCGCCATGCCCATATATGGTAAAAACCCTTAAATAGCTTCTCCTCCGGTACCAGTGGGTCGATTGCCGTGACACTTGGTATGTAGCATTGGTGCCTCAAGCTCATCATTATTTGTTCAAAAGATGACCCTCGGATGACTTTGACCTATTTTACGCCGAGGTCAAATTGGTCACATAGACTTTTGTATGGGAAACAGTCAAAACCGTGTATTTTTCGGAAACTATTGCAACCTGTGATCGGAAAAATTGGTATATGCAGGCAGCTAAATGAGTGGATGAAACTACATCAGCATTCAAGGTCAAGGTCAAGGTCATTATTTGACCTTGACCCAAGTTCATTTAGATATAAAATTAAAACTTATTTTCCTCAGACACCACTAGGCCATTTGTAATCAAATTATATGTAAAAAGGAAATGACAATTAATTAAAATGTGTTTTGTCACATGACCAAGTTGGCCGCCATGCCCATATAAGGTAAAAAAACCTTCAAAAATCTTCTCCGGAACTAGTTGACCATTTGCCATGAAACTTGGTATGGAGCATTTGGGACTCGGACTTATTATAATTTATTCAAATGATAATCCTCGGATGACCTTGGCCAATTTGACGCCAAGGTCAAATCTGGTCAAATAGACTTTTGCATCGGAAAAAAATACTAAATTATGTATTTTTGGAAACTGTTGCAGTCTGTGATCTGAAAATTGGTATATGCTGTTAGCTAATTAAATGGATGACACTACAAAAAGTATTCATGGTTAAGGTCATTGCTTGATCTTGGCCCAAGGTCATTAAGATATGAAAATTAAAACTTCTTTTTCTCAGAAAGTACTGAGACATTTGTAACCAAATTTCCTATAAACGCATGTAGGAACAAAGAAATGAAAATTACTTCAAAAGTGTTTTGTCACATGACCAAGATGGCCACCAGGCCATATAAGGTAAAAACCCTTCAAATGTAGCATTGGGGACTTGGGAATTCATTTTCGGAATCTTTGCAGCCTGTGATCTGAAAATTTGTAGATGCAGTTAGCTAATTGAGGAGTGAAACTACTCGAGTATTAAAGGGCAAGGTCATTCCCTGACCTTGGCAATAGGTTATTAATATATGAAAATTAAAACTGATTTTTCACAGAAACCACTGTTCCATTTTAACCAGATTTTATGTTGAAGCTGTTAGGAACAAACTAATGAAAATCTATTAATATGAATTGGATCACAAGACTAATATGGCCACCGTGTCCATATAAGACCAGTCAGAAACTCTCAGCACTCAGGTGAGCGGCTCAGGTTCATTGGTCCTCTGGGTTTAAATTCTTCATTATCAGCACTGTAGGTTGCTTAACTGTTCACGCCCCCTAACATCCACATTATCAGTAGTCTTTTCACATATGTAGCGAAACCTTAGTAACTTGAACACGGATATCTCGTTTACCTTGTAGATTTGGAACCTGCTCTTGAGTCCCTAGAAAATTCTTTAAATAGCCCTAGATATCTATGTTTTTGGATATTTTAAGGAGGTGTTCCTGATTTTACCATTTTTAACGTGTATTTTATGTACTCATTAGAATCGCCGTATTGAGGCGATTCAAACGAGTACACACAACATAACTTTTTATTGGTAGTGGAATTTTCACTATTTTTTTGCATTAGGAAAACATGTCCGTGTGAAATAATAGCGTCCAACATGGTGTAAGAAATGACAAATTTGAGGGGTTAAAAATGATAACATCTTTCTTATTTCTGCATTCAGCATAGATTGTGGGTGCTCGTTAGAACCGCCTCAATGAGGCGGTTCTAACGAGTACCCACAATCTATGTGTTTGAGTAAAAATAAGGCAGATAATGAATACCCCGTAAACCCCACTTTTCTCTGTATAAAGTGGGGTTTAGAGGGGTCTTCTTTATCGTGATGAATTGGCGTTTTTTTTCCATAATTCTTGGGTAAAATACATGACATAATTTCTGCTATCAAAAATATTTTCCTGAATATAGACATATAAAAATCTTAGACAATTAAATTGCCGATTTTCATGACCTTATAACATTGTATTCGTATTATTAAATGATATTAAATGCTATTTCTGTATAACTGGAACGCATGTTGTTTAACCCATTTAGTACCAGAAACCCCAAAACAGGTACCCTGGTAAACAGTGCAGGCCCAGATCAGACGCCACAGAACGCGGCGTCTGATCAGGGCCTCCACTATTTGCTTAAAGTTGAGTCATTTTCGAAATAAACTTTGATGAAAACACAACCTGTCACCCTAAATTTTGAAATGGACTCCTGCTATATATAAGGAGGAAGATTCCATTTGGTACAAAAAGGGTTAATCTAATTTGTGAATGTTGATTTTTTGCTTCAGGTCACGATGATATATTGATCTCACCACAAATGGAATGGCGACTCGGACATTCAAGCCCATGCGATGTATTCAGTGGTGGTTGTTTCAGGTATTCTTTGCCTGAGTTACAGCGACAGGACACCGACCTCGGACTTTTATTTTACTTTTTTATACACGTTTACAACATCGCTGGGCTTAGAATAACTTTAAAAACCGAGACATTTAGTTTACCGTCAATGTATCCCCCAGCGCGCGCCATTGTTATTGATCTTGATCCGGACAATGATCCATATACTAATATTTTAGCTGACAACATGGAAGATATTGATGCTCATTTTGCAGCACATGAAGTCTGTGCAATGTGGAACGAATTTACACATCACGAAGATGTGCAACTTGCATTTGGAATAGGCACAATCAGCGGACAGGACGATATCTACCCCTTCACACACATATCTGAAACAACCATGTATTGTGTGTCCTCACCAGACATACCGGACGCTACTAAACTCTTTGTCAGCATACGTGCAAACTGCAGTGGTGGTAGTACCATATCAAGTTCAGACGGGGTTATTACTTATAATGCAAGTCAGGTGCTGGAACAGTTAGAAGTTTTAAGCGGCCCGGAATGTTTTATTCCACTACATATGTTAGCAAGAATGACATTTGTTCCCGGAGAAAATCTAACATTTATCCAGGCGCTACCAGCAGGCAATGTTTTTTCCTTGCGTATTGTCGGGCATAATATATCCGAAGATGACATTGATTTGTTGAAGTTGAAGGTTAAAGTTAAACAAATTAATAGTGACCATAATCATATAGATATAACTTTTCAACCTTACTCAGACATTCAGAAATTAACTCTACCGACGTTGACTAATGCAAATGCTTCAGTTTTGGCGGCTGAAGTATACGACTGTGAAGATGACCAGACTATACAACTGTCAAGAACAAACCTGGTAGCACACTGGAGTGATCTTCCTGATGATTTCACGTATGAAGCTGCAGCCTTTGAAATTGACTGTTTTAATGATTCGGATGATTCTTGTTGGGAACATTTATCTCCATACGAAGCTCTAAATGAAAGTTCAGCCGTGATGTCTGGTCTTCATTTACAACCGCACAATGTATACTTTGTGGGTGTCCGGCCGTGTTTATATGCAAAGTGCTTGGACACAATAATGTCTGCTGGAGTTTACATTGAATCTACATATTTCAATATTAACATCACACATTCAAGCATAGCGTTGACAAGCTCTGGGTGTTCTGATGTCTTAATAGAATGGGAAACACTATACCAAGTCAATGTTTCTTTCTACCAGTGGACAGTGGCGGCTACAATAGGAACGTCTAAAACCAGTTCTCCGCTGTTACCATGGCAAAACGTTGAGGAGGAAATCTCAGAGATATTAGAGGTTGGTAATGAAGATTTACTGCTGGCATATTAAAATCAATATAGGGGATCTTACTTGAGTGTTCATGTATTATTGCATTTATTAAACGAGTTAAGGAAAAGGGATAAAATGCGAGGCTGTGCCGAGCATTTTATCCTTTTTTCTCAACGAGTTAAATAAATTCAATAATACATGAGCACGAATGCAAGATTCTATTTATCATATGACATTTAAAACGCATTGTTTACGCATTGTTTTCATGATTGTTTACACAAATGTCAATTTTCCGCCGTTAGTAAACGCGACGTCTTTAAGGACGTCGTACATGTAACGTTACGGGGCGTATCTAGCTAATTTGCATATTTAATCCACTAGTGGACTATCGAAAATATTACATGACGTTATTACACTCTCAGACGCGACGTCATATGATAAATTTTCTTACTTTTTACCTATTTTAGGCACTTTTTCTAAGAATTTATTTTATCAATTTATAACACGACAAATGAAATGTTCAATCGAACTTCTGATAAGATATTTGTTGTACCATACATGGCAATATCTTGTATTTTCACCTGCTTCAAGTCCCACATTTAAATACAATAAAACTTCGATGGCTCGAACTCCGATTGCTCGTTTACCATGGATGAGTCGAACCCGTTCTTGAGTCCACAGGGAGTTCCTGCAAAACGATATAGCGGTAATTTAGGAAGATTTTCTTCATTTATCTTGCAAATGTATGCTGTATGTGCTCATTAGAATCGCCTCGATGAGGCGATTCTAATGAGTACACACAACTTACATTTATAATACAGAACACTGAAATGATATCAACAATTATCTTCATTATGCCTCCTTGTATGGCACTTATAGTATCCCTCTGTGGCTCGAACTACCGCTGTCTCGAACAAATTTGCATGGTCCCAAAGTGGTTCGAGCCACCGAAGTTCGACTGTAGAGATTTCGTTGAGTTTTATTTGTTCATGATTAACAAATTACATGTCGGATTATATGCGATGGATCGATGCATATAGGGTACTATCCATATACGAGATTTCTTGATAGAATTAAGAAATATATAATCTTACATTATCCTCGTCACTCAATCTAATCTGGAGTGAATATGGGGTCTAGGATTGTATAGGTTAAGAATATAATGCTATCTTATAATGAAGCTGTTGCGAGAGTTTGTGATAAACATCACGTGGACAAGCCCGTGAAATTAACATCCCCTAAACTCCGCTTTATACAGAGAAAACTGGGGTTTACAGGGTATTGATTATTTTTCTTATTTCTCCTCCAGGACATAGGCGCCGGACTCGGTAGCTCAGTCGTATGCGCGTCTTACTGGTGATCAGGAGGACGCTGGTTCGATGCCTGCCGGGGTCGGCTACATTCTTTCGTGGAGATTGATAATGAAATCTTTTCTACGGTCATTCTCTCCATTCCAATGATTCAAGAAGAGCAGTTGTCAGTTTCTGACGAAAGAATGTGCACTGTACTGGTTAACCGCTTACGTATAAGCCTGCCCAAGAAAGGTGTGGATAGGTAAACTAACCGGCTCAAAAATGACCCAAATAGGGTTGACTGGACCGTTAAATTCCAATACCAACAAACAAACAAACCCAGACAAAGAGGAGGTTCTAACGAGCACCAACAACCTATGTTGAAGTAAAAATAGCAAAAATATCACAGATTTTCATCCGAACAGTAGCCATTTTGGAGATGTGAAAAAAAGCATCATGTCACAAGGGTGTGTTAGGGATCGCAGGATCGATCCCGGGCTTCTCCAGACTTTCGGATGAGTCTTTAAACCGAGGCCCCGTCTCTAAATGACCTTAGCTGTTGGTGGGACGTAAAACTAAAACACTCACTCACTCACAAGGGTGTGTTATCGTAATGTGAAACATTTAGGATTTAAACAAGAGTTAGACGGAACATCATGGTAACAGAATAGATATGAAGACAATGATCAGGAATGGATACATAGAGGATATTTGATTTTTTTTCAGTGTAAGATCGAATTTTATTTCATCGAATGAACACCAAAACTGTTATTTTCACGAGTGGCGTAGCCACGAGTGAAAATAGCAGTTTTGATGTTCATGAGTGAAATAAAATTTGATCTTGCACTGAAAAAATCAAATTTTCTGTTTCTTACATGCTTCAAAAGGCAATATTTAGCGTCTTTAATGGTGTCGCTCACATTCGGAGAAAATTATCTTTGTTCCTGTTCGTTTCGCGTCAATTTAGTGGTGTCCATCGTGTTTAGTGGGTTTCCTATTGGGTGTAAACTGAAAGTTTGCACCTGAGAAATGGCCTGGGATGGTATTATTATGAATGATTAATGAAATAATTGGGAGAGTAGTTTTCCAAAGAAGTTGCTGGCAAGTCTAACGTCGCGCGACAAAAGACGTGACGTCAGCGTCATAAATGACGTCAGTAACGTCCCCGTCACACATGAACGGGCTATGCGTCAATTAGAACACATTTCAGTATTGTTCAGTTATCTGACAAAGATAAAATTGAAATTAGAGTTAGATTTGAAGAAAAAAGTAGTCCCAAACAGTGAAAAATAAAAAATCGTATTTTCACTGTTTGAAACAGTGAAAATATCGATTTATATTTCACTGATAAATCTCTATCATTCATTGAAAAGCATGTAAGAAAATTACCTCACACCTCCTGTCCAAGACATCAAAGGGAAAGAAAAACGAACATAAATGAGCCAGCCCATGACAAAACCTACAATAAGACAAACGAAGACTCAGATCAGCCTGCGCATCTGCGCAGTCTGATCAGAGTCTTCGCTGTGCGCTCTAAGGATAGCTAAGGGTCCATTGCTCCTTCATGCAGCAAAAGAAGTCTCTGGTTAGACTATATGGATGCAAAGGCTGATCTGATTCTTCGCCGGACGCACATGTCTTATTGTAGGTTTTGTCGTGTGCTGGCTCAAATTATCAACACTATAATGAAAACGTCACAGGCAGAAAGCCAAAAGGGCAGTTACTAACTTCCCACAAAATGGCCGTGTAACGAACAGCAATGTTTACATGTTATATAGACGAAATCGGGCTTTTCAGTGGTACACATTATTATGAATTCCTTATTTTTGCTCATACACATAAAATTGCGGGTACTCGTTCGGACTCATTGACACCATTCAAATGGGCACTCACAATCTATGTGTGTTGCAGAAATACGAAAACATCAAACATTTTCATTAGACAAAATATTCGTTTTTGGCGACAAGAAAATAAAATGTATTCCATCAATTCACAAACTGTCTGACAGACAGTGTAGATCCTGATCAGAAGCCATCTGATCTGGATCTACACTGTTTGCAAAGGTAGCCCATTTTATCGTGTATAGTGGGATAAGGGTTAGGGATAGCAAAGTCAATATTTTACGATGAAAGAGGAACCCAACCAATTGCTTAGCCAATTGTTTGTCAGTCGACCCAAAGTTACTAACCACAGACGCTTTTATGTGTTGTTTTCCACGAGACTATCACCGATTTGTACGAAATCCAGATGGTGTTTATTTATAAATCGTTATTGCTGTGAGGTAAGTGTTGCGTAACAGGGTTTTCAATAAAATCTGAACTGGAATCATGTGTTAGATTTAGCATACAGTGTTAACCCAGATCGGACGCCGAATAACGCGGCGTGTGATCAGGGTCTACACAGTTTGCGTACAGTTCAGGAATTTAAGGGTCCGACGAAAAAGTATTAGTTCCCGTTCACGACCATTTTCCCAGCCTACGCTCGTACACTCAGACGGAGACCATCGACCATCCAGTGCTGTCTGTGCTTTGATTAAAATTTAAAGGCATATTGTTATTATTTTCAGGTTCAGTCATGCGTTGACCTCCCTGTTCATGGGTTCAAAGGAATGTTGGGTTGTATTCGAGCAATCAGTCCTTCAGGCCAGAAAATAGAGGCGTGCAAGGAACTAATCCACGGGTCTAACTTCAATGCCTACAAAACTACAGTCTACGACCTGGATGCGAGATCTAGCTCTTGGAATTACATTAAGACGGTAAAAACACACCTCCAAACAAGATGCAGTATCGAGACTTATCCGTAGTTACCCTAAATATTCGTACACCTCAGCGCCTTACCAGAACATATAGATACGTGTAAAAAGCTACCCGATTTTTTTTTACTAAAATAGCTGGATTAGTGGCAGGCAAACCGTGTAGACCCTGATGAGATGCCGCATTCTGCGGCGTCTCATCTGAGTTTATACTGTTTGCTGAGGCTGTCTATCCAAAAACATATGGTAGATACGGTAATTTAATATTGTTTCTAGCTTCAGATTTCGGAATGACCGAATAATCTAAAAAGGGAAAATTACAGCCTTATGTTGTTTATTTATGTTGTTGTTTGTTACTTACTGTGTGTATCACTTGTGTCTTTTGGTTTTGGATGGCCATATGGCCATTTTGTGGGAAAGTAACAGTCCTTATGGCCTTCCTTTGTTTAGGTTTCCATTATGGTCTGGTCGCTTAATGTTTGTATTTCTTTCCCTTTGGTGTCTTTTATGGGTGGAGTAAGTTAATTGTATCAATTCCTGATCTTTGTTTTACTTCTACTTTGATCTCTTGAGTGATTACAGATATTACGAAAACACGCCTATACAAATACATTGTGAACTTTACCGCCGAAAAATGCAAAAATTCAGATGAAAAATTGTGACATGTTTCTTATTTCTGCTCAAAATATAGATTGGGGTACTCGTTAGAACCGCCTCATCGAGGCGGTTCTAACGAATACCTACAATCTATATTTTAGAGCAGAAATAAGAAAAATAAGGTTTACCCCTGTAAACCCCAGTTTTGCTATATAAAAGTGGGGTTCAAGGGGGTAAAATTATATTGGCGTGTTTTCGTGATGTATGGATGAATACAGATCAGGAAGGCTTCCTCATATGCTGGCGGTCCTATTCATCGTTATTTTGTAGGCATTGCGAAAACATGCCTACACAAATGAATTGTAAATTTTACCGCCGAAAATTAGAATTTTTAAGATGAAAAATTGTGATATTTTTCTTATTTCTGCTCAGATATATAGATTGTAGGTGTTTGTTTTGCATCGAGGCGGTTCTAATGAGTACCACCAATCTATATTTTAGAGCAGAAATAAGAAAAAAATAAGGTTTATCAATGTTGTTATTTTTCTATCCTCAGGGACAGCATTTTACAATCTTTGATCCGAATCCCTCTCTCGATATTTCCTAGGTTCGACCCTCCGTGACCTAAATGGTGGTTTTCTACTACTCTGACGTCGAATTGTTGTGGAGTTCTCATAGTAGAAGTGGTGGCAATGATCAGGAATCGATACAATTAACCCACAGCTCCCATCAATCCTGATTCATGATAATATTAATTCATACATAACAATTTTACCTTGTAATTTTTCATGACTCAATGTTCAGCTAGAAAGCCTCCATGCGGATAAATTTGTTATTGTTATTTTGTTTGATACTGTACTGGAACTGAGGGCGAGGGTTTAAACATAAACTCCGGTGTTAACCCCCCCCCCCACAGTAATTTTACTACTGACCGTCCCAAGGCGGTCGTTATTTTGCAGTTTCTTTTTTGTTATTTGGCATTGTGCCATTGGTTCACGATTCGTCTTGTTTTTGTGAGTGCCTCCGTATTACTTTCTATTAGGACTGGCTAATCGGAGCTGAAAAGTTAATCGATAATCGATTAGTAATCGCTAAGGTTTTTGTCATAATTTTACCTGTCTGGCTTTCTGTCCGAGCATGACTCTTACCATATGTTGCACTTTACCATATGTATATTTGAACAGACAGGCCTGAGCAAACAGTGTAAACCCAGATGAGACGCCGCATTCTGCGGCGTCTCATCAGGGTCTACACTGTTTGCCACTCATACAGCTATTTTAGGCATAACTTTGGGTAGTAAATTGTACCAATCAAGTAATCGATTAATAGCAAATCAGAAATGATAATCATTTTTGTGGAATTTATCGATCGATTAATCGGTTATACGATTAATCGTGTTAGCCATACTTTCTATAGGTGACTTGAGACGGCTGCGTTCTTGGATTGTGGCCTTTTCTAAGTGACCTGTTCTTACTTGTTTACCCTGTAAACCCCAGTTTTACTATATAAAAGTGGGATACAATAGGGGACTTTTAAATCGCGATGAAAGTAAGTGGGAGGATTTCGGCCGCGTAAAATCGATTTAAGTCCCCCGTTCCAAGGTGGCTCTTCTGCCGCACTTTATTTTTGTTATGGTTTGTCTTTGGGTGTGTGTATCGCTTATATTTTTTGTTTTAGATAGCCACTCGGCCATTTTGTGGGATAGTAACTGTCCTTTTGGCTTTCCGCTATTGATGTTTCTATTAGGTTCTAGTTATAACATGTTTGTGTTTCTTTCCCTTTGGTGTCTCTGATGGGAAGCGTGGTTAATTGTATCGATTCCTCATCATTGCCTTCACTTCTATTTATTACCAAAACTGGTTTATCATCTAACATTGACGGATTGTGCAATTAGAATTTTAATTTTAATTAGTACATATTTTCTATATTATCTTTAACACGGCTCACAAACTGTAGATACTCACAGCAGATGCTAAAGACACTGGTTTTGAGCGTCGTCGCAACGTAGGAAATGATTCAGTATATGAATATATTCTTAATCAGGGAATATTTGTCTACTGTTCCTTAACTAAAACTGAAAATCCGACAAAAAAACAAAACAAAACAAAAAACAAAAAAAACGCCTATATAATTCTGACCCCTTTAAACCCACTTTTAAACAGCAAAACTTGGGTTTATAGGGGTAAATAGAAGTGAAGGCAACAATCAGTAATCAATACAATTAACCCAACAGAAACACCAAAGGAAAAAAAAAGCGCAAACATTAAAAAACTAGACCCTAATGGTAACATCAATACCGGAAAGCCATAAGGACAGATGATTTCCAACAAAATGGCCAATTGGCTGTCAAAAATAAAAAGAAGATATAAGCGAAGCACACTCAAATACGAACCGCCTTGGAACGGTCAGTGAAACGAATTCCATCGGGGGGCTTAAATCGATTTAACGTGGCCACAATCCTCGCCCTTCCGTCGCGATTTAGACAAATTATATGATCAGTCCGCATGATGACATCCTGACTCATCAGTGCAACAGCTCCGAGAACACAAAAATCTAACAACCACAGTGATGAAACAACGATGAGGACTCGACAGCAACAAACCACTGAAATGCTGGAGCAAAACAAAACCAACAGTTAGACTCCGATGGGCTCAACCATATTTTTCTTATTTATTTTCTAAAACATTGATTGTGGTACTCATTAGAACCACCTCAATAAGCGGTTCTAATGTGTCCCCGCAATCTGTATTTTGAGCAGAAATACGAAAATCAAAGTTTCGTTTTTTTTTTATTACGGCGTTCAAATTTTACAATGTGTTTTTATAAGCGTGCTTTCGTAATGCTTGTTTTGCAACAGGACGAGTCTGAAGACGCTAGGTGGAATACTTCTCATAAAAAGGTATAACTTTAATAATTACTTCGAAAACACGCCTATTCAAATACAGTGTAAATTTTAACGCAAAAAATAAAAAAAAGGAAATTTTATGATGATAAATAAATTGATATTTTTCCTATTTGCGCTCCAAAATATAGGTAGATCCGCCTCATCGTTATTTTTTTTGAGCAGAAATAAGAAAAATGAGGTTTCCTAGTGATATTGGGGGAATAATTTTGTATCTTATTGTAACTGTTCCTGATCATTTCTCTTTTTAATTTTGTTTACCCCGGTTTTACCATATAAAAGTGTTGTTCAAGATCAGAGTTATAAAAGCGTGTTTTTGTGATGTATATTTTCATAGATAATCCAAAGTCTGTATGTTGGTGACGCCGTCAGCTTACTTCATAATGAGGAGGTAGACTTCGGCACCAAAGAGTTTGATATGGTTGGAGCAGTTTTGAGCAGGGAAGGTAGAAGTATAAGATGGTACCTTGTCACGTCACCAAATGTGCCGGAAAAATGCAAGCGCCCAAACTGCAAAGCTTCAGCCAGAACGACTAATGGGTATGTGAGGTTCCGGACGGGGAGAATCAGAGTAAATACAATATACTACATATGTGCCAAAGCAGCTGAGATGCAAACTATAAGAGAAACATTCAGTGAAACATTGCCAGCTTTCGAAACCTGCAGCAATGGCTTTATATTAGACGGCAATGCACCAGTTGGTGGCGAGATACTTATAAATGATGTGAATGGTTACATCAATGATTTGAACAACCTTGAAATAACGTGGGGAAGTTTTGATGACAATGCGGATGTAGAGGCTTTTGGATATGTCAACAAAATTAACTCTTACAATGTCGCTATAGGTGAGTATTTATGTTATTGTGATTTGAACCCTGCATTGCTTTAACCTTTTTATAGGGTCATTAATATTGTGTTCGTGTAAAATGCCCAAAACGTTCTTTCGTTCAGCCGCAGGTCTCTAACTGTTGGAGTCTAACTGTTGATTTTCTTTTATTCCAGCATTTCAGTGGTTTCTTGCTGTCGAGTCCTCACCGTTGTTTCATCTCTGTGGTTGTTTGATTATTTGTGTCCACGGAGATGTTGCACTGAAGAGTTAGGAAGCATTTAAGCGGACTGAACAAATTATTTGTCTAAATCGCGACGGAAGTAAGGGCGAGGATTGTGGCCGCGTAAAATCGATTTAAGCCCCCCCCCCCAACCCCCAGTTGAATTCGTTTCCGCTGACCGTTCAAGGTGGTTCTTCTCACGCGGTTTATTTTTGTTATTGTTTGTCTTTGGGTGTTTTTGTCGCTTATGTTATTTTATTTTGGATAGCCTATTGGCCATTTTGTGGGAAAGTAACTGTCCTTTTTCGCTTTCTGCTGTTGGTGTTTCCATTAGGGTCTGTTGTTTCATGTTTGTGTGTCTTTCCCTTTTGTGTCTCTGATGGGAACTGTGGGTTGATTGTATCGATTGCTGATCATTGCCTCCACTTCTATTTTGCTAGTAAAAGTATTCGTGCGCCACATTTGGACTGGTACCATTGTGTGTAGGCTTTCATGCGGACTGAACAAATTATTTGTCTAAATCGCGACGGAAGTAAGGGCGAGGATTGTGGCCACGAAAAATCGATTTAAGCCCCCCAGTGGAAATCTTTCCACTGACC
Source organism: Lucinisca nassula (assembly GCA_963580285.1). NCBI lineage: Eukaryota > Metazoa > Mollusca > Bivalvia > Lucinida > Lucinidae > Lucinisca > Lucinisca nassula. Next base: position 5,432,746 of record OY757013.1, on the reverse strand, counting down.
GTTTTGTGGGATAGTAACTGTCCTTATGGCCTTCCTTTGTTTAGGTTTCCATTTTGGTCTGGTCGCTTAATGTTTGTATTTCTTATTTTGCGGGATAGTAACTGTCCTTATGGCCTTCCTTTGTTTAGGTTTCCATTATGGTCTGGTCGCTTAATGTTTGTATTTCTTTCCCTTTGGTGTCTTTGATGGGTGGAGTAAGTTAATTGTATCGATTCCTGATCTTTGTTTTACTTCTACTTTGAAATAGTCTTTTGTAAAACATTTAAATCACTGTTTTTCAAACAAAATGTACAGAACCCGGTCAATCGCCACATAAAGGTATATATTGTTTGCCAGATACCAAGTGCGAAAACACAGACAAGATTTTACTTTGTACACAACACTTAAAAGAAGACTAGCGCGAAAATAAATAAACAAAACTTAATTTTGCATTGACTAGAAATAGTCACGTGGATATGAGCAAATGGGGAAGCTTTTGTGGTTAGTAACTTTAGACGTTTGATAAACACATCAGAACATAAAGCAGGCGTCAACATGAATACATCCGTTTAGCAACACACAATATATGAGCCCCGCCAAGCGAATGTGTGTCTTCGAGCATTTCGTCATAACAAATTTTAACTGCGCATGCCCAGCCATTCAGAGAGGCCAGGGATATGGCTTTCTGTCTGAAGGTTCCTCTTGATTCACTGCTTGTATGAGCGAGCAGCGAAGGTTCTGGCGAGACTGCGCGCATAGGCGATAAGCACCAAAATCGCTTGACGGGGCCCATATAATATACCGCCCTAGAGGGTTATGCAGTGGAAACTATAGGAAGAAGAAATGCGGACTGATTCTTGAAAGAGTTTTGTATGCCCTTTGTTTATTTGTTTGTTTGATTTGAGGTTTAACGTCCCAGCCAACACTGTAAAGGTCATTTTGGAGACGTTGCTTCCAATTTTGTGGGACTTTTACCCGACATTGAGATGAAATGACATCTCAAGTCTTGTCGCCCAATGAAATCAATAGGGTTTATTAGCATGGACGGTCCGCCTCGCACCGCGGTTCCTGGACAGGCTTAGATCCTCTAAGCGGTTTACCAGTACTAGTGTGCGGACCGGATTCAGCTCTGCGTGGAAGCATCGTGCAGCCCTATGGGCGTTGTATGTCCTTTGAAGAGAGTTGTGTTAAGAAGAATATGTCGTTAGACTTACGCATGACAAAACATCCAGCGAACGTTTGACAGAATTTAGATTAGAAAGACTTCTAGACATAATAGGTTATCGATAAACTACGGGCGTATTCCACGGCCTTCATACTTTGTGATTTTGCTCTTTCAATGTTAACATATAGTCGTATACTGTGTGTACATGTTTGTTTTATACTTCTAGGTTCCAGCCGGCATGGAAGTGACATAAAAAGCTACACTTTTGATGGAAACACAAATAACGTACTTATTCAAGATCTGATGTTGCCGTCCGGAACAACCGTTTTTGTGTCAGTGACTGGTATGATAATTTTATTTAGCCGTCCAGCAAAACATTTTTAAAGGTCCACACACACCGGTTTGCGTGTTCGATTATGTCGTAGCACACATTATACGAATACGTTGAATCCAACAGATATGAGATTTATTTTTATTATTCTGACTCCCACATTTCATATATATTTTGACATTTAGTAGCATAACATCAAAGTCGTTACATCCAATAGACGGGCGGGACTGGCATTTACTGGCTGTATGAATTCGCCTACACGAGACACGACACATTCGCACCACAACCTTCGCCTCACCAAACTACATATAAATCAATTTTGCACTGGAAACCCAAAACAGGTATTTGGCAAACAGTGCAGGTCCATATCAGACGTCACAGAGGGCGGCGCTGATCAGGACCTGCTCTTTTTGCAAAAAGGTTCAGCCATTTTCGTAGCGTGCGAGATTTGTCTTCTTACATCTGACAAACTAGAGCTGATCGATTTAGAGTCCAACACGCTAAATTTCGACAGTAATGTTGTTTTTTCCTTCAAATTCTCATAACTTTTCGCCATTTTTAAAGGAAATCCCACAAAAAAAATATTCACTGAAACACGTGCAGTTTTGTCCTTTTGTAACCTGTCACGTCAAATAATCTACATGTGACGTCATAAATTGGCAGCTTATAATGACATCACTCGGCACGCGCTTCCGCACCGTGACGTTTTAATAATAAAACACAGTTCCTTCCCATTGCCTATATAGCGCCCTGTGTTGGAATGTCAGACAAGTAGCTAGTCAATTTATCTCCACTGAAACTTGGATAACTCGAACATCGATAGTTCTCTTACCATTGCTGGTTCGAACAACATTTTTGAGTTCCCAAACAAAATTTTACATAACTGCTGATATTAATATATTTTGGGATTATTCAGGGAGAAGTAACACATTTTATCTTGACAATGTGTGTTGTGTGTGCTCATTAGAATCGCCTAGTAAATCGAGAATATTTCTGTTATTATGTCTCCTGATCTGGGTATATGATAAACCCTCAGTGACATGTACTTTCACTGTCTTGAATAAACGTTTATGATCCAAAAAGACATTATGAAGATACAATGAAAATTTTACCCATCACATGAACAAGTCCGTGAAATGAAGACCCACCTATACCCTACTTTGTATAGAGAAAACTGGGGTTTGCGGGGGTATACATTATTTTTCTTATTTCTGCTCCAAGATATAGGTTGTGGGTACTCGTTAGAACCGCCTCATTGAGGCGGTTCTAACGAGCACCACAACCTATGTTTGCAGTATTTCAAAGAAATAATCGCGAATTTTTAACAGAAAAATTGCAGTTTTGGAGATGTGAAAAAACGCACTATGTCGCACGGGTGTGTTATCGTAATGCGCCGTAAAAATGCAAATTTTCCGATACAAATTTGGATATTTTTTTTATTTCTGCTCAAAATATAGATTGAGTGTAAACGTTAGAACCACCTCATCGAGGTAGTTCTAACGATATAGATTGAGGGTACACGTTAGAACCGCCTCATCGAGACAGTACTTACGAGTACTCACACATATTTCAGAGCAGATATAAGAAAAGTAAGTTTTACCCCTGTAACCAGAGTTTTTGTCCAAATCTCGCCGGAATTATGGGCAAGGATTGTGGGCACGCAAAATCGATTTAAGTTCATTTTTTTATGGCTTGTCTTTGAGTGTGTTTGTCGCTTATATTATTTTGTTTTGGATAGCCAATTGGTTATTTTGTGGGAAAGTAACTGTCCTTTTGGCTTTCTACTAGTGATGTTTCCATTAGGGTCTATTTTTTATGTTTGTGTTTCTTTCTCTTGGTGTCTCTGATGGGAGCTGTGGTTAATTGCATCGATTCCTGATCATTACCACCACTTCTATTTTACTATACAAAAGTGGAGTTCAGTGGGGTCAAAAGTATATAAGCATGTTTTAATGATGGGGCTCGAACCATTGAAGCTTGACTGTACTCAGATACTGGTTTGAAAGGTAGCTGGGCGCTAAAAACCAGTAGGTGCTACGACAGACGGAGCTTCAGTTCACAGTATACGAACATTCAATCCTTGTCCTCAGTTACAATGTATGTCTCTTGTAAGCACCAATAATTTTTTTATCATATGACGTCGTGTATGAGAATGTTATAACGCCATGTCACAAATTCGGGAATCAACTCGTGGATTAAATATGCAAATTAACTAGATACACCCCGTAACGTTACACGTACGAAGTCTTTAACGACGTCGCGTTTACGAATGGCGCAATATTGACATCAACATTTTTGGAAAATGTTGCGGTTTAAATTTCATATGACAAATATAATCTTGCATTCGTGTTTAGGTATTATTAAACTCTTTGAGGAAAAGGGATAAATGCTCGGCAAAGCCTCACGTTTTATCTCTTTTTCTGAACTCGTTTAATGAGAATTTTATTGATACATAACCACTCATGTAAGATCATCTAAAATCCGAATGGAAGAATCCTTGTTCCCCAGTGATTCAGGACGTCAACATACAGCGCAAAATAAAAGTGAAGGCAGTGATCAGGAATCGATACAATTGCCTCACACATCCCATCGGGGAAGAAATACGAACATGAAATAACTAGATCCTAATAAATCTAGCGGATAGCCGAAAGGACCGTTACTTTCCCATCAAATGGCCAAACGCCTATCCAAAATAAAAAAAAGATATAAGCAATTCGTACATACACGCAAAGACAACCAATAACAAATAATAAACCAAGACAGAAGAACCGCCTTGGAACGGTCGGCTTAAAGTATTTCACTGGGGAGTGGCTTATATCGATTGTATATGGTCATAATCCTCGCCCTTTGTTATGTCTTGGTTTGGACATATGTAATTGGTTAAGTCCGCATGAAGGCTTTAAAGCAGCTTTTGTAGACCTTTTCTAATCGAACAAGAATTATTCGAGCACCCTGGCTAATTCAAACTCGGTCTTTAATCCCAAGAGAATTCATGCAAAAGCTTAAGAATTTTATATTTTTGGATATCTGAGGGACGTTTCCCTAATTTTGTCGTTTACAGTTATTTTATTAAAAGTTATTTTGTGTGTGCTCATTAGAATCGCCCCATAGAGGCGACTCTAATGAGCACACACAAAATGACCTTAATTGATGCTCATCTTCTTTCATGATTTGACTCTGCGATAAAACCCTAGTAGTTCGAACTGCCTTTACCAACCTTATCTGTTGATGACGGACCATTCATGAGTCACCACGGTCGGCCAATAATAACATTTAAATATACAGGTTCAGAAGTAAAACCAACTGAGTAGGTACTGTGGTGATTTTTAATGGTTGACTTTCACGTTAACTTTCAGCTTCGGATCATGCTGGACTAAACACCACTGTTACGTCAGACCGACTTACAGTTGATATTACTCGGCCGAAAGTTGGTCACATCGTTTCCAGCTCTCTGTCCATGTCGAAATGGTTGGGTGGTGTTATTCTCAGTGTTCGAGCAAACGATTTCTGTGATGAGGAAAGTGGCATTGATCATTACATTGCAAGTATTGGCTCTTCACCGCACAAGATGGACATCATACCAGAGACGACATATACAAACGAAATTATAGACCTGAGTCTGGAAGGAGATCCTGTGATAGACGGACATTTGTACTACCTCGGAGTAAAGGTATTTGTATATGGTGTTAAATCTTCAATATTCATATGGATATATCAATTGGATACAATATTTTCATTTTGGGCTCGAAATGACAATTTTCTGATGAAAATCAGTAATGGTTTTCATAATTGTCTTTGCTACGAACATGGATATAGATTGACTGTACCCGTCACTGATACCTACAATTTATGTTCCTGTCGCTTATCATGCTGAGCACGACAATCTCTATCTTTGCTTTCAGTGAAGAAGCCATGTGTTCAGGATCTGTACCGCTCGACATTTAGGAAATACATTAAATGGATACATTTTGTCAAGTAATTTGATTGGTTCATGATCAGCAATGGGCGCGGCTACATTGATTTATATAGCAGGACAAGCATTAAGCAAACAACAAAGAAAAGGAACATACCGTGTACCTTAATAAACTACACTTTTCTCTCTATTATACCAAATGGTGTGTACATTATACATTCTTTTGAACGTGATACATAATTATTAGTAGTATTATATTAATATGTGAAATTCTGATATCATTTTAGTGGTTATTCGTCGAGCGCCTGCTCGGCGATTACTTGTAAGGTACGTCAACAGAGAAATGAAGTCAATATAATTACCTTGCAGATTTCATCCAAGGCATCAAAAGGAAAGTAACACAAATATGAAACAACTTCACCTTAATAAAAAAGCTCACAAACAGCAGGTCAAAACGCCTTCACGACTGGTTAACACGTCCGTGCAATGAAGACCCCTCTAAATAGAATTGAAGGCAATGATCAGGAATCGATACAATTAACCCACAGCTCCCGTCAGAGACACCAAAGGGAAAAAACACAAACATGAAACAACAGACCCTAATGGAAACATCAATAGCGGAAGCCAAAAGGACAGTTACTTTCCCACCAAATGACCAAAATAATATAAGCGATACACGTACTTAACGACAAACCATAACAAAACTAAACGCGACAGAAGAACCGCATTGGAACGGTCAGTTAAACGAATTCAACTGGGATTCACAAGTTCACTTCACTAAACCCAACTTTACATTATATAGATTTTGAGTACTCCATTGACTCGCCTCTAACGAGCACGAACAATATACATTAAGACTAGAAGTAGTTTAGGTCGTAGTACCAAAGCGTTAAACCAAAATCATTAGTCCATAGACAAAATGGCAAATATCAATGTTCTGATCAACAGACATGGACTCCAGAAGAGTGTAATCAGGCGTCCGCGGATAGTAAGCATTACTTGGTAAGCAAGCTTCGCCCACCATGCCCATCGACCCGAACGAAGAAAAGGTGTAAATGCCGACAAGGGTATGTTCGAGATTTTGGAAGTCTTCCTATGGCTTTCCATTGGCAAACATATCAGAAATAATTCTGGAAATGGCCACATTGTACGGATCAACAAGATCATGGTGCCTCCCATAGAACTTCTTTAGTGTTCTTCGATATAAAAAGATTGGCTACAACATGGATGCTATACGACAGACTGCATGCATGGTAGTTAACCCAATCACGGTTGGCAACTTTGCTTCCCTCTTTAATTGCACGCCGTTTGGTCAGGCCTCAGATTCTATGACGGCTCCAACGTAAAGGCTTATTGAGAATTAGAGAGATCTAATTCTTGGTAATGTTGGTTGGTGCCTGATGCTCTGTCTCTGGTCGGGCCCATCGGAGCCTTACTGTTGGTTTTCTTTTGCTCCAGCATTTCATTGGTTTCTTGCTGTCGAGTCCTCACCATTGTTTCACCTCTGTGGTTCTTTGATTTTTTGTGTTCACGGAGATGTAGCACTGATGAGTTTGGAGGCCTTCATGCGGACTGAACAAATTATTTGTCTAAATCGCGACGGAAGTAAGGGCGAGGATTGTGGCCACGTAAAATCGATTTAAGCCCCCCAGTCGAAATCTTTCCACTGACCCAGTGGAAATATTTTCACTGACCGTTCCAAGGCGGTTCTTCTGTGGCGGTTTATTTATGGTGTTGTTTGTTACTTACTGTGTGTATCACTTGTGTCTTTTTATTTTGGATGGCCATATGGCCATTTTGTGGGAAAGTAACTTTCCTTATGGCCTTCCTTTGTTTAGGTTTCCATTATGGTCTGGTCGCTTAATGTTTGTGTTTCTTTCCCTTTGGTGATTTGTTGGGTGGAGTAAGTTAATTGTATCGATTCCTGATCTTTGTTTTACTTGTACTTTGATACCAGTTTGGTTTTTGATACCCTGGCATAACAACCTGGTAGTGAGCACCTTCCCACGTTCCATAAAGTCCTGATACTTGGAACAGGCTCCAGCATAACGGATTAACTGTGAAACGTTAACTCCATATGCTGGTGCAGACGGGATATTACTGTTCAGGAAGGGAAAGTTAACAATGGGAAAATTAAAGTCATCTCGTTTATCGTACAACCTAGAAGTAAGAATAATATTGGACATTTTCTGCTGAAAAAATACTAGTCCTGGAGATACAAATAAAAACTCGATTTTAGCGAATGAATGTGTTATCTAATGCACAACTTTGCGACCACAATAGATTTAGAGGATGTACCACACACACAAACACGTTCAACTCATAGCAACAATATCACCAATGGGGAAGATCAAACAAAATGTGACAAATAACAGCAAACAGCTTTCTCTTTCCCGGCCAGCGGATAACAAAGCTATAGAAACAATAAATGCATCGAAAAGGATGTGTGGGCTAATTGTATTGATTCCTGATCATTGCATTACTTCTATTTTACATACAAAACATCCATCAACCAACGGATCGCATTGATTGAATAACTCAAGATTCAGCGCCTTTGAACGGTCAGCAATGGCAACCATTTTAGCATTATATCAATTGTACAGGACCAAAGGGTTCACATGGTTTAACCGGCCTCGGTAGCTCAGCCGGATGGGTGTCTGACTGCTGATCAAGAGGACGCGGGTTTGATACCTGCCGGGGTCGGCAACATTATTTTGCGGAGATTGATCATGAAATATTTTCTACGATCATTCTCTCCCTTCCGCTGATTCAAGAAAGACAGTTGTCAGTTTTTGGCGAAAGAATGTGCACTGTACTGGTTAACCGCTTACGTAAAAGCCTGTCCAGGAAAAGTGTGGTTAGGTAAACAGACCGGCTCAAAAATTACCTAAATAGTATTGACTGGGCCGTTAAACTCCAATGCAAAAAAAAAAAATCACATATGTCAATATATTATTGTTAATTAATATCATATTATATTTCGGTTCACATTGAGGTTTCTATACATCAGAGAAAGAAAGTCTATGAATAAAAAAAATGATGAGACATTTATCAGGACTCGGGGTGAACTCTCGACACCGATAGTCAGGGCCGACGAAAACATGTAAGAGAACTTCATTAATTTTACTTGAACATTATAATATTTCAGGCAGTTAACAGAGCAGGTCTTTCATCTAAGTATGCTTTTCTAGAGTTTACGATTGACCATTCACCGCCAACAGGGGGACATGTCATGGATGGAGAATCGCCTGAGGTAATCTTGTTTTTATTCGGGTCTGCATAACGAATATAGAGGATCTTACATGAGTGCTCATGTATTATTGAATTTATTAAACGAGTTGAGGAAAAGGGATAAAATGCGAGGCTTTGCCGAGCATTTTATCCCTTTTTCTCAACGAGTTTAATAAATTTAATAATACATGAGCACTCATGTAAGATTCTATTTATCATATGACATTAAAAGCGTATTTTATTCACGATTGTTTACAAAAATTTCAACATTCCGCCGTTAGTAAACGCGAAGTCATTAAGGACGTCGTACATGTAACGTTACGGGACGTATCTAGCTAATTTACATATTTAATCCACTAGTGGATTATCGAAAATAATACATGACGTTATTACACTCTCAGACGCGACGTCATATGATAAAGAAGTTTCTGTTACGCCATGTAACACATAAATTTATGCTTCGTACCTTATTAAAGAAAAACCGAGTTTTATCCTAAAATATGTTAAAAATGGTTTAAAGTTTACAAGTGACTTTGACGATGATAAAATATCCGTTTAAGTTTTTGATAATAAGCACCTATGGCGTTTTCTAGTTTGGTGCGTTTGCAGTCAGTGTTTATCAGAGGAGTTGGACAATTTTGATGTTGCCATAAATTGTGAAATTTTATTGTGACATTACGTTTAAAGATTGAAGTTGATGCGTTTGAAGGCTTGTAAGTTATTAGAAAAAAAACATGAAACACATTGATGGACAGTAGGACGGACGGACAGACAGACATACAGACAGACAGACGGACGGACGGACGGACAGACGGACGGACGGACGGACGGAGTATTACTATAGGGCAACTGTTAATAACTACAGGAAGTTTCATTTAAAAATCTATAGCGGTTTTAAAATAAAGATAAAAAAGAGACGAAAAGAGCTGAATTTTTAAGTTTTCAAAGGGCCCTAACTCTGAGATAATTTGTAGCTAGAGTTACGTAACTTGCCGTGAAATCGTGTTATGATATTATGACCTTATATTTAAAATTTGAAGTTGATGCTTTTAACGGTTTGTAAGGTATTCAGAAAACATGAAAATTGTGGACGGACGGACAGACGGACAAACAGGGTGATTAGTATAGGGCAACCGCAAAAATTTATATAATGTTCGGTTTTGCGGCTTCTTATCTTTACGGGATCGTTAACGTAGTGGTTTTCTGTTTTGTTTACAAGGGTAAAGATATCGATTACCAGACATCTACTACGTCACTTACCGGGCGTTGGAAAGGCTTCACGGATCCTCAGAGTAAAATCTTATACTACAAGGTTGGACTTGGGACAGAACCGTTTGAAACTGACGTTGAGCCGTTGGTCAACATGGGGCTGAGCACAGGTCTCTACTTTTCTTATTGTACTTCGGCTTTTTGTTGCATAGATTTTCATATTGACAAGTAATTCTGACACAATAAGTCAGATAATCGATTAATTGATCGAAAATTCCACGTAAATGATTACCATAATTGATATGATAGTAATCGATTATTTGATAAGTATAATTAACTACCCAATTTGTGTCTAAAACAGCTGGATGAGCGGGTCGACACTGTTTGCTCAGATTTGCCTGCCCTTATACATACGATAATTTATCACATATAATAAGTCAAAGCCAGAAAGGTAAAAATATGACAAAATTTTCAATGATTTCTAATCGATTATCGATCAAGATGATTGGACTGATAATCGATTATATTTTCAGCATTGATGAAAGTATAACCCTGCCATAGAATTGATTAGCCAGCCCTTCTGTTAAGAAGTCTGTAACAACCTCTTTTAAAACCACTTTGCACTTTATATGTCCAGTAAAACGTCGAAGTTTCGAACGCTGATGGTTTGTTTACGATGCTGTTTGACACCCAAGGTAGTTTGCCCGTAACTGCATATATTATATTCATATCATAGTAAGCCCGAATCGTAGATGACATCTGCAGTAGACGGTATTAAGCTACTATAAGTAACCTCTTGTTGTGGCAAAAGACAGTAAACAAGCGAAATGAAAACAGTTAATAAATATTTTTTAATGCCACATTAGAGAACAAATTAAACCTGTTGTAGAAATCAATATAAATAGTTATTTGTTTTGTATTAAGTTCAATAACCATTAAAAATTACACTTCCCTATCGTTTCCTTATGTGTTGATCCCTTACATCTTCTGTTCTGTAATTCCACTGTTCTGGTATTCTGTTCAATATTCTGTTCTATAATTCGTGTATTCTTTAATTCCACTGTGGTGTTATTCCTTTATTCTTCTGTTCTCTAAGTCCGATGTTCTGTAATTACTCTGTTCTGTTATTTCCTTCAATTTTCTGTTCTATGAATCCTATGTTCTGTAATTGCTCTGTTCTTTTAATTCCTTCACTTCTGTTCTATGAATCCTATGTTTTGTAATTACTCTGTCACTTTTCTGTTCTATGAATCCTATGTTCTGTAAATCCTTTGTCTAATGTTCTTCCGTTACAATTTTGTTAAAAAAATCCCCTTTGTATCGACGTCAACTTCGTGACGTTACGTCAACTATTGTCCTTAAAACCTTATGTATTGATATGAACCTAAATGTACCAGTATCTGATGTAATTAATAAAAATGAAATAAACAACTGCATGGAGAGTTTGTTACCGTGGAGAATCCACGACACTTGATGCTACTTTAGCAAACGTAGGGTACACTCGGCTGTCAAATGCAGAGCTATCTTGTACCATGGTATCTTCCCGCGTTTTGTCATACACTGCATAATTTGATTCCTTTGTTACTCAGACCACAGTTGATTTAGCAGATGGTAACTTATGTTTTATTCAGAACTTTATGTTCTTCTTTTAAATCAAACCCATTCGAATTACAAATTCCTGTGGCACATTTTTTGTCTGAGTTATATTCTGTTCATTTAATAAAATTAAAGTGAAGGCAATGATCAGGATCGAACAACCACCGTGATGAAACAACGACAGGACTCGACAGCAACAAACCACTGAAATGCTGGAGCAAAAGAAAACCAACAGTTAGACTCCGATAGGCCAAACCAGAGACAGAGCATCAGGTACCAAACAACATTACATAAGTAAGCCTTTACACTGGAACCGTCAAAGAATCTGAAGCCTGGTCCACCGGCGTGCAATTAAAGAGGGAAGGAAAGTTATCAGTCGTGATTGGGTTAACAAATATCCATGCAATCTGTCAAACTTTCATTGATATATGACCGTGGTTCTTACATCGAACTCGCTTATAACAATACAGCAATCACACAGCGAATTACTTTACAGATGGAAAATTAGGCTAATAAGACATACGACAGTATTCTGATTTTAGTTTTAAACATTACGTATTTGTGTTCTTTGAAAACGCTCGAAATGAACGCCAGACAATCTATTTTCTTAGTAGCAAATTATGACAACAGATATTAGAATAAGTAATATATGTACGTATTGGTCTAATGCAGATACAACTTGGAATTCTGCCTTTATGCCTGGAGAGACATATTATATAACGGTAGAGGCGTGTAATGGAGTTGGACTCTGTCAGTCTCTATCTTCTGATGGCATTGTACTAGATGACTCACCACCAATTCCAGGACTTGTCAAAGTTGGATCTAACAGTGATCACATGACCTTTATTCCACACAGGTATGTATTTGTCTCCAACGTTAGTCGAAGGGGGGCGTAGTAATGAGTTCGTCCGTGCGCCCATCCGTTCGTCCATAGACACAATCTTGTCTTTGCAACTTCTCTGGCAGTTTTCAGTGGATTTTTATGAAACCTCTAGTTATTGTTCATATGTCCTGTAGAGAATCATAAATTGCTGAGATGGTGGCCGTAAAAAGGTCTCCCTGTCCTTCATCATAGTTTAGTTTATATTTTATTTTTCTTTTGGGATAATTGATTCCAGTTTGGAATTTTAAAAATATCTAATGGTCACTGATGAGGCCTTATTGGTAGAAACTAGCTGGTCTGGCCCAGGAATTATCCTGACTTTTCAGTTCTGCTTCCAAACGATAACTCTTTTATAGAACATATTTCACGTCAGTTTAGCTGATTTTAAGAGAATGTGTGGCGGCTGTAAAATGTCTCCCTGTCCTTCATCATAGTGTAGTTTTATATTTTCTTGCCCTTTGGGATGATTGATTCCATTGTGGAATTTTGAAAATATCTGAGGTTCACTGATTAGGACTAATTTTCCGAAACTAGCCAGTCAGAAAAGATTACACTCCATCCTTTTCAGGTTTGTGGTGCATTCTTTGCTTCCAAAGGATAACCTTTTTCTAGAATATATTTAACGTCACTACAGCTGATGTTAAGGGAATGTATGGTAGCCGTAAAAAGTCCCCCTGTCCTTCATCATAGTGTAGTTTATATTTATTTGTCATTTGGGACCATTAATCCATTGTGGAGTTTTGAAAATATCCGAGGGTCACTGATGAGGCCTAATTGAGAGAAACTAGCTGATCGGGCCCAGAAAAGATGTTTCGAAACGATAACCCTTTTATAGAACACATCTGACTCTGTTTTTAGAGTTATTGCCCTTTGTCTGTTTTAGTAATTTTATCAATAGAAGTTCTTGCAACTTAATGTTCGCATAACCTGAAGATGATTATATTTTATCCAGGTCATGTTCAACTGATTTTACCAGCGTAAAATTTATGTCTTTTGACAGAATTTCTCATTCACCTTAAGTAATCATTACTTACAGTTGTTTTATTTTCAAACATTGTTCCTTACAACATACAGAAAATTAAGAACAAGTAGTCTATTGAAAGGGCTGCAAACTATCAAAAGAGTGTTTAAGCCACATATGCCAAGATATAATCACCACATACTGACACTTTAAACGTCGGGGACACTTTTTATTTGTCCTATTACAAGTTTCCGTTGACGAGAAACATGCATATAACCACCGTTTCAGAATGAGAAACATGGTATACAAGGGTTAATCCTGTTCACCAGTCAGACGCGCATCCGACTGAGCTATCGAGGCCGGCCACATTTTTTGTTGCCCCCAAAATATATTGTACTACTTACTCTTCTGAACCGCCAAAATAATGTAAATATAACAAGCATCGATGGGGCTAAGTTTTGCAAGAGAAAATTTGTTAAAAGAGAAAAAAAACTAGTTAGAATTCATACGTTGCTTCAGGTTGATTCAAAGCTTTACTAGCAACAAACTACTTTATCATTGATGCCGAACTCCAACTTTTGTTTGTTTGTTTTGGAGTTTAACGGCCGAGTGAACACTATTTTAGGTCATTTTTGAGCGGACAGTTTACCTTTCCACACTTTTCCCGGACAGGTTTATAAGTGACAGAGAAGTGGAGGCAATGATCAGGAATCGATACAGTCAACCCACAGCTCCTATCAGAGACACCAAAGGAAAATAAACACAAACATGAAACAACATACCCTAATGAAAACATCAATAGCTGAAAGCCAAAAGGACAGTTAAAACTGTTAAAAGTACAGTGCACCTTCTTTCACCAGAAACTTACAACTGCCCTTCTTGAATCGGCGGATGGGAGAGAATGACTTTAGAAAAGATTTCACGATCAATTTCCACGAAAAAATGTTGCCGACCCCGACAGGTATCGAACCCACGTCCTCCTGAACACCAGTCAGACGCGCATCCGACTGAGCTACCAAGGCTGGCTGCACTCAATCTAATGATCATAACTAGTTAACACTCATTTATTGTTATTATGTCTCCTCCGAATTTTTTTTTTTCGGAGAGACATATTGTTTTTCCCTCGGGAGTCTGTCTGTCCGTCTGTCTGTCCATCTTCCTGTCTGTCCGTCTGCCCGTCTGTCACAAAATCGTGTCCGCTCTTTAACTTGAAAACCGTTCAAGCTATCTTCACGAAACTTCATATAAATATTAATCAATATTAGACGACGTGCAGGGCGCAAGAACTATAATTCTCACATTCATACTTTTTGAATTATTACCCTTGGAAGTTTGTGGGTATGTATGTATGTATGGGCAAATCGTGTCCGGTCAATAACTTTCTTATTTTTAAATTGATTTTGAAAATACTAAGCAGAAATGTTAACCACCATGAGACGATGTGCTGCGTGCGTGACCCAGGTTCGTACCTCAAAGGTCAAGGTCATACTTAGAGGTCAAAGGTCCAAAAAGGGGCCTTCGTTCGTGTTTTGTCAATCACTTTCTTATTTTTAGATAGAATTTGTAATTACTTGGCAGAAATGTTAACTATCATGGGAAGATGTGTTGCACGCATGATTCGGGTTTGTACCTTAAAGATCAAGGTCATACATAGAGGTAAGAAAATGGGCCTTTTTTCGTGTTTTGTCAATAACTTTCTTACTTTTAGATAGAACTTGAAATTACTTGGCAGAAATGTTAACAACCGTGAGTTGATGTGTTGCGTGCATGACCCAGGTTGGTACCTTAAAGGTCAAGGTCATACTTAGAGGTCAAAGGTCCAAAAAGGGGCCTTCGTTCGTGTTTTGTCAATCACTTTCTTATTTTTAGATAGAATTTGTAATTACTTGGCAGAAATGTTAACTATCATGGGAAGATGTGTTGCACGCATGATTCGGGTTGGTACCTCAAAGGTCAAGGTCATACATAGAGGTAAAAAATGGGCCTTTTTTCGTGTTTTGTCAATAACTTTCTTACTTTTAGATAGAACTTGAAATTACTTGGCAGAAATGTTAACAACCGTGAGTCGATGTGTTGCGTGCATGACCCAGGTTGGTACCTTAAAGGTCAAGGTCATACTTAGAGATCGAAGGTAAAAAAAGGGGCCTTGTTTCGTGTTTTGTCAATAACTTTCTTATTTTTAGATGGATTTTGAAATTACTTAGCAGAAATGTTAACCACCATGAGACGATGTGTTGCGTGCGTGTCCCAGGTTGGTACCTCAAAGGTCAAGGTCATACTTAGAGGTCAAAGGTCCAAAAAGGGGCATTTTTTCGTGTTTTGTCAATAACTTTCTTATTCCTGAATAGATTGTAAAATTACTTGGCAGAAATGAGACGATTTGTTGCGCGCTAGACTCAGATCGGTACCTCCAAGGTCAAAGTCACACTAGGAGGTCAAACGTCAAAAAGTTTTTTTTTGTTTCCAGTCAATAACTTTTTATTTCTGGATGGACTTTTTAAAGTAACCATGCAGAAATGTTTACCTTCAACAGATGATGAGTTGTGTGCAAGAGCATGATCCATCCCTCCAATATCAAGGTCATACCTAGAGGTCAAAGGTCGAAAAAGGGACCTTTTTGTGTACAGTCAATAACTTTTTTTATTCTTTGATGGATTATGAAATTACTTGGCGGAAATGTGAACCATTAGCGGCGACGTTTTGTACCTCATAGGTCAAGACCATACTTAGAAGTCAAAGGTGAAAAAGGGCTTTTTTGTGTACGGTCAATGACTTTCTTATTTCTCTATGAACTTTTTAAAGTTACCTTGCAGAAATGTTCATCTGTATTATATGATGTGCTGCACACAAGACCTAGGTCCATACCGCCAATGTCAAGGGCATACTGAGAGGTCAAAAAGGGGGAGACATCTGTGTTTTTGTAGACAAACAAATTCTAGTTTTGATTGTATTGCTACCATCCAGTCTGAACATGTTCGTGATTGGCGAACTACCACAGTATTAAATGACCAGTGCATACTTGAAAAGAAAACCAAAAAATACTAGGGAGTAACTTTGAGGTTATTGACACTAATTTTATAATAGATCGCTCGATATCCCATTCCAAGCTGTAGGAGCGTTAGAAATGTCTTGTTCATGGTAAAATGGAAAATTAATCAATAATTAGCAAGCCATGCAATCACCTCACACCCTCAACCCAAGACTACAAGAGGAATGAAGCGCCGACATAAAGCAAATCAAACAAACCAAAAAATACGGCTTAAACTGTATCGTTTAACCCTTAAATTCCTGTACTGTAAGCAAATCGTGAAGACCTTGATCAGACGCTGCAGTTTTCGGGTCTGACCCATAAATTCTTGTACTCTAAGAATACAATGTAGACCCTGATCAGGCGCCGCTTTCTGTGGCGTCTGATCTGGGTCTAGAATCTACACTGTTTGCCAAGCCCAACCCATGATATACGCAACACGATGACCTATACTCCTATAAATAAGCTACATCGATTTCCTACAAATCAGTGATAGTCAGGTGGACTCGAGCTCCAGCACTGATAGAGGTTTTGTCCTTATAACTTTGGGTTGATTGAAAACAATCGACCAAAAAGGTTGGCCATAAATGACAATAAAATATCACAGACAGAAAGCCAAAATGGCAGTTTCTTTCCCACAACGGCTGTCCAAAATTTAATAAAAATTGAGCCAGCGCACGACAAAACCTATAATAAGACATGTGCGCCCATCGAAGACTCAAATCAGCCTGGACATCCATATAGTCTAACCAGAGATTTCTCTTGCTGCATGAAGGAGCATTGGGCCCTTAGCGGATGCGCATTATGATCTGAGTCTTTGTTGGGCGCACATGTCGTATTGTAGGTTTTGTCATGCTCTGGCTCAATTATAAGAAGCATATACATGCAAAAACAAGCAATGACAATAATAACACAGATACACCGCCTCAGAAGGATCAGTAAAACTACTGGAATGCTTAAGTTGATTTTGTGTGGCCCTAACCATCGCCCTTGGATATGCCACGATTTAGACATTGTTCAGTCTGCCTGAGTAGTGCAACAACTCCGAGAAAATAAAAAATCAAACGAATACAGAGATGAAACAGCGGTCAGTAATCGACAGCATGGAATAACTGACATGGGGAACAAAACAAAACCAAACGTTGGACACCGGTTACATAAAGCAGATTATCGAATCAGCATAAATCCAGATCAGACATCAGTTTTAAAGAGCAATTACAAAGAAATTTTAAAAATTCTTAGTATGAAGCAAGGTGAAAGCAGACACAAGGAGGGTCATTTTATTGAAAACCGCATGAAAAAAATCCCATTCATTCCAAAGTTATGCCCATTTATATTTGATACATGCCTATTTTCCTCTAAGAGTAGCCTCTCCTGAATTTTCTTAGATTTTAACCCACAATGCAATATTCTGTGATGTCATAGTGGTTTTAAACTTTTTTAAAATAATTTTAAACTACCATATTTTCCATTTTGCAGTTGTCTCATGCAGTTTTCTCATGCCCTTTGATTACTGTGTATCTTGTTCATAATTTAGGATAGAAATGAGAAATTTGATTTTGAAATTCTAGCTTAAATTTACAATTAAAGTATTT
Organism: Lucinisca nassula; assembly: GCA_963580285.1. NCBI lineage: Eukaryota > Metazoa > Mollusca > Bivalvia > Lucinida > Lucinidae > Lucinisca > Lucinisca nassula. The sequence continues at coordinate 5,414,855 of OY757013.1, read as the reverse complement.
TTTAAAAATGTTTAAAACTACCATTTAATTCAAAATTTCATTGCAACTAGCTAATGTAAGTGTTTTCACATGCCTTTTGAACAGATCTGTAAGTTGTGTATGTTAAATCATCCTCTTACAAAAACAGGTACTTGAATTTAAATTATTTTAAAAAAAAATATTTAAAATTTGAATTTAAGGTTTGCAATTGAAAATATGAGAAAACTGGTTTAGCAAATCAATTGAAATCAGTTTAAATAATTCAAATAGATGATTATACAGTTGCTAAGGGCTACAAAACACAAGTTTTTTCATATTTAAAAAGTTTAAAAATTTTAATGTGCATCTATGACATCATAGAATACCTCATGAATATTAATGATGCAGTCTGAAGCTGCTCTGTTTCCATGAAATATTTCACACTTCAAATTGTAATATCTTGGAAACTAATAAAGATAATTTGATGCGGTTTTCGCCCTTTTATCCCTTTAATCAATGTCTTTGTAAATTTAATGGACTTCTATACCTTTGTATATGACCTTTAAAGGTGAAAATTTGGGTCTGCCCACACAGATGTGACGCTAGGCAAACATGGGCATACCAGACTGCGAATCTGCAAAACTTAGCTTTTAATTTAATATGAAACAGTTTTTTAGCTCACCTGTCACGTAGGGACGAGGTGAGCTTTAGGGATCACTTTTCGTCTGTCGTGCGTCCGTCCGTGCGTCCGTGCGTAAACAATTTCTTCAAACGACATCTCCTCCTAAACCACTCATTGGATTTTGACTAAACATCACAGGAATGATCTTAGGTGGTCCCCTTTCAAAGTTGTTCAAATGGTTCCGGTCCGTTGCACATATAGGTCACATGAGCCAAAAATAGATTTTTTTCATCGAAAACTTAAAAAAATCTTCTTCTCTGAAACAGCAAGTCCCAGGACTTTGATATTTGGTATGAAGCTTCATCTAGTGGACCCCTACCAAGATTGTTCAAATTATAGTGCTGGGGCCAAAAATGCCCCCGCACTGGGGCCCTTTGGTTTTACATGGGCTTATAAAGGGAAATTTTTTAAAAATCTTCTTCTCTGAAACCGCAAGGCACAGATCTTTGATATTTGGTATGAAGCTTCATCTAGTGGACCCCTACCAAGATTGTTCAAATTATAGTGCTGGGGCCAAAAATGCCCCCGCCCCGGGGCCCTTTGTTTTTACGTAGGCTTATATAGGGAAAATCTTTAAAAATCTTCTTCTCTGAAACCGCAAGGCCCAGGTCTTTGATATTTGGTATGAAGCTTCATCTAGTGGACCCCTACCAAGATTGTTCAAATAATAGTGCTGGGGCCAAAAATGCCCCGCCCCGGGGCCCTTTTGTTTCACATGGACTTATATAGGGAAAATCTTTAAAAATCATCTTCCCTGAAACTGCAAGGCCCAGGTCTTTGATAATTGGTATGAAGCTTCATCTTGTGGACCTCTACCAAGATTGTTCAAATTATAGCCCTTGGGCCAAAAATGCCCCCGCTCCGGGGCTCTTTGGTTTAACATAGACTTATATAGGGAAAATCTTGAAAAATCTTCTTCTCTGAAACCACAGGGCTGAGGTCTTTGATATTTGTTATGAAGCTTCAGCTAGTGGACCTCTACCAAGATTGTTCAAATTATAGCCCTGAGACCAAAAATGCCCCCGCCATGTGGCCCTTTGGTTTTACATAGACTTATATAGCGAAAATCTTTAAAAATCTTCTTCTCAGAAACCACAAGGCCCAGGTCTTTGATATTTTGTTATGAAGCTTCAGCTAGTTGACCTCTACCAAGATTGTTCAAATTATAGCCCTTTGGCCAAAAATGCTCCCCCCCCCCGCTCCAGGGCCCTTTGGTTTTACATAGACTTATATAGGGAAAATCTTTAAAAATCTTCTTCTCTGAAACCACAAGTCCCAGGTCTTTGCTATTTGGTATGAAGCTTCATCTAGTGGACCCCTACCAAGATTGTTCAAATTATAGTGCTGGGGCCAAAAAAGCCTCCGCCCGGGGCCCTTTGGTTTTACATGGGCTTATATAGGGAAAATCTTTAAAATCTTCTTCCCTGAATCCACAAGACCTAGGTTTTTGATATTTGGTGTGAAATTTCACCTAGTGGACCTGTATCAAGATTGTTCAAATTAAAGTGCTGGGGCCAAAAATGCCCCCGCCAGAGACCGTTTGGTTTTACAAAGACTTATATATCGAAATCTTTAAAAACCTTCTTCTCTGAAACTGCAAGGCCATGGTCTTTGATATTTGGTATGGAGCTTCATCTAGTGGACCTCTACCAAGATTGTTCAAATTATAGCCCTCGGGCCACAAATGCCCCCGCAACGGGGCCCTTTGGTTTTACATAGACTTATATAGAGATAATCTTTGAAAATCTTCTTCTCTGAAACAGCAAGGCCCAGGTCTTTGATATTTGATGTGTAGCTTCATCTAGTAGACCTTTGCCAAGATTGTTCAGATTATAGCCGTTGTTGATATTTGTTATGAAGCTTCACCTTTTTAGACCTCCCTCAACATTATGCACATTATAACCCTGGGGTCAATAATGGCCCTCCCCGGGGCCCACTTGTTACTCTATGGATCAGGTGAGCGACCCAGGGCCATCATGGCCCTCTTGTGTTTTATATTAGGATCACTTTTTGTCTGTCATCTGTGCGTAAACAATTTCTTCAAACGACATATCCTCCTAAACCACTGATCGGATTTTGACCAAACTTCATAGGAATGATCCTTAGGTAGTCGCCTTTCAAAGTTTTTCAAATGGTTCCGTTCCGTTGCACATCTAGGTTACATGAGCCAAAAATAGATTTTTTTCACCGAAAAATTAAAAAATCTTCTTCTCTGAAATCACAAGGCCCAGGTCTTTGATATTTGGGTTGAAGCTTCATCTAGTGGACCCCTAACCAAGATTGTTCAAATTATAGTGCTGGGGCCAAAAATTCACCCGCCCCGGGACCCTTTGGTTTTACATGGTCATATATAGGGAAAATCTTGAAAAGTCTTCTCTGAAACCGCAATCCCAGGTCTTTGATATTTGGTATGAAGCTTCATCTAGTGGACCCCTACCAAGATTGTTCAAATTATAGTGCTGCGGCCAAAAATGCCCCAGCCCCGGGGCCCTTTGGTTTCACATGGGCTTATATAGGGGAAATCTTTAAAAATCTTCCCTGAAACCGCAAGGCCCAGGTATTTGATATTTGGTATGAAGCTTCATCTAGTGGACCCCTACCAAGATTGTTCAAATTATAGTGCTGGGGCCAAAAATGCCCTTGCCCCGGGGCCCTTTGGTTTTACATGAGCTTATATAGGGAAAATCTTCAAAAATCTTCTTCTCTGAAATCGCAAGGCCCAGGTCTTCGATATTTGGTAAGAAGCTTAACCAAGTGGACCCCTACCAGGATTGTTCGAATTATAATGCTGGGGCCAAAAATGCCCCCGCCCCAGGGCCCTTTGGTTTTATATTGGCTTATATAAGGAAATTCTTTAAAAATCTTCTTCTCGGAAACCGCAAGGCCCAGGTCTTTGCTATTTGGAATGAAGCTTCATCTAGAGGACCCCTACCCAGATTGTCAAAATTATAGTGCTGGGGCCAAAAATGCCCTCGCCCCGGGACCCTTTGGTTTTACATAGGCTTAAATAAGGAAAATCTTTAAAAATCTTCTTCTCTGAAACCGCAAGGCCCAGGTCTTTGATATTTGGTATGAAGCTTCATCTTGTGGACCTCTACCAAGTTTGTTCAAATTATAGCCCTGGGACCAAATATGCCCCCGCTCCGGGGCCCTTTGGTTGTACATAGACTTCTACAGGGAAAATCTTAATAATCTTCTTCTCTGAAACCACAAGGCCTAGGTCTTTGATATTTGGTAGGAAGCTTCATCTAGTGGACCTCTACAAAGATTGTTCAAATTATAGCCCCGAGACCAAAAATGGCCCCGCCTCCGGTCCCTTTGGTTTTTACATAGACTTATATAGGGAAAATCTTTAAAAACTTTCTTCTGTGAAACCACAAGGCCTAGGTCTTTGATATTTGGTGTGAAATTACATCTAGTGGACCTCTATCAAGATTGTTCAAATTATAGCCCTTGGGCCAAAAATGCCCCCGCCCCGACACCCTTTGGTTTTACATAGACTTATATACGGAAATATTTAAAAATCTTCTTATCTGAAACTGCAAGGCCCATGTCTTTTATATTTTGGTATGGAGCTTCATCTATAATGGACCTCTACCAAAATTGTTCAAATTATAGCCCTCAGGCCACAAATGCCCCCGCCCCGGGGCCCTTTGGTTTTACATAGACTTATATAGAGATAATCTTTGAAGAATCTTCTTCTCTGAAACAGCAAGGCCCAGGTCTTGGATATTTGGTGTGAAGCTTCATCTGGTGGACCTCTATCAAGATTGTTTAAATTATAGCCCTGATGCCAAAAATACCCCCGCCCCTGGGCCATTTGGTTTTACATAGGCTTATGTAGAGAATATCTTTAAAAAAATCTTCTTCTCTGAAACCGCAAGGCCCAGGTCCTTGATATTTTGTGTGAAGCTTCATCTATTGGACCTTTGCCAAGATTGTTCAATAGCCTTTGTTGATATTTGGTATGAACCTTCACCTTTTTAGACCTCCCTCAACATTATGTACATTATAGCCCTGGTGTCAATAATGGCCCTCCCCAGGGCCCACTTATTACTCTATGGATCAGGTGAGCGATCCAGGGCCATCATGGCCCTCTTGTTTTATATATTAGGATCACTTTTTGTCTGTCTTCCATGCGTAAACAATTTCTTCAAACGACATCCCCTCCTAAACCACTGATCCGATATTGACCAAACTTCACAGGAATAATCCTTAGGTGGTCCCCTTTCAAAACTGTTCAAATGGTTCCGGTCTGTTGCACATATAGGTCAGAGGAGCCAAAAATAGATTTTTTTCACCGAAAACTGAAAAATCTTCTTCTCTGAAACCGCAAGGCCCAGGTCTTTAATATTTGGTATGAAGCTTCATCTAGTGGACCCCTACCAAGATTGTTCAAATTAAAGTGCTGGGGCCAAAAATGCCCCGCACCGGGGCCCTTTGGTTTTACATGGGCTTATATAGGGAAAATCTTTAAAAATCTTCTTCTCTGAAACTGCAAGGCCCAGGTCTTCGATATTTCTTATGAAGCTTCATCTAGTAGACCCCTTCCAAGATTGTTCAAATTATAGTACTGGGGCAAAAAATGCACCCGCCTCAGGGCCCTTTGGTTTTACATGGGCTTACATAGGGAAAATCTTTAAAAATCTTCTTCTATGAAACTGCAAGGTCCAGGTCTTTGCTATTTGGTATGGACCCCTATCAAGATTGTTCAAATAATATTGCTTGGGCAAAAAATGCCCCCGCCCTGGGGCCCTTTGGTTTTACATAGGCTTATATACGGAAAATCTTTAAAAATCTTCTTCTCTGAAACCTCAAGGCCCAGGTCTTTTATATTTGGTATGAAGCTTCATCTTGTGGACCTCTACCAAGATTGTTAAAATTATAGCCCTGGGGCCAAAAATGCCCCTGCTCCGGGGCCCTATGGTTTTACATAGACTTATATAGGGAAAATCATAAAAAATCTTCTTCTCTGAAACCACAAGGCTTAGGTCTTTGATATTTGTTATGAATCTTCAGCTAGTGGTCCTCTACCAAGATTGTTCAAATTATCGCCCTGAGACCAAAAATGCCCCCGCCATGTGGCCCTTTGGTTTTACTTAGACTTAACCACAAGGCCCAGGTCTTTGCTATTTGGTATGAAGCTTCATCTACTGGACCCCTACCAAGATTGTTCAAATTATAGCGCTCGGGCCAAAAAAAGCCACCGCCCCGGGGCCCTTAGGTTTTACATTGGCATATATAGGGAAAATCTTTAAAACCTTCTTCTCTGAAATCACAAGTCCTAGGTCTTTGAAATTTGGTGTGAAATTTCATCTAGTGGACCTCTATCAAGATTGTTCAAATTATAGTGCTGGGGCCAAAAATGCCCCCGCCCGAGACCCTTTGGTTTTACAGAGACTTATATAGGAAAATCTTTAAAAATCTTCTTCTCTGAAACTGCAAGGCCATGGTCTTTGATATTTGGTATGGAGCTTTATCTAGTGGACCTCTACCAAGATTGTTCAAATTATAGCCCTCGGGCTACAAATGCCCCCTCCCCGGGGCCCTTTTGTTTTACCTAGACTTATATAGAGATTATCTTTGAAAATCTTGTTCTCTGAAACAGCAAGTCCCAGGTCTTTGATATTTGGTGTGTAGCTTCATCTAGTAGACCTATGCCAAGATTGTTCAGATTATAGCCTTTGTTGATATTTGGTATGAAGCTTCACCTTTTTAGACCTCCCTCAACATTATGCACATTATAACCCTGGGGTCAATAATGGCCCTCCCCGGGGCCCACTTGTTACTCTATGGATCAGGCGAGCGATCCCTGGCCATCATGGCCCTCTTGTTTTATATATTAGAATCACATCAAATAGCGATGAATTAGGTTAAAAATAATGGGGGTTCCAATCCCTTTTAATATTTTGCATATAAATTCTGATAGATAGACCAGCAAGTAATCGATCGAGATAGGAGCCTACAACGGCAAACATTGAATGTTTAACCGCTTGTTGATGTCAAAGGAGGTTCTTATAAAAAGACAACTTTAAGTCATGCAGGTAAAAAAAATGTAAAAACTTTTAATCGCTTTCTAAATACGATATCGGATGAATGTCATTTTTGTAACAAGGCTTAGCGGAACGTGCATTGTATGGTGACTTAGTGTATATTTAAGAAAAAATCATACGGAAAGTAGAATTTTCTGATCAATTTATGCAAATTATCATGCGATGAAAAACGTTTAAACTACGCGATAGTCTGAAAGCTTCTATTACTGTTTAACTTAATGACCGATATCAATATCGCTTAGGTTTTTATGTAATCGTGGTTGGTGCCAGATGCTCTGTCTGTGGTCGGGCTCATCGAAGTCTAATCGTTGTTTTTATTTTGCCCCAGCATGTCAGTGTTTTCTTGTGGTTATTTCACCGTTATTTCGTCTCTGTGTTTTTTTTTTTATGCTGCACTGATGAGTTAGGAGGCCATCAAATAATTTGTCTAAATCGCGACGGAAGTAAGGGCGAGGATTGTGGCCACGAAAAATCGATTAAAGGAGAAGTAAAACATAGATCAGGAATCGATACAATTAACTTACTCCACCCATCAAAGACACCAAAGGGAAAGAAACACAAACATTAAGCGACCAGACCATAATGGAAACCCAAACAAAGGAAGGTCATAAGGACAGTTACTTTCCCACAAAATGGCCATATGGCCATCCAAAATAAAAAGACACAAGTGATACACACAATAAGTAACAAACAACAACATAAAAAAAACCGCCACAGAAGAGCCGCCTTGGAACGGTCAGTGGAAAGATTTCCACTGGGGGCTTAAATCGATTTTACGTGGCCACAATCCTCGCCCTTACTTCCGTCGCGATTTAGACAAATAATTTGTTCAGTCCGCATGAAGGCCTCCTAACTCATCAGTGCAACATCTCCGTGAACACACATAATCAAAGAACCACAGAGGTGAGACAACGGTGAGGAATCGACAGCAACAAACCACTGAAATGCTGGACCAAAAGAAAACCAACAGTAAGACTACGATGGGCCCGACCAGAGACAGAGCATCTGTCGCGGTTTATTTTTTGTTATGGTTTGTCTTTGAGTGTTTGTATCGCTTATAATATTTTGTTTTGGATAGCCAATTGGCCATTTTGTGGGAAAGTAACTCTCCTTTAGGCTTTCCTCTATTGATGTCTCCATTAGAGTCTATTGTTTCATGTTTGTATTTATTTCCCTTTGGTGTCTCTGATGGGACCTGTGGGTTAATTGTATCGATTCCTGATCATTGCCTTCACTTTTATTTTATAACTTTGCTGCCGTCTCCAAATACACGCAAGTTGGTCGGGGTTGCCCTTACATAAAACTTACTTATTTGGTTGGTTTGGGCTGGATACCAGTTTCTTGACCCACCGGGGCTTAACTGGCGGTCTTTATTTCCGCCAGTTTTTGGCATCCTAAGGACCTCCATTTGTCTCAGCGCATCCCATTACGAAAACACGCCTATACAAATACATTGACTATTTTACCGTCGAAAAATCGAAAATTTAATGATGAAAAATTGTGATATTTTTCTTATTTCTGCTCAAAAACATAGATTGTGGGTACTCGTTAGAACCGCCTCGATGAGGCGGTTCTAACGAGTACCCCGCCTCGATGAGGCGGTTCAAACGGGTACCCACAATCTTTGTTTTTGAGTAGAAATAAGAAAAATAAGATTTACCCCTGTAAACCCCTGTTTTACTAAATAAAAGTGGGGTTCAAGGGGGTCAAAATTATATAATAATAATAATAATAATAATAATAATAATCGACCTTATTTATAGAGGGTAACACATAAAGTACTATTACTTATCTTCCATGTGGCCCTCTTTTCCTGAGTGGGAACCAGTACTAAGCAATCCGGATAAAGTTTCTTGCTCAAGGAAACAACACGTGGCGCTTGTGAGGATCGAACCGGCTACCTTTCGATCTCATATCCGATGCTTTACCACTGCACCACAGCGCTCCACACAGCTATATAGGCGTGTTTTTGTGATGCAAACTGTCATGTCTTCATCACAGCTGTTTTTGCCGATTTTACTTGTTGCCCGAGGTGATACATTAACCCTTTTTGTACCAAATGGAATCGTCCTCCTTATATATAGACGGAGTTCATTTCCAAATTTAGGGGTGTCAGGTTGTGTTTTCTTCACAATTAATTAGGAACATGGCTGAACATTTTGCAAATAGTGTAAGCCCTGATCAGACGCCAAATGGGTTAATGTTCACCGCGGAAAAAGATCAATGTGAAAGCTGGGCCCTTGTAAAACAGATTTAAGTCCCCGGTAATTAAAACTGACCATCCCCAGACGGTATTTTCGTGGCATATTTAGCTCACCTGAGCACAAAGTACTCATGATGAGCTATTGTGAACGGTCAATGTCCGTCGTGCGTCGTGCGGCGTCAACGATTTGCTTTAAATGCCAACTCCTCCTAAACCCTTGGGCCAATGTCAATCAAATTTCACAGGAATGTTGCTTACTTGACTCCCTACAAAAATAGCTAAAATCGTTCTGCTCCGCTCACTAAGACGGCCGCCGGAGCTAAAAATAGAAAAATCTTTAAACGACAACTCCACCTGTACATATGGGCCAATTTTATTCAAACTTTATAGGACGAATGCTTAGGTGACCGTCTACCAAAGTAGCTGAAACGGTTCTGCTCCGATGAACTAAATGGCCACCAGATCTAAAACAGAAAAAATGCCAATAATTTGCTTTAAATGCCAACTCCTCCCAAACCCTTGGGCCAATTTCAATCAAGCTTCATATGAATGTTGCTAAGGTGACCCTCTACAAAAATAGCTTAACTCGTTTCGCTTTGCTGAACAAGATGGCCGCCAGAGCTAAAGATAGAAAATCTTAAATAATTAAAATGCCAACTCCTCCTTAAACATTGGGCCAATGTTAATCAAACTTCATCAGACTTTTTCTAAAGAGACACTGTATCAAAGCAGCTAAAAGTGTTCCGCTCTGATAAAAAAGCCACCAGAGCTAAAAATAGATTTTTAACTACAACTCTTCCTATACCCTTGTGCCAATTTTTCTCAAACTTCACAGGAATGTTTCTTAGGCGGCCCTCTGCCAAAATGCTAAAATGGTTCTTCTCCGATGAACAAGGTGACCGCCAGAGCTAAAACTTGAACAATTTGTAAACGACAACTTATCCGATACCTTATAGCCAATTTCGTTCATACTTCATACTTCAGATGAAAGTTCCTAAAGTGACCCTCTACCAAAATAGCTAAATCAGTTCTTCTCCGATGAACAAAATTGCCACCCGAGCTAAAATAGGAAAACGTAAATAATTTGTTTTAAATGCCTACTCCTTCTGAACACATGGGCGATTTTCACACTTCTAGACCCTCTATCAAAATAGCTAAAACCGTTCCGCTCTAATGAACAAGATGGCCACCAGAATTAAAAATAGAAAAATCTTTAAACGACAACTCCTCCTATACCATTGGACCAATTTCAGTCAATCTTCATAGGAATGATGCTTGGGTGACTCTCTGCCAAAATAGCTAAACTGGTTTAGCTCCAATGATCAAGATGACCACGAGAGCTAAAAGTAGAAAAATCTTTCAACAACATCTTCTCCTAAAACCTTGGGCAAATTTCATTCAAACTACATAGTAATGTTGCTTAGGTATCCCTCTACCAAAATAGCTAACATGGTTCAGCTCAGATGAGAAAATGACTGCTAGCGCTAAAAATAGAAAAACATCAACAATTTGCTTTAAATGCCAACTCCTAAACCAGTTAGCGTATTTCTATCAAACTTCATAGAAATGTTGCTTAGGTGACCTTCTTCCAAAATAGCTTAAAATGTTCCGTTCTAGTGAAAAACATGGCCACGAGAGCTAAAAATAGAAACATCTTTAAACGATAACTCATGCCTATACCATGGACCAATTTCAGTCAAACTTTAACCGTCCTTTTGGCTTCCTGTGTATGCTTCTTTCCTTTTGGTGTCTCTGATGAGAGCTGTGGGTTGATTGTATCGATTTCTGATAACTGCCTTCACTTCCATTTTTGCAAAGGAATGTTGCTTAGGTAACCTTTAGCCAAAAAAGCTAAAATGGTTCCACTCCGTCGAGAAAAATGTCCGACAGAGCTGAAATAGAAAAAATGACAACATCTCCTAAACCAAGGAGCCAATTTCATTCAACTGTCACAGGAATGTTGCTTAGGTGACCCTCTACCAAAATAGCTGAAACAGTTAAGCTATGATTACTAAAATGGCTACCAGAGCTAAAGATAGAAAATTGCATCAATTTCCTTTATATGCCAACTCCTCCTCAACCCTTTGGCCAATTTCCATGATAATAATAATAGTTCGTCTGTAATTACTGACTATTACCAATCTTAATCATATTTGAGAAATGTTAATATTTGTGTGAAAAATTAAAAAAAAAAAAAGGAGCAGCATCGAAAATAAAACAAACCGCAAAGGGCTACCAGAGCTAAAAATAGAAAAAATCGTTACTGATTTAAGAAATGTTACTATTTGTGTGTTCACACTATTGATGTGTTCTATTTGTGTGATCAATTTCCATCAATCTTCATAGACATGTTGCTTAGGTGACCAAGTTCCAAAATATCAAAAAATCATTCCGCTCTGATGAACAAGATGGCCACCAGAGCTAAAAATAGAAAAATCTTTAAATAGCAACTCCTCCTATACCCTTGGGCCAATTTCATTTAAACTTCATAGGAAAGTTTCTCAGATGACAATCTACCGAAATAGCTTTGACTTTGACTGGGATGAACAGAATGGCCGCTCTAGCTAAAACAGAAAAAGGTCATCAATTTGATTTAAATGCAAACTCCTCCTCAACCCTTTTGCCAATTTGATTTTAACTTCATAGTGATGTTGCTTAGGTAACCCTCTACCGAATAAGCTCAATATGTTCTACTCCGATGAACAAGATGGCCAAAGAACTTTCAGAGTAGAAGTAATACAAAGATCAGGAATCGATACAATTAACTTACCATAAGAACATTTACTTTCACACAAAATGGCCAAATGGCCATCCAAAATGAAAAGACACAAGTGATACACACAGTAAGTAACAAACAACAATATTAATAAACCGCCACAGAAGAACCGCCTTGAAACGGTCTGTGGAAAGAATTCCACTGGGGGCATAAATCGATTTTACATGGCCATAATCCTCGCTCTTACCTCTGTCGCGGTATACACTAATTTTGTTTAGTCCGCATGAAGGCTTCCTAACTCATCAGTGTAACATCTCCGAGAACATACAAATAAGAAAACTACAGAGATGAAACAAGGTTGAGGACTCGACAGCATGCAACAACAACATTGCTGGAGCAATAGAAAACCAACAGTTAGACTTCGAGGGCCCCGACAAAAGCTATTTGACATCTTTGAAATCAGATGGACGATTCAGGGCCATCTTGACCCTCTTTTGATAAATCTGAGTATGCAGATTACTTAATTCAGTAAAAGTAATTAAATCGAATCTGTTTTGGAAAGGACCTGTCGTCTTTGATTTTCCTGTTTGTTAAGATGCGTTTGTCTGTCTTTCTCTTTGATTTTTAGGATTTTTGTTTTGTTTGTTTGTATTGGAGTTTAACGGCCCAGTCAACACTATTTTAAGTCAATTTTGAGTCGGTCAGTTTACCTATCCACTCTTTTCCTGGGCAGGCTTATACGTAAGCGGTTAACCAGTACAGTGCATATTCTTTCGCCAGAAACTGACAATTGCCCTTCTTGAATCAGCGGAAGGGAGAGAATGACCGTAGAAATGATTTCATGATCAATCTCCACGAAAGAATAGTGCCGTCTGACTTTTAGGATTAGCTTTGAGTTCTGATTCTGTTAGTTCCTGAAGTATTTTTGATCATTTAATTGTTACTGTGTCTAGGATCGGTTCCATCATCACAATGTCTTTCAAGACAAGGATCAAATTGGACAGTCTTCGACTTCACCATGCCAAATGTTCCGCCATGCACGCAGTCTGAAACATCACGAACACATGCCTATATAATTCTGACCCACTTGAACCCCACCTTTATATAGTAAATCTGGGGTTTAAAGTAGAAACCTACTGGGGTTTTAAGGTGGTAAACCTTATTTTTCTTATTTCTGCTCTAAAACATAGAGTGTTGGTACTCGTTAGAAACGCCCTGGTGAGGCAGTTCTCACGAATACCCACAATCTATATTTTGAGAAGAAAGAAGAAAAATACCAAGATTTTTCATCTGAAAATGTTCATTTTTTGGACGTTAAATTTTCAATGTATTTGTATAAGCGTGGTTTCGTAATGTAAATGCGTTTTTGTCGAGAAGGCACCAGAAGCACTCAATATAGGTGTTAACAGGATGAAATAGATACTAATTGTAAAGGTTGTATTGTTAAAAATGCAAAATAAGGAAAACGTGACGCCAGTTATTTCTTTTATTCATTTTGATTGTGGAGCGAATCAGGTAATATAAAGCATACATTTTTTCTGCTTTCAGATCTTTTATTGAGATATTTTGGACAGGATTCGAAGACCCACAGTCTGGAATCGGTTACTATGAGGCATGTATTGGAACGAGTCAATACCAATGTGATATAACCCCTGAGTTTGACTGCCTTCTAGCTTCAAGCCACATACAAGGCGAACTTGATTTGCCAGTAAACAAAACATTGTTTGTTACCGTTACAGGGTATAATAGAAATGAAAAAAGCGTATCAAAGGCTTCCAGACATTTCATTGTAGACACAAGTCCTCCGGAACTTTTGCTTAAACCGATGTTTGTTACTAATGACACCGTTTTCGACAGTTCTGAAATTCAGTGGGAAAAATCGATTCTTAAAATAATTTGGCGGTTCTCGGATTTTGAAAGTCGGGTCGTGAGACATATTATAACGCTTAAAACACACCACGAAGGCCATACTCCTATTGAACACATGGAACTTGGACAAGAAAACGAAGTAACAATTAATCTTAATGGATCAAACTGGCTTCACAATGGAGACACCTACACTGCTATTGTAACAGCTTGTAATGGTGCGGATCTCTGCACAACTGCCGAATCTGACCCTGTCTTTATTGATTCAACCCCTCCTCACCTTGGCGGATTCATGCCTCCTTTGAAGTGGCAAAATTATATTGATGAGAGTAATCAAACCATAAGCAGAGTTGACTCTGTATGGTACGGTTTTCATGACCAGGAATCTGGAATAAAGAAATTTTATGTTGGAATGGGGAAAACATTTACTGGTAATGAATTATCAAATGGACTTGTTGAATTTGCCGCTGTACCAGGCAGAACAGAATATGAAGAGCAGCTGCAATTAAACGAGGCGATATCTGCTGGTGATAAAATTGTAGCGTCAATCGTGGCAGAAAATAACGCTGGATTAATTAGTCCTATTGCTCGAGTCACATTAATTGCTGTTTCCTCATCTTCTAACGCACCAGTAGCATCAGATCTCGGGACACTGGAAATAGAAAAACACAGTTGCGATATTCATTTCTGCAATAAGGACTGTACGTGTGCTATTGTTGGACAAGTTTGTGCTGACGCAGAAACAAACATGTCGTGTAATGCCATTACCGAGACTAATGATAATTCCTTCAATGTTGCTGTTCGTGTATACACCGGACTCGAGGATAAGCCACGCAATATAACTGCTTCATCTTCTTGCATACCTGCATTTTGGCTTGTTGACGAAGGATTTGCCAGCATTAAACGATTTGAGTGGACAATGGGAATACAAGATGAACCATTTGGTGAAGGCGTTTTCGATTTGTCGATAGAAAGTCCCTGGATGGATGTCGGTAAATTTCAACATGCTGTGTATTGTTTACCTGTAAACAAATCCTTACATCACGGAACAGAATATCTCGTTTACGTTAAGGTTTGGGTAACCATGGATACTTATCTAATTTATCAGTCAGCTCCTTTAATGGTCGACCATACCCCTCCAGCAATAAGGAAAGGTAAATTTATCAAGGATTCTGACGAAGAATGCAAAAGCGACTTTGATATCATCGACTGGATCGACAAAATTACTGCCTGTTGGAGCTCGGTTTTCTACGAGATACATGGTGAAATTATATACTACCTTGTTGGACTCGGCACTAGGCCCGGAGGTAAATATAACATGTTAGAATTTAGAGATGCAATGTAATCGATTGTTTACTTTAAGTGATTGGACCTGGTTATCTGCTTCACGGCATAGTATAAGTCTAATAAGATATTAGACAACAAAAATGGACATATAATGAGCATTGTTTGGCAAATTGCGAAAGAGGCTGTTTAACAAACTGTAAAGATATGCGATCCATGCTGTTTGCAAGGATCTAAAACTTGAAGCTAATTTGTACAATAAATGTTGAGCTCAAAGCCCCAAAAAGAAACCATAGGAGACAAGGATTGCCTTTATGGTGAAGCGAATACACAAACTGTCAATTTCAAAGCCCGCAGAGGAAGCAACAAGAGATAATGCTCTTTTGTTTGAAAGCTAACGTTATGTTAGGAGTGATTTAATCCTTACAATGTCTCCCCTGCAACTTGTACCAAATTTTCTGTGAACTGTTCTGGGGATGGATTATCTGATTATCACTGTGAGATCTAGGGATGATTCTTTCAGGTGTCGTGTCCATTAAATGTATAAATTTATAAATGAATAAATTACCAAGTGACAAAGCGCCAGTAAAATATCATTCCGTGTTTTTCTCGTAGAGAAATAACATCCCCTCAACCTTCCCGACTAATACTATATAAAAGTCAGGTAAGCGGGGTATCACATTTCATATGTTTCTTATGACTTTGACCATAAAATACCGCGGGGAGACCAATAAAATGATGCTAAAATATGCAATCGCTAGGTAATGCTGATAAAACGGTTAATTAGATTTTATTAGAAGTCTGTACTAGAGGTTCTCAATTTTAACAGTCATTTATTTAGTAATCAACGAGGTGAAAATGAAAACCTGCATCAAGTTTTAATCAAATTACAAGTTTCAAACGTTTTTGTAGCTGAAAAAAATAGTCATTTAAAATCAATCGTTTCGAACGAAACTGACAGAGAAAATTGAATAAAAGTAGTTCCCCAGGAAAAGCTAGTAATGCCACCTAATGTGAGCGGAGTCATTAGTGGAGACAAATGAACATCTGGTTAAATTATCACTTAAGCATGAATTTTTGGTCATTTTTCTCTAAGAGAAAATCACGTCATGTTCCGGATACGAGTTAAAGGTATGGTCACTTAAATCTTTGGTACTTTATTTTGTTTTTAGGACATAGGATTTTTGCTGATTCCATTGACTGATTGCACATGTATTTAGACATTGTTGGTTAACGGTGAGTTAAACAATGTTCTGTACTCCTCTGCCGAGTAAGTGGAAGTGATTATTTCAGGTGTTGGTCCCAGTTAAGGGATGCATTTCTAAATGAATAAATTAACAAATGACAAAGCGCCAGTAAAATATTTCTTATATAAACTAATGGCTTGACAACATAAATCTTTAGTTCGAAATTTTCTCAGACATCGCGTTTTTGCTGATTCCATTTAATAAGTACACATATATATAGAAATTATTGTTTTACGACGAGTTTAACAATGTTTCTTACCCATCTGCCGACCCGCTTCAATTTCATAAGAACTATGTCGGTATTTAAATGAATGAAGGTCTATTGAATATGTTCCAGCGAAAGGTAATACTTTGAACCAAAGAGCACAAGACAGAAATGAAAACAGTGGAGTGAACAAGATTTTTTCTGGGCCAGACTAGCCTGTTTAGGTCAATTAGACCTCATCAGTGAACCTCAAACGACTAGAAAATAAACCCAATATATGATTAAATTGAAATTCGGCATTACAATTGTTATGTAAATGTGAGGATATAAACTGTATAAACTCCGGAATTGAAGCCCTGCCACCAATTGTTCTAATGGTGTCAGTATCTTAACTTTGTGTAATGACAAGCGGGAGTCTGCAGTTTTGTGAACACTTTGGCCATATTGGAGCATTCAAAACTAACTGGACTATCAGTTAACACATTGTTATAAAATCGGTCATTTAATATGACATGTATACACATATTTTTGCACACGCTTCTCCTCTTTCATCAAAACACCACTGTATCGAATATTGTATTTTTCAGTAACTTTAAAAGTTTGTTCATCAACCAAACCGAGCTTTAAGTGGTATTCTTAGATTCCTAAGGCACAAATTGAAATAAAATAAAATCGTTTTACACCATAGTGAGAAGAAATCACCATAGCTGGTGTTAAGGGAATGTGTGGCAGTCGTAAAAAGTCCTCTTCCCCTTCATCGTAGTGTTTTCTAGTTTTGGGGATCATCGATTTCCCAGCAGAATTCCGCAAATATTTGAGGGTCACTGATGAGGCCTAATTGGTCAACAGTGACTAGTCTGACCCAGCAATATCTTGACCAAATTATAGTATTGAGTTCCGTGCAGTAGTCCTTGCTTGTAAAGGATCGCACCTTTTTCAGATCATACACTTGTCCACAGCTGGTGTTAAGGGAATGTGTGGCGTCCGTCAAAAAGCCTCCCTGTCTTTCATTGAGTATGGGTCATATTTTCTAGTCCTTTGGTATCATTGATTTCCCTGCAGAATTCAAGAAATATTTGCGAGTCACTGATGAAGCCTAATTGGCCAAAATTAGCTAGTCGGGCCCAGAAAATTCTTATCCACTCCATAGTTTTACGTCCTTGCTTCTAAAGGATAGCCCGTTTTTCAGAACTTTTAGGCATATAGTCACTTGTAAAACACAAACTAAATTGTTGAAAAGTCCGTGTAATTCGCACCTCGTAAACCCATTTTATAGAGACAAAGGTTGTGGGTACTTGTTAGAACCACTCAATGGGTAGGTTCTTACGGATACACACAGCCTATGTTTGAGGCATGAATAACTTTTTTTTTGTTTTTTAAATGTGACTGAATCACTATGTTACAGGAACTTTTATCGTATGGGCCCCGTCAAGCGATTTTGGTACTTATCGCCTATGCGAGCAGCGGAGGTTCAGGCGAGCCTGCGCATCCGCGCAGTCTCACCAGAACCATCGCTGCTCGCTCATACAAGCAGTGAATCAAGAGGAACCTTCAGACAGAAAGCCATATCCCTGGCCCCTCTGAATGGCTGGGCATGCGCAGTTAAAATTTGTCATGACGGAATGCTCGAAGACACAAATTCGCTTGGCGGGGCTCGTATTGCAACATGGGCACCAACCACACGAAACTAATTTACACGCTCTTCCTAACGGTCAGCAGAAAACCTAGTAGGGGTTGAAGCTTTTAACTCCAACGCTTTTCTTTAACCAGTCTTCTCCCTCAGTTTGTTGCAGATTTATGTGTAATATTGGAGAGTGGAGAATATTAAATATAAATTAAGGCAATGATTAATCAGGGTTGCCACCAGTAAGATCGCAAGCTTACCTGTAAATGAAACAAACCCGATGCTCTATCTGTGGAGGGGCCCACCGAAGCATACCTGTTGGCTTTCTTTTTTGCATGTCATTTATCCCATGGTGTCGAGTCCTGATTGTTTTGTTTAATCACCTTTTTCGTTTGATTTTTATGTTGTAGGTGATATTGCACTGATGCGTTAGAAATGCTTCATTCTGACCGATTATTATTTGTCTCTACCACGACAGAACCCGGGGCGAGTTTCGTGGCCGCGTTAAATCGATTTAACCTTCTGACTGTTCAAAGGCTGTTCTTTTGTTGAGGTTTGTTAGTATTATAGTTTGTCGTTGCATGTATGTAGTGCTAATATCTTTGTGGAAAACAACTGTCCTTGAAGGTTTAAGCTTGGATAGCCAATTGACCATTTGTGGGAAAGTAACTGTCCTTTTGACTTTCCGCTATTGATGGTTTTGTCTTTGAGTGCGTGTATCGTTTATGCTTTTTTGTTTTGGGTGGCCGATTCGCCGTTTTGTGGACAAGTAGCTGTCCGTTTCGCTTCCAGTTATTGATGTTTTCATTAGGGTCTAGTTATATTTTGTTTGTGTTTCTTTCCCGTTAGTGTCTCTGATGGGAGCTGCGGGTTAATTGTATTGATTCCTGATAATTGCCTTCACTGTTGTTCTTTTCCTTTGGTGTCTTTGATGGGAGTTGTCATGTACTTTGTCGATTCCTGATCATTGCTTTCATTAACTTTATTGTAGCTGATGTTTGGTGGCCGTCCCTATGCTTTATCATTGTGAAGTTTGATTTTTTTTCTTTTCTTCGGGGTCACTGAACATATTTCAGTAAGCTTTTGTGAGACCCTGTTAGTCGAAACTAGCTAGTCTTGGCGGAAAACATGTACACATGCTTTTCCGTTCTGTTGTTTATTCCTTGCTTCCAAATAATAACCGTTTTATAGAACGTATTGAACGTCACTACATCTGTTGAAGGAAAGGGAACGTGTGTCGATGTCTCCCTGCCCTTCATCATAGTTTATTTTATAATTTCCGTTAGGATCATTGATTCTATCATGGAATTTTGAAAATACTTGAGGCTCACTGATGAGGCAATATTGGCCGAAACTAGCTAGTCTGGCCCAGAATGCACGTACCTCCTTACCATTCGGTATTATAATGTTATTAATCAAATAATTTCGTATTGGCCCAGTTACAGGTCAGAGGTCTGCTGTATTGGCACGAGGCCGAAGGCTAAGTCCAATACAGCTGACCGAGGACCTGTAACTGGGCCAATACAAAATTACTTGATTAATGACAATTTTATTAATTGACGCAATTAAAAACATGAATTATGATTTTTAATATTGGTTGATCTTGTGTAATATAGGATAATCAATTAATAATTTCATTTATTATATTCCTTGCATCCAAAGTATAACCATTTTAGAACATATTTAACGTCACAACAGCTGAAGTTAAGGGAATATATGTCGGCTGTAAAATGTCTCCCTGCCATTCCTCTTAATTTAGTTTATATGTTTGTACTTTAGAATTATTGATTCCATTGTGGAATTTTGAAAATATTTGAGGATCACTGATGAGGCATGATTGGCCGATACTAGCTAGTCTGGCCCAGAATGTTTGCACACTCCATAGCATTCGGTTCTGTGAAGTATTCTGTGCTTCCGAATGATAACCTTTTTATAGAACATTTCGAAAATGAGGTTCTGCTTATATTAATGGCGTTATCATATAACGTCAGTGGTATTATGTAACGTAGTTATGTGGGCATGTGATCTTAATGACCCAAATAGTGTTGATGGATTATAAAAGATGCACGTTTTGTTACACAGGCATGTTACATGAATAACTGAAACAATGTTGACGAGTAGTAAGAACTCCATTTGACCAATATGCTGTTGAATAGGTAATACATGTATTTGGAATTATGTTGATTGGGCTATGAAATTATTATAAGCCATCACGTGAACAAGTCCGTGAAATGAACACCCCCTTACACCCCACTTTATATAGACAAAACCGGGGTGTAAGGGGGTAAACAATATATTTCTTATTTCTGCTCCAAGACATAGGTTGTGGGTACTCGTTAGAACCGCCTCAATGAGGCGGTTCTAACGAGTACCCACAACCTATGTTTGCAGTATAAATAGGAAAAATATCACAGATTTTCGTCAGAAAAGTAGCCATTTTGGAGATGTAAAAATTGCACTATATCGCACGGGTGTGTTATCGTAATGCTTTTACAGTTAGAAAATTGAAACGTTTTTACCTTTCACATATTTTAATCCATTCTTTGTATAAAATCGATGTGTGCACTTGAAAGCCCTAAGTATTCATAGAGGTGTTTACTTTGGATCATGTTCAAATCCACTGACATTTCAATTGTCTTTCAGTTATGCAATACGTAGGTAACACGTGCTTTTATTCAAACCAAATTGCGCGGGAGAAAAACAAGTGCAGCTTACATAAAATCTGAAACATATCTACAAAACGTTAATTATATGTGTGCATGTTTCTGTGTATGGCAATCATGTGGACAATGTTAGCCATTGTCTAAGTGCATAGTACCCTGCAGGTGTGGGTTCAGGTGGCCAACAAATGTTGAAATACTTTTAACATTTTAGTTCATGATAGACATTTGGTATAAACAGAAACTGTGTTAACGTGAGAACAAAAAGCCTGTGGAATGCTCTGAAACATATAAAACGTCCAGTTTGATCATGTCAAATCAGTCAGGTTTTCATTTATGTAGCAGTCGGGTTCTTGCTAGTGTTCAGTGTAGATGTAGTGGCTAGATCTATCCATGAACACTAAAGTTTTCGATTTTCGATATGTTATAATATGTAACATTAAAAAGACCATTATATTTGGTCTGAAAATAAAAAGATAAACAGAAACTTTCGACTATATTTATTTGCGAAGTACTATCTTTCATAATGTAAAACTATACAATCGTGGTTGGCTCGCGTCATAATTAAGTGATAACATCATGTCATAAAAGTCAAATTGCCACACTTATAGTAACGCTTGGAAAGTAGTGCGTAAGGTTGTGATGCCATCCATTACAACCCTGTGATTTTTTTTGAAATTCTCTAGCACATCCTTATGATTTCTATTAATTAAAAATAAAAAATGAGTTCCTTTAAGAGCAATGAAAACATTCATAAGAAAGAAGATTGGTCATACTACGTAGTTTCGGCTAATAAAGCCTCGTCAGTGACCCTGTAATGATCCGGCAACGAAAGCCAGAGGAAACATACTGCAATATTGCGAATTTCGAATAGGCAGTCGATTCAAAAACTCTTTAGCAATGCATTCTTTAGGAGGCCTTCATGCGGACTGAACAAATTATTTGTCGTAACCGCGGCGGAAGTAAGGGCGAGGATTGTGACCACGCAAAATCGATTTAAGCCCCCCCCCCAGGTGGAATTCGTTTCCGCTGACCGTTCCAAGGCGGCTCTTCTGTCGCGGTTTTGTTTTGTTATTGTTTGTCTTTGTGTGTTGGTGTCGTTTATATTATTTTATTTTGGATAGCCTTTTGGCCATTTTGTGGGAAAGTAACTGTCATTTTGGCTTTCCTCTGTTGGTGTTTCCGTTGGGGTCTGTTGCTTCGTGTTTGTGTTTCTTTCCCTTTGGTGTCTCTGATATGAGCTGTGGGTTAATTGAATCGATTCCTGATCATTGCCTCTACTTCAATTTAAAATCGTTAGATGATAAACACATTCATACAGGTGTGGTCTTTTCATATGAAATTTACGAAAGTCACCGAAGAGTCTTTTCATTTATTTTATATAACTTTGCCCTTCGGGTACCTAAAATCTTTATTTTGAGCCGAAGTATGAAACATATCACAGTTTTTAGCTCACCAGAGCAGAAGGTTCCGGGGGCGCTTATAGTATAGGCAGTGGTCCGTCGTCCGTCGCCGTCCTCTGCGCCTGCGTCAAATTTTTCAAACGACATTTCTTCTGAGACTATTTGGCCAGTTGGCTAAATTACACGTTGGGCCTCTATGGGAAGGGGTAACGAAAGTGTGTTCTTGACTAATATAGCCGCCATGCCAATATATGGTAAAAACCTTCAAAAATATAAAAATATTCTTCTCAGGAACAGAACGATCGATGACCTTAAACTTCATGCTGACTGAACAAATTATTTATCTAAATCGCGACAGAAATAAGGGCGAGGATTGTGGCCTCATCCATGTAAGCCCCCCCCCCCCCCGTTCAAATGCGGTTCTTTTGTCGCGGTTTATTTTCGTTATTGTTTGTGTTTGAGTGGGTGTATCACTAATATTATTTTTTTGGATAGCCAATTGGCCATTTTGTGGAACAGTAACTGTCCTTTCGGCTTTCCGTTATTGATGTTTCCATTGGGCTCTTGTTGTTTCACGATATTGCTTCTTTCTCTTTGGTGTCTCTGATGGGAGCTGTGGGTTAATTGTATCGATTCCTGATCACTGCCTTCACTTCTATTATGGTATGCGACATCGCGGACTCGGACCCTACCAAGTTTGTTCAAATAATGACCCTTGGTTGACCTTGACCTGTTTTACGGCAAGGTCAAATTTGGTCACTTAGAAAGTTGTATGGTAAAAAAGTCAAAACAGTGGATTTTTCTGACTGCTTGGTAGCTTGTGGCATCAGAAATGATATTTGCAATCCGCTGAATGGAAAGTAGAAGTAAAACGAAGATCAGGAATCGATACAATTAACTTACTCCACCAAAGACACCAAAGGGAAAGAAACACAAACATTAAGCGACCAGACCATAATGGAAACCTACACAAAGGAAGGCCATAAGGACAGTTACTTTCCCACAAAATGGCCATATGGCCATCCAAAATAAAAAGACACAAGTGATACACACAGTAAGTAACAAACAACACCATAAATAAACCGCCACAGAAGAACCGCCTTGGAACGGTCAGTGGAAAGATTTCCACTGGAGGGCTTAAATCGATTTTACGTGGCCACAATCCTCGCCCTTACTTCCGTCGTGATAGACAAATAATTTGTTCAGTCCGCATGAAGGCCTCCTAACTCATCAGTGCAACATCTCCGTGAACACAAAAAATCAAAGAAGCACTTAAACTGGTGGGTTGATGAAATCAAATTACATGTGGAGCCTCTATGGAAAGTGGGAAAGTTTGTTCATGAGGACTGGGTCACATGACAATATGGCCGCCTTTGTCCTTGATGGCTCAGATTTAGTTTGTTTTATCTTCTTCACTTGGACTGGTTGGGTTGATTGAATCCAACTGGTGGGTTGATGAAACCAAATTACACGTGGAGCCTCTATGGGAAGTGGGAATGAAATTTTTTGCATGAGGACTGGGTCCCATGACCAATATGGCCGCCATACCCATATATGGTAAAATCCTTAAAAATCTTCTTCTCGGGAACCTAATAACCTATGACCTTGAAACTTGGTATGCAGTGTCGGGGACTCGGGCTCTACAAAGTTTGTTCAAATGATGACCTTTGGTTGACGTCGCCCTGCTTCTCGGCAAGAACAAGTTTGTTCACAGACATTTGTTTTAAAAAAAGGTAAAACAGTGGATTTTTTACTGATTGAATGGTAGCTTGTGGCATCAGAAATGATATCTGCAATCCGCTGAATGGACGTTTATCAATTCCGAAAATCAATGTCATTAACTCACCTTGGGTGGCACAGATTCAGTATTTTTATCTTCTTATTAACTTAAACTGGTAAGTTGATTGAAACCAAATCACTTTTGGAGCCTCTGTGGGAAGTGGGAACGAAAGTTTTTTCGTGATGACTGGGTCAGATGACAAATATGGCCGCAATGCCCATATATGGCAAAAACCTTTAAAAATCTTCTTCTCAGGAACCGAACGGCCCATTATATTGAAATTTGGTATGCAGGATCGGGGACTCGGGCCTTACCAAGTTTGTTCAAATGATGACCTTAGCTGACCTTGTCCTGTTTTACGCAAGGTCAAATTTGGTCAATTAGACAATTGGATGGAAAAAAGACAAAACAATGTATATTTCTCATTGCCTGGTAGCCTGTGGCATCAGGAATGATATTAGCAGTCAGTTGAATGGAAGTTTATCAATTCCAAAGGTCAAGGTCATTTACTGACCTTTGTCCTGGATGCCTCAGATTCAGTTTTTTTAGCTCACCTGGGCCGAAGGTTCCAGGGGAGCTTTTGGATGGTAGACCATCCGTCGTTCGCTGTCCGTCGTCCGTCCACACTTTTGACAAGCTATATCTCTACAGCCTGCAGGCTGGTCTCAATCATTTCTCATCTGTAGCATGCCTCTGGTGGGGCATTGATGACATAAGCTTGTTTTTGAAATCGCACGAAAACTTTGGTTTCTATGGCAACCACAAGGTCCCATAGACTTAGAATGGGAAAATGCTTATCAACACCGTAGCGCCTTCAGTTTTGATTGGATCTTCTTGAAACTTACAAACAAGTAAGTCAGGGATAAAAGCTCTGATGTGTTAAAACCGGACGAGGTTGGCTCATCTATTGTAGAGTTACGTCCCCTTTACTGCTGAAAATGCCTATTTTTGACCTTGTCATCACCATAGCCCCTTCTGTTTTCATCGGATCCTTTTGTTACTTACATGTTTATAAGAAAGGGATAAAACCTTGGCTGAGTTCTAAAATTGGTGAGGTTGGCCTATATTTCGTTATGCCGTCTTATTGTTCTTGTCCTCACCGTAGCTCGGATCTTCTTGTTATTGAATTTCTTAAAACTTAAACATAAGTAAGTCAGGGATAAAAGTTTAGATGTGTTTGAAAACCGGCAAGGTCGGCCCATTAATTGTAGTGTTGCATCCCCTTGATTGCTTAAAATGCCTATTTTTGACCTTTTCATCACCGTAGCCCCTTCAGATTTTATCAGATCTTCTTTATAAGTCAGGGATAAAAGCTCTGTTGAGTTCGAAAACTGGTGAGGACAGCCTGTATTTCATAGAGTTATGTCCCTTTGATTGCAGAAAATGCCTATTTGTAACCTTATCATCACCGTAGCCCTTTAGTTTTCATGAAACTTATGTATAAATAAGTCAGGGATAAAAGCTCAAATGTGTTAAAAAATTGTGTCAGCTTATCTGACATAGAGTTACTTCCCTTCGATTGCATAAAATTCTTCGCCCCCGCCCATAGGGGCTTGACGAAATATATGGGCTGCATGATGCTTCCACGCAGAGCTGAATCCGGCCCGCACAATAATACTGGTAAACCGCTTAGAGGATCTAAACCTATCCAGGAACCGCTGTGCGAGGCGGACCGTCCATGCTAATAAACCATATTGGTTTCATTGGGCGACAGGGCTTGAGATGTCATTTCATCTCAATGTCGGGTAAAAGTCCCACAAAATTGGAAGCAACGTCTCAAAAATGACCTTTACAGTGTTGACGGGGACGTTCAACCTCAAAACAAACAAACAAACAAACAAAAGCATAAAATTTTGTTTAGCTTGTTTTGACCTTGTCTTCAGCATAACTCCTTGAGTAACAACTGGACCTTCCTGAAACTTTGAATCTGTAAGCTCAGGTGAGCGATACAGGACCATCCATGTTCCTCTTATTTTATCTTCTCCACTTGAACTGGTTGGTTGATTGAAACCAAACTACATGCTGAGCCTCTATGGGTGGGGGGGGGGACAAAATTTGTTCGTAAGGACTGGGTCATATGACCAATATAACCGCCATGCTCATATACGGTAAACGAACTTTAAAAGTTTCTTCTCATGAACAAATGGCTGGTGACCATGAAATTTGGTATGTTGCATCGGGAACTCGGGGCCCTAACAAATTTGTTCAAATGATGAAATTTGTTCAAATGATGACCTTTGGTTGAGTTTGACCTGTTTACGTCACGGTCAAATTTGGACACTAAGATAGTTGTAAGGGAAAAGGCAAGGCAGTGGATTTTACTGATTGCATTGTAGCCTGTTGTATCAGAAATATTATTTGCGATCGGTTGAATGGAAGCTGTTCAATTCCATAGGTCAAGGGCCTTACTGACCTTTGTCTTGGACGGCTCAAATTCAGTATTTTTATTTTCTTCTTCACTAAAACTGCACTTCTAATTTTAAACCAAATCATATGAAGAGCCTCTGTGGGATGAGGCAATGAAAAAAGAATATTCTGAGAAATCAGAAATAAATTTTTGGTTTAGACTCATACTCTAGACAGGTTTTTATTTTTTTTGGACCCTAATTTGATTTATATCAGTCTTTGTATCGACTGCATATTCGAAATTTGCAAAATTGCTGTATGTTTCCTCTGGCTTTCTTTGTCGGATCAATACAGGGTCACTGATGAGGCTTTATTAGCCGAAACTACGTAGTATGACCCATCTTCTTTCTTATGAATGTTTTCATTGCTCTTAAAGGAACTCATTTTTGATTTTTATTAATCATTGGATTGTTGTCACATGTCCATGCTGGGCGCCATGCCTGTATATGGAATAAACCAGATGACCTTTGAGCGTAGTGGCCCATGGCCCTCTTGTTTTTATGAACTTCGAATCTCGAGCACTGGTATGTATGTAACTTGAATGAATTTGGTAATCGATGGTGTAAACGAGAGTTTGTTGAGCATATAGCTCTCAAAGAATGGAAACTTAACATTCAGAGACTGATGCACCAATGCTTTTCTTTCTACTCTCAAAATACTAACTTATTACCTACGAAACCCAAAACGTTTTACGTCACCTTCAACTAGGTATTCGAATTTCATAAAAAAAGTTTGTTTCGGTACAAGCAGATAAGGCTGCTAACAATGTTATCGTGGTTTGACGGCTCCACTATGTTAACACTCTTCAGGAGGAACTTGGTGGTACTACGGCCTATGAACTGCAGCCTTTGATTGTAGAGTGGGCTTTACCATAGTGCAGAGTATATTTTACTTTTGGTCCTTTGAGATCAGCGTGAATATTCTGAGAAATCAGAAATTAATTATTGGTTTAGACTCATATTCTAGACAGGTTTTTAAATATTTGGACCCCATTTTGATTTATATCAGTCTTTGAATCGACAGCCTATTCGAAATTCGCTAAATTGCAGTATGTTTCCTCTGGCTTTCTTTGCCGGATCATTACAGGGTCACTGATGAGGCTTTATTAGCCGAAACTACGTAGTATGACCCAACTTCTTTCTTATGAATGTTTTCATTGCTCTTGAAGGAACACATTTTTGATTTTTATTTAGTTGATGACCACATTTGTCAATCAGCCACCAAGTTTGCTGTATGTATTACAGAAGGCCATGGCAAGCTTCCTACGTTATATTGGTTACCTAAACTTAATAAAAGGACATACAAAGCAAGGTTTATTGCAAATCCAAGCTCTTGTACCACCACTGAAATCTACGAATTATTATCATCATGTTTTACTGCCATCAAAAAACACGTGATTAAATATTGCGACAAAATTTTTGCAAGATCAGGGAAAAATCAGTTTTAGACTATAACAATTCAAATGAAGTTTTAAATAAATTGAAATCCTGACGTTTTCGTGCTTCAAGTTTGTCTAATAATTATGTTTTTCACCCTTTACACTACACTTCCTCATAATCTTATAAAAGAAAAACTTAATGATTTATTTAAATGGACATTTGATAGGGAAAACTTCCTCTATCTTGTATGTAACGTTAGAAGTGCTTTTTTGCACTTCTGAAGAGCATAAAAATTATACTTGATGGTCATGTCAGAAAGTGTGTGAAGTTCTCACCTTTCTACTTGACAGTATTTACATTTGGTTCTAAGTTATTTATAAAAGTTGTGGGTATTCCGATGGGTACAAATTGCGCACCCCTTGTTGCTGATCTGTCCTTGTTTTAATATGAAATAGACTTCATGATGTCCCTTTCGGTTGTTTGGTGACTGATGCTATGTCTCTGGTTAGGCCCATCAGATTCTTACTGTTGGTTTTATTTTGCTCAAACATTTCAGTGGTTTCTTGCTGTCGGGTCCTCACCGTTGTTTCATCTCTTTGTTTGTTTGATTTTTGTGTTCTCGGAGATGTTGCACTGATGAGTTAGATGGCCTTCATGCGAACTGAACAGATTATTTGTCTTAATCGCAACGGAAGTAAGGGCGAGCATTGTGGCCACGTAAAATCGATTTTAACCCCCAACCCGTTTTACTGACCGTTCCAAGGCGGTTCTTCTATCGAGGTTTATTTTTGATATGGTTTTTCTTTGAGCTTGTGTATCGCTTATATCATTTTGTTTTGGATAACCAATTGGCCATTTTGTGGTAAAGTGACTGTTCTTTTGGTTTTCCGCTATTGATGTTTCCATTAGGGTCTAGCTGTTTTATGTTTGTGTTTCTTTCCCTTTTATGTCTCTGATGGGAGCTGTGGGTTAATTGAATCGATGCCTGATCATTGCCTTCACTTCTATTTTGTATGACGTATTTGGACTCATTCTTTAAGCTCTAGAAGCATCTAAGTATCTATATAAAAAGATTGTCGTGATTTAATCTTGGAATTAAGGCGTAACTATACCAAATTTAGTGACACAGATGCCTTTCTGATATTTAATCTTCATCAGTGTGTCTTAAGCCGAAATTTATGAAACCGAAACGGATGCTTGGCAAGACCCGGCAAACACAGCACATTCCCCTCCGAGCACACACCGACCGACGTAGCTCATGAGACAGGTCAACTGGAGGCATCAGGCAAGAGACCCCCAACCGCGGACTTATAGGCGCCCCCACCGAGCCAACATCAGCAAACATGGCCCACGCTCCACGTGGAAGGTATGCCTTGTGTACTCGTTAAAATAACCTTAATAAGGCGATTGTAATCAGAACAAATGCATACCTTCATTTAATCAAAATTTTTAAAGATATCCTTTTGAAATCCTTATTTAGCTTAGTGACCTATTATTTAACCTCAATAGTTCAGTCTATCCCTACCTCGAGCCGGTTATCATGGTTCTAAATGTAGCTGAGATTTTAAAGTTCGACTGTATGTGGCATTGTTACGTTAACTTGTGTTTTTTCTTTTTTCGTTTTAAAGCTGATGACGTGTTGTACCAAACAAATGTTGGGCTCGATACAAGGCTTGAGGCTTCAGGGTTGAATCTAACTGCAGGTCAGCACTACTATTTCACAGTTATCGCCTACAATAACCTTGGCCTCCGGACAGTCCTTAGTTCCGATGGATTTCTTGTTGATCTGGATGGCCCAATTGCTGGCGTTGTCTATAATACTGACAGAAACAGAAACTACGCTTTCCAGTCAGCAACAGACACTTTCGATGTTACCTGGCATGGCTTTATTGACCCCGAATCTGGGGTCAAGGCGTATCACGTGGCTCTTTTTGAAGACAATGAATCTCCATTTATTGTTCGAAGCTTTGACAACGTGTTATTTGAAACCTCAGTGAAGCTGACTAACCTAAGTCTGGAGCATGGTAAGAAATACTACGGAGCTGCCAAAGCTGTCAATACTGGCGATCTTTTTAGTGCTATCATTCTTTCAGACTTGAAACTGATAGATACAACTCCACCAACAGCATATAATTGTTTGAATCTATCAGTGATGTATGAAACACAAACCAATATGTCCGGTTCGGGATGTTTGATATTCCCAGCTATGTTTGATCCAGCTTCTGTTTACATAATTACTGGTCAACTTGAAGGAGGCACCCAAGATGCGCAGTTAAAACTTCAGATTGGTAAATCAACTGGCACTTTCTTGCCGGTTGAACTGGCACATGACGGCGTCTTGCGGTTCACATACAGGTTTCAACCGGGCATTGAAGGCATTCAAAATGTAACAGTCGACATAGACACTTTTGCTACAATCAATGTTACAATTACTCTCAACAAGTGCAGTATTTCGTATCGAGACGAGTTTATAGGTGTATTTGAAATAACGCAGCTCTCCACTGACGGGTTTAAAGCAAGCTTACCGGTAGTGGATCTTGAAAGTGGCATTAAAAAGGTAAGTAAAATCATTTTTATTTTGTAAAATTATGATTGGTTGTAGTCCCTGACAATTTTTCCGAGTGCACAACACTATTTGATAAATACAATTGTGAAGGAAAGCTTCAGCTTATGAAACATATAAAAATAGTTTTTCAAGTAAACTTCTGAAAGATTGAACAAACGCACAAGCACACACAAGCCATTGACTAGCAAAAACACTCTATAAAAATTGCAATATAGTCGTCTAGAGACCTTCGGAGGAAAACCCCTATATAGGGTTTCACACGCTTCCTACGTTATATTGGTAACCTAAACTTCATAAAAGACCATACAAAACACAGTTTATTGCAAATCTAAGGTCTAGTATCACCACTGAACTTTCAAAATTATTATCTTCATGTTTAACTGCCATAAAAAACATGTGATTAAATATTGCGTTAAAGTCTTTGAAAGATCAGGGAGAAACCTGTTTTGGTGTATAAACAATTCTAATGAAATCTTTAAACAAATTGAAATTCAGACGTTTTTGTGCTTCGAAATAGAAGTGAAGGCCATGATCAGGAATCCATACAATTAACCCACAGCTCCCATCAGAGACACCAAAGGGAAAGAAACATACACGCAAAACACGTGTGTGTCTGTGTGTGTGTCTATGTGTGTGTTAAGTGGGGACTTGATGGCTCTCCCGTTTTTGCTTGGCGGTGTTTCTGCTGAAATCATTGAAGCTTTTAGCTCCAGTTATATATATTTGGATGATTTATTTAATATTGATAATACCTATTTCGATCTTTGGATTTTATTTGGATGGATCAGCCAAATTTACCCCACCCAGAACTTCAGTTAAATAAAGCAAATTCGTCTGATACCGAGGCCCCGTTTTTGGATTTACATCTGTCTATTGTAGATGGGTTTGTTTTTTGCAAAATTTATGATAAACGGGATGATATTGATTTTGAGATTGTAAATTTTCCATTTTTGGATGGTGATGTTCCTCGTGCGCCATCCTTTGGTGTATATATTTCGCAATTAATTCGATGTGCCGGAGTATGTAGTCATATAACTGACTTCAACACTCGTAGTAAATTGTTAACGGCTAAACTTCTTAATCTGGAACATATTATCGGTACCATAAACTACGCAAAGACTTTTCAAAATTTTATAGACGTCATTCTGATTTAATTTCAAAATTCAATATTGGACTTAAAACTCTTCTGCAACAAGGTCTATCGGAAGCCGAATTTTATGGTGACTTGGTATATAAATTTAGAAAAAATTAGAGGATTGTGGCCACGTAAAATCGATTTAAGCCCCCCAGTGGAATACGTTTCCGCTGACCGTTCCAAGGCGGTTCTTCTGTCGCAGTTTATTTTTGTTATGGTTTGTCTTTGGGTGTTTGTGTCGCTTATTTTATTTTGGATAGCCTATTGGCCATTTTGTTGGAAAGTAACTGTCCTTTTGGCTTTGCGCTGTTGATGTTTCCATTCGGGTCTGTTGTTTCACGTTTGTGTTTCTTTCCCTTTGGTGTCTCTGATTGTTAACTGCTAGGCTCCTTATTCAGAAGACTGCGGGAAGCCCTTTCTAAATTTTGTGGGCGTCATTCCGGTTTCGTTTCAAAATTCAAGCTTGGACTCTTCTGCAACAGGGTCTGTCGGGGCCCGAGTTTTGCAGTGGCTTGGTGTGTGAGTTCGGAGGAATGTGTGCTTGTAGTGGTTTTGGTGCCCGGTTTGGTAGGGTATTTCTTCAATATAGAACGACTGGGTGCAGCATACGTGTTGTACGGCGGCTTGTATGCGTGGTGGTTGGCCCGGTCGAGGTTGATGCGTTTTCTTTCCCTTTTGGTTGTGCGTCGGTGGTTCGGGCCTCGGATTCTATGGCGGTTTCAGCTGGGTGGCTTGCTTCTGAAATGTTGTTTGGTGCCTGGTGCTCTGTCTCGGGGTCTAACTGTTGGTTTTCTTTTGCTACGGCGTTTCAGAGGTTTGTTGCTATCGAGTCCTTATCGTCGTTTCTCCTCTGTGGTTGTTTGATTTTGTGTTGTCGGGGATAGTGCGCTGGTGAGTTAGAAAGCCTTAATGCGGACTGAGCGGGGTGTTTGTCTGGGTCGCGACGAATCAAGGGCGAAGATCGCGTCCGCGTAAAATCGATTTCAGCCCCCCCCACCCGCCCATTGATTTATTTATCACCGATCATTCCAAGGCGCTTCTGTCGCAGTTTATTTTTGTTACGGTTTGTCTTTGAGTGTGTGTATCGTTTATGTCTTTTTTTGAATGGCCGGTTGGCCGTTGCGTGGGAAGGTGGCTGTCCTTTTGGCATTCAGCTGTTGATGTTTCCATTAGGGTCTAGTTATTTCATGCTTGTGTTTCTTTCCCTTTGGTGTCTCTGGTGGGAGATGTGGGTTAATTGTATCGATTCCTGATCAATGCCTTCTATTTTCCACCTGGGGATTTTACAAATATTTAAATGTAGCCCCAATTTCAACCACATCCATCTATCTGTAATAAATAGAAAAGGGTAAAGGTAATGAATACTTACCAAACAAACAAGAGGTCATCTGTATGGGTTCTTTGATTCAATGTGTAATATCTATTTGTACATTTTAATTTTCTGCATCTAGACGTCAGCGCCACCTGGTATAACGAAACTTTATACAAATAGTGATTGTATTTCATTGGCGATGGAATTATTTAGGACTTTGTGACATTGAAAATGGAGTTGAATGCTGTGTTATCTAAAGCATCGTTAGCTTAACCAGCCTGTAAGTGGTCAAATTGCTAAACTAACTGCAAAGTGCAATGTCTTATCCTTTGGTATTTTTGCTTAAAATGTGAGCAGAATAGGCAAATGTAAAATCTACTCCCTTTTTTCAAAAACATAAGTCGGTTCTTCATTTTAATGATAAAAGTTGTACTTCTAAAATTGATTTCAATAAATGTAGAGATGAAATCGCTGCTGCCTTGAATGAATTTGGTAATCGATGGTGTAAACGAGAGTATGTTGAGCATAAAGCTCTTAAAGAATGGAAAATTAGCATTCTGAAATTAGTGAACAAACGCATTTCTTTTCTTTCTCAAAATACGAACGTATTATCTCCTAAACCTA
The DNA here is from genome assembly GCA_963580285.1 of Lucinisca nassula. Lineage (NCBI taxonomy): Eukaryota > Metazoa > Mollusca > Bivalvia > Lucinida > Lucinidae > Lucinisca > Lucinisca nassula. The sequence goes on along the minus strand of OY757013.1, from coordinate 5,381,752 downwards.
GGTCGTCTTTACGTCACCTTAAACTAGGTATTCAAGAATTTCATAAGAAGTTTGTTTTTGCACCAGCAGATAAGGCTGCTAACAATGTGGTCGTTGTTTGTCGGCTTCACTACGTTAATACTGTTCAGCAAGAACTTGCTACTAAGAATTATGAACTGCAGCCTTAAGCTGTAGAGAGGGCTTTAGTTGATTACATTTGTCATTCAGCCACCAAAATGGAAGTCAGGAATCGATGTAAATAACCTCCAGCTCCCATCAGAGAAACCAAAGGGAAAGAAACACAAACATGAAACAACAGACCCTAGTGGAAACATCAATAGCAGAAAGCCAAAAGGACAGTTGCTTCCCCACAAAATGGCCAATTGGCTATCAAAAGTAAAATAATATAAGCGACACAAACACCCAAAGACAAACCATAACAAAACCAAACCGCGACAGAAGAACCGCCTTGGAACGGTCAGCGAAACGAATTCCACTGTGGGTCTTAAATCGATTTTACGTGGCCACAATCCTCGCCCTTACTGCCGTCGCGATTTAGACAAATAATTTGTGGAGATATACGTAAGGTGGTAAAAGTTTAATTTGTAGGTCCAATGTGGTCCCCTGCCTTATAAGAAGGTGAATCACACCAAATAAGGTCTTAAAACAAACTTCAATGTCTCATCTCTAAAATCACAAAGAAAAATGATAGCCTAGGCCGAAGGATGGTTGGCTAGGATCGGATGAACTGAGGTAGGGTATGGAAATTTTTTCCGCTTCTGCTCCGCCATTTTGCTTTCTAGTGCAAGGGGGTAGCAACTGTTTTTCTCTAATTTGCATGACTTGGCAACTATATTTCATTGTGATTTCAAATTTATCTTTAACCAAATACTTAACTAGAGATACTGTTCATCTGATGATGACGGTAAATTCTTTAAAATGTCTACATTTTACAATCTAATGCAAAATTTAGCTCTCTGGGCGTTACGAACATGCAAGCGTCCACTAACTTGGATCAAAGAGACAACGTGACCTTTCATTCATAAATTTTTGAAGGGTGCTTTAAGCATTCTAAAGCACAACAAGATTTTTAGCTTCCACCAATGGGATTTCTGGATTCATTTTAGAGGGATGCGCAGTTATATCCTAATTAACATACAGAATAATTGGGCCCTAATCATTATCAAAATTAGATTCATTCCGTGTATGTAGCGTGTCTAATAATATTAGGGATCAACTTAAGTTTTTTTAATGGGTGACCAAATTATTAAGACCACAATCCTTCAGCCCAGGCTTTTTTCTTCTCCATTAATTTATCATTAGCCAAAATATTGTGGTCTCGCCCCAGCCCAGGCTTTTTGTATGTTATTTAGGGTGAGACCACATTTTCTGTTCTATATAGGGAGTGAGACCACATGTTTTAGATTTGCCATGAATTTATCATTTTCCTAAATAATGTGGTCTCATCCCTATAAAGAGATGAGACCACATTCCTTCAGCCCATGACTTTAGTATGTGATTTAAGGTGAGACCACATTTTCTTCTCTATATAGAAGTGAGACCACATTTTTTAGATTTGCCATGAATTTATCATTTTCCTTAATAATGTGGTCTCATCCCTATATAGAGATGAGACCACATTCATTCAGCCCAGACTTTTAGTATGTTATTTGAGGTGAGACAAGATTTCTTCTCTATATAGGAGTGAGACCACATTTTTTAGATTTGCCATGAATTTATCATTTTCCTGAATAATGTGGTTTCATCCCTATTCAGAGATGAGACCAGTCTTCCAGCAAGCTGTTATTCTGTCATTCTTTCAGCCTGGGCTAAATTGGATATTTTTGCATTTGAGGTCGCATTTTTGTCACTTTATAGACATAGATCCATTAGAGAGCATTAACGGAATAAATCGAATGTAGTAATATTTTTACACACTCCAAACAGTATCCAAATACCCCCAATGGAGCCTCTTTTTTGTCGTTGTCTTCCTCGTGATTTACCATTGGTTATTTATTAGAGTAAAGATGTAAGATGCAACTAAAGAATGACTCCTAAGTTAATGTTTGAAAAATAATAAAATACAAAATATTAAACAGAAAAATGAACGTTTGTGGAATTTCTTGGCTGAATATAATTTTAGCATGCGGTATGCAAATGAGTAAGTTACTGTAAGCATTCTCAAAATGATACACCGCCGTCCTTCTTACAATCGACCAAAAACCAGTCGATCCTGACAATCCTGCTGAGGTAAAAAATCTGTATTATTCGGAAGCTAATAACAATTTACTATAATAAGTGACGGAAAAAATTTGGATGCTCTTATCTCGCGCATTCAGAAGATTTTACAGTCTTCTCTAGAATAGAACGAAGAACAAAAAACATCGTTTTACGTAGTTACGTCCCTTAATTTTCGCGCCTTTATCAGAGGTCGCTTTAATTTTGGTACGTCATTCCACGTCATTGAGGCGCTTTATGTAAACAAGTCACCAAGTGCGTGAAAATGGCTGTCGTTCTACTGAAGTCTAGAAATCACAGTTTTATGATATGAGTTTGCAATGTATGTTGGTAAGAAAGCAATTTTATGACAGTCAAATGATTTCTCCTCATAACTGAAGCCGGGTTTTCACTCTCCGTATCTGTGGCACAGTGAACGAAGTCAGAAACTGCTAAAATATATCGCGATCCAGATAGATCAAAATGTGACTGACCCTAGTGGCATTTGAGTTGCCCTGGTGCAAAAAGTACATGGTCTAGAAAAGGATACTAGGTCTCATTATGGAGATAAGATGCCCATGTTTATTTTGATACCAATTTTATCTACTTTGGACCACTATAAAGGTACGAAGACCACATTGGACCTACAAATTAAACTTATGCCCGTAAGGTTTCAAGCTTAATGTACACTAAATATTTATAGACTTATGCCCCTTTGAAAATTTTGGTAAACATTATCATTTGCGTATAACTCCTCCTACAGTTTTGATCTGATCAACATGAAACTTTGTACATAGCAAGACTGAGGTGGAGATGTGCTTAAAGTTTTGAGGTTAACCATACACTAAATATTAATAATATTATCACCCTTTGAAAATTTTGTTAAAAATTTTGTTTGCTGATAACATCTGATCAAACTGAAAAATATGCTCATTTTGATAAAAACCGTCACATTATGTTACGGAGTTGGCGTCCATCAGAAACGCATCCGTCCTCCTGTCCGTCCATCTGCCCATAAGCGTTTTCTTTTCGGGATAATGCCTCCTACAGTTTTCGTACAATCAATCTGAATCTTGGTAGATAGCAAGACTGTGATGTGGATATGTGTGTAAAGTTTCGAGGTTAATTAGGGCCCCGCACTGAAAGTGTGGGTGCCCTATAGTAATCACTCTGTCCGTCCGTCTGTCTGTCTGTCTGTCTGTCTGTCCGTCTGTCCGTCCACAAATTTTTATTACTCCTCTGATAGCGCTGCCGGGCCCTAGTCAGTTTCACTGACAGCTCTAGTTACATGTAATACTGAATTAAGGTGTGGCAGATTTGGTCATGTAATCATTTTCCATTTATTAAGGCTGAAACTTGAAAAATAGTTACACCATGATGGAGCAGTGAATACTGTTTTCAGGTTTCAGTCCACCAAATATGAATTTGCCTCGGGCGTATAATGCCCCGCTTGCGGAGCTCTTGTTTGACTTTGATTTTATCACTATATTTTTTTTTATTCTGAGACGGGTTTTTTTATGAAATCGACTTTTTCACGCGATTTTGTCTGGTGCGAATATATTTCCATATTGGTATGCGCTTAATTTTAATCATAAAAATAACTGTACATTCAGCTCATTGTGTATGAAATTGTGAATGCGACGAACACACATTTTCTCTGTTTTACAGACTCTTTTTGGCTTTGGAAGCTACCCATCAGGATTTCAGTTTAGGTCTTTGTATCCCGTAGATGCCAGCTCAGACAAGACATTCTCGCTTACTGTCCCCCATGGCTCACCATTATATGGTACAGCAATTGTTCAGAATTTCGCAGGTCTGCGGTCAGTATTCCATTCAAAAAAGATAGTGGTTGACCACACGCCTCCTGTTATAGAAGCTCTTTTGGTTAAAATGGAGATAAACAGCAACGCGAATATGTCGGCGAATAATGTGTTACAGGTGAGACTGAACGCCAGTTGGAGTACCAGAGATGAGGAAAGTGGAATTAAGATGTGTTGCATATCAGTCGGTAAGCACAGGTTTATATAACTTTTACACATACAGTACTTGTGTAAGTGCTTTCTCTACTACTCGGACTCTTCATGCTGTATGTGCTTATGGTCGTGTATTATTATTATTATTATTATTATTATTATTGTTTATTTGATTTCCATTATTTGTGCCTCTTGCACCTTGATCACCTATTGTTGGAAGAGGAAGCTAGTTGCTATGCTGTTTGTGAATCGTTTTTTTTTTTTCTCTTTCCTTTTTTGCTTTTTGTTTCGTCATTGTTAGTTACTCTCCCTCTTGCGGCCATTGGTAGTGTGTAATCTTGGACTATCGCTTTTCCGTGGGATTTAGTTCTGTGACGCTTTAAACATTGAAAGTTAGATTTTTGTGATATATTTGTTTTTTCTCTGTAAATAGAATATGGTCCTGAGATTTTTTCCCCGTAATCTTCACACGAAGGTATAGCACTATAAGGGGTTCTGCAGAAAACGAGAAAGTAAGAGCGATGATTGTGGCCACGTAAAATAGATTTAAGCCCCCAGTTAAATTCGTTTCCGTTGACCCTTCCATGGCGGTTCTTCTGTCGTGGTTTATTTTTGTTATGGTTTGTCTTTTGGTGTTTGTGTCGCTTATATTATTTTATTTTGCATAGCCTATTGGCCATTTTGTGGGAAAGTAACTGTCCTTTTGGTTTTGTGCTACTGTTGTTTTCATTAGGGTCTGTTATTTCATGTTTGTGTTTCTTTCCCTTTTGTGTCTCTGATGGGAGCTGTGGGTTAATTGTATCGATTCCTGATCATTGCCTCCGCTTCTATTTTACTTTCTTTTGGGGCCATGGATGGCCCTTCCAACACTTAAAAACTTTATTTAAAAGAAGATAACAGCACCTTCGCTTTGAATTCCTTTTTGACAGTTTTATTGTACTTGCTTGATGTAAGTGTCATGGCGGGTATGATGCAGTGCTTGCAGCGCTTTTAGATGTTTATTTTTGCATACATGTTTTAAAACAGCAAAGAATCCGTTTCGTTTGCAGGTATAATGGTTTTGATATTGACCACACATAGAATAAAACATCAAGGGGTAAATGTCTATTGCAGATTTACTTTTTATTATGTACCCACATGGTTTATAACAGTAGTGGGTGTTTGTCTTTTAAAGGCAGAATATCTTGATATTGACCACACATGGAATAAAATCCCGATGGGTGAATGTCTATGGCAGGCTGGCATTCTTTTATTTTGATCCTACATGATATAATTATTCTGTTGCAGGCAGATGATACCGAATTAAGTTGAATTTGGTGTTTCTGATCGGAGGTGCGGGTTAATTGTATCGATTCCTGGTCGTTACCTTCACTACTATTTGAACCAGCGCATGACAAAACCTACAATAAGACATGTGCGCCCAACGAAGACTCAGATCAGCTTACGCATCCGTGCAGTCTGATCAGAGTCTTCGTTGTGTGCCCTAAGGATAGCTAATGGCCCAATGCTCCTTCATGCAGCAAGAGAAGCCTCTTGTTAGACTATATGGATACGCAGGTTGATCTGAGTCTTCGATTGGCGCACATGTCTTATTGTGGGTTTTGTCGTGCGCTGGCTCATTTTATAATTACATGTAGTTTAGGTCGTAGTACCAAAGCGTTAATCCAAAATCATTAGTCCATAGACAAAATGGCAAATATCAATGTTCAGATCAACAGACATGGACTCCAGAAGAGTGTAATCAGGCGTCCGCGGATAGTAAGCATTACTTGGTAAGCAAGCATATGATGTTCAGGATAATCAGAAATATCCTGATAACAGGCTGGTGTTTGATGGCATTGCATCAGTTTTCAGTTTCCATCTAGAACAACGATTGTCCAGAACATCACATAACAGTTTGTTAGGGAACAACTTTTGTTCTGTAAAATAGTAAAAAAAAATATGGAAATATAGTTTGTTGCTGGCAACTTGCAGAAAATAAATAATGAAAGCATTTTTTTTTATTTTAGGTACTGCAGAATATAGAGATAATCTACAGGAGTATGAAACAGCAAATGACTTTAATGTTTTTATGACCGATTGGCTATCCGTATATCATGGTGATAAGATATACACCAATGTCAAATGTGTTAACAACATTGAATATCCAACCGTGAAAGTGTCGGCTCCAAATGTGGTGTCTTCAGAGGAACCGGTTATTGCCAGAGCACAGCTAAGATTCATTCCCTGGTCAAGGTTAAGTACTGAATATTCGGAATCATTAGTAGTGGATGTCACACCAGATACTGCGATACAGTCTAACACGACAGGCTTGCACTTTAGTTGGAGTGGCTTCAAAGATATTACTGGAATTGCAAGCTACGAGTACAGACTGTCATCAAACAACGAGACTGTCACTGACTGGATAAACACCGGGACCAAGAACACCATCTCGTATAATACATCTAGTCTAGAGGATGGCACAACATACACTGCAGAGGTCTGTGCTGTTAATGTTGGACACCTGAGGAGTGACACTATAACAGCCAACATACTAGTTGACAGCAGAACACGTGGTCTAACAGGTATTAATATGTTAGAATGCATTTGTGTGTGTGTGTATGTATGTATGTATGTGTGTGTGTGAATAGTCAGAGAAACGAAAATTACTCGAACACTGACGGCTCGTTTACCATTGCTGATTCGGACTCGAAGCTTAAGAAAATAAGAATCTCATATGGGTGCGAGGGGTGGATGGAAAAATCCGTCCCGAGGGTCACTGTCCCTCATCACGAGGCTTGCCGAGGGATGCCGGACAGTGATCCCGAGGGGCGGATTTTTCTATCCACCCCTCACACCCATTTATGATTCTTTTTCTTGCATTCATTCCATTTCTTAGCGGTGATTTTAATGCTGCAGTCACTTCGGTTACCAACGTCCGCCATATTGTGTTGACACTGCAGGAATGTTTAGTGACGTCACGTAACGTGCTTTGACGTCAACCTTAACGACGGCGCATTCGATTTTGGTGTCCAAGGTCAGAACATAAATTTCTGTCCCAGGGTATAATCAAGGATTTCCTTGTAAGGTGTGCAAGAAAATGATCATCTCGCAGTTTGGAGGTTAGTTGTAAAGTAGATAATATTGCAATCTCTGGGCGCTATTGATTTGTTTACTTACAAGTGAGCGATAAACGGTAATTTAGTTTTCTCAACAATTCACACACAAGCGAATCTGTTTCAGTGTTAACACATTCGAAATCGACAATAATATTATAGTTAACAAAATTTCGTCATGGTTAGAAAGGTTCTAAATAACACTACGGACTGCAACACTTGTATTCAAGTGACATAAAAACGATGTTTTTTCGCGTCAAGTCATTCTGCCCAGTGATTTCTTATAGGATAAATCACAGTTCTTTTTCTATTGTATATAAAGGCGTGCTTTGATAGATAAAGGATTTTTCTAAAACGCTATGTATCAAATAAGAGAGATATATAATATTTCTTGAAGAAACTAGCATTATATGCACTTATTAGAAATGCCTGGATGATGCAGTTAAAATCGGTATACTAATCACTCCTTTATCTCAACGCATCCGATGGACATTATGCATTATTTTATATCTCTAAAACGGTCTTTTATCTGTGATAGTTAAACTAAAATCATTGGTTGTTGGTGCTTATTAGAAATGAGACGGTTCTAACGTTCTAATGACTACCCATTACGTTCTTAGTCTTGGAGCAGAAATAAGAAAAGTAATATACCCCTGTTAACTCCAGACTGGGGTTTAGTCTCCCTGCCCTACATCATAGTGTAGTTTATATTTTCTTGTCCTTTGGGATCATTGATTCCATTTTGGAATTTTGAAAATATTTGAGGGTCACTCTTGAGACCTAATTGGCCGAAACTAGCTAGTCTGGCCCAGAAAACATGAACACTTCATAATTTCAAGTTCTGTGGTGTATTCTTTGCTTCCAAAGGATAACCATTTATAGAACATATTTAGAGGGGTGTCCATTTCAAAGACGTTTTAATGTGACGAAAGACGAAATATATTTATCAGTTACTCCTTATATTAATTGCATTGTAACACCTTGACTTGATATGCTATCTCAGGACAAGTGAGCTTAATCAGGTCAACGCGACATTGCACTATTACGAATTAACAGAACTACTGGAAAAAATGCAAAAAATGGCTAAATTGTTATTATTACTGAAAAAAAATTAGAACAACTACATGATAAAAATATCATAGAAAAAAATACAATCAGATGTTTGGACGTTCTTGGGACTATTGATAACTGATCGCACATTAAATATATGATTGTACAAAAGGATAAGCATTCTCGAAGCCTTGCCTGATAAACTTGATATCAAAAGACACGAACCTGGTATTCACTATTTCTCAGTTGTCCTCATTATGGCTCCTGACTTGAAGCTATGATCAACTTTAAGTGGTTTATTTTAACACGCGAGGATTTTTTTTACAAAATACCTTATGTGTTTAATATAAAGAGGATATTTACTTTTTTGAGATGAATACAAAACTATTTCAGCGAGTGTATGGAAAACAGCAGAAGCTCGAGTCATAATTCTAACGTTTCCAACACACACGATGAAATATATTTGGCATTTTTCAAACAAAAAAAAGTAAATTTTCTTTTTATTTTATACGTGAAATTGGCAATGTACAGTAGTTTAACAGCTATTCGTAACATGCTTCGCACTCGGGAAATTTTTTTGTATTTTCAAGACAGTCGATTATTTTGTTTTTAAACATTATGAACACATTCGAAGAAATATTGTTTTTTTTTTTTTTCTTTTTTATTTTTTACGTAAAACAAAGCAAAAAAGTAGTCCCGGCTGCTGCTGTGAAAATTACATGGTCATGTTATTTTTCACACTAAAAATATCAATTATATTTCACACTCTGAAAAAATCCCTTTTATTTGTTTAAGACATGCATTGCTTTTACGCTAAGTATAACGTAAAATAATCTGATATGAGGTTATGTTGAACGTGGGCATTTCCTACCCGAGGGACGACCTTGCTTAGAAGAGACGGGGCTGTACCGAGGTTCCGCTCAGCATTGTCATCCCAAGAGTTGGAAACGCCCATCTACAACAGAACACCATATTAGATTCTTTGTCTTGCACAAGACAACAGATTTTTCATTTTACTTTGCTTAATGATTATTTTTTGGCGTATTATACTTATGTAGTTTGCCTGGGTAAGAACACCAGATAAAGAACAGAATTTCTATCGCAGAAAACGGATTTCCTTGTCTGGTATGCAAAAATATATTTTCTAACCGAACCGGTTCCATCCCCGGGAGCACCAAATGTTGTTTTCTTGAGCAAGGTACTTTATCCGCATTGCTTAGTACTGGTTTCTACCCAGCAAGAGTAAAAAGAGGGTCATATGGAAGTCAAGTAATAGTTCGTCTGCCATTACTGATAATGACCAGTCTTAGTCACATTTAAATAATGTTACTGTTTATTTGTTCTAAGATTACTGATGAGCCCAATTATAGCTCGGAACTGTCTGTTGGAGATAGAGCAACAGAGTATATAGGAATACAACTCTGTTGGTAATGCCTTAGCTCTGGCTTCGCGCTGTTCCCGTTTCTGCTCAGCTTCACTGTCTCGTTTTGCCTGATATTCACTAGCGTCCCTTCTTATGAGGCCTCGCCGCTTTGCTCTTTCCTGTGCATTAGTGCATTATGTTCTCACGACGCGGTTGTAATGTTGAAGTCCTTGAGGGGTTGGGGGCGGCTTTGAGCGCTTATTCTTACAACCATGGGAGCGTTTGGTCATTTCTTGTTCTACATATGGAATTTTCTTTGGCAAACGTACCTGAGGCATTCTGGTAAGAGGGTCTGACCGTCTTACCTGTGCTAGTTTCAGAAGAGTAAATGCATATACACTTCGCATACCTGCCCTGTTCTGGACTTCCGTGTCTGGGATCCTGTCTTGCCACTTAATTTTAAAGTGTTTCCTTAGGCAGCTAGTATGGAAAGTAGAAGTAAAACAAAGATCGGAATCGATACAATTACGGTAACTTACTCCACCCATCAAAGACACCAAAGGGAAAGAAGCACAACTATGAAGCGACCAGACCATAATGGAAACCTAAACAAAGGATGGCCATAAGGACAGTAACTTTCCCACAAAATGGCCAAATGGCCATCCAAAATAAAAAGACACAAGTGATACCCACAGTAAGTAGTTACAAACAACAACATAAATAAACCGCCACAGAAGAACCGCCTTGGAACGGTCGGTGGAAAGAATTCCACTGGGGGGCTTTAATCGATTTTACATGGCCATAATCCTCGCCCTTACCTCTGTCACGGTATACACTAATTTTGTTTAGTCCGCATGAAGGCTTCCTAACTCATCAGTGTAACAACTCCGAGAACATACAAATAAAAAAACTACAGAGATGAAACAAGGTTGAGGACTCGACAGCATACAACAACAGAATTGCTTGAGCAAAAGAAAACCAACAGTTAGACTCCGAGGGGCCCGACCAAAGACGCGGCATCAGGCGCCAACCAACATAAAAAAATACTAAAATAAAATAAAATTCCATTTATGTTTTTACGCTGGAACCGTCATATAATCTTAGGCCCGACCCACCGGTGTGCAATCAAAGCGGGAAGCAAAGTTGTCATCGTGATTGGGTTAACCACCATGCATGCAGTATGTTTTATAATATTGATGTTGTACCCAATCTTTATATATCGACGAACGATTTTACGAAATTGGGTATTAAAGTCATTACAGGCATGTATTTTTCTAAATTTATATACTAAGTCACCAAAGAATTCTGGTTCCGATAGGCCTTGTAGCAGAAGTGTTTTAAGTCCAACATTGAATTTTTAAACCAAATCAGAATTACGTCTATAAAACTTAGAAAAGGCGATTTATTTATGTTGTTGTTTGTTACTTACTGTGTGTATCACTTGTGTCTTTTGGTTTTGGATGGCCATATGGCCATTTTGTGGGAAAGTAACTGTCCTTATGGCCTTCCTTTGTTTAGGTTTCCATTATGGTCTGGTCGCTTAATGTTTGTATTTCTTTCCCTTTGGTGTCTTTTATGGGTGGAGTAAGTTAATTGTATCAATTCCTGATCTTTGTTTTACTTCTACTTTAGTGCAGTTTATATTTTACTTTTGGTCTATTGGGATCAGCGTTAATATACTGAGAAATCAGAAATAAATTATTGGTTTAGACTCGTATTCTAGACTGGTTTTTAATTATTTGGACCCCATTTTGATTTATATCAGTCTTTGTATCGACTGCCTATTCGAAATTCGCAAAATTGCAGTATGTTTCCTCTGGCTTTCTTTGCCGGATCATTACATGGTCACTGATGAGGCTTTATTAGCCGAAACTACGTAGTATGACCCATCTTCTTTCTTATGAATGTTTTCATTGCTCTTAAAGGAACTCATTATTGATTTTTATTTACATAGTTTATGATACCGATACCCCTGATTAAGAAGTTCAGCGGTTAACAATTTATTACGAGTAATGAAGTCGGATACATGACTGGACACTCTAGCGAATCGTATTAACTGCGAAATATAAACCCCGTACGATGTCGCACGAGGAACATCACCGTCCAAAAAGGAAATTTTACACTCTCGAAATCAAAATTATCACGTTTATCATAAATTTTGCAAGAAACAAATCCATCTACAAAAGATAAATGTAAATAAAAAAGGGGGCCTCGGTATCAGAGGAATTTGCCTTGTTTAACTGAAGTTCTAGGGGATAAATCTGACTGATCAAACCATCAAAGTAAGTATTGTCGATATTTAATAAATCATCTAAATATCTAGAGGTAGAACTAAATGCTTCAATAATTTTATATTGGTTATCAATAGAAAGCGACTACATGAAGTCTCTTTCATAACAATACAAGAACAGATCAGCCACATGAGGTGCGCAATTCATACCCATCGGAATAGCCACAATTTGTCTAAATAACTTAGTACCGAATCTAATATAAATATTGTCAAGTAGAAAGGTGAGGGAATCACACACTTTCAGACATGACCAAACTGTATAATTCTTATGCTCTTTAGAAGTGAAAAATGCATTTCTGACATTACATGCAAGATAGAGAAAATCTTCTCTGTGAAAAGTTCATTCAATTTAATCATTAAGCTTTTCTTTTATAAGATTATGAGGAAGTGTAGTGTAAAGAGTAGAAAAATCGTACGTAGACAGACTTGAAGCACGAAAACGTCTGGATTTCAATGTATTTAAAACCTCATTCAAATTTTTATAGACCAAAACAGATTTCTTCCTGATCTTTCAAAGACTTTATCACAATATTTAATCACATGCGTTTTAATAGCAGTAAGACAGGAAGTTAATAATTTAGAACGTTCAGTGGTAGTGCAAGAGCTAGATTGTTGTTCAGCCATTTAGCATGCCGGTGGTAAACGGCCCCTGTTTCATATTTGTACAATAGTGTTGGCAGCACCACAGCTCTGTAGACTTTCAGTCGTGTGCAAAATGGAAATGAAGGCAATGATCAGGAATCGATACAACCAACCCACAGCTCCCATCAGAGACAACAAAGGGAAAGAAACACAAACATGAAACAACCGACCTGATGTAAACATCAGTTGCGGAAAGCCAAAAGGACAGTTACTTTCCCACAAGATGGCTAATAGGCTATCCAGAATAGAATAATATAAGCGACACAAACACCCTTACTTCCGTCGCGATTAAGACAAATATTTTGTTCAGTTCGCATAAAGGCCTCCTAACTCATCAGAGCAACATCTCCGTGTACAAAAAAATAAAAAAAATCACAGGTGAAACAACGGTGAGGACTCGACAGCAAAACAAAAAAACAAACAAACAGAAATGCTGGGGCAAAAGAAAACCAACAGTTAGACTCCGATGGGCCCGACCAGAGAATGGGTTTCTCCATCACTTTGGACCCGCGCAAGCATACCATCATGGAACTGCCTCACAATTACTATGAACTTGGTAGGACATCCCGATGGCACCATGATTTTCCAAGGATTATCAAATGCTTTGGTAAGGCCGACAAAGGTCATGTATAGGTTCATGTTTTGTTCCTGGCATTTCTCTTGAAGTTACCTTGCTGTCAAGCTCTTGTCAATTGTTCCTCTGTCTTTTCTAACCCACACTGGCCTTCTGATAGAAGCCCTGACTGTTCAAGGTGTTAATTCAGTCGGTTAAACAGGACTCGTGTAAGTACCTACCCAGCAATAGACAATAAAGAGATGTCACGATGTCACAGATCTGAGGATTCCCGTTCCGTTTGAATAAGTGGCTAATTGACGCATCCTTGAATTTTTGAGGGATGTTTTTTTCTCTCCACATTATGTGAAAGATCTCTGTCATTGTCTTTGCAAATGGAGTATCCCCTGCTTTGTAGATCTCAGCAGGTATTGCAGCTTATCCTGGAGCCTTGCTAGATGTCAGAAGTTTTTTCCAAATGTTGAGAACTCGTCAAGCAGCAGATTACATTCAACCTGTGGTAGACTTCTGATAGCATCATCATTTATAGAGGATGGCCGATTATGAATACTATCAAAGTGCTGAGCCAATCTTTTCAAGATAACCTCTTTGTCGGTCAGAAGACTAGTTCTATCTGTACTGAGAAGACGGGCGGTTCCCCGAGTCATAAACTTTTGTGCATCAAGGAACTTCATATCCCTTCTGTCAGCAAAAGACTTGATTTCATCAGCCTTATTGCTCAGTCAGGAGTCTTGCATGTCTCTGAGTCTTGTTTGGACTATCTTGCATATATCTGAATATATATTGAGCTGGTATCATCGATGTATGCCCTGTTTTTTGATGGTCCCTAGATTTCTTCGTCATTCTCGTCAAACCAGTCTTGATGTTTACAAAATACTGGGCTAGGGGATCAATTGCTGAAGAGTGAACGGTGTCTCTGAAGACTGTCCAGTTGTCTTCTGGATCATCTGGACTGCTTCTGTAGCAGAAGTCTTAGACGAAGGCTTGCCTCTTGCTGTCTTGTTTTAGCTTAGAGACATCCAGTCTCTTGGGCTCCTTCTTGCCTTGTGGTCCCCTTGCAGGCTGGATGCGCAGACAACAGGTCTGTGACATGTCCAGCCGTTCGCACCACACAGTCTTTATTCTGTGGCGATTTATTTTATGTTGTTGTTTGTTACTTACTGTGTGTATCACTTGTGTCTTTTAGTTTCGGATGACCATATGGCCATTTTGTGGGAAAGTAACTGTCCTTATGGCCTTCCTTTGTTTAGGTTTCCATTATGGTCTGGTCGCTTAATGTTTGTATTTCTTTCCCTTTGGTGTCTTTTATGGGTGGAGTAAGTTAATTGTATCAATTCCTGATCTTTGTTTTACTTCTACTTTGTCACTCTGACATCTTGTGTGTCCTTCCTTCTAAGTAGGACATAATTAGAGAGATGCCAGTGTTTGGAGCGAGGATGCACCCACGATGTCTTGTTACGAGTTGGCAGACGGAAGACTGTGAAACTGATCAGCAGTTCATGCTCTGCACACTTCTTCAGAAAGAGGTGGTCATTGCTGTCGCAATTTCCTACTCCTTCTTTCCCAGTCACTCCTTCCAAGGTCTGGTGGTCTGTTCCCACTCTAGCATTGAAGTCTCCCACGACGATGAGTTCGTCTCCCAGGGGTTAACAGTAATCAGAGAGTCCAAGTCATCATAGAACTTGTCTTTAACCTCATCTGGGTCGTTCAAGTGGGTGCATAGGCACTTAGCACATAAAGGTAGTCCCAGCGTCTTCAGGCTGTCATTCATGCCTTTTGGATGTCCTGATAGCTTGGTGACAAAGCGAAACCTACTCCTGCTTCACGCCGCTCTGTCAATCCCAGAAGAAAGTGTAGCCAGTACCAACTTCTTTTATTAGCCCTTCCTCTGAAAGACGAGTCTCACATAGAGCTGCAACCGCGACTTTGTAATGATGAAGTTCTCTATCGACTAGAGCTGTTCTTCGCTGTGGTCTGTCTATCGGGGAAGGTGGAAGATTAGTACTAGTTTAGTAAATGTATTATCCTCTATAAAGTCGATGGTAATTATTTAACGAAAAAGTAATTTTCCTTTTATTTAATATTTGACTTTTGTCAAAATGTTGTTCGGGCTGCTACTGTGAACATAACATGGCCATGTTATTGACCTTTTGTATTGTTTATAACTTGCCGACTTTAAATAAATCTTATCTTATCTTATCTTATCTTATCTCATCTTATCTTATCTTATCCTACACATGTTATCATATCATTTCAGAATGAGAAAATAGCAGTGACTGCTAAGTTTGAAGTATGCAAGTACTGAAGCTTAAAGTGTACTTCGAACTTCATCGTCTTGAACACCGTTGTCATCGTTTTGTTTTTGTTTGGGTTTTACAACCCTTTCAAAGAGTATTTCACTTATATCAAGCCGATCGTTAATCAGAGGTTGGCGGAAACCCGAGTACCCGGAGAAAACCACATGACCTACCGTTGCAGAACTTTGCGTCTCCCATGCCACCCGAGTCGGGCGGGAACCACAACGGTGAGGTACCCAATGATTAAGAATCAGCGCTCTTACCAGTTAGGCCACGGAACCCTGTTATGTCGGCTTCGTGCAAATATTGACATTGTGCAAATATGTTTGAAAAAGAGGATCTCGTCTTGGTCACAGTCCTGGTTTGTGCCACCGCCCATCGGAACTTAGAGAAACAGATTGAGCTATATGATGCTTTCGCTCAGAGCTGAAGCCGACCGAACGAATACTGGTAAACCGCTAAGAAGGTTTAAATAGAAGTTAAGCCAATGACCAGGAATCCATACAGTTAACCTACAGCTCCGATCAATGACGCCAAAGGGAAAGAACCACAGACATGAAATAACTAGACCCTAATGAAAACATTAATAGCGGAAAGACAAACGAACAGTTACTTTCCCACAAAAAGGCTTGTTGGCTATCCAAAACCAATACACACATTCAAAGACAAACCATAACAAAATAAACCGCGACAGAATTCCACCGGGGCTAGCGGGAGGGGGGGGGGGTAAATCGATTTTACGCGGCTGCAATCCTCGTCCTTACTGCTAGACAAATTATTTGTTCAGTCCGCATAATGGCCTCCTAACTCATCAGTGCAACATCTCCCTGAACATAAAAATCAAACAACCACAGAGATGAAACAACGGCGAGGACTCGACAGCAAGAAACCATTGAAACACTGGAGCAAAAGAAAACCAACAGTTAGACTGTGATTGGCCCGACCAGAGACAGAGCATTAGGCACCAACCAACATTACATAAAATTAGAAACTCTCTAGTTCTCAGTAAGCCTTTACGCTGGAACCGTCATAGAAACTGTGGCCTGACCCACCGGCGTGCAATTAAAGAGGGAAGCAAAGTTGTCAACCGTGATTGGGTTAACTAGCATGCATGCAGTCTGTCGCGTAAGATTTACGTAGTACCCAAGCTTTGTATATCTAAGAATGATTATACGAAATTGGGTGCTGAAGGCATTGCAAGTATATATTTTTATGCATTCATATACCAAGTCACCATAAAATGCGGGTCCCGAAGATAATCAAACATGAAGTTAATAATCTGGAAAGTTCAGTGGTATACAAGAGCTTGAATTTGCAATAAACCGTGCTTTAAAACCAAAGAAGCACAAATTTGAAATAACTGGACCCTAATGGAAATATCAATAGCGAAAAGCCAAAGGGACATTTACTTTCCCACAAAATGGCAAATTGGTTATCAAAAACAAAAGAATATAAGCGATACACAATTTCAAATACAAGCCATAACAAAACTAAACCGTGACAGAAGAACTGCCTTGGGACGGTCAGTGAAACGAATTCCACTGGTGGGCTTAAATTGATTTTACGTGGCCTCAATCTTCGCCCTTACTTCTGTCGCGATTGAGACAAATAATTTATTCAGTCCGCATGCAGGCCTCCTAACTCATCAGTGCAACATCTCCGTGAACACTCAAACAAACAGCCACATAGATGATACAACGGTGCGAACTCGACAGCAAGAAGTGCTGGAGCAAAAGAAAACCAACAGTTAGAATCCGACGGGCCCGACCTGGGGTTTGCCCAAGCTGAGTCGGGTAAAAGTCACCCAAAATTGGAATCAACGTGTCCGAAATGACCTAAATAGTGTTGACAGGGTCCTCTACTATGTTCTATAACAGAATAAACAGAATACACTACAGACGTGAAAAGTATGGAGTGTACATATTTTCTTGGGCAGACTAGCTTGTTTCGGCCAATTTTGCCTTATCAGTGATTCTCAAATATTTTAGAATCCACAATTGAATCAGTGAAAGTAAAACCACAATTCAAACAAACAAAAACAGTCCTTGCTCATCGCTCTTTGGATAATTCGGGGTTTGCAACTTTGCAGATGCTCAAAAACTAATTTGTTGACATCGTTTTCTAAAATCGTAGGCTTTTTCTTTTTGTGAGAGCGAAATGGTCATATAGGTTCCTGAGAGACAGTATACTAAGATAATAGATTATTTACGAGAACTAGCTCAGCTTGAGTAAGACATGTACACGTATCATATGGGCCCCGTCAAGCGATTTTGGTACTTATCGCCTATGCGAGCAGCGAAGGTTCAGGCGAGCCTGCGCATCCCCGCAGTCTCGCCAGAACCTTCGCTGCTCGCTCATACAAGTAGTGCATCAAGAGGAACCTTCAGACAGAAAGCCATATCCCTGGCCCCTCTGAATGGCTGAGCATGCGCAGTTAAAATTTGTCATGACGGAATGCTCGAAGACACAAATTCGCTTGGCGGGGCTCATATACGAAGATAATTAATCTGATGGACATGATGTGACATAAGGATATTTTTAAGCAAATTCATAGAAATCATTATACCCTTTCTGTTGTGTTCACAGGAGAACCGCTAGATATCGTCGCTAACCACACCGACAGGGCAGTCACTCTTGATTGGCAGAATGTATTCGCCATGAACATGGAAATACCATCTTACTACAACGTGATAGTTGGATCAAACAGTGGGTTCGCCGATATTATTGAGGCTTTGTATCTGTCATCTCACTCGCTGTCCTTCCCGATTGCCTCGACAGCGATATTAACTGACCACTTCGACGCGCTCTACATAGCCATCGACTCCGTCTATGCTACCGGAGAAAGAACCACATACCACACGATTTACAGACTACCTTTCTAGTACTGTAATATTAACTGTTGGACTGAATGAACACATTAATAATACTAATTGAAAGTCTTTTCAGAACTTTGATATTAACTTTAATTTATTGTCTGTGGGATGTATTAAACGATCATATTTGTATAGAAGGACATTTCAAATAACAGCCATGGTATACTTCCTGTCTACTACAACCATGTTTTAGGACTTTCTAAGCTTTAAAACTAGTATGATGATAAGTGAGCAGAAATGAAAAAAATGTAGCGTGCTTTAAATTCAATCTAAAATCATATACCTTTCGATGTTACACATCACGAGAACACGCCTATATAATTTTGACCCCCTCGAACCCCACTTTTATATAGTAAAACTGGGGTTTGCAGGGGTAAACCTTGCTTTCTTATTTCTGCTCTGAGATATAGATTGTTGGTACTCGTTAGAACCGCCTTGACGAGGCGGTTCTAACGAGGACCAACAATCTATCTTTTGAGCAGAAATAAGAAAAATATCACAATTTTTCATCTGAAAATTTTCATTTTTTCGGCGATAAATGTGTCAATGTATTTGTATAGGCGTGTTTTCGTAATGACTAGTGGTTTTTTATAATCCGATAGAGATGATGCGAACAAGGATACAGTTGAGCTTAAAAGTCATATACAAAGGTATAGAAATCCATTAAATTTAAAAAACATTGCTTAAAGGAATCGAATGGCGAAAATCGTATCAAATTATCTATATTAGTTTCCAAGATATCACAATTTGAAGTGTGAAATATTTCATGGAAACAGAGCAGCTTCAGACTGACTCATTAATATTCTATGATGTCATAGATGCACATTGATTTTTTAAATATGAAATACCTTGTGTTTTATAATCCTTAGGAACTGTACAATCACCTATTTAAATTATTTAAACTGATCTCAACTGATATGCTAAATAAAAGTGGAGGCAATGATCAGAAATCGATACTATCCACCCACAGCTCCCATCAGTGACACCAAAGGGAACGAAACACAAACATGAAACAACAGACCCTAATGGAAACATCAATAGCGGAAAGCCAAAAGGACAGTTACTTTCTCACAAAATGGCCTATAGACTACCTAAAATAAAATAATATAAGCGACACAAACACTCAAAGACAAACCGTAACAAAAATAAACCGCGACAGAAGAACCGTCCTGGAAACCAGTTTTCTCATATCTTTACAACTGCAAACCTTTAATTCAAATTTTAAATATTTTAAAAAATAATTTAAATTCAAGTCCCTGTATATGTAAGAGGATGAAATAACATACAAAACTTTCTGATCTGCTCAAAAGGCATGTAAAAACACTTACATTAACTAGTTGATATGTTTGAATTAAATGGTAGTTTTAAACATTTTAAAAAATACTTTAATTGTAAATTTAAGCTTGAATTTCGAATTCAATTCCTCATTTCTATCCTAAATTATGAAAAAGATACAGATTAATCACAGGGCATGAGAAAACTGTATTAGGCAACTGCAAAATGGAAAATTTGGTAGTTTAAAATTATTTTAAAAAGTTTAAAGGCACTATGACATCATAGAATATTGCATTGTGTGTTAAACATGTTATCTCGTTTGGTGACTGCCTCGACGCTGGATACAAATTTGCGACAGCATATTGTCTATATTTTGGAATTTTATAATGACAACGTGGTATCATTAACTCCAGGCAAATGTGTGCTGGGAAAAAGGTGCACAGATTGATACGCAAAATGTTGAAAACATCGAAAACATGCTTTTTGCTTATGCAAAAATATCATTTGTACTGAGTAATTTCCCCTGCAGTATGCCAAAAGCGAAAAACACGTGATTACCAAATCATATGACCGTCTTGTTACAAAACCTCAACCAAATTGTCTTGTTTCTTCTTAAGTTTTTTTTTATATTTTAACTTTGCTGTTATTTAGTTGTCTACCTTTTCTAATACATTCATTTATACGTTTATTTTCCTTTGATTTCAAAGCAGTACAAATGTGAAGCTTGTATTTGTTTTCTTTCCTTAAAACAAAAAAACTCGCCACATCGGTGTAAATGTCATCCAAAATGTTCGTATTCATTCTTCCTCGGCTGTCAATATCGCTTGCGCACCTCCCGCAACGTCTGACCCCCTTGAACCCCATTTTTATATAGAAAACTGGAGTTTAAAGGGGGTAAACCATATTTTCCTTTTTTCTGCTCTAAAACATAGATTGTTAATGAATGTAATAAATTCGATAATCCACTAGTGGATTAAATATGCAAATTAGTTAGATACGCCCCGTAACATTACATATACGACGTCCTTTATGACGTCGCGTTTACTTATGGCGGAATACTGGCATTTTTGTGAAACAATCGTGAATAAAATGCGTTTATCATTTCATATGATAAATAGAATCCTGCATTCGTGCTCGTGCATTAATTGATTTATTAAACGAGTTGAAGAAAAGGGATAAAATGCGAGGCTTTGCCGAGCATTTTATCCCTTTTCTTCAACGAGTTTAATAAATTCAATAATACATGAGCACTCATGTAAGATCCTCTATATAAAGTAGTGTTTACAAGAAAATTCATGGCACAGAATACAAAGTACCTTGGAGCAGCTTATTTGATCTGTAGTAATTTAGTGCGATAATACACATTACGAAAACACGTATATATAATTTTGACCCCCTTAAACCCCACCTTTATATAGTAAAACTTGGGTTTACAGGGGTACACCTTATTTTTCGTATTTCTGCTCTGAAATATAGATTGTGGGTACACGTTTCAACAGCCTAGATGAGGCGCTTCTTACGAGTAGCTACAATCTATATTTCGAGAAATAAGAAAAATCACAATTATTCATCTTAAAAAATTTCATTTTTTCGGCGGTAAAGTTTACAATGCATTTGTATAGGAGTGTTTTCGTAATGCATACTATTGGAAAAAATACGTCTCGTCCATCTCTAGAACAAGAATCTTTCAAGATCAAAAATGTTTTGGATTTCTTGTATTTCCAGTGGTTGCTTGTTAGAACCGCCACGAGGATGTGTTTCTGGCGAGTACCCATAATCTGTGTTTGTTAGCAAAAATAAGAACTGAATATATATATGCCCGTTTAGCCCCACTTTTCTCTATATAAAGTAGGATTAGAGGGGGGTTCATTACCTGGACTTATTCACCTGATGCTTCATCCGTCCTACGAAATAAGTTTGGCATTTGATTGTTATGCGACAATAAACTGAATTTTAGTCCAGCGAAAACATCAAGATATTTATATTCCTTACGATCGATCGGGCAGCTAAACAGAGCAACGCACCAAACATATATATGCCATGTCATGTCATGTCATGGAATCCCTTTCTGTAGAAAAGCAATATCAAGTTAATGGAGCTCCATATCTAGACATTACGCAAACACGCCTATACAAATACATTGCCACCTTTATCGCCGAAAAAATGAAAATTTTAAGACGAAAAATTGTGATATTTTTCTTATTTCTGCTCAAAATATAGATTGTGGGCACTCGTTAGAACCGCCTCATCGAGGCGGTTCTAACGAGTACCCGCAATCTATATTTTAGAGCAGAAATAAGAAATTTCTGCTCAAAATATAGATTGTGGGCACTCGTTAGAACCGCCTCATCGAGGCGGTTCTAACGAGCACCAAGCACCAACAATCTATATATTTAGAGCAGAAATAAGAAAAATAAGGTATACCCCCGGAAACCCTAGTTTTACTATATGAAAGTGGGGTTCAAGGGGGTCAAAATTATATAGGCATGTTTTCGTGATGTATTTTAATGAATAATTTAAATTGACAACACCTTCTTAGACGGTTTGATTAGTTAACTAGTAAGAAAAGGTCACTCGGGAAAGGCCATAATCAAAGAAAGCTGCCATATCAAGTCACCTTTAGAAAGTAAGTGACGTGCAGGCACACACAAAAACAGACAACAGACGAAACACGAACCAAATACGCCTCTGCAAATTAACGACCGCCTTGGGAGCAAAACTACTCGGTGCTTCAAACTCTAAGTTTATGAAATTTCAAACCTCGCGCTCAGTTCCATTGCAATATCAAACATAATAACAGAAATAAAATGATCCTCATGGAGGCGTTATAGCTCAACAGAAAGTCGAATTAAAATGCATAGTAAAATGGTCATGTGTAGACTAATACTATCGGGAATCAGGGTTGAGGACTCAACAACAAACCGGCGTCAGAGCAGAAAGAAACCACCCGTTAGATCACAACGGGTCGAACCCGGTAACTATCAGGCTCCACCCCTCTTGAATTTAAAAAGCTTTAGGATGGGACCACCATAGAGTCCGTAGTCCAGCCCACCGCCTAGCAATCGAAGAGCGAAGCAAAGTTGTCCACCGTAAAAGGGCCGACAACCAAGCACGCGGTTTGTCGCATAACATCCATCCTATAACCATATTTTGTATTTCGCAACAATTTTCCAGAACTGACCAGATAAAATATCGCTATCTAGTATTCTTTTGAATTTATAAACTAAATCAATCTCCATCAAATTCAGGTTCCGACAGTCCCTGTCTTAGAAATAGTGTTATAATGTCGACGATAAAATTTTGAAAATGTTTTGCGCAGTTTATGATACCAATAGCCTCGTTTTAGAAGTGTTTTCTATTTCAATTATTTAACGATCATTAAAGCCATCAACATGACAGCAAGCTCTACCCAAAAGAATAAGCTGTGAAATATAAACCTCATATGATATACCCTTAGGGACGTCACCATCAAAGAGAGGAAAATTTACAATTCAAAAGTTAAATCATCTCCTTTATCTTAAATTTTGGAAGATACAGTACCATCAGATAAGCCAAAAGAAAGTCCAAAAATGGTGCTTCTGAATCATTACGATAACACACCCGTGCGACATAGTGCATTTTTCATATATCCAAAATGGCTACTTTTCTGATGAAAATATTTTTCTTATTCATACTGCAAACATAGGTTGTGGGTACTCGTTAGAACCGCCTCATTGAGGCGGTTCTAACGAGTGCCCACAACCTATGTCTTGGAGTTAAAATAAGAAAAATAATGTGTACCCCCGTTAACCCCAGTTTTCTCTATATTAAGTGGGGTATAAGGGGTTCTTCATTTCACGCACTTGTTCACGTGATGTAATCAGAATTAGCCTTATTTAACTGCAGTTCTTTCGGATAAATTCTTCCAGCCATTAGTTCAGAATAGATATTGTCAAAATATTGAAAAGATCATCCAAATTTACCTTTCGAACTTCAATTGAACAAAGCAATTTCTTCTGATACCGAAGTCCCGTTTTAGGATTGCCGGTGGGTCAGGCCTCAGATTCTATGACGGCTCCAACGTAAAGGCTTATTGAAAATTAGAGAGATAATGTCGGTTGGTGCCTGATGCTCTGTCTCTGGTCGGGCTCATCGGAGTCTAACTGTTGGTTTTCTTTTGCTCCAGCATTTCAGTGGTTTCTTGCTGTCGAGTCCTCACCGTTGTCTCACCTCTGTGGTTCTTTGATTTTTGTGTTCACGGAGATGTTGCACTGATGAGTTAGGAGGCCTTCATGCGGACTGAACAAATTATTTGTCTAAATCGCGACGGAAGTAAGGGCGAGGATTGTGGCCACGTAAAATCGATTTAAGCCCCCCAGTGGAAATCTTCCACTGACCGTTCCAAGGCGGCTCTTCTGTGGCGATTTATTTATGTTGTTGTTTGTTACTTACTGTGTGTATCACTTGTGTCTTTTTATTTTGGATGGCCATATGGCCATTTAGTGGGAAAGTAACTGTCCTTATGGCCTTCCTTTGTTTAGGTTTCCATTATGGTCTGGTCGCTTAATGTTTGTATTTCTTTCCCTTTGGTGTCTTTTATGGGTGGAGTAAGTTAATTGTATCAATTCCTGATCTTTGTTTTACTTCTACTTTACATTTATCTATTTTAGATGGGGTTTTATCAAGCACAATTATTGATAAACATGGTGATTTTGATTGTAAGATTGCAAAATTTTCCTTTCTTGGAAGGTGATGTTTCTCGTGCGGCATCATACAGTGTTTATATCAGACTTTATTTTGGATGGCCATTTGGCCATTTGTGGGAAAGTAACTGTCCTTATGACCTTCCTTTGTTTAGGTTTCCATTGTAGTCTGGTCGCTTCATGTTTGTATTTCTTTCCCTTTGGTGTCTTTGATGGGTGGAGTAAGTAAATTGTATCGATTCCTGATCTTTGTTTTACTTCTACCTTTTTTATTCGGTTTGCCAGAGTGTCTAGTCATGTAACTGACTTCAACAAACGTAATACAGATAATAAAGAAGGCAATGATATGGAATCGATACAGTTGCCTTTTACCTCTAATCCAGGACATCAAAGGGAAAGCCGAACATGAAATAAGTTCACTCAAATGAAAATGTCAAAAGTGGAAACCAAAAAGACGGTTGGTTGGTGCCTGATGCTCTGACTCTGGTCGGGCCCATCGGAGTCTACCTGTTGGTTTTCTTTTGCTCTAGCATTTCAGTGGTTTCTTGCTGTCGAGTCCTCACCGTTGTCTCACCTCTGTGGTTCTTTGATTTTTGTGTTCACGGAGATGTTGCACTGATGAGTTAGGAGGCCTTCATGCGGACTGAACAAATTATTTGTCTAAATCGCGACGGAAGTAAGGGCGAGGATTGTGGCTACGTAAAATCGATTTAAGCCCCCCAGTGGAAATCTTCCACTGACCGTTCCACGGCGGCTCTTCTGTAGCGAGTTATTTATGTTGTTGTTTGTTACTTACTGTGTGTATCACTTTTGTCTTTTTATTTTGGATGGCCATATGGCCATTTAGTGGGAAAGTAACTGTCCTTATGGCCTTCCTTTGTTTAGGTTTCCATTATGATCTTGTCGCTTAATGTTTGTATTTCTTTCCCTTTGGTGTATTTTATGGATGGAGTAAGTTAATTGTATCAATTCCTGATCTTTGTTTTACTTCTACTTTTCTCATAAAATGGTCAAAAGTATTAAGTGTTTAATGGACAATTGCAGAGGAACAAATCCTTAGCTCAAAGTGATATGGATTAGCTGATACTTTGAGAAACAAATATTGTGGACATTTGTTAGAATTGCCTCGACACATTTATTAGAATCACCTCGTGGAGGCGATTCTAACAAATGTCGATAATGTTTGTTTCTTTGGGTTACTAGTGGCAAACCCTTTATTCTATATTAAATGACTCCTTCTACGGTAAGGGAACAAATCTTATCGTAATAACGAGGGCCCTATGTACATAACTCACCCTGACACCCTTTCTGCGGCGTCTGAACAGGGCCTACACTGTTTGCAAAACGTTCAGCCATTTTCTGAACAGTTTTGAAGAAAACACAACCTGACACCCCTAAATTTTGAAATGGACTCCTGCTATATATAAGAAGGAAGATTCCATTTGGTACAAAAAGGGTTAACCTATACATGACAATGGAATCTTCCAACCGATACGTTAAGATTGGTCTATTTCCAATTATAGGCCTGTCAGGTTTGTTCCGTTTGTGATAAATTGTGTTGAAGCCAACTGTAAACCCATAGCAGACACCGCGTTCTATGGCGTCTGATCTGGGTGTACAGCTTTTGCAAATGTCCCAAAAATGGCACAGTCGGCTTATCTTGGTACGTGATGAAAGATCTTTTAATATATCGGGTAATGGGGTCCCGAATAGCAATGTGGTCAATGTTTTAATCAATTAACTGAAGACAGGTTCAGTATAGAATTCTTTAACCTAGATCATCGTGTCAAATTAACCATATGTACTAGTATTGAAAACTAAAACATAAGTTAAATATTTTAAAAAGTAATCCAAATTTATGGGACCGTTATCGTCTCAAACGACGCAAAACGCTTCAAAAACATAAATTTATTATACTAAATGAAATAAGTATCTGAGATAATTATCTAAAACGATAAAAAATTGCAATAACACGCGAAAGAAGTAAAATTTATTATCGGAACCTCTGCCTAGTTCACATAGATTTTGGTGTTTTGGACAATTATCTTATTAATTATGGGGTCTTCAAATATTAATAGTGGTCAGTTTTTCAAATAATTATTTGCTGTCCTTGATAGATAAGTAAGTTGGTTAGCATTCTTACAATAAGGGTCGTTAACTTATTTGAACCGGGGCGCAGCATTTCCTACAATTTACATGTTGGCCCAGCGAAGACTCAGATCAGCCTGCGCATCCGCGCAGTCTGATCAGAGTCATTGTTGTGCGCTATAAGGACAGCTAAGGGCCCTGTGCTCCTACATGCAAGAAGATAAGTCTCTGGTGATACTATATAGATACGAAGGCTGATCTGCTTCTACGCTGGGCGCACATGTAAATTGTAGGAAAAGCTGTTTCCCGGCTCATCCTTAGTGGTTTGAAGGTCCCGCAGCGCATGCGCACACTTCGATATCCCCCATTTAAGTCCACAAACGTCTATAAAGGAGTCATAGTGTTTGTTGAACCGAGGAAGTGAGTGAACTTTTTTTTACAAAATTCTTCAAAAATTCTTAAGGTGAATAGATAGACCTTTCGGGAAGGCGTATTTTTCCGCATTATGAAAACACGCCTATACAAATACATTGTAAACTTTACATCCGAAAAATCGGATTTTTTAGATTAAAAATTGTAATATTTTTCTTATTTCTGCTCAAAGTATAGATTATGGGCACGCGTTAGAACCTCCTAAACGAGGTGGTTCTAACGAGTACCAACAATATATATTTTAGAACAGAAATAAGAAAAAATAAGGTTTACCCCTGTAAACCCCAGTTTTACTATATAAAAGTGGGATTCAAGGGGGTTAAAATTATATAGGCGTGTTTTCCTGATAGATATTTTATTTGACTGAGGCAAACAGAGGATGTATTCTAAAACGGAACAAAAATATATTTCAGGGTGGAATGTTTTTTTTTTAACCGTTAAAGCACTACAGAAAGATATAGAGCAGATGAAACTTTTTTTTTCTTTACTTTTTTTTTAATTTTCATAAGAAAAATATGCATTTTCTATTGGACAAAGATTCGCATTAAACGGTTAGCTTTATGTTCTACGAAAGAAAATGAGGTTATAATTCAGTACCGTTTGCTAGTCGGGAAAAGCATCACGTTAACAAATCCTTGTCATGAACACCCCAAAAACCCGATTTAATATATAGAGAGAACTTGGGTTTATAGAGGTACACAATATATTTCTTATTTCTGCTCCAAGGCATAGTTTGTTGGAACTCATTAGAACTCAATGAGGCGGTTGTAGCGAGCACTCACAATAAATCACGAAAATACGCCCCCTTGAATCCCACTTTTATATAGTAAAACAGGGGTTTGCAGGGGTAAACATGATTTTCCTAATTTCTGCTCTAAAATATAGATTGTGGGTACTCGTTAGAACCGTCTCGACGAGGCGGTTCTAACGAGTACCCACAATCTATATTTTGAGCAGAATTTAGAAAGATCACAATTTTTAATCTTAAATTTTTCATTTTTTTTTCGGCGATTAAGGTTACAATAAATTTTTAATCTATATAGGCGTGTTTTCGTAATGATGTTTGGCATATGAATAAGAGTAATACCACAAATTTTCACCAGAAAATCGCTGTTTTGGAGAATTGAAGGAGTGCATTTTGTGTCACAGATGTGCTACCGTAATGTCGCAGAAATTCTGTTCTTTTGAAACTAACAACTCGTTGGTTTCATATCGTTGAAACTGTGCTCATTTACTTTGGGGCACAGACCGAATATACTGGGTCCAATTATGGGACAAATTTGTTGAAACATTGTTTTGAATCTGCAAAAATCTTACACTGGCTACGACAGTTTTGAAATACTTTGCCGACATGGTAAAATGCCCAAATTTAAAATTAAAATTAAATATTTTTCCGAATTTATTCAAAAGTTGATCAGATAATTAACTCATCATTACAGTCTCTAGCGCAAACAGTTTCGAGATATTTTGCTGACGGTGTAAAAATCCACAAAGTATCAAAGGGCAAATCTCATGAAGTATGTTTAGAGAATTTATTCAAAAGTTACATCACGAAAACACGCCTATATAATTTTGACCCCCTTGTACCCCACTGGAGTTTCCGGGGGTATACCTTATTTTTCTTATTTCTGCTCTAAAATATAGATTGTGGGTACTCGAAGAGGCGGTTCTAACGAGTGCCCACAATCTATATTTTGAGCAGAAATAAGAAAAAAATCACAATTGTTCATCATAAAATTTTCACTTTTTCGGCGATAAAGGTGGCAATGTATTTGTATAGGTGTGTTTGCGTAATGATCAGATGGTCTACATGTATTTATCACCACCAGTCTATTTCCGAAGTTCCAATAAACTGGCTTTAACAGTTTTAGAGATATTTCGCTGACTAGGTATAATGCTCAAATTTACAAAGGGCCATAACCCATGAAAAAATTTTCAAAATATTTTCAAAAATTTATAAGGTCATCTACTGATCATTACCAATCTATCCGTCAAAATTCAAGGCTCTAGCTTAAATGGTGCTTATTTCTCATTTTGGTTTTAATTTACAGAGAAGATGCATGTATGTCACAGAAACCTTAATTTTCAATGATCAAATAGCCATTACTCGAACATTAGTTAAGCCACTTAAAGCAAAGTAGAAGTAAAACAAAGATCGGGAATCGATACAATTAACTTACTTCACCCATCAGAGACACCAAAGGGAAAGAAACACAAACAAGAAGCGACCAGACCATAATGGAAACCTGAACAAAGGAAAGCCACAAGGACAGTTACTTTCCCACAAAATGGCCATATGGCCATCCAAAATAAAAAGACACAAGTGATACACACAGTAAGTAACAAACAACAACATAAATAAACCGCCACAGAAGAACCGCCTTGGAACTTATAGGTCTTGTGTTCTGTATGCCATCTTATGTTGCTTTACATTTTTGCAAGGCTTCAAGACAATCTCTGCAACCGTTTTCAAGTTATAGAAGGGCACATGTATATTAACTAGGATCACTGTTTACAATGGTCAAAGGGCGGTAACACCAAAAGTAGGTAATTAAGAGTTATAGTTCTTGTGTTGTGCACATCAAATCATAGTGATATACATTTGCAAAAAGCATCGAAGAAAATATCTCAAACGTTACAAAGCGAACACACAAATATATTACAGATATCACTATTTTCAATATTCAAAGGGCATTTACTCCAAAAGAAGGTTAACTAGAGTTGCGGTTCTTGTGATCTGCACCTCATGATGTTATACATTTGTGTGAACATCACGCTAACAAGTCCGTGAAATGAACACCCCCTTACACCCCACTTTATATAGAGAAAACAGGGATTTAGGGGTATACATTATTTTCGTTATTTCTGCTCATAGACATAGGTTGTGGGTACTCGTTAGGATGAGGCGGTTCTAACGAGCACCAACAATCTATGTTTTGACTATAAATAAGAATATCACAAATTTTAATCAGAAAAATGACCATTTTGGAGATGTACAAAAATGCATTATGATGCACGGGTGTGTTATCGTAATGAGTTTCAACAAAATATCCGAAAAGGTTTCCAAATTAAACAGAGGACAAGAGTACATTGTAGAAATGGCTATACTCAATATTTACTATGTTTAAAGGACCGTAACTCAAAAAGTAGGTTAAGGAGAGTTACGAATTTTGTGTTTTGGGATGTCTTCTTATTGTGCTTTACATTTCTGAGAAATTTCATGAACATGTCTCGAACGATTTTCAACTGACAGAGTGGACATAAGTGCATGGTAGAAATGGCTATGGTCAATGTTCAAAGGGCAATAACTCCAAAAGTAGGCAAACCAAAGTTATGTTTCATATGTTCTGCACGTCATCTCATTTAAGAAATGAATTTTATTTTTCTGTTGTTCATGAAAGTATGAACGCAGTGGGTCGCGTGCAAAGTGAATGAAAAGCAGACAAAATCATGAAATGCAGAAAAATGAAGTTTATTTTTTATATTTACATCCTTTGCCCCTCATCACTGGGCGAAAAAATGCTTATGGGGCAAACTTTGAAAGCTGAAAAACATTTACACGCTGTTTTTCTACAAAGAGCAGAACAGCGTTGACGTCACCAACGCCCGTAAAGAATCATGGTTTAGACTGACCACTTGACTTCACTAAAAATCATTCGACTCGATGCGTTCATGGTAGTATGAACTATATTGTTTTCTATAGGTTTACATTAGACTTTACCTTGGAAATGTAAATACAGTGCTTTACAATAGTCATGTTTGTATGGAGTTTCGTAGAAATATCTAAGATGGGGTTAGAGTTATGCAGCGGACGCCAGTCCATGGCAGAAATTGTTAGTTTAATAAACGGGCTATAACAACACAAGTAGGAAAATCAAAAGTTATGGTTCAAGAGTTTTGCACGTCGTTGTTACGTGTGGGTTTACGGCGTCCCGCAAACCCCCATGCTGACAAGACCTCCGAGAGTGATCACTGACAGGTGAACGGACAGCTGTGGGGAAAGGCACAAGACACAAGAAAGATATTATATGGAAGACATAAATTGCACGACCCGCAGAAAAAGCGACCGACTGAAGTCGGTTGATTTTCTAAGAGTGCCCTAAAATCACCGTGTCATTCTGTCATTCGGTCATTCTGTCAGTCTGTCAGTCTGGCTGTCCGTCCGTAACCCGTTTGTGAAAATTGGTGATAGTGACTTAACCGCTTGGAATATTTAAACAATTTTTGGCATACTGATAGATATCAATGAACTCTTACCAATGAACTTGCGAAATATTACATTCCATTTAGTATAGCCTCGCCGCGGAGAAAAATGTGAAAATTTTCGAACTGCTTCTCCTCGGAAACCGTTGGGCCGATTGAAGTCAAATTTCATATCGAGCCTCTATGGGATAGGGGAAACCAAAATTTGCTCATGGGGTCCAGGTCACATGACAAAAATGGCCGCCAAGCCATATATGGTAAAAACCCTTCAAAAATAGTCTTCTCCAGAACCACTGGGCAGATTTCCACGAAACTTGATAAATAGCATCTGGGACGTAGGCCCATCATAAATTGCTAAAATGGTGACCCTGGGTCGACCTTGACCTTCTTTGTGCCTAGGTCAAACTTTGACACATATGCTTTTGTATTGGAAAAGTGAGAATGGATTTTATCCTGCAAACGATTCAGAATACAGTACTAAAGTATAAGATATATTTTTGCTCCTTACGATAAGGCGCATTTATTGGGGGAACCGTTATAGGTCCAGGTCGCATGACCAAACTGGCCGCCATACTCATAAAGCTAAAAGCATCCGGCGGGTCGTGCACTTCAGCTGAAGCACTGGTTATTAACAGTAACTATTTACAACAATACGAACACTAAACATCACATTTATTCGCTGCTATAATCATTTCACGGCGCACGCCCCGAAAGCAAAACTACGTTTTGTGCTCGAGACGGCGACGTTAAAATTATATAGAAGCAAATGACAAAAAAAAAAAAAAAAAAACGCGACTGGCCAGAGATAAGTTTGGTGTGAACTGCGTCGACGCGCTGGTGCACTGTGGAATTTAAATCATGTCGATTTCTGATTCACTGGCAACTATGTTGACTTCTTATTCAGGGCCAGCTATTAATTATGTTGATTTTCTCATTTCCTGTCAACTATTAATTATGTTGACTTCTTATTCACCGACAACTCGTCGTCATATTATGGTCTCGACGATCTGTATAAACGTACTGCCCGCCTCTGCAGGGCATCTGGACCGATACCAATACCGGCTCTTATCGACTAGGGAGCAGCAGGTCACCACACGTCATTGTGCCCGCAAATTACGATAATCGACTAAAATACGGTTCACGAAACGTATACACTATATCATGATCCCTGCCCCGGAGAAGTCAGAGTATGTTCATGCATATACCGTTATTGCGCATGCGCCGACCAGACACACAGGCTGTTCAGTACATGCGACAAATAACCGCGCAGCAGAACTCAACTTGACTGTGCATCAAAATATCAGCACCCAGCGCTTGAAACAAGAATACTCAAAATTTGTTCTTCCTTACTGAGCGCTAGAGAAATCAATAAATGCTCACTACAACTGAGCATAATACTCATCAAATTCATGCTCACTACATTAGCACATGTAAGAGGCAACTGAACAGACCGCGCCTTTGCGCTACCTGGTCACCCGCCAATTACAGGAATCATAACAAACTCCATTTCATATACTTCTTCGCGACACTGCTCACAAATATAGCCAATCACAAATTCATAACATTAACAACAGCTAGAAACTAAAAACAGGAAGATTTTTATCTATTCTACACAACATTTGTTAATGTTTGATAGGGACCAACACTGTTTGTCGTAAATTCTTTCTGTATTTGGTAGGCACAACGTCAGAACCATCTTCGCGACGTCGATGACGCTGCTGACGTCATCCATGTCGCTCATGCCGTTATAACGTGTAGCGACCAAATACTCTCAGTTATCATCATCACGTCCTTTAAATGTACATACATGTACTAACAGACTTCTTAAACAGAAACGGCATTATTACAAAATGAACTCGTAATTCTTCTTGAACAAAATTCTTTCTACACAACATGAACATGCTTGCAATATCAATTTATCCCGGTTCATCATCACGGATAACCCGAAAGACTCTTGTCTAAGAGTTCGCCCTGATAATGAAAATATGGTTAAACCCGTCTTAATTTTACGTTCCCTCAACACCTGATGTCACATAGAGACGAGACCACGGTTTTCTAACCACCGATAGTCAAACGTTATGGATCGACCAAATGATCCGACGTTTTTAAATCTATTTTACAAAAGGGGTCTATAAATGCCTAATTGAACTAGAATGAGCGAGCGTCCGAGTCTTACGCCTCATCAACATATAGGGCCACATGAAGACAGGACCTCGAATTAAAGACTCATTCGAATTCTGGAGAAGCCTTGGAACGATCCTGCGATCCCCAGCCGGCAAAGCGAGTAGCATAATCACTACACCACAGACGCTTCAAAAGTGAATCCAGAATAAGCTTCAGAAAGTTGGGGTATACTAGAAGAAAACCTCTCCAGAACCTACAAGCATGTACATACAAAAAATACTAAACATAGAGTTATCATACCGTCAAAGATTCTTCATATGTCACGTCACAACGTTGTGGGTATACTTTCATAAATGACCTGCTGGTACAAGGTCCATTTTTCAGGGTTTTCATAGCTATGAATACTACAGGAAAATCATGCACACCCGTGCTAGCTCGCTAAAAGTGTGAGAAGTACAGATATTAGCCACAATCATAGCCATACAGCGATGTCAGCAGATTATTGAACTCCGTTACAATTGCATTTCCCTTAGGCAAAAAATGATGAAACTTCCCTACAGATCAACGGTATAACTCCCGTCAGTACGAATAGCCACAACATTGCGACTGGCATGAAAAATATATCTTGCACAATTTGGTGGCTGGCGACTTTTTAGGCAAACTATATTAAATCAGCCTTATAGCGGCCAACTGTATGGTAAATAATTTCCCCAGAAACCACTAATGCATACATCGTATGTTATGTGTACGATTTGTGTGTGGAGCGGCATATTTTGCCTACCGTATTTCACCAAAATATTTCAGTCGCGCTGCTTTGCCATATACCTACTAAAAATAATTTAGATGTGCATAAGCACCAGAAAGGTTTCCTATTCCATCTCGTAACAGTCGTCTCGCGGTACTTTACTAGGTTTTGAAGTTTAGTGAAAATATCTCAAACGATATCAGAATTATGGAGAGGACATGAAATTGATAGGAGCCAAGCGTAGCAGAAAGAAAAAGCAAACACGTCTTAAAAAAAGAACAAAAAAAAAAAAAAAAAACATTTATTGACAAAATGTTTGAACTTGAAAGTGTGATAAAACAAAAGTGTACTTTACTCAGATTTTAAATATCATTACGAAAACATGCCTATACAAATACAGTGTAAAGTTTACCACCGAGAAAACCAAAAATTTAAGATGATAAATTACGATATATTTCTTATTAGTGCTCAAAATATAGATTGTGGGCACTCGTTAGAACCGCCTCATCGAGGCGGTTCTAACGAGTACCCACAATCTATGTTTTAGAACAGGAATAAAAAAATAAGACATACCCCCGTAAACCCCAGTTTTTCTATATAAAAGTGGGGTTCAAGGTGGTCAAAATTATATAGGCGTGTTTGCGTGATCAAACAAATTCCTATCATCTGATCCCGCAGAATGAGCATTGAGCCAAAAAGAATAATAATCCTCAAGTAATCCAACACAGAATTTAGAATGAAATTTTCTTAAAACACCCAAACTGTCACTGAAGAGAAGCCCTTTACCATTTATACACTAAGCGAACTGTCCAGAATTCTGTAGAAGGAAATTAGCTCATATGCTATAAATAGTATGCTCTAGAACCCTTGGATTATTCGCCGGCGGACGCCATTTTCTCATTAAAATGTCATTTTTGACATAATAAAGGACTGGGGCTCGATATACTGCCTGCTCATCAAAAACCCTTCCAAATAAAGGCGAAATTTAAGAATACTTACGCTGTTCTATAGAAAGTTGTGTCCCGGACATTTTTTTCATGTCCTACATGTAGATCCAAGGATGAGTGATTCTCATGAAAGTCTGTCTGCGCGTTAGGCAGACTTGAAGTCAGAGACTTGGTTATCTCGTCATTAAAAGACTGGCCCAAAAAGATATCAGTTAAATAAAATCCTGTCTCCAATAAGTTTGCTTGGCCTTACGTGCCATAGCCCTTGTGAATGCACAAGATATATAAAGATCAGGAATTCCTTGCTCATTGGGAGCAGGCGGTTGGTCAATGCAAGGACTAGAAGTCAAATTGGGGGTGGTGGGGGGGGGGGGCTTGCCACAACCTTATCTCCAGCTAAGTCATTGCCGAGCAATAATTGAACACCTTTAAAAGGTAAAGAAGGTCTAATACCAAGTACCAAATAGCCACTGAACCAGATACCAGGTCTGATGACAAATTAATGTTATGAAGCCGAACATTAACGAACCTGAATAAGGGCATTTTGGTCATAAGAATTCTGAAAAAAAAAAAAAAAAAAAGACTGAGTATCTGCTAGAATAAGAGATTGAGAAGCTCCGGTATCTCGTAAGATTTTAATAGGGACAGGATGTGCATAACTGTCCCGATTTAGTGACACAAAACTATCTGATAAGAATGGTTCATAAATATCCATAACTAAATCAGTCTCAGATAATTTGGTATCAAAAAGAGTTTCCTCCCTTACACAAGGCTGTGGTTTTTGGCCTTAAAGAGGTCAAGTCTGTAGGCTTAGGCTCTTCTTGTCTTTCTCTCCTCCTCAGTTTTAAACATTCAGAGATCAAATGACCTGTATGTCTGCAATATGTATGTTTACAATAATTGTAAACTGAACATTACGATAACAGACCGGTGCGACAGAGTGCATGTTTCTCATCTCCAAAATGGTTACTTTTCTGATGAAAATCCGTGATATTTTTCTAATAAGTACTGCAAACATAGGTCATGGGTGCTCGTTAGAACCGCCTCATTGAGGTGGTTCTAACGAGTACCCAAACCTATGTCTTGGAGTAAAAATAAGAAAAATAATGTATACCCCCGGAAACCCCAGTTTTCTCTATATAAAGGCGGGTATAAGGGGGTCTTCATTTCACGGACTAGTTCACGTGATGTTGAGATTGGGATAAGGGGTTCTGGTATTTGTTATCACCAGAAGGTTTGGGAGGGTTCTAGCTTTTATTGTCAACAGGAGGTTTGGTAATAAGAGTAAAAGTATGGCTATAACTGCATGATGGATTACTAGTATAGAAGTTTGGTCCTGTCTGTGGTTTATAAGGTTTTCTAGGATAAAGTCTGTTCATAAATGAAACTTTATGAGTCAAAGCATAATCACATGCTAAACGAGAAGCTTTCTCCAAAGTTTCAACCTGTCTCTCATCGAGAAAAGACTTAATGCCTGAATTTAAGCACCGTTTGAAATCTTCCACAAGAAAAGCGGCCTAAGTTTTCCATGATCTTTTGAGAAGAAGACTACGAGGGTAGGCTGAAAAGTTCTGAGCCTGACCAAAAAGCAGGCATCGAACAGCCATGATATTTTGTATTCATTAAAGCCAAACCTTTATTACTTGATTTGACTCAAATGAGTTCAAGTTTACCTGCAATAACGTAGAAATTCTAGACTTTGAAAATTGATACTAGCACGTTTTTGAGAAAATGGACAAAACCTGGCATCGTGGTGTCATCAAGTACCTCCATAAAAAGGGGTTAGCTCCTAATGACATTCATGCCGATATGGTTGCTACATTAGGGGATGATGTTCCTTAGTATGCAACCGTGAAAAGGTGGGCAGTAAATTTTAAGATGGGCAAGGAAAGCCTTGAAGATGATGACCGTTGTGGACGCCCCACAACGGCAAAAACTGAGGAAACCATCAGCCAAGTGCACAGGGCCGTGATGGATGACAGGCGTTTAACTGTGAATTAGTTAGCGAACACTGTTGGCATCTCCCGTGAACGAGTAGAGAACATTCTACACAGCGAACTAGGAATGTCGAAGGTTTCCGCCAGATGGGTGCCACGGCTTTTGACGCCTGACCAGACAGAACCTGTCACAAGCCAACTTGGCTATTTTTGAAGCAGACCAAGATGGTTTTCTTGACCGTTTTGTCACACAGGATGAGTGTTGGGTTCAACACTTTGAGCCAGAGACCAAAAGACAATCCATGCAATGGAAGCACCCTGACTCACCCCCTCCAAAGAAGGCAAAGGTCGTCTCCTCTGCAGGGAAGGTGATGGCATCAGTGTTCTGGGATGCCAAGGGTATAATATTCATAGATTACCTTCAAAAGGGCAGAACAATTAATGGGGAGTATTATGCAGATCTGCTAAAACAAATGCGAAAAGCAATTAAGGCTAAACGACCCGGAAAATTGACAAAAGGGATCTTGTTCCACCAGGACAATGCGCCTGCTCATAAATCGGTTGTCGCAATGGCTGCTGTACATGCCTGTGGCTTCACACTTGTCGATCACCCTCCGTATTCACCTGATCTAGCTCCATCAGATTATTTCCTGTTTCCAAACATGAAAAAGCACTTGGCTGGGCAGCATTATCGGTCAGACGAGGAGGTGATAGCTCCTGTGGAGGAGATTTTCAGGGACCAAGATGAGACCTTCTGTACCACTGGGATCCAAGGACTCCAGCATCGCTGGAGGAAGTGTGTGGACAGGAAAGGAGACTGTGTTGAAAAATAAGGCACTTTCAGCATAAACAAACCATTGGATCATGGTCAGGCTCAGAACTTTTCAGCCTACCCTCGTACCAATCAAATAACTGTTCTTTGGTTCGAGCAATTCTACATGGCTCCTGACTCTGGAGTTCCAATTCCTTTTTCTCTTTCTATTCAAAGTCGTTCCTCTTTATCTATGTTTTCTCTTGTTTGTTTGAATTTAGGTTTTACGTCCCCCTCAACACTATTTAGGTAATTTTGGAGACGTTGCTTCCAATTGTGTTGGACTTATCCCCTACATTGAGATGAAATGATATCTCAATTCCTGCCGCCCAAACAAACCAAAAGGGTTAATATGTAGGGACGATCCGACTCGCATCACTTTACCTGGGCAGGCTTACACCCCTAAGCGGTTTACCAGTGCTCATGTGCGGCCGGTTTCAGCTCTGCGTGGAAGCATCATGCAGCCCAATCAATTTCTTCCAGCCCCGATGGGCGGGGGCCATAATTTTTTTCCGTGAAGGCGCTCATCCATTTCTAACTTTTCCCTCTGCATTTCTATTTCCTTTTCGTATTTGCCTCTGCACTACTCTTTTTTTCCATCTCTCTTTCTTCCATTTCTAGTCTTAGCTTCTCAAATTCAAGTTGCCTTCCAGTTTCAATTTGTCTCAATTTGCAATTCAGTATGTGAAACAAAAACGAGACAATGCAGATGAATAAAAAGTTTCTTCATCAACCAAATATTGTACCAAAATATATAATAACATGTTTTTTTTTTATGTTTGTTTTGACAACAGTGATCCTATTATGGGGAGCAATATCTAACAAATCTGTTCTTTTGCCAGATTAAACAACTCCTGGGAAGGTTGAACCAAAACGCTATTCAAATCAAACGACATGTTTGCTTTTTGCTGGTGTTAAGTAAATATGGTTAATAAAATTAAGGTTAATTTGACTTTGATTAATAAGTCAATCCGTCTATAAATGTCAATATCTATATCATATGAAGTGACAACCAAACTATCACATGACATGTCAATCCCCTCTAATGTGCCTATTGGGAAATGCCAATCTTTTAAAGGAACTGCCAATTCTATATTTGAAAAGAAATGACAATTATTTGCCTGCAGATGAAATGTCATGTCATCCCTTAAATACTCAAACATTGTTTTACTGATTTGGCCACCAATTTCTGTTACGAGTCAAGAGTAGCAGACATAAAAAACAAACACGTCTTTTGAAAAAAAAAAATAAAAAAAATAACATTTATTGACAAAAGTTTTGAACATTAAATTGTCTTGTTTGTTTGTTTGAATCGAGATTTAACGTCCTCGTCAGCGCTATTTAGGTCATTTTGGGGACGTTGCTTCTAATTCTGTTCGACTTTTACCCGACATTGAGATGAAATGGCATCTCAAGCCCTGTCGCCCAATGAAACCAAAATTGCTTTAATGCGCTGGACGTCCATGCAGTCCAATCTATGTCTCCAGGTCCCGATGGACGGGGACGAGGTTTCAGTAGAATGAGTGACAGAGAATGAGTGACTTGTCATATAATGTCGCTGTCATTTAGTGGATAACGTCATGTCATAAAATAGGCCCCGTCAAGCGATTTTGGTACTTATCGCCTATGCGAGCAGCGAAGGTTCAGGCGAGCCTGCGCATCCGCACAGTCTCGCCAGAACCTTCGCTGCTCGCTCACACAAGCAGTGAATCAAGAGGAACCTTCAGACAGAAAGCCATATCCCTGGCCCCTCTGAATGGCTGGGCATGCGCAGTTAAAATTTGTCATGACGGAATGCTCGAAGACACAAATTCGCTTGGCGGGGCTCATTAATCATATGACTATACGCGTAATAAAACATGGTTACTGGACGCCGTCCGAGACAACTATGATTTCTATCGGAATTGTTTTGCAATAAAATCCGATTTAAATAGAGGATCTTACATGAGTCTTTATGTATTATTGAATTTATTAAACGAGTTGAGGAAAAGTGATAAAATGCGAGGCTTTGCCGAGCTTTTTATCCATTTTCCAGAACGAGTTTATA
Organism: Lucinisca nassula; assembly: GCA_963580285.1. Classification (NCBI taxonomy): domain Eukaryota; kingdom Metazoa; phylum Mollusca; class Bivalvia; order Lucinida; family Lucinidae; genus Lucinisca; species Lucinisca nassula. The sequence continues at coordinate 5,342,108 of OY757013.1, read as the reverse complement.
GATTCAATAATACATGAGCACGAATGAAAGATTCTATTTATCATATGACATTTAAAACGCATTTTATTCACGATTGTTTTAAAAACAAAAGTGTCAATATTCCACCATTAGTAAATCGCGACGTCGTTAAGGACGTCATACATGTAACGTTAAGGTGCGTATCTAACTAATTTACATATTGAATCCACTAGAGGATTATCGAATTTATTACATGAAGTTTTTACATTCCCAGACGCGACGTCAAATTATAACAATCGTAATAATATGATAAAAAGAAATTTACACGCGTGTTCATTTCATATGCACTTTCTGAAACTCGCCCTTAATAAATTTAATAAGAACTGACCGCTCGTGTAAGATCCACTATTTAAAACTAACGCTGACTCCTTTATGAGAAGTTGGCGGGGGTTCTCCTCTACAGATGTTGGTCGGTTGTTCGAATCGAAACTAAAAACGCTGCAAGTACTGCATCATGCCCTGCCACTACATTTACATCAAGCAAGTGACATAACACTGTCAAAAAGGAATTCAAAGTTAAGGTGCATTAGTATTTCCCGAAATAAAGCTGACATGAATACATGGCTGAAATGACTGTTTTCAATGTTCAAAGGGTCATAGCTCCAAAAGGAAGTAAACCAGAATTACAGTTCTTATTTACTGCAGAACCCCTCATTGCGCAAACACGCCTATACAAATACATTACCACCTATATCGCCGAAAAAAAAAAATGAAAATTTTAAGGTGAAAAATTGTGATATTTTTCTTATTTCTGCTCAAAATATAGATTGTGGGCACTCGATAGAACCGCCTCGATGAGGCGGTTCTAACGAGTACCCACAATCTATATTTTAGAGCAGAAATAAGGAATACCCCCAGAAACCCCAGTTTTACTATATAAAAGTGGGGTTCAAGGGGGTCAAAATTGTATAGGCGTGTTTTCGTGATGTCATGGTGTTTAACCTCCGTGTGAAGTTTACGACAAATATCTCCTTTGTACAGAGTAGATTCAAGTATATCACAATAGGACTACTCCGGAAATCTATCTCCAGTAGCAACCAGTATGTTTATTCACGTGACCTAGGGACAAGCCTTTCAAACTGGCCTGCTTATCAGCATGTGTTTGCTATAAACATTCGGCAGAGAAAGTGATTCATATCAGTATTAATATCTAATTAATATTTATTTTAGAATCAATTTGTGGTTAAATAATATAATTTGCTGCTCTGAAAAGTAGAGTTATACATATAGTTATTATTTTTGGTGGGTTGAAAAAATTTAATATTGAAACATAGATCTAGTAGTTCTGTCAAAGAGCTTCAAGAGTTTTTTAAACAATCGGGTGTGACAGACTAACTACAACTGATGGGAAAAAATCTTAATATATAAAAATAAAAATAATGATCAGTCAGGAACAGATACAATCAGATCCCAAGCTCTACCTAAGTATCAAACGAGAAAGAACAGAAAAGAGGGGCTATCCACATGTTATTTTTCTTATTTTTGCACAAAAACAAATATTGTGGATACTCATTAGCAGCGCCCCATCAAGGGGTATCTAATAAGTACCCACATCATATATATCTTTCGCGTAGAAATAAGAAAACATATCAGTAACTTTCTCATGAAAAATACAAACAAAAGAAAACTTATCTTGAGCTGTGAATGGGGAACAGAAAACAGCAACAAAGTTGTTGAAAAAAAATTCAATGATAATAATGATAACAATTAGCAAGCAGTAGTCTGAAAATAAATATTTGTGTTTCCAGCTGAATTGTTAGTTAAATATGAGAGCAGAAATGTTATTAAAACAATTAAATCATCATGTTAAAAAAAATTTGGTAATGAACTCCCCAATAAACCCCACTTTATAAAGAGAAAACCAGGGTTTACAGGGCTATACATTATTTTCCTTATTTCTGCTCCAAGACATGGGTTGTGGCTACTCGTTAAAGCCACCTCATTGAGACACCCAGAATCTATGTATGGGGCAAAGATAAGAAAAAAAGTATCATAGATTTTTATGAGAAAAGTAACCCATTTGGAGGCATGGAAGTATGCACACGGATGTGTTACCGTAATGTTGTAGCCCAATTATAAGATTATTTAAACAGATTGGGCTGCATAGTGCTTATTCGCAGAGCTGAAACTGACCACAAATGAGTACTGGAAAACCGCTTAGAAGGACTATGCCTGCCCAGGCAAAGTGGTGTGAGTCAGACCGTCCAATGCATATAACCTTCTGGTTTCATTTGGTGGCAGGGCTTGAGATTTCATGATGTCATTTCATCTCAATGTCGGATAAAAGTCCCACAAAATTGGAAGCAGCGTCTCCAAAATGACCTAAATAATGTTGACGAGGACGTTAAACCTCAATTCCAACAAACAAATACATTTAAGTGTCGATGGTAGCTTTGACTCGGAGCTCAATGCAAAGAAAAAAGTGTAACTTCTGGGGACTGCCAGTGGATACGTCGGCTAAAGGAGAAAGAGGACTCAGCCCTCCTAACAGAACCCCGAGACATCAAATACACAAATCAGTGACCCTCCCCTTATGTACCCTAATGAAGAAAATTTATGCATACATATCTGTAGGCATTGATTCTATTGAGATTAAGTTGTTCGTGGGGTAGGCACTTTTCCAGGCTTTTTGTGAGCTTTGGAAATGGCACAAAGTCAACTTTTTCCATGTGTGGCCTGTCTGTATATCTGCTGTCACTATTACACTGTCCCCAAGAACATTTTTGTTGGCATTTTGATATAGCATGAAAAAACTGTGAAACGCATAGTTCTAACTTATTCCATGAAAACTCATTGATTTCTATACAAATACACAGATTTTATCTCTGCAGCACAGCAAGCTTGTCCCTAGGTCACGTGGGTAAACACATCTGTTGCTACTAGAGATAAGATTTCCGGATATTTACTATTCGTCCATGTAAAAAAGTGCAGACAAGATATTTCTGACCCAAAATTGACAGTTTCTGGTGGTCTTGAAAATAACCAAACCGAATCTTTGGTAGGTTCTATGTTACATTATACAAAGTTTGATCAAATTCCATCTATTCGTACCAGCGATAAGGTGCAGACAAGCCAATCTTGACACTTTTGGGGGGCTGTGTCCTTGGAAATAAGGTCAAGGTCACCAAAATCTAAAGAAATCTTTGGTCGGTTGCAATGCTATATTGTACCAAGTTTGACCAAATTTCATTGATTTGTTCATGAGATAGGGTGTAGACACGACATTTTTGGCCCAAAATTGGCAGTTTCTGGGGGCTTGTGCCCTTGAAAATAAGATCAAGATCATCAAAACCTAACAAGTGTTTTTTTTTCCTTTTCGTAGTGATGTAACCATGCAAGTTTAGTCAGAATCCATCAATAAGATCAGGAGTTATAGTTCTTCCAACAGACTACTTGATAGAAATGGCTATGTTCAAAGTTTAAGGGAATAACTCCAAAAGTAGGAAAATCAGAGTTACGTCTACATATCTTTGAAGTTGCGTGAAAATATCTCAAATGGTACCAGAGTTATGGAGCGGGAACGAAACCATGAAAGAAATGGCTATGATCAATGTTCAAAGGCCAATAACTCCATAAGTAGGGCAACCAGAGCTACGCTTCATATGTTCTGCACGTCTTCTCATGGTGTTCTCCATATCTTTGAAGTTTCGTGAATATCTCAAATTGTATCAAAGTTATGGAGCGGACACGAAACTATAAGACGCTAACGGACGGACGTGCGTACGTCCGGACGGACGGACGCTCTAAATGCCGAAGGTTATAACATAATACCCCGAGTGGCGGGACATAAAAATGAACTAGAAAAGTTTTCAGAAGAAAACAATGTCCCAGCCCTACCCACCATTGATATAATTTAAACTCCCATTTGAACTTGTAAACTAGATTTCGTTCACCAAACAAGCAAAGGACCCTGTGACCAAATAAAAAAAAAAAGAAAAAATAATGCCAAGATCACCAAATTCTAATTAAATCTTTGGCAGGTTGCAATCTATATATACCAAGTTTGACCAACATTCAACAATCCTAAGCCACCTCGCCCATAGGGGCTGGAAGAAATATATGGGCTGCTTGATGCTTCCACGCAGAGCTGAATCCGGCCCGCACACTAGCTAGTACTGGTAAACCGCTTAGAGGATCTAAGCCTGTCCAGGAACCGCGGTGCGAGCCGGACCGTCCATGCTAATAAATCCTATTGGTTTCATTGGGCGACAGGGCTTGAGATGTCATTTCATCTCAATGTCGGGTAAAAGTCCCACAAAATTGGAAGCAACGTCTCCAAAATGACCTTTACAGTGTTGACGGGGACGTTAAACCTCAAATCAAACAAACAAATCAACATCCCTAAATGAGACAGGTTGCAGAGAAGTCAATATTTGCCCCAAATTGACACTTTTCGGGAGCCTGTGACCTTGAAAATGACACCAAGGTCACCATAATATAAGCAAATCTTTGGTAGGTTGCAATGCCATATTGTACCAAGTTTGACCAAATTTGACTGATTAGGTCATGAGACAATGTACAGTCCAGCAAAAATTGACAGTTTTTTCGGGGCCTGTGCCGTTGAAAATAAGGTCAAGGTCACTTGATACAACGCATAATGTAGTAATGTAGTAATTTCTTCATTTTGATTTTTTTACTACATTATGCGTTGGCATAGTCGACGCGAAATGAAGTAAAAAAATTATTTCATTTCGCGTTGATATGCACCATATCGACGCATAATGAAGTAATGATGGTAGAACATAGCTGTCTTCGAAAAGACTTAGGAAGCAATACAGTTAAATTCCTACAATTTAGACCACATTTGAGACGGTTCAAAAGTGGTCTTTAAGACCACAGTTGAGTTGATACCGACCGCACATTAGTACTGGTAATCTGCTTGGAAGGTCTAAGCTTGCCCAGGAAAACTGCTGCGAGTCGGCCCGTCCATGTATATAAACCATATTGGTTTTATTGGGCGGCATCTCAATGTCGGGTAAAAGTCCCATGAAATTGGAAGCAACGTCTCCAAAATGACCTAAATAGTGTTGACGGGGACGTTAAACCTCAAATCAAACAAATCAAACAAAAGACAGACAGGCAGACAGACAGACAGACAGACAGACAGACAGACAGACAGACAGACAGACAGAATGGACAAAAACTATATACCCCCTTGCATACTTCGTATGCCGGGGGTATAAATAGATGGGCTGCACGATGCTTCCACGCAGAGCTGATACCGCCCGTACATGAGTCCTCGTAATCTGCTTAGAAGGTCTAAGCCTGTCCAGGAAAACTGCTGCGAGTCGGCCCATCCATGCATATAAACCCTATTGCTTTTGATTGGACGGCAGCGATTGAGATGTCATTTCATCTCAATATCGGGTAAAAGTCCCATAAAATTTGAAGCAATGTCTCCAAAATGACCTAAATAGTCTTGACGGGAACGTTAAACCTCAAATCAAACAAACAAACTGTTGACGCATAATGAAGTAAAATTAAGTATGCCACCCATCGCCGCAAAATGAAATAATTCTTTCATTTTGCTCAAACCTCTTAGTATCGACGCATAATGAAGTAAAAACGACATTTTATTTCATTTCGCGTCGACTATGCCAACGCATAATGTAGTAAAAATTTCAAAATGAAGAAATTACTACATTACTACATTATGCGTTGTAACAGTCACTCAAATATAAACAAAACTGTTTTAGGTTGCCATGACATATTGTACCAAATTTGACCAAATATCATTGATTCGTTCATGAGACAGGGCGCAGACAAGCCAAAATTGACAGTTTTGGGGGCCCGTGCCCCTGAAAATAAGGTCAAGGTCACCAAAATATAATCATATCTTTGGTAGGTTGCAATGATATACAGTCGAACTTCGATGGCTCGAACACCTTAGGGACCTCGAAAATCAGTGCGAGACAGGGTATAGATCGAGCCACTGAGGTTACTATCAGGAGGCATAACAAGATACTTTTGGACATCTTTTCGGTATTCTATAATGAAAATGTATGCTGTTTATACTCATTAGAATCGCCTCATGGAGGCGATTCTAATGAGTACACACAGCATACATTTGTAATATAAAAGACGATGCTTTTAAACTGTCCCCCACTATTTGTTACGTAGAGCATTTCCCTGGTGGCTAAAGAAGTGGTTCGACTCAGCGATGGTAAACGAGCCATCGGTGTTCGAGCCATCGAAGTTTCACTGTATTGTAACAAGTTTTTCATGGCCTTCGTGGCCTAGTGGATAAGATCGCTGACTCTTAATCATTAGGGTCACTCACCGCTGTGGTTCGAGCCTGGCTCGGGTCACATGTGTGACGCCAAGTTCTGCAACGGAAGGTCAGGTGGTTTTTATCCTGGTGCACCGGCCTTCGCCTACCTCCTATTAACGATCGGCTTGATATGAGTGAAAAAGTCAACAATTTTGAGCGAATTCATCAATTCGTTCGTGAGATAGGGATGCAGACAAGCCCAAATTGATAGTTTTGTAGGGCCTATGCCCATAAAAAGTATGGTCACCAAAGTCTAATCAAATCTTTGGTATGTTGCAATGATATATTGCACAAAGTTTGACCAAATTGCATCATTTCGTTCACGAGATAGGATGCAGACAAGCCGAAATTGACAGTTTTTGGGCATGTGCCCTTGAACTAAGGTCAATGTCAACAAAATCTAATCAAATCTTTGCTAGGTTGCAATGATGTATTAAGTTTGACCAAATTTCATCAATTTGGTCATGAGATAGGGTGCAGACAAGCCATTTTTGAAACAAAATAGACATTTTGGGGGGACATGTGCCCTTGAAAATAAGGTCAAGTCCATCAAACTTAATGGCTATTTTCCCCAGTAGTTGCGGAGACACTAACTGTACTATTTAACCTCCTATGCTACACATAAAGCCAAAATGTTTAAGTTGTTCAAGAGGACATAATTCTGCAACCAGAAAGCAGTCTGAGGGACAGCCAAATCCCCCACCGAACTTTAATAACAAGGCTCAACCTTGTGACCTTCACCTGTGACTTCGACCTTGAGTTGGCATGGTTTATTTATGAGTTCCTAACATCAGCTCACTGAGTGCGGGGGGGGGGAGGGTATTTGACCAGCATTTAATGAAAATCCTACCAGGGGTAAAGGAGATATGGAACGGACACAAAATTCAAATTTTCAAATTCATGACCTTCTACTGTGACATTGACCTTGAATCGACATGGTTTGTTTATGAGTTCTGCACACCATCTCACTGAGGGGAATATTTGTCCAAGGTTTAATGAAATTCCTTCCAGGGTTAAAGGAGACATGTAACGGACACAAAAATTCAAAGTTTCAAATTCATGCCCTTAAATATGAGCGTAAAGTTAGTTCCCGGTTCCCGGTTCCCGGTTCCCGATTCCAGTTCCCGGTTCCCGGTTCCCGATTCCAGTTCCCGGTTCCCGATTCCAGTTCCCGGTTCCCGGTTCCCGATTCCAGTTCCCGGTTCCCGATTCCAGTTCCCGGTTCCCGATTCCAGTTCCCGGTTCCCGATTCCAGTTCCCGGTTCCGCATTCCAGTTCCCGGTTCCCGATTCCCGGTTCCCGTATACGATGTTGTTCCCGATTCCAGTTCCCGGTTCCCGGTCGTCCGTGCCGCAGTGGCCCGGAGAAAGGGCAGTGGACACATACTGCATTAGACCACACTGCAGCTTAGCAGCGGAAGTAACGGAGACTCTCTTTAAGTGATGATCATCCGTGCCGCAGGGGCCCGCGGAGAAAGAGCAGTGGACACATACTGCATTACACCACATCATGGCTAAGCGGCGGGAGGAACGGAGACTCTCTATGATGACCATCCGTCCCGCGGTTGCCCGGCGACAGAACAGTGGACACATACTGCATTAGACTACATCGCGGCTAAATGGCGAGAGTAACGGAAACTCTCTAGAGTTGATGACTATCCGTCTCGCAGTGGCCCTTTGACATGGAAATGGACATGTACCCCTTTAGGCCAATATGCGGATAGGCTGCGGAAGTAGCGGAGAATCGCTATAGGTGATGATCATGCGTCCCGCTGTGGCCCGTCGACAAGACAGTGGACACATGTTACAATAGACCACGCTGCGGCTAAGCGGCGGGAGTAGCGGAGACTCTCTTAAGGCGATGATCATCCGTGCCGCAGTGGCCCGGAGAAAGGGCAGTGGACACATACTGCATTAGACCACACCGCGTCCAAGGGTTATACTGAGTTAGCTGAAGCCCGTTGAATAGCTGCTATTTTCTTTCTGTAGATTTTCTGCATATCGGGAACCGGGCTCTAGTTCCCGGTTCCGATTTAAAAAGGAACCGGGAACCAGGAACTAGTTCCCGGTTCTCGCTAGTTCCCGATTCCCGATTTGATTTTACTATATTAAGAGCTGCCTGCGTTAGATAGAAATGTTTTATTCAGTTATCAGCTGATAAGGAATGACATCCTTACTCACAGTTCACCCGCGCCGCAAATCTTTTAAAACCCGCGCAGCCCCGCATTGAGTGGGCGGAACAAAATAACTAGACCGCAAGTTTGCGCCGGATATTGGTCATGATCATCCGTGCCGCAGTGGGCCGGCGACAGGGCTGTGGAAAAATACTGCAACAGACCACACCGCAGCGGGAGTAACGGAGACTCTCTATACGGTGATGACCATCCCTGCCGCAGTGGCCCGGAGAAAGAGCAGTGGACAAAAACTGCATTAGACCACACCGCGGCTAAGCGGCGGGAGAAACGGAGATTCTCTATAGGTGATGACCATCCGCACCGCAGTGGCCCGGAGATAGGGCAGTGGACACATACTGCATTAGAACAATTCGCCGCTAAGGGTTATCATTAGTTAACTGCAGCCTTTTGAATAGCTGCAATTGTCTTTTTATAGGTTTTGTGCAAATCGGGAACCGGGAACTAGTTCCCGGTTCCCGGTTCCCGATTTAATAAGGAACCGGGAACCGGGAACTAGTTCCCGGTTCCCGATTTGATTTTACTATGTAAAGAGTTGCCCGCGTTAGATAGAAATGTTTTATTCAGTTATCATTCGATAAGGAATGACATCCTTTCTCACAGTTCACCCGCGCCGAAAATGTTTTAAAACCCGCGCAGCCCCTGCATTGAGCGGGCTGAACAAAGTAACTAGACTGCAAATTTGCGTGGGTTATAGGTCATTATCATCCGTGCCGCAGTGGGCCGGCGACATGGCAGTGGACACATACTGCAACAGACCACACCGCAGCGGGAGTAACGGCGACTCTCTATAGGTGATGACCATCGATGCCGCAGTGGCCCGGAGAAAGGGCAGTGGACACAAACTGCATTAGACCACACCGCGGCTAAGCGGCGGGAGTAACGGAGATTCTCTATAGGTGATGACCATCCGTGCCGCAGTGGCCCGGAGAAAGGGAAGTGGACACATACTGCATTACACCACATTGCGGCGAAGGGTTGTCCTTAGTTAACTGCAGCCCTTTGAATAGCTGCTATTGTCTTTTAATAGGTTTTGTGCAAATTGGGAACCGGGACCCGGTTCCCTATTTAATAAGGAACCGGGAACCGGGAACTAGTTTCCGATTCCCGATTTGATTTGACTATGTAAAGAGTTGCCTGTGTTAGATAATGTTTTATTCAGTTATCAGTTGATAAGGAATGACATCCTTACTCACAGTTCACCCGCGCGGCAAATCTTCTAATCCCGCGCAGCCCCGCATTGAGCGGGCGGAACAAAGTAATTAGACCGCAAGTTGCGCGGGTAATAGGTCATGATCATCCGTGCCGCAGTGCCGGCGACAGGGCAGTGGACACATATTGCAACAGACCACCCCGCAGCGGGAGTAACGGAGACCCTCTATAGGTGATGACCATCCGTACCGCAGTGGCCCAGAGAAAGGGCAAGTGACACAAACTGCATTAGACCACACCGCGGCTATACGGCGGGAGTAACAGAGATTCTCTATAGGTGGTTGCCATCCGTGCCGCAGTGGCCCGGAGAAAGGGCAGTGGACACATACTGCATTACACCATATCGCGGCTAAACGGCGGGAGTAACGGAGACTCTATAGTTGATGACAATCCGTCCCACGGTAGCCCGGCGACAGGACAGTGGACATGTACTCCTTTAGACCAATCTGCGGATAGGCTGTGGGAGTAGCGGAGAATCGCTATATGTGATGATCATCCGTCCCGCTGTGGCCCGGCGACATGACAGTGGACACATACAATAGACCACGCTGCGGCTAAGCGGCAGAACAAAGGAGACTCTCTTAAGGTGATCATCCGTGTCGCAGTGGCCCGGAGAAAAGGCAGTGGACACATACTGCAATATATCACACCGCGGCTAAGGGTTATACTGAGTTCGCTGCAGCCCTTTGAATAGCTGCTATTGTCTTTTTATAGGTTTTGTGCAAATCGGGAACCGGAACCCGGTTCCCGGTTCCCGATTTAATAAGGAACCGGAAACCTAGAACTAGCTCCCGGTTCCCGATTTCATTTGACAATGTAAAGAGTTGCCTGCGTTAGATAGAAATGTTTTATTACGTTATCAGTTGATAAGGAAACACATCCTTACACATAGTACACCCGCGCCGTATAATCGTTTGAAACCCGCGCCGCCCCGTATTGAGAGGGTGGAACAAAGCAACTAGACCGCAAGTTTGCGCGGGTTATAGGTCATGATCATCCGTGCCGCTGTGGGCGGGCCGGCGACAGGGCAGTGGACAAATACTGCAACAAACCACACTGCAACTGGAGTAACAGAGACTTTCTATATGTAATGACCATCCGTGCCTCAGTGGCCCAGAGAAAGGGCACGGGACACAAACTGCATTAGACCCCACCGCGGCTATGCGGCGGGAGTAACGGAGACTCTCTATAGGTGATGACCATCCATCCCGCGGTAGCCCGGCGACAGGACAGTGGACACATACTGCATTAGACCAAACCGCGGCTAAACGTCGGGAGTAACGGAGACTCTCCAGAGTTGATGACCATCCGTCCCTCAGTGGCCTGGCGATAGGGCAATGGACATGTACTCCTTTAGCCCAATCTGCGGATAGGCTGCGGGAGTAGCGGAGAATCGCTATAGGTGATGATCATCCGTCCCGATGTGGCCCGGCGACTAGACAGTGGACACATACTTCAACATACCACGCTTCGGCTAAGCAGCGGGAGAAGCGGAGACTCTCATAAGGTGATGATCATCCGTGCTGCAGTGGCCCGGAGAAAGTGCAGTGGACACATACTGCATTAGACCAAATCGCGGCTAAGCGTTAGATAGAAATGTTTTATTCATTTATTATTTGAAAAGGAATCACATCCTTACTCACAGTTCACCCGCGTCGCAAATCTTTTAAAACCCGCGCAGCCCCGGATTGAGCGGGCGGAACAAAGCAACGAGACCGCAAGTTTGCGCGGGTTATAGGTGATGATCATCATTGCCGCATTTGTCCGGCGACAGGGTAGTGGACACATACGGCAACAGACCACACCGCAGCGGAAGTAACGGAGACTCTCTATAGGTGATGACCAACCGTGCCGCAGTGGCTCGGAGAAAGAGCAGTGGACACAAACTGTATTAGACCACAACGCGGCTAATATGCGGGAGTAACGGAGATTCTCTACAAGTGATGACCATCCGTGCCGCAGTAGCCCGGAGAAAAGGCAGTGGACACATACTGCATTACACCACATCGCGGCTAAGGGTTTTCCTTAGTTAACTACAGCCCTTTGAATAGCTGCTATTGTCTTTTTATAGGTTTTGTGCAAATCGTGAACCGGGGACTTATTCCCCGTGCCCGTTTCCCGATTTAATAAGGAACCGCGGCTAAGGGTTATACTGAGTTAGCTGCAGCCCTTTGAATAGCTGCTATTGTCTTTTTATAGGTTTTGTGCAAATCGGGAACCGGGAACTAGATCCCGGTTCCTGGTTCCCGATTTAATAAGGAACCGGGAACCGGGAACTCGTTCCCGGTTCCCGATTTGATTTGACTATGTAAAGAGTTGACTGCGTTAGATAGAAATGTTTTAGTCAGTTATCAGTTGATACGGAATGACATCCTTACTCACAGTTCACCCGCGCCGCAAATCTTTAAAAACCAGCGCAGCCCCGCATTTAGAGGGCGGAACAAAGCAACTATACCTCTAGTTTGCACGGATTATAGGTCATGATCATCCATGCCGAAGTGGGCTGGCAACAGGGCAGTGGACGCATACTGCAACGAGACTCTCTATAAGTGAGGACCATCCGTGCCGCAGTGGCCTGGAGAAAAGGCAGTGGACTAATGCCGCATTAGACTACACCACGGCTGCGCGGCTGGAGTATCGGAGACTCACTTTAGGTGATGACCATCCGTCCCGCGGAAGACCGGCGACAGGACAGTGGACACATACTGCATTAGACCACACCGCGGCTAAGCGGGAGTAACGGAGACTCTCTAGAGTTGATGGCCATCGGTTCCGCTCTGGCCCGCCGACAGGGCAATGGACATGTTCTCCGTCAGACCAAACTGAGGATAGGCTGCGGGAGTAGCGGGGAATCGGTAAAGGCGATGATCTCCCGTCCCGCTGTGGCCCGGAGAAATGGCAGTGGAAACATACTGCATTAGACCACACCGCGGCTAATGGTTATACTGATTTAGCCTTTGAATAGCTGCTTTTGTCTATTTATAGGTTTTGTGCAAATCGGGAGCCGGGAACTAGTTCCCGGTTCCCGATTTGATTTGACTATGTGAAGAGTTGTCGGCGTTAGGTAGAAATGTTTCATTAAGTTAGCAGTTGATAAGGTATGACATCCCTACTCACAGTTCACCCGCGCCACAAATCTTTTGAAACCCGCGCAGCCCCGCATTGAGTGGGCGGAACAAAGTAACTAGACCGCAAGTTTGCGCGAGTTATAGGTCATGATCATCCGTGCCGCTGTGGGTCGGCGACAGGGCAGTGGACACATACTGCAACAGAACACACCGCAGCGGGAGTAACGGAGACTCTCTATAGGTGATGAGCATCCGTGCCGCAGTGGCCCGGAGAAAGGCAGTTGACACAAACTGCATTAGACCATACTGCGGCTATGCGGCGGGAGTTACGGAGATTCTCTATAGGGGATGACCGGCAGTGACCCGGAGAAAGGGCAGTGGACACATACTGCATTAGACCACACCGCGGCTTAACGGTGGGAGTAACGGAGACTCTCTATAGGTGCTGACCATCTGTCCCGCGGTAGCCCGGCGACAGACAGTGGACACATACTGCATTAGACCACACCGCGGCTAAGCTACGGGAGTAACAGAGATTCACTATAGGTGATGACCATTCATGGCGCAGTGGCCCGGAGAAAAGGCAGTTTACACATACTGAATTACACCACATCGCGACTAAGCGGTGGGAGTAACGGAGACTTTCTATAGGTGATGACCATCCGTCCCGTGGTAGCCCGGCGCCAGAACAGTCGACACATACTGCATTATACCACACCGCGGCTAGACGGCGAGAGTAACGGAGACTCTCTAGAGTTGATGACCATCCGCCCCGCAGTGGCCCGGCGACAGGGCAATGTACATGTACTCCTTTAGACCAATCTGCGTATACTCGCAGCTGGAATATCGTTACATAGACATGTTTCATTAAGTAGTCTCTCTTAAGGTGATGGTCATCCGTGCCGCAGTGGCCCGGAGAAAGGGCAGTGGACACATACTGCATTAGACCACACCGCATCTAAGGGTTATACTGAGTTAGCTGCTTTCTTTGAATAGCTGCTATTTTCTTTTTGTAGGTTTTCTGCAAATCGGGAACCGGAATCTAGTTCCCGGTTCCCGATTTAAAAAGGAACCGGGAACCGGGAACTAGTTCCCGGTTCCCGCTAGTTCCCGGTTCCCGATTTGATTTTACTATGTTAAGAGCTGCCTGCGTTAGATAGAAATGTTTTATAAAGTTATCAGCTGATAAGGAATGACATCCTGACTCACAGTTCACCTGCGCCGCAAATCTTTTAAAACCCGCGCAGCCCCGCATTGAGCGGGCGGAACAAAGCAACTAGACCGCAAGTTTGCGCGGGTCATAGGTCATGATCAACCGTGCCGCAGTTTGCCGGCGACAGGGCAGTGGACACATACTGCATTAGACCACACCGCGGCCAAGCGGCGGGAGTAACGGAGATTCTCTATAGGTGATGACCATCTGTGCCGCAGTGGCCCGGAGAAAGAGCAGTGGACACATACTGCATTACACCACATCGCGGCTAAGCGGTGTGAGTAACAGAGACTCTCTATAGGCGATGACCATCCGTCTCGCGGTAGCCCCCGCGACAGGACAGTGGACACATACTGCATTAGATCACACCGTAGTGGGAGTAACGGACACTCTCTATGGTTGATGACCATCCGTAACGCAGTGGCCCGGAGAAAGGGCAGTGGACACAAACTGCATTAGACCACGCCGTGGTTAAGTGGTGGGGGTAACGGAGATTCTCTTTAGCTGGTTATCATCCGTCACGCTGTGGCCCGGCGACAAGACAGTGGACACAAAATACATTAGACCGCGGTAGCCCGGCGACAGGACAGTGGACACATACTGCATCAGACCACACCGCGGCTAAATGGCGAGAGTAACGGAAACTCTCTAGAGTTGATGACTATCCGTCCCGCAGCGGCCCGGTGACATGGAAATGGACATGTACTCCTTGAGACCAATATGCGGATAGGCTGCGGGAGTAGCGGAGAATCGCTATAGGTGATGATCATCCGTCCCGCTGTGGCCCGTCGACAAGACAGTGGACAGATGCTACAACAGACCACGCTGCGGCTAAGCAGCGGGAGTAGCGGAGACTCTCTTAAAGTGATGATTATCCGTGCCGCAGTTGCCCGGAAAAAAGGGCAGTGGAGACATACTGCATTAGACCACACCGCGTCTAAGGGCTATACTGAGTTAGCTGCAGCCCTTTTAATAGCTGCTATTGCCCTTTTATAGGTTTTATGCAAATCGGAAACCGGGAATTAGTTCCCGGTTCCCGGTTCCCGATTTAATAACTAGTTCCCGGTTCCCGATTTGATTTGACTATGTTAAGAGTTGCCTGCGTTAGATAGAAATGTTTTATTAAGTTATCAGTTGATAAGGAATGACATCCTTACTCACATTCACCCGCGCTGCAAACCTTTTGAAACCCACGCAGCCCCACATTGAGCGGGCGGAACTAAGCAACTAGACCGCAAGTTTGCGCGGGTTATAGGTCATGATCATCCGTGCCGCAGTTGGTCGGCGACAGAGCATTGGACACTTACTGCAACAGACCACACCGCAGCGGGAGTAACGGAGACTCACTATAGGTGATGACCATCCGTGCCGCAGTGGCCCGGAGAAAGGGTAGTGGACACAAACTGCACTGCACCACATCGCGTCTGAGTGGCGGGAGAAACGGAGACTCTCTATAGGTGATGACCATCCGTGCCGCAGTGTCTCGGAGAAAGGGCAGTGGACACATATTGCATTACACCACATCGCGTCTGAGTGGCGGGAGTAACGCAGACTCTCTATAGGTGATGACCATCCGTCCCGCGGTAGCCCGGCGACAGGCCAGTGGACACAAACTGCATTAGACCACACCGCGGCTTATTGGCGGGAGTAACGGAGATTCTCTATACGTGATGACCATCCGTGCCGCAGTGTCCCGGAGAAAGGGCAGTGGACACATTCTGCATTACACCACATCGCGTCTGAGTGGCGGGAGTAACGGAGACTCTCTATAGGTGATGACCATCCGTCCCGCGGTAGCCCGGCGACAGGACAGTGGACACAAACCGCATTAGACCACACCGCGGCTAAGCGGTGGGAGTAACGGAGATTCTCTATACGTGATGACCATCCGTGCCGCAGTGTCCCGGAGAAAGGGCAGTGGACACATACTGCATTACACCACATCGCGTCTGAGTGGCGGGAATAACGGAGACTCTCTCATGCACGCATGCATGACCATCCGTCCCGCAGTGGCTCGGCGACAGGGCAATGGACATGTACTCCTTTAGACAAAGCTGCGGATAGCCTGCGGGAGTAGCGGAAAATCGCTATAGGTGATGACCATCCGTCCCGCTGTGGCCCGGCGACAAGACAGTGGACACATACTACAATAGACCATGCTGCGGCTAAGCGGCGGGAGTAGCGGAGCGTCTCTTAAGGTGATGATCATCCGTGCCGCAGTGGTCAAGAGAAAGGGCAGTGGACACATACTGCATTAGACCACACCGCGGCTAAGGGTTATACTGAGTTAGCTGCAGCCCGTTGAATAGCTGCTTTTGTCTTTTTATTGGCTTTGTGCAAATCGGGAACCGGGAACTAGTTCGCGGTTCCCGGTTCCCGATTCAATAAGGAACCGGGAACCCGGTTCCCGATTTAATTTGACTATGTAAAGAGTTGTCTGCGTTAGATAGAAATGTTTTATTCAGTTATCAGTTGAAAAGGAATGCCATCCTTACTCACGGTTCACCCGCGCCGCAAATCTTTTAAAACCCGCGCAGCCCCGCATTGAGTGGGCGGAACAAAATAACTAGACCGCAAGTTTGCGCCGGATATTGGTCATGATCATCCGTGCCGCAGTGGGCCGGCGACAGGGCTGTGGAAAAATACTGCAACAGACCACACCGCAGCGGGAGTAACGGAGACTCTCTATACGGTGATGACCATCCCTGCCGCAGTGGCCCGGAGAAAGAGCAGTGGACAAAAACTGCATTAGACCACACCGCGGCTAAGCGGCGGGAGAAACGGAGATTCTCTATAGGTGATGACCATCCGTACCGCAGTGGCCCGGAGATAGGGCAGTGGACACATATTGCATTAGACCAAATCGCGGCTAAGGGTTATCATTAGTTAACTGCAGCCTTTTGAATAGCTGCAATTGTCTTTTTATAGGTTTTGTGCAAATCGGGAACCGGGAACTAGTTCCCGGTTCCGGTTCCCGATTTAATAAGGAACCGGGAACCTGTTCCCGATTTGATTTTACTATGTAAAGAGTTGCCCGCGTTAGATAGAAATGTTTTATTCAGTTATCATTCGATAAGGAATGACATCCTTTCTCACAGTTCACCCGCGCCGAAAATGTTTTAAAACCCGCGCAGCCCCTGCATTGAGCGGGCTGAACAAAGTAACTAGACCGCAAATTTGCGTGGGTTATAGGTCATTATCATCCGTGCCGCAGTGGGCCGGCGACAGGGCAGTGGACACATACTGCAACAGACCACACCGCAGCGGGAGTAACGGCGACTCTCTATAGGTGATGACCATCCGTGCCGCAGTGGCCCGGAGAAAGGGCAGTGGACACAAACTGCATTAGACCACACCGCGGCTAAGCGGCGGGAGTAACGGAGATTCTCTATAGGTGATGACCATCCGTGCCGCAGTGGCCCGGAGAAAGGGAAGTGGACACATACTGCATTACACCACATTGCGGCGAAGGGTTGTCCTTAGTTAACTGCAGCCCTTTGAATAGCTGCTATTGTCTTTTAATAGGTTTTGTGCAAATTGGGAACCTGGACCCGGTTCCCGATTTAATAAGGAACCGGGAACCGGGAACTAGTTTCCGATTCCCGATTTGATTTGACTATGTAAAGAGTTGCCTGTGTTAGATAGAAATGTTTTATTCAGTTATCAGTTGATAAGGAATGACATCCTTACTCACAGTTCACCCGCGCGGCAAATCTTCTAAACCCGCGCAGCCCCGCATTGAGCGGGCGGAACAAAGTAATTAGACCGCAAGTTGCGCGGGTAATAGGTCATGATCATCCGTGCCGCAGTGGGCCGGCGACAGGGCAAGTGACACAAACTGCATTAGACCACACCGCGGCTATACGGCGGGAGTAACAGAGATTCTCTATAGGTGGTTGCCATCCGTGCCGCAGTGGCCCGGAGAAAGGGCAGTGGACACATACTGCATTACACCATATCGCGGCTAAACGGCGGGAGTAACGGAGACTCTATAGTTGATGACCATCCGTCCCACGGTAGCCCGGCGACAGGACAGTGGACATGTACTCCTTTAGACCATTCTGCGGATAGGCTGTGGGAGTAGCGGAGAATCGCTATATGTGATGATCATCCGTCCCGCTGTGGCCCATACAGCGGGAGTAACGGAGACCCTCTATAGGTGATGACCATCCGTACCGCAGTGGCCCAGAGAAAGGGCAAGTGACACAAACTGCATTAGACCACACCGCGGCTATACGGCGGGAGTAACAGAGATTCTCTATAGGTGGTTGCCATCCGTGCCGCAGTGGCCCGGAGAAAGGGCAGTGGACACATACTGCATTACACCATATCGCGGCTAAACGGCGGGAGTAACGGAGACTCTATAGTTGATGACCATCCGTCCCACGGTAGCCCGGCTACAGGACAGTGGACATGTACTCCTTTAGACCATTCTGCGGATAGGCTGTGGGAGTAGCGGAGAATCGCTATATGTGATGATCATCCGTCCCGCTGTGGCCCGGCGACATGACAGTGGACACATACAATAGACCACGCTGCGGCTAAGCGGCAGAACAAAGGAGACTCTCTTAAGGTGATCATCCGTGTCGCAGTGGCCCGGAGAAAAGGCAGTGGACACATACTGCAATATATCACACCGCGGCTAAGGGTTATACTGAGTTCGCTGCAGCCCTTTGAATAGCTGCTATTGTCTTTTTATAGGTTTTGTGCAAATCAGGAACCGGAACCCGGTTCCCGGTTCCCGATTTAATAAGGAACCGGGAACCTAGAACTAGCTCCCGGTTCCCGATTTCATTCGACAATGTAAAGAGTTGCCTGCGTTAGATAGAAATGTTTTATTACGTTATCAGTTGATAAGGAATCACATCCTTACACATAGTACACCCGCGCCGTATAATCGTTTGAAACCCGCGCCGCCCCGTATTGAGGGGGCGGAACAAAGCAACTAGACCGCAAATTTGCGCGGGTTATAGGTCATGATCATCCGTGCGCTGTGGGCGGGCCGGCGACAGGGCAGTGGACACATACTGCAACAGACCACACCGCAACTGGAGTAACAGAGACTCTCTATATGTAATGACCATCCGTGCCTCAGTGGCCCAGAGAAAGGGCACGGGACACAAACTGCATTAGACCCCACCGCGGCTATGCGGCGGGAGTAACGGAGACTCTCTATAGGTGATGACCATCCATCCCGCGGTAGCCCGGCGACAGGACAGTGGACACATACTGCATTAGACCAAACCGCGGCTAAACGTCGGGAGTAACGGAGACTCTCCAGAGTTGATGACCATCCGTCCCTCAGTGGCCTGGCGACAGGGCAATGGACATGTACTCCTTTAGCCCAATCTGCGGATAGGCTGCGGGAGTAGCGGAGAATCGCTATAGGTGATGATCATTCCGTCCCGATGTGGCCCGGCGACTAGACAGTGGACACATACTTCAACATACCACGCTTCGGCTAAGCAGCGGGAGAAGCGGAGACTCTCATAAGGTGATGATCATCCGTGCTGCAGTGGCCCGGAAAAAGTGCAGTGGACACATACTGCATTAGACCACATCGCGGCTAAGCGTTAGATAGAAATGTTTTATTCATTTATTATTTGAAAAGGAATCACATCCTTACTCACAGTTCACCCGCGCCGCAAATCTTTTAAAACCCGCGCAGCCCCGGATTGAGCGGGCGGAACAAAGCAACGATGACCATCCATCCCGCGGTAGCCCGGCGACAGGACAGTGGACACATACTGCATTAGACCAAACCGCGGCTAAACGTCGGGAGTAACGGAGACTCTCCAGAGTTGATGACCATCCGTCCCTCAGTGGCCTGGCGACAGGGCAATGGACATGTACTCCTTTAGCCCAATCTGCGGATAGGCTGCGGGAGTAGCGGAGAATCGCTATAGGTGATGATCATTCCGTCCCCATGTGGCCCGGCGACTAGACAGTGGACACATACTTCAACATACCACGCTTCGGCTAAGCAGCGGGAGAAGCGGAGACTCTCATAAGGTGATGATCATCCGTGCTGCAGTGGCCCGGAGAAAGTGCAGTGGACACATACTGCATTAGACCACATCGCGGCTAAGCGTTAGATAGAAATGTTTTATTCATTTATTATTTGAAAAGGAATCACATCCTTACTCACAGTTCACCCGCGCCGCAAATCTTTTAAAACCCGCGCAGTCCCGGATTGAGCGGGCGGAACAAAGCAACGAGACCGCAAGTTTGCGCGGGTTATAGGTGATGATCATCATTGCCGCATTTGTCCGGCGACAGGGTAGTGGACACATACTGCAACAGACCACACCGCAGCGGAAGTAACGGAGGTTCTCTACAAGTGATGACCATCCGTGCCGCAGTAGCCCGGAGAAAAGGCAATGGACACATACTGCATTACACCACATCGCGGCTAAGGGTTATCCTTAGTTAACTACAGCCCTTTGAATAGCTGCTATTGTCTTTTTATAGGTTTTGTGCAAATCGTGAACCGGGGACTTGTTCCCGGTGCCCGTTTCCCGATTTAATAAGGAACCGCGGCTAAGGGTTATACTGAGTTAGCTGCAGCCCTTTGAATAGCTGCTATTGTCTTTTTATAGGTTTTGTGCAAATCGGGAACCGGGAACTCGTTCCCGGTTCCCGATTTGATTTGACTATGTAAAGAGTTGACTGCGTTAGATAGAAATGTTTTAGTCAGTTATCAGTTGATACGGAATGACATCCTTACTCACAGTTCACCCGCGCCGCAAATCTTTAAAAACCAGCGCAGCCCCGCATTTAGAGGGCGGAACAAAGCAACTATACCTCTAGTTTGCACGGATTATAGGTCATGATCATCCATGCCGAAGTGGGCTGGCAACAGGACAGTGGACGCATACTGCAACGAGACTCTCTATAAGTGAGGACCATCCGTGCCGCAGTGGCCTGGAGAAAAGGCAGTGGACTAATACTGCATTAGACTACACCACGGCTGCGCGGCTGGAGTATCGGAGACTCACTTTAGGTGATGACCATCCGTCCCGCGGAAGACCGGCGACAGGACAGTGGACACATACTGCATTAGACCACACCGCGGCTAAGCGGGAGTAACGGAGACTCTCTAGAGTTGATGGCCATCGGTTCCGCTCTGGCCCGCCGACAGGGCTATGGACATGTTCTCCTTTAGACCAAACTGAGGATAGGCTGCGGGAGTAGCGGGGAATCGGTAAAGGCGATGATCTCCCGTCCCGCTGTGGCCCGGAGAAATGGCAGTGGAAACATACTGCATTAGACCACACCGCGGCTAATGGTTATACTGATTTAGCCTTTGAATAGCTGCTTTTGTCTATTTATAGGTTTTGTGCAAATCGGGAGCCGGGAACTAGTTCCCGGTTCCCGATTTGATTTGACTATGTGAAGAGTTGTCGGCGTTAGGTAGAAATGTTTCATTAAAATAGCAGTTGATAAGGTATGACATCCCTACTCACAGTTCACCCGCGCCACAAATCTTTTGAAACCCGCGCAGCCCCGCATTGAGTGGGCGGAACAAAGTAACTAGACCGCAAGTTTGCGCGAGTTATAGGTCATGATCATCATTGCCGCATTTGTCCGGCGACAGGGTAGTGGACACATACTGCAACAGACCACACCGCAGCGGAAGTAACGGAGGTTCTCTACAAGTGATGACCATCCGTGCCGCAGTAGCCCGGAGAAAAGGCAGTGGACACATACTGCATTACACCACATCGCGGCTAAGGGTTATCCTTAGTTAACTACAGCCCTTTGAATAGCTGCTATTGTCTTTTTATAGGTTTTGTGCAAATCGTGAACCGGGGACTTGTTCCCGGTGCCCGTTTCCCGATTTAATAAGGAACCGCGGCTAAGGGTTATACTGAGTTAGCTGCAGCCCTTTGAATAGCTGCTATTGTCTTTTTATAGGTTTTGTGCAAATCGGGAACCGGGAACTAGATCCCGGTTCCCGGTTCCCGATTTAATAAGGAACCGGGAACTCGTTCCCGGTTCCCGATTTGATTTGACTATGTAAAGAGTTGACTGCGTTAGATAGAAATGTTTTAGTCAGTTATCAGTTGATACGGAATGACATCCTTACTCACAGTTCACCCGCGCCGCAAATCTTTAAAAACCAGCGCAGCCCCGCATTTAGAGGGCGGAACAAAGCAACTATACCTCTAGTTTGTACGGATTATAGGTCATGATCATCCATGCCGAAGTGGGCTGGCAACAGGGCAGTGGACGCATACTGCAACGAGACTCTCTATAAGTGAGGACCATCCGTGCCGCAGTGGCCTGGAGAAAAGGCAGTGGACTAATACTGCATAAGACTACACCACGGCTGCGCGGCTGGAGTATCGGAGACTCACTTTAGGTGATGACCATCCGTCCCGCGGAAGACCGGCGACAGGACAGTGGACACATACTGCATTAGACCACACCGCGGCTAAGCGGGAGTAACGGAGACTCTCTAGAGTTGATGGCCATCGGTTCCGCTCTGGCCCGCCGACAGGGCAATGGACATGTTCTCCTTTAGACCAAACTGAGGATAGGCTGCGGGAATAGCGGGGAATCGGTAAAGGCGATGATCTCCCGTCCCGCTGTGGCCCGGAGAAATGGCAGTGGAAACATACTGCATTAGACCACACCGCGGCTAATGGTTATACTGATTTAGCCTTTGAATTGCTGCTTTTGTCTATTTATAGGTTTTGTGCAAATCGGGAGCCGGGAACTAGTTCCCGGTTCCCGATTTGATTTGACTATGTGAAGAGTTGTCGGCGTTAGGTAGAAATGTTTCATTAAGTTAGCAGTTGATAAGGTATGACATCCCTACTCACAGTTCACCCGCGCCACAAATCTTTTGAAACCCGCGCAGCCCCGCATTGAGTGGGCGGAACAAAGTAACTAGACCGCAAGTTTGCGCGAGTTATAGGTCATGATCATCCGTGCCGCTGTGGGTCGGCGACAGGGCAGTGGACACATACTGCAACAGAACACACCGCAGCGGGAGTAACGGAGACTCTCTATAGGTGATGACCATCCGTGCCGCAGTGGCCCGGAGAAAGGGCAGTTGACACAAACTGCATTAGACCATACTGCGGCTATGCGGCGGGAGTTACGGAGATTCTCTATAGGGGATGACCGGCAGTGGCCCGGAGAAAGGGCAGTGGACACATACTGCATTAGACCACACCGCGGCTTAACGGTGGGAGTAACGGAGACTCTCTATAGGTGCTGACCATCTGTCCCGCGGTAGCCCGGCGACAGACAGTGGACACATACTGCATTAGACCACACCGCGGCTAAGCTACGGGAGTAACAGAGATTCACTATAGGTGATGACCATTCATGCCGCAGTGGCCCGGAGAAAAGGCAGTTTACACATACTGAATTACACCACATCGCGACTAAGCGGTGGGAGTAACGGAGACTTTCTATAGGTGATGACCATCCGTCCCGTGGTAGCCCGGCGCCAGAACAGTCGACACATACTGCATTATACCACACCGCGGCTAGACGGCGAGAGTAACGGAGACTCTCTAGAGTTGATGACCATCCGCCCCGCAGTGGCCCGGCGACAGGGCAATGTACATGTACTCCTTTAGACCAATCTGCGTATACTCGCAGCTGGAATATCGTTGCATAGACATGTTTCATTAAGTAGTCAGTTGATAAGGAATGACATTCTTACTCACAGTCCAACCGTGCTGCAAATCTTTGGAAACCCGCGCAGCCCCGCATTTGCGCGAGTTATAGTTCATGATCATCCGTGCCGCAGTGGGCCGGCGACAGGACAGTGGACACATACTGCAACAGACCACACAGAGCGGGAGTAACGGAGACTCTCTATAGGTGATGACCATCCGTGCTGCAGTGGCCCGGAGAAAGGGCATAGGACACAAACTGCATCAGACCACACCAACGCTAAGCAACGGGAGTATCGGAGATTCTCTTCAGGTGATGACCATCGGTGCCGCAGGGGCCCGGAGAAAGGGCAGAGGACACATATTGCATTATACCGGGCGGGAGTAACGGAGACTCTCTATAGGTGATGAACATCCGTCCCGCGTTAGCCCAGCGACAGGACAGTGGGCACATACGGCATTAGACCACACCGCGGCTAAGCGGCGGGTAAAACGGATATTCTCTATAGGTGATGACCATCTGTGCCGCAGTGGCCAGGAGAAAGGACTGTGGACACATACTGCATTACACAACATCGCGGGAGTAACGGAGACTCTCTATAGGTGACGACCATCCGTCCCGCGGTAGCACAGCGACAGGACAGTGGACACATACTGCATTAGTCCATACCGCGGCTTAACGTCGGAAGTAACGGAGACTCTCTAGAGTTGATAACCATCCGCTCCGCAGTGGCCCAGCGAAAGGGCAATGTACATGTACTCCTTAAGACCAATCTGCGGATAGGCTGAGGGAGTAGCGGAGAATCGCTATAGCAGATGATGTGGCGCGGCGACAAAGCAGTGGGCACATACTACATTGGAACACGCTGCGACCCGCGGTAGCCCGGCGACAGGAAAGTGTACACATACTGCATTACACCACACCGCGGCTAAGCGTAGGGTGAAATGGAGACTCTCTTAGGGCTATGATCGTCCGTGCCGCAGTGGCCGGGAGAAAGGGCAGTGGACACATACTGCATTAGACCTCACCGCGGCTGAGTGACGGGAGTATTGGAGACTCTCTTCAGGTTATGACCCCCTGTCCCGCAGTGGCCCGGCGACAGCGCAATGGACATGTACGCCTTAAGACCAGACTGCGGATAGGCTGCGGGTGTAGCGGAGAATCGCTATAGGTGATGCTGTGGCCCGGCGACAAGACAGTGGACACAAACTACAATAGACCACGATGCGGTTAAGCGGCGGGAGTAGCGGAGACTCTCTTAAGGTGATGATCATCCATGCCGCAGTGGCCCGGAGAAAAGGCAGTGGACACATACTGAATTAGAGAAGCCCCTGTGGTGCAGTGGTTATGCTACTCGCCTTGTAAACCAGGGATCGCAGGATCGATCCCGGGCTTCTCCAGACTTTCGGATGAGTCTTTAAACCGAGGTCCCGTCTCCGTATGACCTTAGCTGTTGGTGGGACGTAAAACAAAAACTCACTCACTCACCATACTGAATTAGACCACACCGCGGCTTAGTTGCGGGAGTAACGGAGACTTTCTTTAAGTTATGATCATCCGTGCCGTAGTGGCCCGGAGAAAGGGCAGTGGACACATACTGCATTAGACCACACCGCGGCTAAGCGGCGGGAGTAACGGAGATTCTTTTTAGGTGATGATCGTCCGTCCCGCAGTTCCCCGGCGACAGGGCAATGAACATGTACTCCTTTAGATCAAAATGCGGATAGGGTGCGGGGGAAGCGGAGAATCGTTTTAGGTCATGATCATCCGTCCCGCTGTGTCCCGGCGACAAGACAGTCGACACATACTGCAATAGACCACACTGCGGCTAAGCGGCGGGAGTAGCGGAGACTGTCTTAAGGTGATGATCATCCGTGCCGCAGTGTCCCGGAGAAAGGGCAGTGGACACATACTGCATTACACCGCACCGCTGCTAAACGGCGGGAGTAACGGAGACTCTCTTTAGGCGATGACCATCCGTCCCGCAGTGGCCCGGCGACAGGGCAATGGATATGTACTCCTTTAGACCGAATTGCGGATATGCTGCGGGAGTAGCGGAGAATCGCTATAGGTGATGACCATCCGTCCGCCGTAGCCCGGCGACAGGAAAGTGTACACATACTGCATTACACCACACCGCGGCTAAACGGCGGGAGTAACTGAGACTCTCTAGAGTTGATGACCATCCGCCCCGCAGAAGCCCGGCAACAGGGCAATGGATATGTACTCCTTTAGACCAATCAGCGGATAGGCTGCGGGAGAAGCGGAGAATCGCTATAGGTAATGATCATCCGTCCCGCTATGGCCGGCGACAAAAAAGTAGACACATACTACAATGACCACGTTGCGGCTAAGCGGTGGGATAAGCGGAGACTCTCTTAAGGTGATGATCATCTATGTCGCAGTGGCCCGGAGAGAGGGCAGTGGACACATACTGCATTAGAACACACCGCGGCTAAGCGGCGGGAGTAACGGAGATTCTCTTTAGGTGATGATCGTCCGTGCCGCAGTGGCCCGGAGAAAGGGCAGTGGACACATCCTGCATTAGACCACACCGCGGCTTAGTGGTCGGAGTAACGGAGACTCTCTTTAAGTGATGATTATCCGTGCCGCAGAGGCCCGAAGGAAGGGCAGTGGACACATACTGCATTAGACCACACCGCAGCGTCGTTGCTGGAATAACGGAGAGTCCCTTTAGGTGATGACCATCCGTGTCGCAGTAGCCCGGAGAAATGGCAGTGGACACATACTGCATTACACCACATCGCGGCTAAGCGGCGTGAGTAACGGAGACTCTCTACAGGTGATGATCATCCGTCCCGCGGTAGCCCGGCGACAGGACAGTGTACACATACTGCATTACACCACACCACGGCTTAACGGCGGGAGTAACGGAGACTCTCTAGAGTTGATGACTAACCGTCCCGCAGTTGCCCGGCGACAGGGCAATGGACATGTACTCCTTTAGACCAAAATACGGATAGGCTGCGAGGGTAGCGGAGAATCGAGATAGGTCATGATCATCCGCCCCGCTGTGTCCCGGCGACATACTGCAATAGACCACACTGCGTCTAAGCGGCGGGAGTAGCGGAGACTCTCTTTAGGTGATGATCATCCGTGCCGCAGTGGCCCGGAGAAAGGGCAGTGGACACATACTGCATTACACCACACGCGGCTAAACGGCGGGAGTAACGGAGACTCTTTAGGCGATGACCATCCGTCCCGCAGTGGCCTGGCGACAGGGCAATGGACATGTACTCCTTTAGACCAAACTGCGGATACGCTGCGGGAGTAGCGGAGAATCACTATAGGTGATGATCATCCTTCCCGCTGTAGCCCGGCGATAAAACAGTGGACACATACTGCAATAGACCACACTGGCGAGGGTGAACTGTGAGTAAGGATGGCATTTCTTAGGTAGAAATGTTTTATTCAGTTATCAGTTGATAAGAATGCCATCCTAACTCATAGTTCACCCCGCCGCAAATTTTTTAAAACCCGCGCAGCCCCGCGTTGAGCGGGCGGACCAACGCAACTAGACCGCGAGTTTGCGCGGGTTAAAAAAATTGATTTAAAAATGTAAAGCTTTGTCTGTTTATTTCTAACTATTTAAAATGCTTAGCAGTTAATAAATAATGGTATCCTATAGTAAATGCAGCCTTTCGAATCGCATTTATAAGAACATCGTCAATTTGAGCAAATTAGGAACCGGGAACTGGTTCCTCGTTCCCGATTTGATTTAAAGGTATAAAGATTTGTCAGCTGTACATAGATATTTTACAAAGTATATCATTTGATAAATAGGGTTATCCTCAGTCAACTGCAGCCGTTTGAATAGCTGCTTTTGCCTTTTTATAGTTTTTGAGCAAATCGGAAAACCGGGAACTAGGACGGACGGGCTGCATAGTTGGCACTTTACGTCCGTCTCCTTCACTCCTGTCGCGTAACCCCGGTATGGTTTGATGCAGTATACACCTGTGCTTTCGGTCTTGAAATGTTCGCATCTTGCTCCCGGTTTGATATGCTCGAAGTCGCCGGAGCTGACGGACTGCATAGTTGGCACTTCTCGTCCGTCTCCTTCACTTCCAAACGTAAATCGATCTAAGAACCCCCAACCCAACCAACACGCACACACCCAGTGTAATTCGTTTCACTGTCCGTTCCAAGGCAGTTCTTCTGTCGCGGTTTATTTTTGTTATGGTTGGTCTTTTTGAGTTTTTGTCTCAAATATTATTTTGCTTTGGATAGCCGGTTGGACATTTTGTGGGAATGTGACTGTCCTTTCGGTTTTCCGCGGTTGGCGCTTCCATTGGGATCTGTTGTTTCATTTTTGTGTTTCTTCCCCTTTGTTGTCTCTGTTGGGAGCTTTTGGTTAATTGTATCGATTACTGATCATTGCCTTCACTTCTATTTTACACCGGTCTGGGTTGATACAGTATACGACTGTGCTCTCGGGCTAATTGAAATGTGCGCATCTTGGTACCGGAGTGAAGTGATATGCTCGAAGTCGCCGGAAACTGACGGGCTGCATAGATGACAACTTACGTCCGTCTCCTTCACTCCAGCCGCGTTACACCGGCCTTGGTTGATGAAGTATACAAATGTGCTCTCGGGCTAATTGAAATGTGCGCAACTTGGTCCCAGAGTGAAGTGATATGCCCGAAGTCGCCGAGGCTGTCGGGCTGCATAATTGGCAACTTACATCCGTCTCCTTCACTCCTGCCGCGTTACACTGGTCTGGGTTGATACAGTATACACCTGTGCTCTCGGGCTAATTAAAATGTGCGCATCGTGGTCCCGAAGTGAGATGCGGACTGCATAGTTGACACTGAATGTGCGTCTCTTTCACTCCCGTCGCGTTACACCGGTATGGATTGATGCAGTACATCCATGCTCTCGGACTCTCTTAAAGTGCGCAGCGTGTCCCAGGAGTGATTTGTGGGCGTACAAAAATTTATGCATTATTTTTACCAAATTTGACTACTACTCCGTGACCGTTAAAATACCGCAGTGCTGCTACTTCTGTTGCTGTATTGTAGTATATGCCTCGACGTCCTCACGGTATGGGTCCGCAACATGGTTGGTCTCCAGCTTTAGCGAGGCTTCGTCGTCGGTTGCCGGAGACGGGACGAACGATCGCCCGGCGGCTACCGCGCTATTACAATCTTTCGTTAGCATACTTTGTCTGACCCTCACGCCTGTTGGACTGTGACGGGCGCTGGGGCGTCTATATCTCAGTGTAGGCCGAACGTTTCTAAACCGTTTCCCATAATCGGTTTAACTTTTTACGGAGTGCGACGAGCTGTGCTTGTAAAAATGTACTCCTGAGGTTTTTTGCCTCTAGCGGTCCCGCTTGAAGAGATACAGCGCTGATTTTATGCTCGCTAGTAAACGAATTTTGACAAAGAAACTGAATACCAAACCGACATCTCGCCTCGGGGCCAGCCCTTACGGTCCAGTGCGGCTTGATGTAGTACAGGTGGGTCGTCATTTCCCCGTGTAATCCCCGAATGAGTGGGTTAGCCAGTCACTCCAACGTTGTGGGATCATGCAGGGTATGCCCTTCGTCCTTTCACTGAGGTCACACTGCATCGACTCTTGTAGCTTTGTTTCATGAGACTGACGGGCTGTATAGTAGCCACTTAATGTCCGTCTCCTTCACACTCGCCGCGTTTCCTCGTAATGGTTTGATGCAGTACACCTGTTCACTCGGGCTCAGAAAAAGCGTCCAGCGTGGTCCCGGAGTGGTATGATCGAAGAAAAACTGGAGTTTATTGGGGGGGGGGGGGGCTGTAAAATGGGGGGGGGGGGTAATTTTATTTTTCTTATTTCTGTTCCAATACAGAGTTATTGGGTACGCGTTAGAACATAGAATCACCTCAATGAGACGGTTCTAACGAGCACCCACAACCTATGTTTAAAGTACGATTATATTATATTATTTTTCTTATTTCTGCTCATGGAGACGATTCTATGTTCTAACTCGAACACATAACCTCTGTATTGGTGTGGGTTGATTCAGGTATGAGTTCACAGCGCATCTTAACTGAGCAGGCTCATGTAGGTTTTCTCCGGGGACTGATGTACTGTATAGTTGGCACCTAACGTCCGTGTCCTTCACTACCCCGCGTTACCCGGGTGTGGCTTGATTCAATACACCTGTGCTGTCTTGCTAAGTAAAAGTAAAAGCGCGCAGCGTGTTCCCGGAGTAGTAAGCTCGAATTCGCCAGTGACTGTAGGACTACATAGTTGGCCTTCAACCCCACCGCATTACTCCGTTATGGTTTGTTACACTTCACCTCTGCTCTCTGAAACGTGAGCAATGTGGTCCCGGAGGAATATGCTCGAAGTCGACAGGGACTGACGGACTTCATAGTTACCACCTTATGTCCGCCGCATTATACCGGTATGGGTTGTTGCAGTACACCTGTTCTCTCTGGCTCATTGAAAAGTATGCAACCTGGTCCCGGGGACTGACAGACTTCTTAGTTGGCACGTTCCGTCCGTCTCTTTCTACTCCCGTCGCGTTTCCCCGACGGTATGGTTTGATGCAGTACACCTATGCTCTCGGACTCATTAAAAGTGCGCAGCGTGTCCTCGGAGTGATATGTACGTAGTCGGAGAAGTCTCTCCGGGCCAAACTAGAACTTATGCATTGTTTTTATGAAATTTTTATTCTACACTTTGACTGATATTCACCGTGGGCACGCCACAAGCTTAGTCACCAGCTTTAGCGAGGCTCCGTTGTGGGTTACGCAGCCTCAGTTAACGCCCGTAAGCGAGCCACCGCGCTATTACACTCTTTCGTCTGCAGTTGCTGTGGTAGCATATTTTGGGCTACCCTCACGCCCACCGGACTGTGCAGAGCGCTCGGTTGCCCATGGATCAGTGTTGGCCATACGTCCCTTAACCGTTTCAAAAAATCGGTTTCAATTTTCACATTGGCACTTGCTGTGCTTGTGTAAATGTACACCGGAGGTTTTTCGCCTCCAGTTGTCCCGCTTGAAGAGATACAGAGCTGATTTTTAGCCCGCTACTCAATTAATTTTGGCAAAGACTCGCTTTATCAAACCGGCATCTTGCTACGGGGCCAGAACATTTTGACCTAACCCTTAACGCCAAGTGCGGTTTGAGGCAGTACATGCCGCTCGTCTTTCCACCTGGAACCCCGGAAATGGCAGGAAATCCAGTCACTGTCACTCGCGCGGCGTTGGTTAATGCAGGACATGTCCCTCGTCCTTCCACTGAGGTGACATCGCATCTTCCATGATGCTGACTCATGTAGGTTTTCGCCAGAGACTGACGGACTGTACAGTTTGGGTGTTTCATTTTTGTGTTCTCCTAGAAGTTGCACTAATGAGTTAGGAAGCCTTCATGCGAACTGAATAAATTATTTGTCTAAATCGCGACGAAAGTAAGGTCGAGGAATGCGGCCACATAAAATCTATTTAAGCTCCATAGTGAAATACGTTTATCTAGACCTTCCATGGTGGTTTTTCTGTCGTGGTTAATTTTGGTTATGGTTTATCATATTTATAGCGTATATTTATTTTGTTTGTTTTGGATTGCCAATTGGCCATTTTGTGTGAAAGTAATTGTTCTTTTGGCTTTCGCTACTGATGTTTCCATTAGTGTCCAAGTATTCCATGTTTGTATTTTTTTCCCTTTGGTGTCTCTGATGGGAGTTGTTGGTGATTGTATCGATTCCGGATCATTGCACTCATTTCTATTTCCCATTTGATTTTGATTAAACTTTCCAGTTATTGCTCCCATGGCCTGAAGATGATGAGGCAGTTCGATCACGAACCGTGATTAACCTTGGTTAACAAATGGTTAACCAAAGTGTGATCGAACTCAGTCTGGCAAGTCATGACGTTACTCTGGTCAAACCAGACTAAAGCGTAGCAGTTGCATCAAGTTTACTTGTATGTCCATCTGTCCGGATAACAGAAGTTATCCCGAGATATCCAACAGCAGGGTCCGGTATCTAAAGAACTTCTCCATCACACAGACCGGGTCACACCTTATTTGACGATTATGGCCTCCAGAGAGGGTTGACGCGTCGTTTAAACACGATATCTTCATCATCCTCATACTTCAGGGCTAGGCCATGGTCTACCTCCAGGTTCCTCTGCTCGAACTCTCATTCCACTGCCTTATGGAAAAGTTATCACCGTCTGGCCGCATAACGTAGTTTTTTCCCACGCTGAAAAAAATAACTAGTACATTCGACTAGTTTACCTAGTAAACACAGAGGGTCACCTAGTCGTCTGTAGGTTGACTGAGCATTCTTAGTCAATTTAACTAGTCTCTCTAGTAAGCGTAAACCAATAATCGTTGACAGGGCATCTGGTCAGTATGACTACCCTTTCTAGTCAGTATGACTAGGGTGTCTAGACAAGTTTCCCGCCGAATGTTGATTGACAGCTTGCAGAATGTGTAGAGGAAGCGTTCCAGACGCCATCTTAACGTTTAGGAGAACATGCTCTAACATACAGTGGGTTGATTCTGATATTATTTCACCCAACATACAGTGGGTTGTTGTACTCACCTTGAGCACTTTGTTCTTATTGTTTGTAACTCTGCAGGTAAGAAATATTCTTTTATTTCTTAAGCACCTAGTGGTTATAAGCAGCGTTATAATGCTTACAAGATAAACAACAACAACAACAATGTCAACATACAAATATACGTCCAGAAGCTCTAAAGTCGACATTTCCGTGAATCCAAGCATAAATAATGGGGATTTTCTTTTCTGCAATATGAAAATATAACTCTGCAGGTAAGAAATATTCTTTTATTTCTTCTCTTATCTTCCTAAAGGCGCCTTTACACAGCACGTTTTTCCATATGTGTTTTGACCTGCATCATCAAAACATGCCGTGTAAAAGCAACTAGTAATCAGTACTAAGAATCTAGTAATCTACGACTAAAGCAACTAGTAATCAGTACTAAGAATCTAGTAATCCTGACCATGCTTGCTAGTACTTTTGACAGTCACACCAGTACATTTGACTATTAAGCTAGTACATATGACTAGCTTAAACTAGTGAACTTTGACTAGATGAAGCTAGTCAAATGTACTAGGCTAAGTAAAGCTAGTCAATTTGACTAGTTTTTTCTAGTCAAAATGCTTGACTAGGTCTTCCTAGTCACATCGACTATTTTGCATAGTGCTTTTTTGGACAATCATATTGACTAGGTTCCTTAGTCGGCATGACTATTTTTTTTTCTCAGTGCAGGATGCTCAATCCGCTTAAAATAAAGGATTATAGGTACTCTAAACTCACATTTGGTCACATCTTAGGCTAGGATTCGGACTTTACTTTTCAAACAGTTTAACCTCATGGTCTTGTATCCACATCTGGCCGGATGCTAACAAGCAGTGCCCGGTACCCAATGGAACCCTCTACCGCAAAGACCCGGTCATATCCCAGAGCTAGACCTTGCTCTACCTCCAGGTTCCGCTCCTCGAACGGGCATACCACTGCCTAACGGAAATATCCCCGTCTAGCCGCATACTGCAGGTTATCCCGGGATGCTCAGCCCGCGGAGGATAAAGGGATTAATTGTACTCACAACTGACAATGGGTTACATATCAAAGCTAGGCTTCTGGGCTCGGTCACAGCGTGTCCGTACTTTAATTTTCGCATTGCTTTACCCCATGGGCTTGTAAAACGCGGTTAATTTTTGCTATAGTTTGTCTTTGGGTGTTTGTGTCGCTTATATTATTTTATTTTGGACAGCCTTTTGGCATTTTTTTTGAAAGTAACTGTCCTTTCCGCTGTTGATGTTTCCGTTGCGGTCTGTTGCTTCATGTTTGTGTTTCGTTCCCTTTTGTATCTCTAATGGGAGCTGTGGGTTAATTGTATCGATTCCTGATCATTGCCTCTACTTCTGTTTTGTATCCCATTCCGGTCGGATAAGAGAGGTTATCCCGCGTCACTCACTGCCAAGGTCCGGTACCCAGAGAACCTCTCTACCACAAAGACCGGGTTACTCGCACCAGTTTCTGAGTGATCGGGCTTTACTTTTCGTAAAGTTTCACCCCATGGTATTCCCAACTGTCTGGATAACAGAGATTATTCCGCGGACAGAGGTTATCCCCGCGATATCCAGTAGAAGGGTCCGCTACCAAAAGGAACCCTCTGTCAAGCAAACCGGTTCTCAAGTCCGGACAAGGCCTGGCTCTACATACAGGTTCCGTTTCTAGAACTCCCATACCACTGCCGTTTTGGAAAAAATTATACCGCGCTCAGCCCGCTGAAGATACAGGGACCAAAAGTAATCAAAATTCACACTTCGTCAGACCCCAGGACTACGCTACTGGGCGTAGCCAAAGTGGGTAGTGGGGTTCGGTGTTTGCTTTTCACATAGTTTCAATCAATGATTTTCTGTCCACATCTGGCTGGATCCCGCGATAAACACTAGCTGAGCCCGGTACCCAAAGGACCGCCCGAAGACACAGATCGAGTGATTTCGCAGGGCCAGGCCTGGCTGTTCCTCCAAGTTTCGCTCTTCTTACACCTATATCACTAACTTATTTTTAAGTTATTCCCGTCTGGCCGCATATCGGAGGTTATCCCGGGATACTCGCGCCGCCGAGTTTGAAAGAATCAAAGGTACTCAGAGGTGACACTGTGTCACATTTCAGGGCTATACCTCTTGGCTTGGCCATAGGGGTCGTCGAGCCTATTTTAACATAGTTTCACCCATGGTTTCGTATATCCATCTTACCGGATCAGACAGGTACCACTGCGATACCAAGTAGCAGGGTTCGGTACCCAAAGGACACCTCTACTACACAAGCAGGGTCATACCACTGAGCCAGGCATGGCTATACCCATACCACTGCTTTATGGAAAAGTCATGCCCCTCTAGCCGCATAACGAAGGTTGTCCCCTGACACTACCCCACGCAGGATAAAGCAATAAAAGGTACTCACAAGCTACACAGGGTCAAATCCAGGGCTAGGCTGCTTGCCATGCCCACATGGGATAGGGTGTCGGACTTCACTTTTCGCATAATTTCATCATATGGTTTTTTATCTGGCCGGATAACGAAGGTTATCCCGCGATATCCTCTAGCAGGGACCGGTACCAAAGGACCACTCTACCTCACAGAATGGGTCACACTCCTTATATGTGACATGAATTTTGGTGTCACCTTCCCACCTTCCGAAAACAAGATGCCTCTTATCTTGCTCACCTGTTAGAGTAAAGTGTGCATCTGTGCGGTCTTTGCTGGAATATTGAACATTACGGGAACTTCCCCGTGTAAAACGTAACCCTCATTTCCTATACTTCATAAAGTAAAACCGAGAAAACATCTGGTACCTCCTACATTTATGTTTAATCACCCTAGTGAGTATTATATATGGGGAAAATGTATTTCATAGTTAAGATCGCCTGGTTCATGTACTGAAAACAAGTATTAAGCTATTGGACACTTATTAAACCTTTCAAGCGCCAAACACTGTTCAGCAGATGACATTTTTTTTTTCTTAATATTTTTCCGAAAAATCAGGTTTGACATTTAATGTGACTGATTTGCCCAGAAGACCATTCACATAAAATGTCAAAATAGAAATGAAGACAATGATCAGGAATCGATACAATCAACCCATTGCTCCCATCTAAAAAATGGCTACTTTTCTGATGAAATTAGAAAAATATTGTAAATCCCGTAAACCCCAGTTTTCCCTCTGCCAAGTGTGATTCAGGGGGTGTTCGTTTTTGGAAATTGTTAACGTTGTGATATATAAACGTCCCATATTATACGCATATATCATAATAATCTTAAAAAAAAATGAAGGAGCTACCCTGTAAACAAGCGTTTTTTTTTTTTTTTTTTCATGCTAAGCCTGCGGAACCTATCAGTTTCCATAGCAGTTAAAGCTCTGAAGCAATTTGCGTGAAATGCATAAGAAATCAATCCCCTGCACAAGGCAGGCTAATGATAAAATTTGGTTGAGATCTGCCAGCAGGTTAGAGACATATGAATGCATAAAGCGTCTGTGTTTGTTATAAAACCATAAGCAGATGTTTACAACAAGAAAAGTGTCATATCGATCATATTTTTGGGAACTGGTCTGTTTTCTTCCAACTTGTCTGAGATGCTGTGCCTGAACTTATCATCTCTAAGTTTCGAACCAACCAAAGGAAGCATAAAGGCGCTCGGCTGGTCAAATATGGCTTCTTTTGGCAATAAAATAGACATTACTCCGATGTAAATTGTCAGTTCTGGCCAAATTGCAATCTTGTTGAAAATCTTGTATCCTTTCTTTCTCTCTGAGAATTGTTAAACAAACCAGATCCAAATAAAGGAGCTAGTCAAAACTGGATCCCAATATGGCCGTTTTTGACAATCAATTGATGTAACGCTGTCACCATAAACCTGACCCGATCCAATTTCGAACTTGTCCTAGATTTAATGCATATAAAAATTATCTGCAAGTTTTATGGAGATTTAATAAAGACAGCAGGAGCTACGGTGTTCACGAGTTTGAATAGGACTATATTTGACAATCAATGAGGCGTAACTCTGCCATCGTAAGTTCGATCTAATCCATTTTTATCCCCCGACCGAATAGGTTCGGGGGATATAGCGATCAGCCTGGCGTCCGTCCGTCTGTCCGTCCGTCTGTAGACGCAACCTTGTGCTGACCATAACTCCTATACCATTTGAGATTCATTGATGGTTCTTGGCACAATTGTTCACAAGGCTGAGACGGCGTGTCATGCGCAAGAACCAGAACTCTGGGTGCCATACTTTTTGAGTTATCTCCCCTTTTAATAAAATAGAATGACTACTTTGTGATGGCCATAACTCCAATACCCTTAGAGATATATTGATGGTACCTGGCACAGTTGTTCACAAGGCTGAGACGGCGTGTCATGCACAAGAACCACAACTCTGGTTGCCGTGGTTTTTTAGTTATCTTCCCTTCGAATAAAATAGAGTGACAGCCTACCTTGTGATGGCCACATCTCCAATACTCTTTGAGATATATTGATGGTACTTCGTACAGTTGTACATAAAGTTGAACAGGAATGTCACGTGCAAGACCACTACTCTGGGTGCCCTGGTTGTTGAATTATCTCCCCTGACAATATAACCTTGTGATGGCCATAACTCCAATACCCTTTGAGATATATTGAGGGTACTTGGCACAATTGTATACAAGGTTGAGACGGCACTTCATGCCTAAGAACCGCATCTATGGGTGCTATGGTATTTGAGTTATCTCCCCTTCCAATATAACAGTATGACCACCTTGCGATCACCATACCTCCGATACCCTTTGAGACATATTGATGGTACATGATGTAGATGTACATGAGGTTAAGCAGGTGTGTCATGCTCAAGAATTACATCTCTGGGTGCACTGGTTTTTAGTTATCTCCCCTGACAATATAACATTGTGATGGCCATAACTCAACACCCTTTGATATATATTGAAGGAACTTGGCGCAATAGTATAAAGGTACAGAAGGGGTGTCATGTGCAAGAATCACAACTGTTGGTGTTGTGGTATTTGAGTTATCTACCCTTCCAAAATAACAGTATGACCAGCTTGTGATCACCATGTCTCCAATACCCTTTGAGACATATTGATGGTACTTCATACAGAAATACATGAGCTTAAGCAGGCATGTCATGCGCAAGAACCACAATTCTGATTGCCCTGGTTTTTTAGTTTTCTCCCCTGACAGTATAATCTTGTGATGGCCATAACTGCAATACTTTTGTGATATATTGCTGGTTTAATTCTGGTGCACTATCTATTAGTGAACAATCTTCTGAAGGCCAAACTGGATTTTGGTCGGGTGATTTGCCATCTCTTCCGATGGCTATTTTTTAACTTAATATCCGAGAAGTTTGCATGTCTAAGTTATCTTCAGGTTTTATGAAGGTCCATTAAAAAATATTTGTATAAACACTGTTCATAAGATCAAATATGGCTTTTTGTGACAATCAAGGGAGGGGACGTAACTCTTCCACCGTAAGTTCGATCTGATAAATTTTCAAATGTCTCCGATTTTATATTGCATTTCTAACTTATCTGCAAGATTCAGGAAGATCGAATAAAAAATTTAATAAAACATATGCTTTTCACAAGAAAAATTTTTGACAATCAAAGAAAACATAACCCTGACATAGTTGGACCCATCGGACCCAGTTTTGAACTCGTCAACGATTTAGCACAATTCTTAGTTATTCTCAAGTTTCATGAAGATCAAAGACAGATTAAAGGAGCTACGCTGTTTACCAGGTCGATGTAGGCCTTTTTGGACAATCAAGGGGACGTTGTTTGGTTTTGGTTTTGCGGCCCTTTCAAGATTATTTCACTCATATCGAGTCGATCTATAATCAGAGGTGGGCGAGAACCGGATTACCCGGAGAAAACCTTCTGACCTTCCGCTGCAGAACTTGGCGTCTCACATGTGACCCAAGCGAGGCTGCAACCACAGCGGTGAGAGACCTAATGATCAAAAGATCAAGCGAACGTTACTATGCCAGTGCAAGAGCAATCTGATTCATTTTCAAACGTGCATGTCTATTTCGTCTGCATTTTTCATGGAGCTCCAAAAAATTGTGAAGAATCTAGGCTGTTCAAAAGGTCGATAATGGGCATTTTTGACATTCAGGTGAACATTTCTCTGCAATTCATGGCCCGACCGGACACATTTTCGAATTAATCAAAGATTTTAGGCACGTCTTAGTTATATGCAATCTTCATGAAGATCAATAAAATCATAACAAAGGAGCTACGCTGTTCACAAACATTTTCCATTTGCAATTATCGAAAAATGGATATGCAAGCAATCCTCAACCAAAACCTTAAGGTAAAATTGGGTTTAGATCTGCCAGCAGGCTACAGAGATATTGTAGTTTAAAAATGGGGACGACGGATGACGACGGCGGACGATGACGACGGAGACTCAAATCTGGAGCCTTCGACTCATACGAGCTTAAACAATGCTGTTATTTTTATGTTTAATTCTGCTGCAAGTACCGACCAGCTACCGGTAAAAACCCATAATTTATTTTTCTCCGCGGTAATAGGAGTTTTTTTTCGCGGAAAACAAGCGAGAAATTTCTCCAAGAAGAAAGAAATTTCGCGTTTCAAAGCGGTTAATTTCACTGCGAAACGCCGCGAAATTTCTCCGCGAAAATTGCTTTTTTTCGGAGAAAGATAATTAGTACAAGTAAAGACGTTCACGGTGTTTCTCCGCGAAATTTGCCTATATCTACATGTTCATTTGCTTGTATTTTTTATCCATTGAAATTTCGTACACAAAGTTTGAAGCATATGACGAAA
Organism: Lucinisca nassula; assembly: GCA_963580285.1. Classification (NCBI taxonomy): domain Eukaryota; kingdom Metazoa; phylum Mollusca; class Bivalvia; order Lucinida; family Lucinidae; genus Lucinisca; species Lucinisca nassula. The sequence goes on along the minus strand of OY757013.1, from coordinate 5,303,173 downwards.
TGCATGTTCTTTGTTCAACCCTGTAGACCGGATAAATGTTTTTTTTTTTTTTGCACACTAACTTTAGACGAGACGGTTCATAATGTGTTGTCCCCTCACACTCTACACTGTTTTCCGTTCTTCGTGGGTATACACCTAAAGCCCCTTTTTTGCAAGGTTAGACACTCCAAGCTTGATGCTGGAACAGTGCATTGTGAACTGAACTCTCGTGTATTACACGGGAAGGCTAGATGAGGCCTAATTGGCCGAAAGTAGATAATCTGGCCCAGAAAACATGTACGCTTCATATTTTCCAGTTCTGTGGTGTATTCCTTGCTTCCAAAGGATAACCCTTTAATATAACATATTTAACGTCACTACAGCATCACTACAGCTGGTGTCTGGGAATGTGTGGCGGCCGTAAAAAGTCTCCCTGTCCTACATCATAGTCTAGTTAATATTTTCTCTTGTTCTTTTGGATCATTGATTCCATTGTAGAAGTTTGAAAATAATTGAGGGTCACTGATGAGGCCTAATTGGCCGAAACTAGCTAGTCTTGCCCTGAAAACCTGTACACTTCATATGTTCTGGTTATGTTGTGTATTCCTTGCTTCCAAAGGATAACCCTTTTATAGAACATATTGATCCACGGACACAGTGGCGGAGTCCTGCCTCCGTTCTAAGCATAGCCCGGAGACCGTGCTCCGCTACGGGTATAGCTTTGAATACGGGCACAGTTACCTTGCTATGCTTCCCGTCCGCATCTGGCTGGCCGCAGGGCAAAAATGAGCTACAGAAAGCTTCTCTGTACGTTCTCAGGGACCGCGCTGGGCTTTCTCTTCGTCTCTGGTCTCAGGATCAGAGAGACAAGATGATAGAAGACTTTGTCTACCGTGTCCGGGTCCACACTTGTCTTTGGTTTTGCTAAGTGAAGACTTGGGACACGGGCACAGCGGCGGCGCTCAGCCTACGTTTAATGCATAGCTTCGAGACCGTGCTCCGCTGCCGAAAGGCTTCGGACATGGGCACAATAGCGACGCTGAGCCTCTGTTTTATGCCTAGCCCGGAGACCGTGCTACGCTACGGGAATAGCCTGGGAAACTGGCAGAGCTGCCGAGCTCTGCTTTCCGTCCCTATCTGGCTGGCCGCGGGACAGAGCTGAACTCAAGCAAGCGTCTGTGTACGTTTTCCGTGCTCAGCTTTCTCGTCGTGTCTAGTCTCCCTGGCGGAGAGACAAGATGATAGAAGACTATGTCTATCGGATTCGGGTCTGTGCTTTGCATTTGTTTTACTAATTGAAGGCTTTTAGACACGGCCACAGCTTTTAGACACGGCGACAAAGTTTAGCTCGGAGACCGTGCTCCGCTACTAGACGGCTTGGGAAACGGGCACAGTGACGGCGTTCTGCCTCCGTTCGATGTATAGCCCGGAGACCGTTCTCCGCTAAGGGAATAGCTTTGGATACGGGCACAGCTACGCGCTCTGATTTTCGTCCGTATCTGGCTGGCCACTGAGCAGGAATGAGCAGCAGGAAGCATTTGTGTACGTTTTCAGGGACCGCGTTTGGCTTTCTCTTCGTCTCTTGTCCCCGGGACAGAGAGAACAAGATGATAGAAGACTTTGTCTACCGTGTCCGGGTCCACACTTCTCTTTGGTTTTGCTAAATGCAGGCTTGGAACACGGGCACAACGGCGGCGCTCAACATCCGTTCTATGCATAGATCGCAAACCGTGCTCCGCTGCGGAAAGGCTTGAGACACGGGCGGCGTTTCTGTCTCCGTTCTATACCAAGCCCAGAGACCGTTCTCCGCTACGGGAATAGCTTTGTATACGGGCACAGCCACCGCGCTCTGCTTTCCGTCCGTATCTTGCTGGCCGCATGTCAGGATCGAGCTCCAGGAAGCGTTTGTGTACGTTTCCAGAGATCGAACTCGACTTTCTCTTCGTCTCTGGTCTCCGGGGCATAGAGCCAAGATGACAAGAGATAGTGTACCGGATCCAGGTCCGCGCTTGTCTTTGGTTTTGCTTAGTGAAGGGGTGTGACACGGGCACAGTTGCGGCTCTCAGCCTCCATTCTATGCCTTCTCCGGAGACCGTGTCCCGCTATGTGAATAGCCTTGGATACTGGCACAGCTGCCGCGCTCTGCTTCCCGTCCGAATCTGGCTGACCGCGGGGCAGGGCTGAGCTCCAGGAAGCGTTTGTATACGTTTTCAGGGACCGCGCTCGTCCTTATCTTCGTCTCTGGTCACCGGGGCGGAGAGACAAGATGGGGGAAGACTTTGGATACCGGATCCGAGTCCCCGCTTGGATTTGGTTTTGCTAACTGAATGTTTGGGACTCGGACGCAGTGGCAGGTCTTAGCCTCGGTTCTATGCCTTGCCCGGACAAAGCTTTACATATTTAAATCAATTTTTAAACCCGCGCAAACTTCCGGTCTAGTTGCTTTGGTCCGCCCGCTCAATGCGGCGCTGCGCGGGTTTTTAAAGATTTGCGGCGAGACTAAACTATTAGTAAAGATGGCATTCCTCATCAACTGATAACTGAATAAAACATTTCTACCGAAGGAATGCCATCCTTACTCACAGTTCACCCGCGCCAGTGTGGTCTATTGCAGTATGTGTCCACTATCTTGTCGCAGGGCTACAGGGGGACGGATGATCATCACCTATAGCGATTCTCTGCTACTCCCGCAGCCTATCCGCAGTTTGGTCTAAAGGAGACCATGTACATTGCCCTGTGGCCGGGCCACTACGCGACGGATGGTTATCACCTACAGAGAGTCTCCGTTACTCCCGCCGCTTAGCCGTGGTGTGGTCTAATGCAGTATGTGTCCACTGCCCTTTCTCCGGGCCACTGCGGCACGGGTGATCATCGCCTTAAGAGAGTCTCCGCTACTCCCGCCGATTAGCCGCAGTGTGGTCTATTGCAGTATGTGACCACTGTCTTGTCGCCGGGCTACAGCGTGACGGATGATCATCACCTATAGCGATTCTCCGCTACTCCCGCAGCCTATCCGCGGTTTGGTCTAATGAAGTATATGTCCACTGCCTTTCTACGGGCCACTGCGGCACGGATGATCATCACCTTAAGAGAGTCTCCGCTACTCCAACCGCTTAGCCGCAGTGTGGTCTATTGCAGTATATGTCCACTGTCTTGTCGCCGGACTACAGCGGGACGGACGATCATCACCTTTAGCGATTCTCTGCTACTCCCGCAGCCTATCCGCAGTTTGGTCTAAAGGAGTACATGTCCATTGCCCTGTCTGGGCAACTGCGGGACGGATGGTCATCAACTGCAGAGAGTCTCCGTTATCCCCCGCCCTTTAGCCGCGGTGTTGTCTAATGCAGCAAGTGTCCACTGTCCTGTCGCCGGGCTTCTGCCGGACGGATGGTCATACCTATAGATAGTCTCAGTTACTCTCGCCGCTTTCCCCTGATACGGTGTAATGCAGTATGTGTCCACTGCCCTTTCTCCGGGCTACCGCGGGACGGATGGTCATCATCTTAAGAGAGTAACCGCTACACCCGCCACTTAGCCGCAGCGTGGTCTAATGCAGTATGTGTCCACTGTCTTGTCGCAGGGCCACAGCGGGACGGATGATCATCACCTATAGCGATTCCTCGCTACTCCCGCAGCCTATCCACAGTTTGGTCTAAAGAAGTACATGTCCATTACCCTGTCGCCGGGCCACTGCGGGACGGATGGTCATCACCTAAAGGGAATCTCCGTTACTCCCGCCGCTTAGCCGCGGTGTGGTCTAATGCAGTATGTGTCCATTGCCCTTTCTCAAGACCACTGCGGCACGGATGATCATCACCTTTAGAGACTCTCCACTACTCCGCCGGTTACCCGCTGTGTGGTCTATTGCAGTATGTGTCCACTGTCTTGTCGCCGGGTCACAGGGGGACGAATGATCATCACTTTTAGCAATTCTCCGCTACCCCCGCAGCCTATCCGCAGTTTGGTCTAAAGGAGTACATAGCCATTGCCCTGTCTGGGCAACTGCGGGACGGATGGTCATCAACTCTAGAGAGTCTACGTTACTCCCGCCGTTTAGCCGCAAGCAGCAAGTGTCCACCGTCCTGTCGCCGGGCTACCGCGTGACGGATGATTATCCCTATAGAGAGACCTCGTTATCTCGCCGCTTAGCCGCGATGTGGTGTAATGCAGTATGTGTCCACGGCCCGTTCTCCGGGCTACCGCGGGACGGATGGTCATCATCTTAAGAGAGTCACCGCTACACCGCCACTTAGCCGCAGCGTGGTCTAATGCAGTATGTGTCCACTGTCTTGTCGCCGGGCCACAGCGTGACGGATGATCATCACCTATAGCGATTCTCCGCTACTCCCGCAGTCTATCCACAGTTTGGTCTAAAGGAGTACATCTCCATTGCCCTGTCTGGACAACTGCGGTACGGATGGTCATCAAACATAGAGAGTCTCCGTTACTCTCGCCCTTTAGCCGCGGCGTGGTCTAATGCAGTAAGTGCCCACTGTCCTGTAGCCGGGCTGCAGTGGGACGGATGATCATCCGAGAGTCTCCGTTACTCCCGCCGCTTAGCAGCGATGGTCTAATGCAGTAAGTACCCACTGTCCTGTCGCCAGGCTGTCGCGGGACGGATGATCATCCGACAGTCTCCGTTACTCCCGCCGCTTAGCCGCGATGTGGTGTAATGCAGTATGTGTCCACTGCCCTTCCTCCGGGCTTCCGCGGGACGAATGGTCATCACCTTAAGAGAGTCTCCGCTACTCCAGCCACTTAGCCGCAGCGTGGTCTATTGCAGTATGTGTCAACTGTCTTGTCGCCGGGCTACAGCGGGACGGATGATCATCACCTATAGCGATTCTCAGCTACTCCCGCAGTCTATCCGCAGTTTGGTCTAAAGGAGTACATTTCCATTGCCCTGTCACCGGGACGGATGGTCATCACCTAAAAAGAGTCTCCGATACTCCAGCCGGTTAGCCGCGGTGTGGTCTAATGCAGTATGTGTCCACTGCCCTTTCTCCGGGCCACTGCGGAACGGATGATCATCATCTTAAGAGGGTATCCTTTACTCACGCCGTTTAGCCGCGGTGTAGTCTAATGCAGTATGTGTCCACTGTCCTGACGCCGCCAACCGCGGGACGGATGGTCATCACCTATTGAGAGTCTCCGTTACTCCAGCCGCTTAGCCGCGATGTGGTGTAATGCAGTATGTGTCCACTGCCCTTTCTCCGGGCCACTGCGCCATGGATGGTCATCACCTATAGAGAATCTCCGTTACTTCCGCCACTTAGCCGCGGTGTGGTCTAATGCAGTTTGTGTCCACTGTTCTTTCTCCGGGCCACTGGGGCATAGATGGTCATCACCTATAGAGAGTCTCCGTTAATCCCACTGTGGTGTGGTCTGTTGCAGTATGTGTCCACTGCCCTGTCGCCGGCTCACTGCGGCACGGATGATCATGACCTATAACCCGCGCAAACTTGCGGCCTAGTTGCTTTGTTCCGCCCACTCAATGCGGGGCTGCGCGGGTTTCACAAGATTTGCGGCGCGGGTGAACTGTGAATAAGAATGTCAATCCTTATCAACTAATAACTGAATAAAACATTTCTATCTAACGCAGGCAACTCTTTACATAGTCAAATCAAATCGGGAACCGGGAAATAGTTCCCGGTTCCTTATTAAATCGGGAACCGGGAAACTAGTTCCCGGTTTCCGATTTGCACAAAACCTATAAAAAGGCAATTGCAGCTATTCAAAGGGCTGCAACTAACACAGAATAACCCTAGACTTGGTGTGGTCTAATGCAGTATGTGTCCACTGCCCTTTCTCATGGCCACTGCGGCACGGATGATCATCACATTAAGAGAGTCTCCGCTACTCCTGCCACTTAGCCGGAGCGTGGTCTATTGTAGTATGTGTCCATTGTCTTGTCGCCGGGCCACAGCGGGACGGATGAGCATCACCTATATTATTTTCCGCTACTCCCGCAGCCTATCCGCAGATTGGTCTAAAGCAGAACATGTCCATTGCCCTGTCGCCGGGCCACAGTGGGACGGATGGTCATCAACGCAAGAGAGTCTCCGTTACTCCCGACGTTTAGCCGCGGTGTGGTCTAATGCAGTATGTGTCGACTGTCTTGTCGCCGGGCTACCGGGGGACGGATGGTCATCACCTATAGAGAGTCTGTGTAACTCCCGCCGCTTAGCCGATAGGTTGTGTAATGCAGTATGTGACCACTGCCCTTTCTCCGGGCCACTGCGGCACGGATGTTCATCACCTATAGAGAATCTTCGTTACTCCCGCCGCTTAGCCGCGGTGTGTTCTAATGCAGTTTGTGTCCACTGCCCTTTTTCCGGGCCACTCCGGCACGGATGGTCATCACCTATAGAGAATCTCCGTTACTCCCGCCGCTTATCCGCGGTGTGGTGTAATGCAGTTTGTATCCACTGCCCTTTCTCCGGGCCACTGCGGCACGGATGGTCACGGAGATAGTCTCCGTTACTCCCGCCGCTTAGCCGCGATGTGGTGTAATGGAGTATGTGTCGACTGCCCTTTCTCCGGGCCACAGCAGTACGGATGCTCTTCACCTATAGAAAATCTCTGTTTCTCCCGCCGCTTTGCCGCGATGTTGTATAACGCAGTTTGTGTCCACTGCCATGTCGCCGGGCCACTGCGGCACGGATGATCATGACCTGTAACCCGCGCAAACTTCGGGTCTAGTTGCTTTGTTCCGCCCGATCAATGCGGGGCTGTGCGGGTTTTAAAGGTTTTGCGGCGCGGTTGACCCTTGAGTTAGGATGTCATTCCTTATCAACTGAAGACTGGATAAAACATTTCTATCTAACGCGGGCAACTCTTTATATAGTCAAAACAAATCGGGAACCGGGAACTAGTTCCCGGTTCCCGGTTCCTTATTAAATCGGGAACCGGGGTTCCGGTTCCCGATTTGCGCAAAATCTATAAAAAGACAATAGCAGCTATTCAAAGGGCTGCAGCTAACTCAGTATAACCCTTAGCCGCGGTGTGGACTAATGCAGTATGTGTCCACTGCCCATTCTCCGGGCCACTGCGGCACGGATGATTATCACCTTAAGAGAGTCTCCGCTACTCCCGCCGCTTAGCCGTAGCGTGGTCTATTGAAGTATGCGTCCACTGCCTTGTCGCCGGGCCACAGCGGGACGGATGATCATCACCGATAGCGATTCTCCGCTACTCTCGCAGCCTATCCGCAGATTGGTCTAAAGGAGTACATGTCTATTGTCCTGTCGCCGGGCCACTGCGGGGCGGATGATCATCCACTCTAGAGAGTCTCCGTTATTCCTGCCGTTTACCCGCGGTGTGGTCTAATGCAGTATGTGTCCACTATCCTGTCGCCGAGCTACCGCAGGACGGATGGTCATCACCTATAGAGAGTCTCCGTTACTCCCGCCGCTTAGCCGCGGTGTGGTGTAAAGCAGTATGGGTCCATTGCCCTTTCTCCGGGCTACTGCAGCGGATGGCCATCACCTATAGAGAATCTCCGTTACTCCCGCCGCTTAGCCGCGGGGTGCTCTAATGCAGTTTGTGTCCGCGGTCCTTTCGCCGGGCTACCGCCGGACGGATGGTGATCATCTATAGAGAGTCTCCGTTACTCCCGCCGCTTAGCCGCGATGTGGTGTAATTCAGTATGTGTCCACTGCCCTTTATCCGGGCCACAGCGGCACGGATGGTCATCACCTATAGAGAATCTCCGTTACTCTCGCCGCTTAGCCGCGGTGTGATCTAATGCAGTTTGTGTTCAATGCCCTTTCTCCTGGCCACTGCGGCACGGATGGTCATCACCTATAGAGAGTCTCCGTTTACTCCCGTTGCGGTGTGGTCTGTTGCAGTATGTGTCCACTGCCCTTTCTCCGGGCCACTGCGGCACGGACGGGCATCACCTCAAGACCGTCTTCGTTACTCCCGCCGCTCAGCCGCGGTGTAGTCTTATGCAGTGTGTGTCCACTGCCTTTTCTCCGGGCCACTGCGGCACGGATGCTCCTCACTTATAGACAGTCTCCGTTACTCTCGCCGCTTAGCCGCGGTGTGGTCTAATGCAGTTTGTGTCCACTTGTCTTTCTCCGGGCCACTGCAGCACGGATGGTCATCACCTATAGAGAGTCTCCGTTACTCACGCTTCGGTGTCGTCTGTTGCAGTATGTGTCCACTGCCCTGTCGCCGTCCCACTGCGGCACGGATGATCATGACCGAAAACCCGCGCAAACTTGCGGTCTAGTTGCTTTGTTCCGCCCGCTCAATGCGGGGCTGCGCGGGTTTTAAAAGATTTGCGGCGCGGGTGACCTGTGATTAAGGATGTCATTCATTTTCAACAGATAATTGAATAAAACATTTTTATCTAACGCAGGCAGCTCTTTACATAGTCAAATCAAATCGGGAACCGGGAACTAGTTCCCGGTTCCCGGTTCCTTATTAGATCGGGAACCGTGAACCGGGAACTACTTCCCGGTACCCGATTTGCACAAAACGTTTAAAAGACAATAGCAGTTATTCAAAGGGCTGCAATTAACTAAGGATAACCCTTAGACGCGATGTGGTCTAATGCAGTATGTGTCCACTCCCTATTCTCCGGGCCACTGCGGCACGGATGATCACCTTAAGGGAGTCTTCGCTACTCCCGCCGCTTAGCCGCGGTGTGGTGTAAAGCAGTATGGGTCCATTGCCCTTTCTCCGGGCTACTGCAGCGGATGGCCATCACCTATAGAGAATCTCCGTTACTCCCGCCGCTTAGCCACGGGGTGGTCTAATGCAGTTTGTGTCCGCGGTCCTTTCGCCGGGCTACCGCCGGACGGATGGTCATCATCTATAGAGAGTCTCCGTTACTCCCGCCGCTTAGCCGCGATGTGGTGTAATGCAGTATGTGTCCACTGCCCTTTATCCGGGCCACAGCGGCACGGATGGTCATCACCTATAGAGAATCTCCGTTACTCTCGCCGCTTAGCCGCGGTGTGATCTAATGCAGTTTGTGTTCAATGCCCTTTCTCCTGGCCACTGCGGCACGGATGGTCATCACCTATAGAGAGTCTCCGTTTACTCCCGTTGCGGTGTGGTCTGTTGCAGTATGTGTCCACTGCCCTTTCTCCGGGCCACTGCGGCACGGACGGGCATCACCTCAAGACCGTCTCCGTTACTCCCGCCGCTCAGCCGCGGTGTAGTCTTATGCAGTGTGTGTCCACTGCCTTTTCTCCGGGCCACTGCGGCACGGATGCTCCTCACTTATAGACAGTCTCCGTTACTCTCGCCGCTTAGCCGCGGTGTGGTATAATGCAGTTTGTGTCCACTTGTCTTTCTCCGGGCCACTGCAGCACGGATGGTCATCACCTATAGAGAGTCTCCGTTACTCACGCTTCGGTGTCGTCTGTTGCAGTATGTGTCCACTGCCCTGTCGCCGTCCCACTGCGGCACGGATGATCATGACCGAAAACCCGCGCAAACTTGCTGTCTAGTTGCTTTGTTCCGCCCGCTCAATGCGGGGCTGCGCGGGTTTTAAAAGATTTGCGGCGCGGGTGACCTGTGAGTAAGGATGTCATTCATTTTCAACAGATAATTGAATAAAACATTTTTATCTGACGCAGGCAGCTCTTTACATAGTCAAATCAAATCGGGAACCGGGAACTAGTTCCCGGTTCCCGGTTCCTTATTAGATCGGGAACCGTGAACCGGGAACTAGTTCCCGGTTCCCGATTTGCACAAAACGTTTAAAAGACAATAGCAGTTATTCAAAGGGCTGCAATTAACTAAGGATAACCCTTAGACGCGATGTGGTCTAATGCAGTATGTGTCCACTCCCCATTCTCCGGGCCACTGCGGCACGGATGATCATCACCTTAAGGGAGTCTTCGCTACTCCCGCCGCTTAGACGCAGCGTGGTCTATTGCAGTATATACCCACTGTCTTGTCGCCGGGCCACAGCGGGACGGATGATCATCACCTATAGCGATTCTCAGCTACTCCAGCAGCCTATCCGCAGTTTGTTCTAAAGGAGAACTTGTCCATTGCCCTGTCGCCGGGCCACTGCGGGACGGATGGTCATCAACTCTTCCGCCGTTTAGCCGCGGTGTGGGTTAATGCAGTATGTGTCCACTGTCCTGTCGCCGCGCTACCGCGGGACGGATGGTCATCACCTAAAGAGAACCTTAGATACTCCCGCCGCTCAGCCGCGCTTGTAGTCTAATGCAGCATGTGTCCACTGCCTTTTCTCCAGGCCACTGCGGCACGGATGGTTCTCACTTGTAGAGAGTCTCCGTTTCTCCCGCAGTTTTGCCGCGGCGTGGTCTAATGCTCTGTGTGTCCACTGTCCTGTCGCCGTTACTCCCGCTGCGGTGTGGTTTGTTGCAGTATGCGTCCACTGCCCTGTCGCCGGCCCACTGCTACCACTGTCGCCTGCTACCGCGGGACGGATGGTCATCTCCTATAGAGAGTATCCGTTACTCCCGCCGCTCAGCCGCAATATGGTGAAATGCAGTATTTGTCCACTGCCCTTTCTCCGGGCCACTGCGCCCGGATGGTCATTACCTATAGTGAGATAATGGTAGCTATTCAAAGGTCTGCAGCTAACTCAGTATAACCCTTAGGCGCGGTGTGGTCTAATGCAGTATGTGTCTACTGCCCTTTCTCCGGGCGACTGCGGCACGGATGTTCATCATATAGAGAATCTCCGTTACTCCCGCCGCTTAGCCGCGGTGTGGTCTAATGCAGTTTGTGTCCACTGCCCTTTCTCCGGGCCACTGCGGCACGGATGGTCATCACCTATAGTGAGTCTCCGTTACTCCCGAAAGATTTGCGGCGCGGGTGAACTGTGAGTAAGGATGTCATTCCTTATCAACTAATAACTTATTAAAACATTTCTATCTAACGCAGGCAACTCTTTACACAGTCAAATCAAATCGGGAATCGGGAACTAGGAACCGGCATCCGCGAACTTGTTCCTGGTTCCCGATTTGCACAAAACATTTGAAAGACAATAACAGTTATTCAATGGGCTGCAGTTAACTAAGGATAACCCTTAGACGCGCTGTGGTCTAATGCAGTATGTGTCCACTGCCCATTCTCCGGGCCACTGAGGCACGAATGATCATCACATTAAGAGAGTCTCCGCTACTCCCGCCGCTTAGACGCAGCGTGGTCTATTGCAGTATGTGTCCGCTGTCTTGTCGCCGGGCCACATCGGGACGAATGATAATCACCTATAGCAATATCTCGCTACTCCCGCAGCCTATCCGCAGTTTGTTCTAAAGGAGAACTTGTCCATTGCCTTGTCGCCGTTCCACTGCGGGACGGATGGTCATCAACTCTAGAGAGTCTCCGTTACACCCGACGTTTAGCCGCGGTGTGGTCTAATGCAGTATGTGTCCACTGTCAAGTCGCCGGGCTACCGCGGGACGGATGGTCATCACCTAAAGAAAGTCTACGATACTCCCGTCGCTCAGCCGCGGTGAAGTCTAATGCAGTATGTGTCCACTGCCTTTTCTCCAGGCCACTGCGGCATAGATGGTCCTCACTTGTATAGAGTCTCCGTTACTCCCGCAGTTTTGCCGCGGTGTGGTCTAATGCAGTGTGTGTCCACTGTCCTGTCGCCGTTACTCCCGCTGCGGTGTGGTCTGTTGCAGTATGCGTCCACTGCCCTGTCGCCGGCCCACTGCGGCACGGATGATCATGACCTATAACCCGCGCAAACTTGCGGTCTAGTTGCTTTGTTCCGCCCGCTCAATGCGGGCTGCGCGGGTTGTAAAAGATTTACAGCGTGGGTGAACTGTGAGTAAGGATGTAATTCCTTATCGACTGATAACTTAATGAAACATTTCTATCTAACGGAGGCAACTTTTTATATAGTCAAATCAAATCGGGAACCGGGAACTAGTTCCCGGTTCCCGGTTTGCACAAAACCTATAAAAAACAATGGTAGCTATTCAAAGGGCTGCAGCTACATGTAACTCAGTATAACCCTTAGCCGCGATGTGGTCTAATGCAGTATGTGTAGACTGCCCTTTCTCCCGGCCACTGCGGCACGGATGATCATTGCCTTAAGAGAGTCTCCGCTACTCCCGCCGCTTAGCCGCAGCGTGGTCTATTGCGGTATGTGTCCACTGTCTTGTCGCCGGGCCACAGCGGGACGGATGATCATCACCTATTGAATGTCTCCGTTACTCCCGCCGCTCAGCCGTGATGTGGTGTAATGCAGTATTTGTCCACTGCCCTTTCTCCGGGCCACTGCGGCACGGATGGTCATCACCTTTATAGAATCTCCGCTACTCCCGCCGCTTAGCCGCAGCGTGGTCTATTGTGGTATGTGTCCACTGTCTTGTCGCCGGGCCACATCGGGACGGATGATCATCACCTATAGAGAGTCTCCGTTACTCCCGCCGCTCAGCCGCGATGTGGTGTAATGCAGTATTTGTCCACTGCCCTTTCTCCGGGCCAATGCGGCACGGATGGTCGTCTAATTTAGAGAATCTCCGTTACTCCCGCCGCTTAGCCGCGGTGTGGTCTAATTCAGTTTGTGTCCACTGCCCTTTCTCCGGGCCACTGCGGCACGGATGGTCATCACCTATAGTGAGTCTCCGTTACTCCCGCTGCGGTGTGGTCTGTCGCAGAATGTGTCCACTGCCCTGTCGCCGGCCCACTGTGGCACGGATGATCATGACCAATAACCCGCGCAAACTTGCGGTCTAGTTGCTTTCTTCCGCCCGGTCAATGCGGTGATGCGCGGGTTTCAAAAGATTTGCGGCACGGGTGAACTGTGTGTAAGGATTTCATTCCTTATCAACTGATAACTTAATAAAACATCTCTATCTAACGCAGGCAACTCTTTACATGGTTAAATCAAATCGGAAACCGGGAACTAGTTCCCGGTTCCCGATTTGCACAAAACCTATAACAAGACAATAGCAGCTATTCAAAGGGCTGCAGTTAACTAAGGATGACCCTTAGACGCGCTGTGGTCTAATGCAGTATGTGTCCACTGCCCATTCTCCAAGCCACTGCGGCACGGATGGTCATCACCTATAGACAATCTCCGTTACTCCCCCCGCATAGCCGCGATGTGGTGTAATGCAGTTTGTGTCCCTTACCCTGGGCCACTGCGGCACGGATGGTCATCACCTATAGAGACTAATCGTTACTCCCGCTGCGATGTGGTCGGTTGCAGTATGTGTCCAGTGCCCTGTCGCCGGCCCACTGCGGCACGGATGATCATGACCTATAACCCGTGCAAACTTGCGGTCTAGTTGCTTTGATGATCATTACCTTAAGACAGTCTCCTCTACTCCCGCCGCTTAGAATCAGTGTGGTCTATTGTGGTATGTGTCCACTGTCTTGTCGCCGGGCCACAGCAGGAAGGATGATCACCACCTATATAGAGTCTCCGTTACTCCCGCCGCTCAGCCGCGATGTGGTGTAATGCAGTATTTGTCCACTGCCCTTTCTCCGGGCCACTGCGGCACGGATGGTCATAACCTATATAGAATCTCCGTTCCTCACGCCGCTAACCCGCGGTGTGGTCTAATGCAGTTTGTGTCCACTGCCCTTTCTCCAGGCCACTGCTGCATTTAACTAAGCTATCCCTTCGCCGTGATGTGGTGTATGCAGTATGTGTCCACTGCCCTTTCTCCGGGTCACTGCGGCACGGATGGTCATCACCTATAGACAATCTCCGTTACTCCCGCCGCATAGCCGCGATGTGTTGTAATGCAGTTTGTGTCCCTTACCCTGGGCCACTGCGGCACGGATGGTCATCACCTATAGAGACTCATCGTTACTCCCGCTGCGATGTGGTCGGTTGCAGTATGTGTCCACTGCCCTGTCGCCGGCCCACTGCGGCACGGATGATCATGACCTATAACCCGCGCAAACTTGCGGTCTATTTGCTTTGTTCCGCCCGCTCAATGCGGGGCTGCGCGGGTTTTAAAAGATTTAGAGCGCGGGTGAACTTTTAGTAAGGAAGTCATTCCTTATCAACTGATAACTGAATAAAATATTTCAATCTAACACAGGCAACTCTTTACATAGTCAAATCAAATCGGAAACCGGGAACTAATTCCCGGTTCCTGGTTCCTTATTAAATCGGGAACCGGGAACCGGGAACTAGTTCCCGGTTCCCGATTTGCACTAAACATATAAAAAACAATGGTAGCTATTCAAAGGGCTGCAGCTAAGTCAGTATCCCTTAGCCGCGGTGTGGTCTAATGCAGTCTGTGTCCAATACCCTTTCTCCGGGCCACTGTGGCACGGATGATCATCACCTTAAGAGAGTCTCCGCTACTCCCGCTGCTTAGCTGCAGCGTGGTCTATTGTAGTATGTGTCCACTGTCATGTCACCAGGCCACAGCGGGGCGGATGATCATCACCTATAGCGATTCTCCGCTACTCCCGCAGCCTATCCGCAGATTGGTCTTAATGAGCACATGTCCATTGCCCTATCGCCGGGCCACTGCGGGACGGATGATCATGACCTATAACCCGCGCAAACTTGCGGTCTAGTTGCTTTGATCCGCCCGCTCAATGCGGGCTGCGCGGGTTATAAAAAATTTACAGCGCGGGTGAACTGTGAGTAAGGAAACTGATAACTTAATGAAACATTTCTATTTAACGCAGGCAACTCTTTATATAGTCAAATCAAATCGGGAACCGGGAACTAGTTCCCGGTTCCCGGTTCCTTATTAAATCGGGAACCGGGAATCGGGAACTAGTTCCCGGTTCCCGATTTGCACAAAACATATAAAAACAATGGTAGCTATTCAAAGGGCTGCAGCTAACTCAGTATAACCCTTAGCCGCGATGTGGTCTAATGCAGTATGTGTAGACTACCCTTTCTCCCGGCCACTGCGGCACGGATGATCATTACCTTAAGAGAGTCTCCGCTTCTCCCGCCGCTTAGCCGCACCGTGGTCTATTGTGGTATGTGTCCACTGTCTTGTCGCCGGGCCACAGCGGGACGGATGATCATCACCTATAGAGAGTCTCCGTTACTCCCGCCGCTCAGCCGCGATGTGGTGTAATGCAGTATTTGTCCACTGCCCTTTCTCCGGGTCACTGCGGCACGGATGGTCATCACCTTTAGAGAATCTCCGTTACTCCCGCCGCTTAGCCGCGGTGTGGTCTAATTCGGTTTGTGTCCACTGCCCTTTCTCCGGGCCACTGCGGTACGGATGGTCATCACCTATAGTGAGTCTCCGTTACTCCACTGCTGTGTGGTCTGTTTCAGAATGTGTCCACTGCCCTGTCGCCGGCCCACTATGGCACGGATGATCATGACAAATAACCCGCGCAAACTTGCGGTCTAGTTGCTTTCTTCCGCCCGGCCAATACGGGGATGCGCGGGTTTCAAAAGATTTGCGGCGCGGGTGAACTGTGTGTAAGGATGTCATTCCTTATCAACTGATAACTGAATAAAACATTTCTATCTAACGCAGGCAACTCTTTACATAGTCAAATCAAATCGGGAACCGGGAACTAGTTCCCGGTTCCCGGTTCCTTATTAAATCGGGAACCGGGAACCGGGAACTAGTTCCCGGTTCCCGATTTGCACAAAACATATAAAAAAACAATGGTAGCTATTCAAAGGGCTGCAGCTAACTCAGTATAACCCTTAGCCGCGATGTAGTCTAATGCAGTATGTGTAGACTGCCCTTTCTCCCGGCCACTGCGGCACGGATGATCATTACCTTAAGAGAGTCTCCGCTACTCCCGCCGCTTAGCCGCACCGTGGTCTATTGTGGTATGTGTCCACTGTCTTGTCGCCGGGCCACAGCGGGACGGATGATCATCACTTATAGAGAGTCTCCGTTACTCCCGCCGCTCAGCCGCGATGTGGTGTAATGCAGTATTTGTCCACTGCCCTCTCTCCGGGCCACTGCGGCACGGATGGTCATCACCTTTAGAGAATCTCCGTTACTCCCGCCGCTTAGCCGCGGTGTGGTCTAATTCAGTTTGTGTCCACTGCCCTTTCTCCGGGCCACTGCGGCACGGATGGTCATCACCTATAGTGAGTCTCCGTTACTCCCGCTGCTGTGTGGTCTGTTTCAGAATGTGTCCACTGCCCTGTCGCCGGCCCACTGTGGCATGACCAATAACCCGCGCAAACTTGCGGTCTAGTTGCTTTCTTCCGCCCGGCCAATGCGGGGATGCGCGGGTTTCAAAAGATTTGCGGCGCGGGTGAACTGTGTGTAAGGATGTCATTCCTTATCAACTGATAACTTAATAAAACATTTCTATCTAACGCAGGCAACTCTTTACATAGTCAAATCAAATCGGGAACCGGGAACTAGTTCCCGGTTCCCGGTTCCTTATTAAATCGGGAACCGGGAACTAGTTCCCGGTTCCCGATTTGCACAAAACATATAAAAAACAATGGTAGCTATTCAAAGGGCTGCAGCTAACTCAGTATAACCCTTAGCCGCGATGTGGTCTAATGCAGTATGTGTTGACTGCCCTTTCTCCCGGCCACTGCGGCACGGATGATCATTACCTTAAGAGAGTCTCAGCTACTCCCGCCGCTTAGCCGCAGCGTGGTCTATTGTGGTATATGTCCACTGTCATGTCGCCGGGCCAAAGCGGGACGGATGATCATCACCTATAGAGAGTCTCCGTTACTCCCGCCGCTCAGCCGCGATGTGGTGTAATGCAGTATTTGTCCACTGCCCTCTCTCCGGGCCACTGCGGCATGGATGGTCATCACCTTTAGAGAATCTCCGTTACTCCCGCCGCTTAGCCGCGGTGTGGTCTAATTCAGTTTGTGTCCACTGCCCTTTCTCCGGGCCACTGCGGCACGGATGGTCATCACCTATAGTGAGTCTCCGTTACTCCCGCTGCTGTGTGGTCTGTTTCAGAATGTGTCCACTGCCCTGTCGCCGGCCCACTGTGGCACGGATGATCATGACCAATAACCCGCGCAAACTTGCGGTCTAGTTGCTTTCTTCCGCCCGGTCAATGCGGGGATGCGCGGGTTTCAAAAGATTTGCGGCGCGGGTGAACTGTGTGTAAGGATGTCATTCCTTATCAACTGATAACTTAATAAAACATTTCTATCTAACGCAGGCAACTCTTTACATAGTCAAATCAAATCGGGAACCGGGAACTAGTTCCCGGTTCCTTATTTAATCGGGAACCGGGAACCGGGAACTAGTTCCCGGTTCCCGATTTGAACAAAACATATAAAAAACAATGGTAGCTATTCAAAGGGCTGCAGCTAACTCAGTATAACCCTTAGCCGCGATGTGGTCTAATGCAGTATGTGTAGACTGCCCTTTCTCCCGGCCACTGCGGCACGGATGATCATTATAGAGAGTCTCCGTTACTCCCGCCGCTTAGCCGCGGTGTGATCTAATTCAGTTTGTGTCCACTGCCCTTTCTCCGGGCCACTGCGGCACGGATGGTCATCACCTATAGTGAGTCTCCGTTACTCCCGCTGCTGTGTGGTCTGTTTCAGAATGTGTCCACTGCCCTGTCGCCGGCCCACTGTGGCACGGATGATCATGAACAATAACCCGCGCAAACTTGCGGTCTAGTTGCTTTCTTCCGCCCGGTCAATGCGGGGATGCGCGGGTTTCAAAAGATTTGCGGCGCGGGTGAACTGTGTGTAAGGATGCCATTCCTTATCAAATGATAACTTAATAAAACATTTCTATCTAACGCAGGCAACTCTTTACATAGCCAATCAAATCGGGAACCGGGAACTAGTTCCCGGTTCCCGATTTGCACAAAACATATAAAAAACAATGGTAGCTATTCAAAGGGCTGGAGCTAACTCAGTATAACCCTTAGCCGCGATGTGGTCTAATGCAGTATGTGTAGACTGCCCTTTCTCCCGGCCACTGCGGCACGGATGATCATTATCTTAAGAGAGTCTCCGCTACTCCCGCCGCTCAGCCGCAGCGTGTTCTATTGTGGTATGTGTCCACTGTCTTGTCGCCGGGCCACAGCGGGACGGATGATCATCACCTATAGAGAGTCTCCGTTACTCCCGCCGCTCAGCCGCGATGTGGCGTAATGCAGTATTTGTCCACTGCCCTTTCTCCGGGCCACTGCGGCACGGATGGTCATCACCTTTAGAGAATCTCCGTAACTCCCGTCTCTGAGCCGCGGTGTGGTCTAATTCAGTTTGTGTCCACTTCCCTTTCTTCGGGCCACTGCGGCACGGATGGTCATCACCTATAGTGAGTCTCCGTTACTCCCGCTGCTGTGTTGTCTGTTTCAGAATGTGTCCACTGCCCTGTCGCCGGCCCACTGTGGCACGGATGATCATGACCATTAACCCGCGCAAACTTGCGGTCTAGTTGCTTTCTTCCGCCCGGTCAATGCGGGGATGCGCGGGTTTCAAAAGATTTGCGGCGCGGGTGAACTGTGTGTAAGGATGTCATTCCTTATCAACTGATAACTGAATAAAACATTTCTATCTAACGCAGGCAACTCTTTACATAGTCAAATCAAATCGGGAACCGGGAACTAGTTCCCGGTTCCCGGTTCCTTATTAAATCGGGAACCGGGAACTAGTTCTCGGTTCCCGATTTGCACAAAACATATAAAAACAATGGTAGCTATTCAAAGGGCTGCAGCTAACTCAGTATAACCCTTAGTCGCGATGTGGTCTAATGCAGTATGTGTAGACTGCCCTTTCTCCCGGCCACTGCGGCACGGATGATCATTACCTTAAGAGAGTCTCCGCTACTCCCGCCGCTTAGCCGCAGCGTGGTCTATTGTGGTATGTGTCCACTGTCATGTCGCCGGGCCACAGCGGGACGGATGATCATCACCTATAGAGAGTCTCCGTTACTCCCGCCGCTCAGCCGCGATGTGGTGTAATGCAGTATTTGTCCACTGCCCTTTCTCCGGGCCACTGCGGCACGGATGGTCATCACCTTTAGAGAATCTCCGTTACTCCCGCCGCTTAGCCGCGGTGTGGTCTAATTCAGTTTGTGTCCACTGCCCTTTCTCCGGGCCACTGCGGCACGGATGGTCATCACCTGTAGTTAGTCTCCGTTACTCCCGCTGCTGTTTGGTCTGTTTCAGAATGTGTCCACTGCCCTGTCGCCGGCCCACTGTGGCACGGATGATCATGACCAATAACCCGCGCAAACTTGCGGTCTAGTTGCTTTCTTCCGCCCGGTCAATGCGGGGATGCGCGGGTTTCAAAAGATTTGCGGCGCGGGTGAACTGTATGTAAGGATGTCATTCCTTATCAAATGATAACTTAATAAAACATTTCTATCAAACGCAGGCAACTCTTTACATAGCCAATCAAATCGGGAACCGGGAACTAGTTCCCGGTTCCTTATTAAATCGGGAACCGTGAAACGGGTAACTAGTTCCCGGTTCCCGATTTGCACAAAACATATAAAAAACAATGGTAGCTATTCAAAGGGCTGCAGCTTATTTCAGTATAACCCTTAGCCTCGATGTGGTCTAATGCAGTATGTGTAGACTGCCCTTTCTCCCGGCCACTGCGGCACGGATGAGAGTCTCCGCTACTCCCGCCGCTTAGCCGCAGCGTGTTCTATTGTGGTATGTGTCCACTGTCTTGTCGCCGGGCCACAGCGGGACGGATGATCATCACCTATAGAGAGTCTCCGTTACTCCCGCCGCTCAGCCGCGATGTGGTGTAATGCAGTATTTGTCCACTGCCCTTTCTCCGGGCCACTGCGGCACGGATGGTCATCACCTTTAGAGAATCTCCGTAACTCCCGCCGCTGAGCCGCGGTGTGGTCTAATTCAGTTTGTGTCCACTGCCCTTTCCTCGGGCCACTGCGGCACAGATGGTCATCACCTATAGTGAGTCTCCGTTACTCCCGCTGCTGTGTGGTCTGTTTCAGAATGTGTCCACTGCCCTGTCGCCGGCCCACTGTGGCACGGATGATCATGACCATTAACCCGCGCAAACTTGCGGTCTAGTTGCTTTCTTCCGCCCGGTCAATGCGGGGATGCGCGGGTTTCAAAAGATTTGCGGCGCGGGTGAACTGTGTGTAAGGATGTCATTCCTTATCAACTGATAACTTAATAAAACATTTCTATCTAACGCAGGCAACTTTTTACATAGTCAAATCAAATCGGGAACCGGAAACCAATTCGGTTCCTTATTAAATCGGGAACAGGGAACCGGGAACTAGTTCCCGGTTCCCGATTTGAACAAAACATATAAAAAACAATGGAAGCTATTCAAAGGGCTGCAGCTAACTCAGTATAACCCTTAGCCGCGATGTGGTGTAATGCAGTATTTGTCCACTGCCCTTTCTCCGGGCCACTGCGGCGAGGATGGTCATCACCTTTAGAGAATCTCCGTTACTTCCGCCGCTTAGCCGCGGTGTGGTCTAATTCAGTTTGTGTCCACTGCCCTTTCTCCGGGCCACTGAGGCACGGATGGTCATCACCTATAGTGAGTCTCCGTTACTCCCGCTGCTGTGTGGTCTGTTTCAGAATGTGTCCACTGCCCTGTCGCCGGCCCACTGTGGCACGGATGATCATGACCAATAACCCGCGCAAACTTGCGGTCTAGTTGCTTTCTTCCGCCCGGTCAATGCGGGGATGCGCGGGTTTCAAAAGATTTGCGGCGCGGGTGAACTGTGTGTAAGGATGTCATTCCTTATCAAATGATAACTTAATAAAACATTTCTATCTAACGCAGGCAACTCTTTACATAGTCAAATCAAATCGGGAACCGTAAACTAGTTCCCGGTTCCCGATTTGCACAAAACCTATAAAAAGACAATAGCAGCTATTCAAAGGGCTGCATTTAACTAAGGATGACCCTTAGACGCGCTGTGGTCTAATGCAGTATGTGTCCACTGCCCATTCTCCGGGCCACTGCGGCACGGATGATCATTACCTATAGTGAGTCTCCGTTACTCCCGCTGCTGTGTGGTCTGTTTCAGAATGTGTCCACTGCCCTGTCGCCGGCCCACTGTGGCACGGATGATCATGACCATTAACCCGCGCAAACTTGCGGTCTAGTTGCTTTCTTCCGCCCGGTCAATGCGGGGATGCGCGGGTTTCAAAAGATTTGCGGCGCGGGTGAACTGTGTGTAAGGATGTCATTCAATATCAACTGATAACTTAATAAAACATTTCAATCTAACGCAGGCAACTTTTTACATAGTCAAATCAAATCGGGAACCGGAAACCAATTCGGTTCCTTATTAAATCGGGAACAGGGAACCGGGAACTAGTTCCCGGTTCCCGATTTGAACAAAACATATGAAAAACAATGGAAGCTATTCAAAGGGCTGCAGCTAACTCAGTATAACCCTTAGCCGCGATGTGGTGTAATGCAGTATTTGTCCACTGCCCTTTCTCCGGGCCACTGCGGCGAGGATGGTCATCACCTTTAGAGAATCTCCGTTACTCCCGCCGCTTAGCCGCGGTGTGGTCTAATTCAGTTTGTGTCCACTGCCCTTTCTCCGGGCCACTGCGGCACGGATGGTCATCACCTATAGTGAGTCTCCGTTACTCCCGCTGCTGTGTGGTCTGTTTCAGAATGTGTCCACTGCCCTGTCGCCGGCCCACTGTGGCACGGATGATCATGACCAATAACCCGCGCAAACTTGCGGTCTAGTTGCTTTCTTCCGCCCGGTCAATGCGGGGATGCGCGGGTTTCAAAAGATTTGCGGCGCGGGTGAACTGTGTGTAAGGATGTCATTCCTTATCAACTGATAACTTAATAAAACATTTCTATCTAACGCAGGCAACTCTTTACATAGTCAATTCAAATCGGGAACCGTGAACTAGTTCCCGGTTCCCGATTTGCACAAAACGTATAAAAAGACAATAGCAGCTATTCAAAGGGCTGCATTTAACTAAGGATGACCCTTAGACGCGCTGTGGTCTAATGCAGTATGTGTCCACTGCCCATTCTCCGGGCCACTGCTGCACGGATGATCATTACCTTAAGAGAGTCTCCTCTACTCCCGCCCCTTAGACGCAGCGTGGTCTCTTGTAGTATGTGTCCACGGTCTTGTCGCCGGGCCACAGCAGGAAGGATGATCATCACCTATATAGAGTCTCCGTTACTCCCGCCGCTAAGCCGCGATGTGGTGTAATGCAGTATTTGTCCACTGTCCTTTCTCCGGGCCACTGCGGCACGGATGGTCATCACCTATATAGAATCTCCGTTACTCACGCCGCTTACCCGCGGTGTGGTCTAATGCAGTTTGTGTCCACTGCCCTTTCTCCGGGCCACTGCGGCAAGGATGGTCATCACCTATAGAGAATTCTCCGTTACTCACGCCGCTAACCCGCGGTGTGGTCTAATGCAGTTTGTGTCCACTGCCCTTTCTCCGGGCCACTGCTGCATTTAACTAAGGTAACCCTTCGCCGTGATGTGGTGTATGCAGTATGTGTCCACTGCCCTTTCTCTGGGCCACTGCGGCACGGATGGTCATCACCTATAGACAATCTCCGTTACTCCCGCCGCATAGCCGCGATGTGGTGTAATGCAGTTTGTGTCCCTTACCCTGGGCCACTGCGGCACGGATGGTCATCACCTATAGAGACTCATCGTTACTCCCGCTGCGATGTGGTCGGTTGCAGTATGTGTCCACTGCCCTGTCGCCGGCCCACTGCGGCACGGATGATCATGACCTATTGCCCGCGCAAACTTGCGGTCTAGTTACTTTGTACCGCCCGCTCAATGAAAGGCTGCGCGGTTTATAAAAGATTTACGGCGCGGTTGAACTGTAAGGAAAGATAGCATTCCTTATCAATTGATTACTGAATAAAACATTTCTATCTAACGCAGCCAACTCTTCACATAGTAAAATCAAATCAGAAACCGGGAACTAGTTCCAGGTTCCCGGTTCCTAATTAAATAAGGAACCGGGAACTAGTTCCTGGTTCCCGATTTGCACAAAACCTATAAAAAGACAATAACAGTTATTCAAAAGGCTGCAGTTAACTAAGGATAACCCTTAGCCGCGATGTGGTCTAATGAAGTATGTGTCCACTGCCCTTTCTCCGGGCCACGGCGGCACGGATGGTCATCACCTATAGAGAATCTCCGTTACTCCCGCCGCTTAGCCGCGGTGTGGTCTAATGCAGTTTGTGTCCACTGCCTTTCTCCGGGCTACTGCGGCACGGATGGTCATAACCTATGACCATGATGGTCATCTCCGTCACTCCCGCTGCGGTGTGGTCTGTTGCAGTATATGTCCACTGCCCTGTCGCCGGCCCACTGCGGCACGGATGATCATGACATATAACCCGCGCAAACTTGCGGTCTAATTACTTTGTTCCGCCCACTCAAAGCGGGGCTGCGCGGGTTTTAAAAGATTTGCGGCGCGGGTGAACTGTGAGTAAGGATGTCATTCCTTATCAATTGATAACTGAATAAAACATTTATATCTAACGCAGGCAACTCTTAACATAGTCAAATCAAATCGGGAACCGGGAACTAGTTCCCCGGGAACCGGGTTCCCGATTTGCACAAAAACTATAAAAAGACAATAGTAGCTATTCAAAGGGCTGCAGTTAACTAAGAATAACACTTAGCCGCGATGTGGTCTAATGTGGACACAGTATGTGTCCACTGCCCATTCTCCGGGCCACTGCGGCACGGATGATCATAACCTTAAGAGATCCTCCGCTACTACCGCCGCTTAGCCGCAGCGTGGTCTATTGCAGTATGTGTCCACTGTCTTGTCGCCGGGGCGCATCTGGACGGATGATCATCACCTATAGCAATTCTCCACTACTCCCGCAGCCAATCCGCAGTTTGGTCTAAAGGAGTACATGTCCATAGCCCTGTCGCCGGGCCACTGCGGGACGGATGGTCATCAACTCTAGAGAGTTTCCGTTACTTCCGCCGTTTAGCCGCTGTGTGGTCTAATGCAGTATGTGACAATACGGGAATCGGGAACCGGGAACTGGAATCGGGAACCGGGAACTGGAAACGGGAACCGGGAACTGGAATCGGGAACCGGGGACAGGGAACTGTAATCGGGAACCGGGAACTGGAATAATCGGGAACCGGGAACTGGAAACGGGAACCGCGAACTGTAATCGGGAACCGGGAACTGGAATCGGGAACTGGAATAGGGAACCGGGAACTGGAATCGGGAACCGGGAACTGGAATCGGGAACCGGGAACTGGAATCGGGAACCGGGAACTGGAATCGGGAACCGGGAACTGGAATCGGGAACCGGGAACCGGGAACCGGGAACTAACTTTACGCTCATCCCTTAAATGTGACCTCGGCCTTGAGTCGGCATGGTTTATTTGTAATTTCTACACATCAGCTCACTGAGGGGGATATTTGACCAAAGTTTAATGAAAATCCTTCCAGGGTTAAAGGAGATATGGAATGGGAAACAAAATGCAGAGTTTTAAATTCGTGACCTTCAACTGCGACCTTCATTTTAAGTAGGCATGGTTTATTTATGGATTCTGCACATCAACTCACTAAAAGGAATATTTGACCAAAGTTTAACGATAATCTATCGAAGGGTTCAGGAGATACAGAGCGGACAAGAAATTGTTAGGGACAGACAAACGGACAGATGGATGTCCGGGCAAACAAATGGATAGTAAGGTGGCTATGAGAATGGACATAATCAATGCAATTGAATGGGATTTATTCCGTTAGACACAAAAAAGAGTCTTTTCTGTGGCAAAAATTATCCACCTAAATAACAATCCTGCCAAAAATAGCCACATAACTATCCATCTGTAGAAGACGGACGGACGAAGTCCACTTCTATAATTCCCGCTTCGCTTCGCGGCGATGGATTAATAAAGGATTGGATCAGAATCCTGTTTACTTTATGCACATACTCAATGCATGTCTGAACTGTATTGCAAGTTTCAATATCCTGTATCAAATACCGTAGCAGGAGTGGCTGAGACACAAACAGTACTATTTTACATCCTATACACACATGGCTAAAATAGTGAAGTCATTCAAGGGGATATAATCCTGCAATACGGGACTGGATCACAATCCTGTTTCTTGTATGCACAATGCATGTCTGAACTGTGTTCGAAGTTTCAATGTTCTGCATTAAATACTGTAGGATGAGTTGTGGAGACACTAACAATACTATTTAACTTCCTATGCTACACAAATAGCCAAAATGTTTAAGTTGTTCAAGGGAACATAATTCTTCAATTAGGGACTGTGTCAGAATATTGTGTCCTTTATGAACATGTTAAATGCGTGTCTGAACTATGTTGCATATTCCGATGCCATGCATCAACTACTGTAGGAGGAGTTGCGGAGACACGAACAGTACTATTTAGCCTCCGATGCTACACATATGGCCAAAGTGTTTAAGTTATTCAAGGGGAAATAATTCTGCAATAAGGGGCTGGATCAGGATTCAGTTTCCTTCATGTTTAATGAATGTCTGAAATGTGTTGCAAGCTCACATGTCCTGCATTAGATACTGTAGGAGGAGTTGCAGAGACAAGTATAGTACTACAGAATGTGAGGTACAGACAGTCAGACGTACGGACAAGGACAAAACTATATGCCCCTTCCCACTTCGTGGCGGGGCATAAAAACGACCCTACCTTAAAATTAAGAAAATAAAACCTTTTTATTTAAAAGACCACATTACCGCTAATATATGACTTAGGCTTATTACAAAACTTAAATTATGTTGATTCCATAAAAAACTCATCAAAATAGCATTTTGCGCTGATAAACAATCGTTCAAAAAACTCGGCGATATCTACTCTCGCCTGGACAAACAGCGAAATTATCAGTAAGATGTTTGCGCAAAATTCAACACCGTGGACTTGTCAAGGTACCGTTTATACAGTCTAAAAACATTGACTTGAAAAATGCCCTGACCAGAAAATCTGACCTGTGTTCTATGTAAATTGCTTGTACACAAAGTCTGCTCAAACATCATGGCCGACTTGGATAAACATAAACTTTTGTCAGACAGACAACATGCATTTTGGAAAAGGCATAGTTGTGAAACTCAGTTGAGTACGGTTATTAATGATTGGGCAAAAACTCTTGGAGAAAGGGGGGTAGGTGGACACATTTATTCTGGACTTCGAGAAGGCTTTTGACACCCCACCTCATGAACTACTTAAATCCAAATTATTTGGTTATGGAATTTGGGGGAAGACTCTCAACTGGATATATTCCTTTCTTTGCTACAGAAAACAGCGTGTCAATGGTGAATCTTCAGTATGGGCGCTAGTCTTATCTGGGGTTCCACAGGGGAATGTTCTTGGTCCGCTGCTTTACTCTCTGTACATTAGTGATATTTCCACTGACATTGACCCAGAAATAAGACTGTTCGCCGACGATTGTGTTTGCTATCGGGAAATCAGAGATACAGAGGACTCAACGAAACTTCAGAAGGACATAGATAGATTAGGATGTTGGGCAAGAAAATGGGGATGAGATTAAGATAACTAGGAAGATTCATACACCTTAGAGGGAACGGTCCTCGAAAACGTGTATTCCATTAAATACCTTTGTGTGACAATCACACGATTTGAGGGGGAATACACACATAAGCAACATGTGTACAGGCAAATAGAACACTTCTTCATCAGTTTCCTCAGGATGTTAAAGAGACAGCATATAAGGGACTTGTTCGTCCAATCTTGGAATATGGTAGTTGCATCTGGGACCCAAGTGGAGTGGTCCTTAACGAAGAAATTAAAAACGTTCAGAATATAGCCTCTAGATTTGTAACAAGCAATTACTGCTTTGAAACTGGGAGCATGACTGGAATTCTAGGAAAATTAAGATGGGAGTCTCTCAAGAAAAGGAGAAGAGACAGTAGGCTCATACTCTTATACAAAGGTCTAAAGGGTGCTGCCAGCATTCCAACAGAAGGCCTTGTTCCCCCAGTAAGACACTGTAGAAAGCACCATTCAATGGCGTTTCTGACCCTTACTGCAAGAGCTGACATTTATTAAGAATCATTTCCCCCCGATTCGATTATTTCGACAGCTGAAGGTGCTAAGGATTGTGCTCTTTGGACAGCATATCACATGCCCTGGTATATGAATGTCATTTGATGTGTCACCAGTAACGATTCTGATTCTGAAAATAATAAGTGTTGATGGGTTGAACGTGTAATGAAAGCGCTTTATATAAAGAAAGGTAGGGTTTTAAGGGTAAACACCATTTTTTTTCCTCAAAAGAACAGATTACGGATACTCGTTTGAACCGCCCTAGCACTTTCTCCTCATCATTGGGACCCTCACTTCTAAGAGTTCGTTGAGACTTTCGGATGAGTCTTTAAACCGAGGTCCCGTCTCCGTATGACCTTAGCTGTTGGTGGGACGTAAAACTAAAACTCACTCACTCTAAGAGTTCGAGCTTCGGACCTGCCACGTATGAGACGCCGAGTTCTGTAACGGATTTCACTTACGTAAACAGAGGTTGGCGAAAACCATAGTACCAGAAATAAGACCAGAATGTTCTCGTTATGAGCATGTTAATATTGTTCCATTCAACTGTCATTTCAGAGCCAACAATGCGATGATGAGATGTTGTAACATATTATCACTGCATTTGCTGGTGGTGTGGGGTAAGTCCTCTCTCTCTCTCTCTCTCTCTCTCTCTCTCTCTCTCTCTCTCTCTCTCTCTCTCTCTCTCTCTCTCTCTCTCTCTCTCTCTCTCTCTCTCTCTCTCTTTCCTCTCTGAAAGTCTTAAATGATTGCATATACAGCATTGTCGTATTCAAAAAGCAGTCAATTAAACTCGCGTCATTCATTAATTAATTAAATAATTAATTAATCAATTCATTCATTCATTCATTTTCTTTCTCTTTTTCTTTCTTTCTTCTTTCTTTCTTTCTTTCTTTGATCATGTAAGAAATACCAAATGCAATGACATTCCGCTATGCCATCAAGAAAACACGCCTATGTTATTTTGACCCCCCTTGAACCCCACTTTTATATAGTAAAACTGGGGTTTGCAGGGGTATACATTATTTCCCTTATTCCTGCTCTAAGACATAGGTTGTGGGTACTCGTTAGAACCGCCTCAGCGAGCAGAAATAAGAAAAAAATTGCAATTTTTCATCAGAAATTTTCATTTTTTTTTTGGTGGTAAAATTTTCAATATATTTGGATAGGCGTGTTTTCATAATGCCATCATGTGAACGAGTCCGTGAAATGAACATCCCTCCTTAAACCCACTTTATATAGAGAAAACTGGGGTTTGCGGGGTATACATTATTTTTCTTATTTCTGCTTCAAGACACAGGTTGTGGTACTCGTTAGATTACGAAAACACGCCTATACAAATGCATTGTAAACTTTACTGCCGAAAAGAACGAACATTTAAAGATGAAACATTGTGATATTTTTCTTATTTCTGCTTAAAATAGAGATTGAGGGTACTCGTTCTAACGAGTAATCTATATTTTAGAGCAGAAATAAGAAAATAAGGTTTACCCCTGTAAACCCCAGTTTTATTTTGTAAAAGCGGGGTTCAATAGGATAAAAAGGAAATAGGCGTGTTTTCGTAATGTATCGAGCACCCACAACCTATGTTTGCAGTATAAATAAGAAAGAAATCACGGATTTTCTTCAGAAAAGTGGCCATTTTGGAGATGTGAAACATGCACTATGTTCCACGGGTCTTTTAGCGTAATGAGACCAGCTTAACCCTTTTTGTACCAAATGGAATCATCCTCCATATACCGGTAGTCCGTTTCCAAATTTAGGGGTGTCAGGTTGTTTTTGCTTCAAAATTTATTTGGAAAATGGCTTAACTTTTCGCAAACAGTGTAGGCCCTGATCAGTCGCCGCATTGTGCGGCGTCTGATCTGGGCCTGCACTGTTTGCTCTGGTACCCGTTTTGGGGTTTCCGGTACAAAATGGGTTAATCTGAAAGAGGAAAATCTAAGAACGCTGAGTGAGTGAGTGTTTGAGTGTTACGTCGCACGAACAGCTAAGGTCATACAGAGACGGGACCTCGGTTTAAAGACTCACCCGAAAGTCTGCGGCGTCTGATCTGGGCCTGCACTGTTTGCCCTGGTGCAGGTTTTGGTGATTCCTGTACAAAATAGGTTAAATTTCCGCTCTTCTTTCATTGTAATGTTTTTGCTCAGTGTCCTCTGGTAAAATACCACCTTTGGGACTATTTAAAAGTGGTCTGAAAACAATAGGAATTTTACTGTATTTAACCCTTTTTACCAAATGGAATCTTCCTTCTTATATGTAGCAGGAGTCCATTTAAAAATTTAGGGGTGTCAGGTTGTGTTTTTCTTCAAAATTTATTTGGGAAATGGCTGAACTTTTTGCAAACAGTGTAGGCCCTGATCAGACGCCGCGTTTGGCGGCGTCTGATATGGGCCTGCACTGTTTGCCAGGGTACCCGTTTTGGGGTTTCCGGTACAAAATGGGTTAATCTGAAAAAGGAAAATCCAAGAACGCTGAGTGAGTGAGTGAGTGAGTGTTTGAGTTTTACATCGCACCAACAGCTTAGGGACCTCGGTTTAAAGACTCATCCGAAAGTCTGGAGAAGCCCGGGATGCGATTCCTGGTTTACAAGGTGAGTAGCGTAACCACAACACCACGGTGGCTTCTACAAAGAACGCTGGAAGATAGTATTCGGTCCAATAAATTGTCAATGTGATAGAAATAGTTAGAATCGTGTTTGTAAAATGTCAATTTTCTAAGCCTTGGGCTAAATCTTTTGTAAAGGCCCGATCCTTACCTTTTTGAACAAAACAATGTTATAAACAGTCCATTCCCTTGAAGCGATATTTCCATGTTTTATTCCAATGCACTTGTATTTGTTTCAATTTAAGTATGGAAAGCATCACTGTTTATTTTGTTATAGTTCGTCTTTGCATGTGTACATTGCGTATATTTTTTTTTATTTTGGAGCCATTTGGCCATTTTGTAATAATAATAATCGTCTTTATTTATAGAGGGTAACACATTTAGTACCAGTACTAATATAGCATGTGGCCCTCTTTTCTTCCTCTTCGTATTAAGCACCGCCCCCGCCCATCGAGGCTTGAAGAAATAGATGGGCTGCATGGTGCTTCCACGCAGAGCTGAATCCGACCGCACACGAGTACTGGTTAACCGCTTATAAGATCTAAGCTTGCCCAGGCAATGCGGTGCGAGTCGGCCCGTCCATGCTTATAAACTATATTGGTTTCATTGGCCGACAGGTCTCGGGATGTCATTTCATGTCAATGTCGGGTAAAAGTCCCACAAAATGGGAAGCAACGTCTCCAAAATCACCTTTGCAGTGTTGACGGGGATGTAAAACCTCAATTCAAACAAACAAACCTACAAAGCAATGTGGATAAAGTCTCCTGCTGAAGGAAACTACAAATCCGACGTTTTACCACTGCACCAGGGCGCTCTTGTGAGAAAGCAACTGTCCTTTTGACTTTCCGCATTTGGGTTTTGTTATTTCATGTTCATGTTTCTTTCCCTTTGGTGTCTCTGATGGGAGGTTTGGCTTTGTGGTAATTGTATCGATTCCTGATCATTCATTGCCTTTACTTCTATTTTTCGTTTAATAATAAAATTGTATTTGAAAAAGTTAGACCATAACTTGTAATTTCAAACTATATATAACAATCACATTTTTATTTGGCAGAATGTCAATGTAATTTTGGGATACAGACTTAAACATGTCATCTGACTTTCAGGCTCTTGACCCTTTTGTATGATACTTGTAGTTATGCCTTCAATATTTAGGGGATATCTGGTTTGAAAATTGTCATTTGGGGAGGTACATCGGCGGTTTTACGGTTGGAAATTTCGTTTTACGGCGACGAGCTAGCGGAGCCGTGAAACGTAATTTGCGACCGTAAAACCGACAATGTACCTTCCCAAATGACCATTTTCAATTCAGTTATCCCCATTCTAATGCACATTTTCACTTGTTTTGTTTACAAAATGCTAATTTTGCCCCCAAACGGCAAGCACAGTGAGCTGCGCAAAACCAAATGACAACCAATGAAAAGCGACCCCACAGGATGGTGTCGGATTTCCGACAGTATATCGCAGAATAATTATACCGTCGCAACTTTTTGACGTTATCCAATCAGACGTCGCGTTACATACGCGAGAGCATTAGACTTATGTATAACTACCGTCAACACGTTAACAAGTCCGTGTATTGAACACCCCTCTAGACCCCAATTTATATAGAGGAAAGTGGGGTTTACAGGGGTACACATTATTTTCTTTATTTGTGCCCTACAACATTGAGGCGGTTCTAACGAGGGCCAACAATCTATTTTTGGACTAGAAATAAGGAAAGTAACACAAATTTTCATCAGAAAAAAATAACCGTTTTGGAGACATTAAAGAGTTGTCTGTGTTACACGGAGGTGTTATTGTAAAGGATGCATGCGTTTTAGAAGCAAATGACGCTAACATCAAACATAAATGGTGGGTGCTCGTTAGAATCGTCTGTAGGCGGTTCTAGCGACGAGTACTCACAATCTATGGAGAGGAAAAGTGTATACCTTATAGTAGAGCCCCAATTTTCCAATGAAATTTTGGCTTGCGCGTATATTTATAACATGTTCTGTTTCAATCGTTTGGTGGCATTAGCATATGAATTACAGGTTTGATCGCACCAGCGTTAGGCACAGGGTTTTCGTATGTACCATCTTCGGTCAGTGCGCCTCAGTTCGGCAGTTCTGATACTTTGCTCTGGTCAGACATATGGGCCGACTGTTCAGTTACGGACACATGTTCCTACCAATCTTGTACTTGGTCTTGGACCTGGACTGGTTGGGGAGATTCACAACTCGTCTACCGTTGCCGGTAAGTAGACCTGTCAAACCTTTGAAGGGAACCAAATGAATGGGTCCGTTGTTTATCAGTCGGCCCAATTCAATGCTTAAGTCCATGTGTATGGGGTGCCGTTTTACTATTTAATCCATATTTTAGATATCCATAATACCAATTATGGACATCAATAAATCAAAATATGGATATCCCTTATTCCGCTGATTTATGGATATCCATAAATCGAATTATGGATATCTGTAAATCGGGCTGAATTATGAATATCCATATTTCGAATTATGGATATCCATAATTCACCGCAAAAGCCTTTGATTTCAGTCATTATGTATTGTATTTATTTGCCAAGACGAATTATGGATATCCTTAAATCGAATTATGGATATCTATAAATGGACCGAATTATGGATATCTATAATTCGAATTAATGATATCCATAATTCGAATTACGGATATCCATAAATAATTATATATATCTATAAATAGGGAATAAATAGTAAAAGGGCACCCCATACATGTGACTATCACTAATATGTCGGCAAACCAGGAAGTGGTTATTTATAGAAAATAATCACTTAGGCTGGCTAATCGGTGCTGAAAAGATAATCGATTATCAGTCCTGCCATTGCTA
Source organism: Lucinisca nassula (assembly GCA_963580285.1). Classification (NCBI taxonomy): domain Eukaryota; kingdom Metazoa; phylum Mollusca; class Bivalvia; order Lucinida; family Lucinidae; genus Lucinisca; species Lucinisca nassula. The sequence continues at coordinate 5,270,858 of OY757013.1, read as the reverse complement.
TCGATAATCGATTAGTAATCGCTAGGGTTTTTGTAATAATTTTACCTGTCTGGCTTTCTGTCGGAGCATGACTCTTACCATGTGGTGTATTTTGCCATATATACATGTATATATATGAACAGTCAGGCCTGAGCAAACAGTGTAGACCCAGATGAGACGACACAGAATGCGGCGTCTCATCAGGGTCTGCACTGTTTGCCACTCATCTAGCTACTTTAGGCATAACTTTGGGTAGTAAATTGTACCTATCAAGTAATCGATTACATGCAAATCAGAAATGATAATCATTGTTGTGGAATTTATCGTTCGATTAATCGATTATACAATAAATTGTGTCAGCCTTAATAACCACCCTATTCCTAACGATGCGTTATAAGGTTGTCTATAGAATCTTGAATGAAATCATGGGTTGGCTTCGGCAAAGAGTGTAATCCAAGATTAGACGCCGAGGAAAGCGCCGTCTGACCAGCGTCTACACCTTTTTATTTGAAAAAAAAACAAAAAAAAAAACATAGTTTATGGTTAAATGAAACAGATGATTTATTTAATGAATGCTTCAAAATATGGAAAAATCAAGTTATTTGACACAAACATCAGACTTGAATGGTAAAATTTGATTTATCCAACTGTGCACTTGTACTTTCGAGCAGTGACGTCAGAGGGGAATTTTGCAGGGGAATATGACAATTTATTGCCCTGCGCGTAGCATGCTCCCAATCAATCAGAATTCAAGAATAGCCTATGAATATTAATAAGGTATGTATAATAAACATTTTTCCATCCTCAGATCACTTGAGCATGAAATTTGTCATTCTCGATGACTTTAAAATGCCAACAAAAGTTGGAATTTTAACATTTATGGGAAGGACAAATGACATTCTCTGGTGAACTGGGGAGGAATATAATGCCACGTATTTGTATTTTAATTATGACCCCGCTATTCGAAGAATGGTGGAAGGGCATATAGTATTGCCACTGTCCGTTCGTTCTTCCAATCGTGCGTCCGTTCGTTCGTTCGAAACTTAAACACCGCCAATAAATTTCTTATTTCTGGATGGATTTTTAAATTACTTGGCAGAAATGTTAACCATGATAAGATTATGTGTCGCGCGCAAAACCCAGATCCTTACCTCCAAGGTCAAGGTCATACTTAGAGGACAAAGGTAAAAAAAACGGGTCTGAAACTTAAAAGCGGTCAATAACCTTCTTATTTGTGGGTGGAATTTGAAATTACTTGTTAACCATCATGAGGCGATGTGTCGCGCGCAAAACCGAGGTCCGTTCCTCAAAGATCAAGGTCGTACTTAGAGGTCGAAGGTAAAAGAAAAGAGTCCGAAACTTAAACAGGGTCAATAACTTTCTTATTTCAGGATGGATTTTGACATTGCTTGGCAGAAACGTTAACCATCATGAGACGATGTGTCGCGCGTAAAACTTAAAACTCGGTCAATAACTTTCTTATTTCAGGATGGATTTTGACATTGCTTGGCAGAAATGTTAAGCATCATGAGGCGATGTGTTGCACGCAACACCCAGGTCCGTACATAGCACGTACATAGAGGCCAAATGTCATAAAAGATTCCGAAACTTAAACACGGTCAATAACTTTCTTATTTCGTGATGGATTTTGAAATTACTTGGCAGAAATGTTAATCATCATGAGATGATGTGTTGCGCGCAAAACCAAGGTCCGTACATCCATTGTCAAGGTTTTACTGTCGGTCAAAGTTAAAAAAAAGGGTCCGAAACTTAAACCAGGTCTATAACTTTCTTTATTTCCGTATGGATATTGACATTACTTGGGAGAAATGTTAACCATCATGAAACAATGTGTTGTGCGCAAGACCCAGGTTGGTACCACTAAGGTCGAGGCCATACTTAGAAGTCAAAGGTATTTCTTGTGTCCGCTCAATACCTACCATGTTGTTCCTGCATGGATTTGGAGATTATTCGGTAGAAATGTTTACCATAATGAGCCAATATGTTGCACGTAAGACCCATGTACCTGTAAGATCAAGGTCATACTTAGCGGTCAAATGTCAAATACTAACATCAACATATTTTCAGTGGTGGTGGTGGTGGTGTGTGTGTGTGTTTGTTGTGTGTGTGTGTGTTTGGGGGGGGGGGGGGGGGGTTCTTCCGTGTCCTGTGGACGCATTTCTAATTTTTGAAAGCATTACAAATTTAATGCTCAGTTGAGTTGAGCTTGAATATGTTCTATAATCTCGGGGCCAGGAGTCATAATACGAGGGCGTTCATTTAATTGTGTCACTAAGACCCATCATACCGCGTGGCTGTAAGGAGCAAGTATTCCCGGGGAAGTGATTTTCTATAATAGGATGAATTTTCGGTATCATCACGAAAACACGCCTATATAGTTTTGACCCCTTGAACCCCATTTTTATATGGTAACTGGGGTTTCTGGGGGTATACCTTATTTTTCTTAATTCTGCTCTAATATATAGATTGTGGGTACTCGTTAGAACCGCCTCAATGAGGCGGTTCTAGCGAGTGCCCACAATCTATATTTTGAGCAGAAATAAGACAAATATCACAATTTTTCATAATAAAATTTTCATTTGTTTCGGCGATAAAGGTGGCAATGTATTTGTATAGGCGTTCTTGCTAAATGGAACCTTTCAGTCTTTGGTTAACCCATTTAGTACCAGGAACCCCAAAACAGGTACCCTGGCAAACAGTGCAGGCCCAGATCAGACGCCGCAGAACGCGGCGTCTGATCAGGGCCTCCACTGTTTGCTAAAAATTCAGCCATTTTTGAAGAAAACATAACCTGACACCCCTAAATTTTGAAGTGGACTCTTGCTATATATAAAGAGGAAGATTCCATTTGGTACAAAAAGGGTTAAAGTTGGTTCCGACATATACACTCAATCCTTACTGTATTTTGTTTGTTTGATTTGAGGTTCAACGTCACCGTCAACACTGTAAAGGTCATTTTGGAGACGTTGCTTCCAATTTTGTGAGACTTTTACCCGACAGTAAGATGAAATGACATCTCAACCAATAGGGTTTATAAGCATGGACGGTCCGACTCGCACCGCTTTACCTGGGCAGGCTTAGATCCTCTAAGCGGTTTACCAGTACTCGTGTGCGGGTCGGTTTCAGCTCCGCGTGGAAGCATGATACAGCCCATATATTTCTTCAAGCCCCTATGAGCGGGGGCCGAATCCTTACTGTATAAACCAAAAAAAAAAAAAAAAAAAAAACAAGCTTTGAAACTAGGGCCTACATTAAAGGTCTTGTTGGTCTGAATGTTTCAGTTTCACAAGTATACAGTGAACTATCTCTGATACATGGGACATCTGTTGTCTCTGAAACTTCAATTTCCAGGTGGTGTAAAAATTTAAAAGGTGTTTAAACTGACCTGAAAGATTAGCTCCGTCTCTGTCAGCCAAGAAGAGCTGCGACAAAAGCTAATGTTGCTGTTGTGGCAGATATTGTCATACAAGATGCAAGGTTCACAGTGAAAGAAATTGCTAATAGTTTTGGTATTTCACTGGGGACACTTCGTAAGATTTTGACTTAGAAAGGTTTGTGCACGATGGGTCCCGCATCCTAATGTTCTTTAGTCAAGGGATGCGGGACTTATCATGCACAAACCTTTCTAAGTGTCATCACGCAAACACGCCTATACAAATACATTGCCACCTTTATCGCCGGAAAAATGAAAATTTTAAGATGAAAACTTGTGATATTTTCTTATTTCTGCTAAAAATATAGATTGTGGGCACTCGTTAGAACCGCCTCGATGAGGCGGTTCTAACGAGTACCCACAATCTATATTTTAGAAATGAGAAAAATAAGGTTTACCCCTGTAAACTCCAGTTTTGTTATATATAAAAGTGGGGTCCAAGGGGGTCAACATTATATAGGCGTGTTTTCGTGATGTTCACCCGTGTACAAATGACGAAGAAACTTTTGAAAAAAAGTACACAAAATTGACAAACGTAGAATTTCGGAGCTGTTCACAGAAGATGAAACCCGTGTCTATTATTTTGAGCCGCAGTGACGCATCAATAACAAGCAGTGGTTGTGAAAAGACCAAGCAAGGAAAGAATTAAAAGCGCGGCAAAAGATTTTTTTTTTGCAGTATTTATCCGATGCGCTAGACCCGTTGTTCAAAATCCCGTACCAAATGGCAAGACAGAACAGGTAAATTTTATAAGAATGGTGTGTTGTCAAAATAAAGGCACATATACGGAATCAAAATGTTTTGATATAGGAAATTCCGTTTTCTGCCCCGAAAAGAAATATGTAAGCATTTGATTGGACAAGGCAAGAGCATAGTATTTTCCATTTGCCTGCTTGGCAAAATATTGACATTTCGCGCTCGCCTTCCCTGAGTCGTGATATGTTTGCACCGTTGGTAAGAAGAAAAGTACAATAATAGTATGCACGAAAATAATTGAAGTAAGCGCATTAAAAAGGAGGACGGTGGTTCGATACCTGTCGGGGTCGGCAATACTCTTTCGTGAAGATTGATCATGAAATCTCTCCTACGGTCATCCTCTCCCTTCCGCTGATTTAAGAAGGGCAGTTGTCAGTTTCTGGCGAAAGAATGTGCACTGTACTGGTTAACCGCTTGTGTATAAGCATGCCCAGGAAAAGTGTGGATAGGTAAACTGACCGGCTCAAAAATGACATAAAATAGTGTGTGTGTGTGTGTGTGTGTGTGTGTGTGTGTGTGTGTGTGTGTGTGTGTGTGTGTGTGTGTGTGTGTGTGTGTGTGTGTGTGTGTGTGTGTGTGAATTCGGGTTTAACGTCGCTTTCAACACGTTTTCAGTCATATAACGACGGTGTCTGGTTGCGACAGGGACCTCAATACTCACATTTATAGTGCTGCCTCACTGAAGTAACATGTCCCAGACACATTACATGATACCACACCCAGTCACATTATCCTGACGCTGGGTCGACCAGTCCTAGCTCTACCCCGTAAATCTGAGTGCTAAGCGAGGAGCAGCTAGTACCATCGTTAACGACTTTGGTATGTCGCGGCCCGGGATCGAACCCGTGACTTCCCGTTCCCCGGAGCGGACACTCTACATAAAATAGTGTTGACTGGGTCGCTAAACTCCAAACAAACAAACAAACAAACAAAGCATTAAAATGTGAACATAGATTGTGCCTGTTCGTTAGAAACACCTCAGTGGAGCAATCCTTTGGAAAATTAAGTACCGTCTTTAACGTATGTATTCGGATAGACATGCCTCGGCAAACAGTGTAAATCCAGATAAGATGCCGCATTCCATCAGGGTCTACACTGTTTGTAACTGATTCGGCTAACGGAAGGCACAACATCGGGTATTTAATTGTACTTGTTCAAATTTTAGAACAAGTATGGTAAGGAGCTAAGGTGTACGAGTAATTTGGGCAAATACGGTACCCATCTTGATCTCTGTTTCGAACATGAACAAGACAAGTATTCACAATTTTAGTAAAAGATTTCCATTGCTCATCACGAAAACACGCCTATATAATTTTGACCCCTTTGAACCCCAGTTTTATATAGTAAAACTGGGGTTTCCGGGGGTATACCTTATTTTTCTTATTTCTGCTCTAAAATATAGATTGTGGGTACTCGTTAGAACCGCCTCATCGGATTTTTCTTATTTCTGCTCTAAAATATAGATTGTGGGTACTCGTTAGAACCGCCTCGATGAGGCGGTTCTAACGAGTGCCACAATCTATATTTTTGAGCAGAAATAAGAAAAATATCACAATTTTTCATCCTAAAAGTTTCATTTTTTTCGGCGATAAAGGTGGCAATGTATTTGTAGAGGCGTGTTTGCGTAATGTCGTGCTATGTTTTTACAGAAAGATTATCCTTATTTCCCTCGTATTTACTGTAATATTCGGACACCTCAATTCTTTCTTTCTTATACTGCAACACCCGCTCACGAGGATAACGTACACATTACATCCCTTACCATACTTATTCTTAAATTTGAACGAGTATAATTTACTACCTATTTTTGTGTCTAAGTATTTACCATATTTGCATTATTTGCTGGCTCCCAGCATGCACATTGTCAATATTGGAAAAAACAGGTAACCAGACCCCCCAGACCTTTAAAGGTCAGAGGGGTCTGGTTACCGATTTTTACAACACTGCTAACATTCAGACTAGGAACCAGCAGATAATGCAACTAAGGTGAATAGGAGGAAGATTGGCAAAACATTGTAGACCCTGATGCGGCGTAGCATGTGGATCTTCATTGTTTGCTCAGTCCTGTCTGTCCGAAATAATAAGGTTTTGTTTTGTTTGATTTGAGGTTTAACGTCCCCGTCAACACTGTAAAGGTCATTTTGGAGACGTTGCTTCCAATTTTGTTGGACTTTGACCCGACGTTGAGATGAAATGACTACTCAAGCTCTGTCGCCCAATGAAACCAATACGGTTAATAAGCATGGACGGTCCGACTCGAACCGCTTTGCATGGGCAGGCTTAGATCCTCTAAGCGGTTTACCAGTACCCGTGTGCGGGTCGGCCTTAGCTCTGCGTGGAAGCATCGTGCAGCCCATATAATTCTTCAAGCCCCGTTGGGCGTGGGCCGATCCGAAAACATAAGGTAAATACGGCAATAGCGAAAGGGATTTAAATGGTTATTTTAGCTCACGAAGTGCTCAGCACGAGTGGACAATTGTGATCACGCTCTGACCGTCGTACGTCGCTGTCCTTCGCCTGTCATCCGTCAACAATTTACTTAAAACTCATCTCTTCTTAAACCGGTAAATGGATCCCAGGAATGTTAAAGAAAGTCTCCGCTAAAGAAAATGACCACTAGAGCTAAAAATTATAGAAAGACAATATCTCTTTCTGGCCCACTGGCCGAAATTCGAAATAAGTTCACAGAAATGTTCCTTGGGTGACCATCTACCAAAATTGCTAAATTGGTTTCTCTCTGCTGAACATAATGACCACCAAAGCTAAAAATAGAAAAAAAACAACAACACTTTTAAACGGTTCGTCAACAATTTAGTCTTCTAAACGGGTGTTTGGATGTCAAAATAATTTCTCAGGAATATTGCTTTGGTGGCCCGCTACCAAAATTGCTAAAATGGTTTTAACAAAATGGCTGCAAGAGCTAACAAGAAAATCATAACGCTGTGTTCTAACATGTAATAATTGGCGGTATCTTGAATGATGTGGGATTTGAAAGAAATATGAACTCTCTGTAAAGTCGTACTTATTGAATACATCTGATGTATATGTTTTATAACACGTGCAGTTTGAAGTACATTCAGCAAGCAAACAGTATAGACCCTCATCAGACGCCGCATTCTGTGGCGTCTGATCTGGACCTACAGTTTGCCAAGCAATGCATGATTCAAGCCCAGATTCTACAGCTTGTCCTTTTACGCAACACGCTGACCGAACTTCCAAACCAACAAATCAGTGATAGCCATTTGGACTTGAGCGCTGAAAAAGATTCTTTGCTTAGTAAAATTGTCGTCCGCCCCGGCCCATGGGGAAGAAATAGAATGGCCTGCATGATATTTCCACGCAGAACTAAAATCAACTGCACACTAGAAGTGGAAAACAGCATAGAGGATCTAAGCCTGCCCAGGAAAGGTGGCGCGATTCGGACCGTTCATGCATATAAACCCTATTGGTTTCCCCGGTCGGCAGGGCTTGAGATGACATTTCATCTTAATGTCGGGTAAAAGTCCCAAAAATAATTGAAACAAAGTCTCCAAAATGACATTAAACAGCGCTGATGGGAATGGTAAGCCTAAAATCAAACAAAAAATTGATATCGACCTTAAGGGTTTACCGAATGTGCAAAAAAATGGGTGGGGTAATGGGGTGGTGTTCGAAATTTGTTTAATTGAATTTTGCAAAACTGTCAAGTTTTTTGAAAAGTTACTTGGCCCATAATTTATTTCAACTTATTCACATGTTTTATTAGAATTTTTTCAGAAATTCAGGAATTATTGAGAAAAACATACCTCTCTTTATGTGCTTCAATCCATTTGCGTTCAAACATATTCTCCATGGTAATATAGCCAAATAAAATTGCATAAATAGGTTCGTCAGTTATTATGCTACAATGTGTGAGAATGTCTTTGCTAAAAAATATTCCACAGTAGAGTATACAACAAATTTGTGCCCATACTGTGTATCAAAAATAATACAATTTCCGGACATATTTGTTGCTGAAAAGTAGTCTAGAAAAAAGGTATGGTGGACAATAACTGCTACCACAATTGAATCATTGGAATTTTTAGTTGTCTCCCTTGTTTATGTCACTGTTTTGTTTGATTTGGAGTTTAACGTCCCCGTGGAGATGTAGCTTCCAATTTTGTGTGACTTTTACCAGACATTGTGATGAAATGACACCTGAAGCCCCGACTCTCAAAGAAACCAAAAGGGTTTATAAATAGGTTGGGTATAAAAGCCAAGGCCGCGCCGGGCCGAGCCGCCGAGCCAAAAAATGCCGATCCAAAAAATTTATATTTCGTCTCTTGGCACAATGAAGCTATATATTGTAGTCAGTTTGGTATAAAATTATTATGAATAACATATTTGATAACTGCACGAAAGTTCATCTCTCTACATTGTTTTATTTTCTTGCAATAACTATTTTTCCGAAATCGGGGGGGGGGGGGGGGGGGGGGGGTAAAAAAGCCAAGGCCAGGAAAATGGAAATATTACTTAATTTCTTACGATTTTATCGCTTAAAGAAATTCTTTTTGCCCTGATGTTATTTAAATTTAATAATTTTTATCATGTGTACATAGAAAATATAATAAACATATCAAAATCACCTTAAATGATCTTATTTCTTATTTTCTAATGGTTTCTATTTTATACCCGACCTTATAAATAAGCATGGAGGGTCCGACTTGCACGGCATTTCCTGGGCAGGCCTAGATCCTCTATTTAACTGGTTTACCAGTACTTGTGTGCCTTCAGATTCAGCTCTGCGTGGAATCATCATGCAGCCCATTTATTTCTTCAAGTCCCGATGGGCGGGGGGCCGATGATTACTGTCAGAACTGTGTCGGCTTTCATCCTGTAAACCTGGTGTGTATGTGATGTACACCTGCGAGTAATGGTCAGATGTGACCAATCGCAGTTTAAGTAGAAAGAAAGAAAGGATACACATTCAAAGGAGCCAAATTATTTTTGTCTCCCTTATCAATAAGTGTTTAAATTGAAAAGGAACAATTTTGGTCCTGTGGAGCAAATTCTTTCCTAAAGAAATAACTATGTATCTTTTTCAGGGCCACGTATTTTAATTATAACAACATTGACAGTATGCCACAAAATAATTGCAGAGAACGGATAACTGCCGTCTTCTGTTGACCACCATACATGTTTACATTTGGTCACGAGGTTTTCAGAATCAGAATCAGAATCAGAATTGTTACTGGTGACACGTCAAATGACATTCATACACCAGGACCTGTGATGTGGGAAGTTAGTCCCTAGCTCTAACCAAAGAGGTAAATTTAGCTACACAATCATCAGCACCTTCAGCTGTCGAAATAATCGAATCGGGAAAGGTATTCCAATCTCTAATGGTTCTGGGGAAGAGCGACTCTTTATAAATGTCAGTTCTTGCGCTAAGGGTCTGAAACGCCAACGAATGGTGATTTCTACAGTGTCTAGCTGGGGGAACAAGGTCATCTGTTGGAATGCTGGCAGCACCCTTTAGACCTTTGTATAAAAGGATTAGCCTACTGTCTTTTCTCCTTTTCTTGAGAGACTCCCATTTTAATTTTCCAGGTATTCCAGCGGCCCCCGCCCATAGGGGCTTGAAGAAATATATGGGCTGCATGATGCTTCCACGCAGAGCTGAATCCGGCCCGCACACTAGTACTGGTAAACCGCTTAGAGATCTCAGCCTGTCCAGGAAACGCGGTGCGAGGCGGACCGTCCATGCTAATAAACCCTATTGGTTTCATTGGACGACAGGGCTTGAGATGTCATTTCATCTCAATGTCGGGTAAAAGTCCCACAAAATTGGAAGCAACGTCTCCAAAATGACCTTTACAGTGTTGACAGGGACGTTAAACCTCAAATCAACCAACCAACCAAGTATTCCAGTCATGCTCCCAGTTTCAAAGCAGTAATTGCCTGTTACAAATCTAGCAGCTCTATTCTGAACTTTGTCAATTTCATCATTAAGGACCACTCCACTGGGGTCCCAGATACAACTACCATATTCCAAGATTGGGCGAACAAGACCTTTATATGCTGCCTCTTTTACATCCTGAGGGCACTGATGAAGATTTCGCCTCAGGAAACCAAGCGTTCTATTTGCCTTAGTACACATGTTGCTTATATGAGTATTCCATCTCAAGTTGTGTGAGATTGTCACTCCAAGGTATTTAATGGAGTCCACATTCTCGAGGACCGTTCCCTCTAAGGTGTAAGAAGCCTCAACTTTATTAGATCTCTTCCTAAACTCCGTTCAGAAAATCTGAATCATCGATTTTTTCGTTTCTTCCTTTTAATTCTCATTTTAGCCCATACATCACTATGGGAAAGTTGTAGACCTCACCCTCCGCCGATTTCTCCGACAATTCGTATGCTTCTGCGACAGTCAGGAAAGGCTGTGATTATTTGGAGAAAATTGCAAAATCTAAATTTTCGTTCACAGACTAAGACATTCTGACAGGTTCGACATACCCTTTAAAACCATATATAGAAGTGGTTACTGCTCTTGTACACTACAAGGGCGTCTATGTTTTATTTGCACGATCACTTCATGGAAAATCATTAGCTGTGACACCACATCTGATATCGGTATAATTCATTTTGACCACTGTTGACACCACATCACGCTAGTGACTCCCCGTTCCTAGTGAGCTCCTTTGTTTTTGTTTGTTTGAATTGAGGTTTAACGTCCCCGTCAACACTGTAAAGGTCATTTTGGAGACCTTGCTTCCAATTTTGTGGGACTTTTACCCGACATTGAGATGAAATGACATCTCAAGCCCTGTCGCCCAATGAAACCAATAGGGTTTATTAACATGGACGGTCCGCCTCGCACCAGGGTTCCTGGACAGGCTTAGATCCTCTAAGTGGTTTACCAGTACTAGTGTGCGGGCCGGATTCAGCTCTGCGTGGAAGCATCATGCAGCCCATATATTTCTTCAAGCCCCTATGGGCGGGGGCGTAGTGAGCTCCTATCTAGCCATTCGAATATAAAGTGTGTCGTAATAGCATATCTATTTATAAAGTGCATCACATGGATTTGAATATTTATTATTTTACCTGACAATCATCATCAAATGGACATAGTCTGTGGTCTCATTTCTTTGTTTTGCAATTTTCTCCAAATAATCACAGCCTTTCCTGACTGTCGCAGAGGCATACGAATTGCTGGAGAAGTCGGCGGAGAGTCAGGTCTAAAACTTTTCCATAGTGATGTATGGGCTAAAATGAGTATTAAAAGGAAGAAACGAAAAAATCGATGATTCAGATTTTCTGAACGGAGTTTAGTTATCTGCATAATATTGCATTTAACTGGCTGAAATCTCATGCCCCATTTACGTGCCCAACATCCTAATCTATCTATGTCAGCCTGAAGTTTCAATGAGTCATCTGTATCTCTAATTTCCCGGTAACAAACACAGTCATCTGCGAACAGTCTTATTTCTGAGTCAATGTCAGTGGAAATATCATTGATGTACAGGGAGAACAAAAGTGGACCAAGAACGGTCCCTTGCGGGACTCCAGACAAAACTGGAGCCCACTCCGAAGATTCACCATTAACAACAACCCGCTGTTTTCTGTAGCAAAGAAAGGAATATATCCATTTGAGTGTCTTTCCCCCAATTCCATAACCAAATAACTTAGATTTAAGTAGTTCATGAGGAGGGGTGTCAAAGGCCTTCTCGAAATCAAGAATAAATGTGTCCACCTGTCCCCCTTTGTCCAAGATTTTTGCCCAGTCATTAATAACTGTGCTTAGCTGAGTTTCACAACTGTGCCTTTTCCTAAATGCATGTTGCCTGTCTGACAAAAGTTTATGCTCGTCCAAGTGGGCCATGATGTTTGAGCAGACTATATGTTCCAGCAATTTATACAGAACACAAGTCAGAGACACAGGGCGCTAATTACGGCCAAGAGCCCTATCTCCTTTTTTGAAGAGTGGACAAATGTTTGCTAAGAGCCATTCTTTGGGGATTTCACCCGTATTAAGAGACTGTTGAAACAAGTGTGCGAAAACTGGACCCAACTCATTTGCTAGTTCCTTCAGGACTCTGGGATGAAGCTCATCGGGTCCTAAGGCCTTGCTGGGGTTTAAGCCTTGAAGTAATTTGATCACTCCTGCAGCTGTCACAACAATATTATCCATGAATGGGGCCGATCTTCCAGTCAATGGAACCTCCATGAATCCAGTTTTATTAAATGCATCATTGAATTGACCAACTAATTCCTCTGCCCTTTCAGAGTCTGATTCAGCAACCCCGTCCCCTCCTCTTTTATTAAGGGGCGGGATACCTTGCCTGTCTTTCTGCTGGCTATTAATATATATGTAGAAGTCGCTGGGATTTGCCTTTGGTTTACTATCAATAACGTAAATAAGACGAGATGTTGAAACACAAATAAGTGATGTTTTTTCGACAATCGAACTCTTGAACCTATTCATTCTTACAGCTAAATTCATAATCTAAGTCTCTATATAAATGCTTACCTTGATTCACAAGTCTACAGTGCAAAATTTGTGAAATTTGTTAACATGTTTTTTTTCAAAATTTATTCAAGAACAATTTTAAGCAATTTAAGCACAAAAGTCATTTAGATTTATGAAACAATAAAAACTTTGAGGACATATCGGAATTTTCCCGATGTTTTGTTCTAGCTCCGCTTGAGGCGCAGTAATATTTATGTGATAAAGCCATGACTTCCTCATGCTCAACAACAAATGTTTCCAATCAGCTGTTATGATTTAAAAATGACTATAAAATTGACCTGATGGGTGATTAATCGTAAGTTTGTAAAATACTTCAACTTGCACAAAAATATGCAGGAAGGGTTCCTGTTTCATGGCGCATAGTTGTCATGTTACATCGTCAAGCCGATTTGGCGATATGCGTTTCCAAATAAGTGTTGATATTTTGTTTACAAATCCCATGAATGAAAAATGGGGACCAAAGAACTTATGAAAAATATCTCGTGGTGGCACACATGGTTGTTAGACAGGAGACAATTTTGGTTAGTAATACTCTAAGACATTGTAGTTCACCCTTCCAAGAACAGTACACTGTACATTTTAGGTCTTGAAAAATTAGGTAAATATGACTTTGAGCGCAAATGCTGTCACCCTCATTTTTTGCATCGGCTGTGTAAACCTACAAGCTGTTTGATAATTGCTTATTAGATAATGTTATGTTTGAAGACGTGTTACTTTCCAGTATATTCAAACTTTTTCTCCGACTCGGTGTTTTGGCTGAAAAGAAAAGTCATGTTGAGGGATACCCCACCCACCTTTTGTACTTTCGGTAAACCCTTAAAAATTATCGATACAAATTGAATGAAAAGCTTTACTAAAGCTTTTACTTGTTAATTATTATGTCTAAGGGGCAACATAATTGCTGTTAAATAAATTATACAGTAACATTAATTAAGGTATATACAAATGTCAACCTGACACATGAGCAAAAATTTACGGTTGTTCAGAATGTCGACAAGTTTCTATAAAAGCAACCCACGATTTTTGAAAATCGGTTTCTCCATTGTCCTTCCCCGGAAACATTCAGTTTTCACAACAACCTACAGTATAGTCCATGTCCTAGCAAAGACGAGAAGTAGTTTTTTCCAAAAACTGCCATAATAACATTATATCCATCCTTTTAAACACCCACCGAACGGTCATTTTGACAGCCATTACTGTATACATGATCGGTAAATTTCTCAATCAGGGGTATAAACATGCTAATCGTGGGTAAAAATATCCTGCAAAACAGATTTTATTCTAAATATTTTTAAGCCGAGATCATGCTTTCCTTTATTCTTCCGTTAATTTGGTAAATATTATTATGCATAGAATAGATACAAGAGGGGAAAATAGTTTGTTTTGTTCAAAAGCCATAAAAACGATTTGACAGATTTTTTTTATTATCGCTACGCTTATTTACCCCTGTGCTAAATTTAATCCGTGCGTAATCTGTGTACATGGATGGCAATGTATAGTGACCTCTACATGTTGAAAGGAGCTCTATCGGCATGGATATAATGTTATAATGTCAGTTTTACGAAAAATCACGTCTCGTTGCTAATACACAGACTAAAGTATATTTTGGTGTAAAAATGGTATGTTTCTAATGAAGGACAATGGACAAACAGACGTTCAAAAATGGACGATTTTAAAATGTAATTTTCTTACAAAGTGATTTTTTTATATTTTGCTTCCAACAACAAAAGTAAATTTTTTAATATGCATGATTTATATCTCCATTTACTGATACAGCGATCTGTTACATTTGACCTTTACCGCAGGTGTACATTACATACACTCCAGGTTTTGCAGGATGAAAGCCTACACAGTAATCATGTAATTACGGTAGGGATCTTTAAGCTGCACAATGGATGGTTCTCCCTGCATAGGGGGCCTCCAGTTAACGTCCCGATCCGAAGGACGATGCACTTTATGACATTCATCCCTGCAAATGATGCCAATGGAGCGTGTTCGGACACCGAAGTTTTATGGCCGCTGCCGGGGATCGAACCCGGGACCTCTAGCATCAGAGGCAAGTGCACTAACCACTGAGCTATCACGCTCCTTATTTATTCATTCAATTTGGAACATTAAGGGTTTGTTTTCTAGAACTGAACTGAACTTTATTATCTCTAAACTCATGCCACGAGAGGTGGCGTAAGAGCATTTACAAACAGACAGATGTCAACAAAAATATTTACAAGCTATACACAACATAGTATATACATATGAAGCATTCAACAGCCCCCACCCATAGGGGCTTGAAGAAATATATAGAAATATGTCATCATGCTAAACATCCATGAATTTTTGCCCACGTGCCAGGAAGACATTTTCATAGTCCTTAAATGCAAATGCAGTTGAAACATAGACAGGGGTGTCCATCTGTCGCATTTTCGCATTTTTTTTTTGCGAATGGAGGGCCGAAAAATGCGAATGCTGTTTCCGCGATATGAATGTGAATTTGCGAAAGAAAAACACAACCGTTTTGCAAATTCCCTGTCTGGAGCTTCTCGGAGATGTTGCACTAATGAGTTAGGAGGCCTTCAAGCGGACTGAACAAATTATTTGTCTAAAATCACTACGAAATCAAGGGCGAGGATTGCGGCCGCGTAAAATCGATTTAAGCCCCCCCCCCCAAACCCCAGTGAAATCCCCACCCCAATGAAATACTTTTCACTGACCGTCTAATGCGGTTCTTCTGTCCTGTTTTATTAGCTCATTTGTCCCGTAGTGACAAGGTGAGCTTTTGTGATCACATTTTGTCCGTCGTCCTTCGTCAGTGCAATTGAGTTTGCTGTTGATTCTCGCCAGTCAAACTGAGAATTTAAACCGATTCCGGCAAAACGAAATGCTCCGCGAAAGTAAAAATCGGTCCATATCGGCATATTTTTTCTGGTCTCATTTGGTCAGTTTATATCGACGAGGTAGCGCTCTAAAGTAAACAAGATAAGCACCATTGGCAAAATGGACAAAATCGGTGAAAGAGCAGTGATTCAATATTTGCATAAAAAAGGCTTAACAGCTAAGGATATCTTTAATAATATGGTAGTAAAACTAGGGAAAGATGTCCTTTTATATGCTACAATGAAAAAGGGGTGGCGGAATTTAAGCGCGGCAGGCAAAGCCTTGAGGATGACCCCCGTTCTGGAAGGCCTGTTAACGTTGCAACCCCAGCAATGGTCAATATAGTCCATGATATTGTTATGACTGACAGACGAGTCAAAGAAAGATAAATAGCCAGTAGAGTTGGCAGGAAAGAGTACATTCCATTCTGACAGGACCTTGCGGTGAGAAAGCTTTCGCCCCTATGGGTACCAAGACTTCTGACAGTTGATCAGAAGCACACCAAGCGCACATTATCGAGCTCTAATCTTAACCTTTTTGAGGAAGATCCTGCCAAATTTCTTCAGGGATTTGTCACTACGGATGAAACGTGGGTCCATCATTTTACCCCAAGAACCCAAACAACAATCGAAACAATCGAAGCAGCTTGGTTCAACCCTGCCGAAGAAGGCAAAGACTGTTACATCAGCTGGAAAGGTTATGACCTCGGTTGTCAGGGATGCAGATGGTAAACTCCCGATAGATTATCTCCAAAAAGGACAAACAAACAATGGCACATACTATGCTTCACTTCTGATGCAGTTACGGGAAAATATTAAACTTAAGCGCTGCTGAAAGCTCACTAAAGGTGTATTGTTCCTTCCGGACAGTTTTCCTGTTCACACGTCCCTCATTGCTATGGCTGACATCCACAATTGTGGCTTTACATTAATTGAGCATCCGCCTGATTCAACTGATCTTGCTCCATCAAACTTCCATTTATTTCAAAACTGTAAACAGCTATTTCAGGCACCCGTTTTCTGTCCGATGATGACGTCATATATGTGCAATGTAGTGGATGACTTTCTGAACATCTAAGAAAATGAGTCCTATAAAAGTGGCATTGGGGCCCTTAAACACCGCTGGCAAAAGTGTATAGATACTGAAGGGGATCATGTTGAAAAATAATAAAATATGTCCGACAAAATTCAAATCCTTCAATATGAGGCTCACAACGTATCAATCAGCCCTCGTAGTTCTAAAACCACGCAAACAATGTTTAAAATAACTAGCAAGAAATGATCAGAGAACCGACTGAGACGACTGGCAGGGCAACCACATTCTATGTCTAAACCTTTCACTAATATGTCCCCACCCTCCAAAGATGTTATCGCGGGGCCCTGGTCACGACTGTGATGGTTCTAGTATTCTTGGTTTTAGTATAATATTATATTGATAACTTTAAGTATAGAGCATTATTAACAAACTATGTTGCTAATTCTGTCAGACGAGGGTTAATACAGATAGAGACATTAGACAGAAAAACATGTTATACGTGTATGTGTTGTCCGCTCAACAACACTCGTCTAATTTTTAACTCTTATCATGCTGTTCACGACAACCCCTATTTTTGGAAACAGGGTAGATCCAGATCAGCCATCTGATTAGGATCTACACTGTTTGCATCAAGTTTATGGCTTTATAAGAATAAATTAGATCAAGTAATCTGATTGGTTCAACGTCAGAAATGGGTGTGGCTAAACTGAATAGTCAGCAGGATAAGGGTTAAACAATTATTACTTTTTCTACAGGACACTTTTGTTTTGCTACAAGGAAAAATGGTTTGGACACCCCTGTTAGTTTAAATCCAACATTAACCCTTTTTGTACCAAATGGAATCTTCCTCCGTATATATAGCACGAGTTCATTGCAAAATTTAGGGGTGTCAGGTTGTGTTTTCATAACAATTATTTGGAAAATGACTAAACCTTTAGCAAACAGTGGAGGCACTGATCAGACGCCGCTGATCTTGGACTGCACTGTTTGCCAAGGTACCCCTTTAGGAGTTTCTGGTACTAAATGGGTTAACTCATAAAACTACTAGAAAATATGCTTACTGACTTTAATGCATTCTACACCACGGCCACTGAATGGCCGTCTTCCAATAATATACGGATCCACTATGGCAATACGTCACAATGATTGACAGATAACTAGTTTCATTTGGGCTCTATAGTGTTGTCTGAGGATAAGTTGAGAGTAACGTCAGCGAGTATAGTCCACTGTTGTCAAAAGGTAAGCAAGCGTTGGTAATATATACGGAACCCGGGAAGGGACATGATTTTTTTTTAATATGTTGTGCGAACAAGATATTAAGTTGTGCGAACAAGATAATATCTTGTGCGGACAAGATAATATGTTGTCCGCACAAGATATTATCTTGTGCGGATGTTGTCCGCACAAGATATTATCTTGTGCGGACAACATAATTTATCTTGTGCGGACAACTTAATATCTTGTTCGCACAAGATAATATCTTGTTCGCACAACATATTATCTTGTTTGCACAACATAGATCTTGGGAAGTTGTGCGAACAAGATATTATCTTGTGCGGACAAGATATTATCTTGTTCGCACAACATATTATCTTGTGCGCACGATAATATCTTGTGCGCACAAGATATTAAGTTGTGCGAACAAGACAATATCTTGTCCGCACAAGATCTATGTTGTGCAGACAAGATATTATCTTGTGCAGACAAGATAAAATCTTGTTCGCACAACTTAATATCTTGTGCCGACAAGATAATATCTTGTCTGCACAAGATAATATGTTGTCCGCACAAGATAATATCTTGTGCGCACAAGATAATATGTTGTGCAGACAAGATAATATCTTGTCCGCACAAGATAATATCTTGTCCGAACAAGATAATATCTTGTCCGAACAAGATAATATCTTGTCCGCACAATATATTATCTTGTCCGCACAACTGATAAAATAAAAAAAATCATGTCCCTTCCCGGGTTCCGTAAATATTCGATATAATGCGATTTTGTTGCATTCTTGTTGGCCATTCAACCTGGCACAGTGGAAATACGGCTGACTAATAGCCTGCCAAAGTTTTGTTCTTTATAGTTGTGGGTTCGAGCCTCTCTATTACATTTTTCGTTTTCCTTCTTAAAGTATTACATTATACTTTTTATTGTTGAAAATATTGCAATGCCCTTTTTCTGCTGAGATCAATAATTCTGTTTTTATGTGCTGAGAAGAAGAAACACAAAACAATGTCACGAAAATGTTGACGAGCTACTATACGAGCGTTTTTCACGGATTTCAAAAGGTTCATTTAGGATTCCAAAAATAATCAAAGTTTGACATTCTCACAAAGCTATAAACGTCTGTCTCATGTCTGCTGATAATGTCTGCTGATATGATTTCTTAAGACTCCATCCAGGACACAGCTGAAAGCAACCGACGTGAAAAATATTTAGGTCATTTTTGAGCCGGTCAGTTTACACTTTCCCAACATAAGCGGATAACCTGTACAGAAACTGACAACTGCCCGTCTTGAATCAGTGGAAGGGGAGAATGACCGTAGAAAAGATTTCAAGATCAATCTCCACGAAAGAATGTTGTCAGCACAGGCACATATCGAACCTGCGTCGTCATTATAAAATCAGAAGAAAAAAATACATTAAAAATATAATAAACTAGAAATGCGTCCATAGGACACGGATGCTCCCGCCTGAGAACCAACACATAAGCAACAAAGATATTGAGCGGACACAAGAAAAAAAAAACAAAACAAAAAAAAAAAAAAAAACACTTTTCTTTACCTTTGACCTGTAAGTATGACCTTGACCTTGGATGTACCAACCTGGTCTTGCGTATGACACACTGACACATGATGGTTAACATTTCTACCAAGTAGTTTCCAAATCCATTCAGAATAACCGAACACAAGAAAAAGACATTTTCTTTACCTTTTACGTCTAAGTATGGCATTGACCTTGGAGGTACCAACCTGGGTCTGAAGCACGACACATCGACTCATGAAGGTTAACATTTCTGCCAAGTATTTCAAATCCATCCAGAAATAACTGCGTTAGTGACTATGTTTAAGGTTTGGAACTTTTTTAATCTTTGATCTCTAAGTATGACCTTGACCTTGGAGGTAAGGACCTTGGTTTTGTGTGAGGCATCTGTCTCCTGATGGCTAACATTTCTGCCTATTAATTTCAATGTCAGTAATATTAAGGGGTTCAAGTGACATGGTTAATCGACTGGTTATTTTCTTATTTCAGTTCTTACACGTACTGGGCGAACTGTGCGAAAACAGCTGTATGCGACACATGTTGGTCAAGCACTGGATCTGGGTTTTACGGATACGGTCAGTATAAAAATTAACCTTTACCACGTTCTTGGCTTATTCAGAAGAACACAAATTGTTGATATGTTTCTTACGTTTCCTAGAAAACACGCCTATGTAATTTTGACCCCCTTGGGCCCCCACTTTTATATAGAAAAACTGGGTTTTACAGGGGTAAACCATATTTTTCTTATTTCTGCTCTAAAATGTAGATTGATGGTACTCGTTAGAACCGCCTCGATAAGGAGCATTTTCTTTCCTTTAAGAGTAGACCCCTTGTTCGGTTGGACAGGGCTTATAGAAAAGCAAACAGGAATTCATGAAAGTTGTCTCCCTTTGAAACATGGCGGAATAATCTGCCAGGTATTCCCATTCCTCTTAAACCTCCAGATGGGGCAGAGAAACCAAAATAATTGATTAATACATTGCCTTATTTCTTGTGAAAAAGAGAAGTTGTTGGTATTTGCTAGACTCGCCCTATTTTGGCGATTCTAAAAAGTGCCAACAGTCGATGTTTTTATGCAGAATTAAGAAAACAATTATCCAAAAAGTATCATAATACCCCTGGATGAACACTATTAGCACCGTTCGGGACCCAAGTGAAGTGTTTGGAAAATCAATAATTTAATTAGGTCATCACTTGTATTAGGTGAAAGTATTCATCTTCTTGGACAAGGTTTATTACTTCAATGAGTTTCCATTACGCAAACATTCACCTATATAGTTTTGGCTCCCTTGAACCCGACTTTTATATAGTAAAACTGGGGTTCACAGGGGGGTAAACCTCAATTCTCTTCTTCTGCTCTAAAATATAGATTGTGAGTACTCGTTAGAACCGCCTCGATGAAGCGGTTCTAACGTGTACCCACAATCTATATTTTGAGCTAAATAAGAAAAATATTACAATTTTTCAACTTAAATTTTTCATTTTTACGGCGGTAAAATTTACAGTGTATTTGTATAGGCGTGTTTTTGTAATGCTCTTGCAGGACGAAACATATACGCATCCAGCTGTCAGCCTTACAGTTCCTCTGTCACTTGTCGTCAACCTGGTTCCTGGACAAATATGAATGTTTACTGTACTGCTACAGGATATATTGATTCTGAGACACACCATACAACAGTATCTGTGTACACAATACCAGGTGAGTCATTGGCATTAGCCCTTGTCTTGTTGAACACAAAAGCCCCTATGATCCTGATCAGATGGCTTCCGAATCTGATCAGCAGCTACACTGTTTGTCAATTAGTATGTGAATTGCATATACATTACCGAACAAGAAAAGATATTACAGTAAACTGAGGCCCCCGCCCATCGGGGCTTGAAGAAATAGATGGGCTGCATGATGCTTCCACGCAGAGCTGAAACCGACCGTACACGAGTACTGGTAAACCACTTTGAGAATCTAAGCCTGCTCAGGCAAGGCGGTGCGAGTCGATCCGTCCATGCTTATAAATCCTATTGGTTTCATTGGGTCACAGGGCTTGAGATATCATTTCATCTCAATATCTGGTAAAAGTCCCTCAAAATTGGAAGCAACGTCTCCAAAAATGACCTTTACAGTGTTGACGGGGACGTTAAACCTTAAACAAACAATAATGTTGCAAACTTCCGATTATGACGTCACAAACTGACAAGGCCAATTATGACACAACAAGTGTGGAGGTATCCAATCAGTTACATTTTGAGTGAGTGTTTGAGTTTTACGTCCCACCAACAGCTACGGTCATACGGAAACGGGACCTCGGTTTAAAGACTCATCCGAAAGTCTGGAGAAGCCCGGGATCGATCCTGCGATCCTTGGTGTACAAGGCGAGTAGCGTAACCACTACACCACGAAGGCTTCTATCAGATACATTGTACTTGCAGTCATAAGCACATGTCTAATAAGAGATACGTCTATCACATGGCAATCATCAGAAATGTCCTGGTGACAAGTTCCCAATACAAAGAAATTGGTGAGAGTTTTATTTATCTTTCTGGTGTACTAATAACCTTTGAAATCCCATCAGAATGTCGCACTTTGATCTACAACATTAATGGATATTGAAATGAGTAGTAGCATTCACGCAGTTGAGCAGCAACTAATAACGTTGTGTACTCAAGTCTGTTCTCGTACGATGCCTACGTCTGAAAAACAAATATTTTTTTCTGTAAGTGTCGTCAAACGTTAACCAGGTTACCAATGCATTAGTCCTAGTATATGCTATATGTCATTTGTCAGCATATGCGTTGTTTATTACCTTTCAAAACGCGTTGTGACGTGACTGCACTTTTAATTTTGAACTCGACCTTGTTTTCAGAAAGTCGCCTTTAGATGGTATTTTATATTGGTCGATAGTTACAATTCTGTTCCGTGTTACCTGATCCACATGTAGTCGTTACAGTTTGGAATTCGTACAGACACCATATTTTTAAAATATCCGAAACTTGCCTTCCTTAAAAATGGAATAGTATCGTCACGCTTGAATTTTGAACTCTCTCGAGGGGCATTGATTTACCATATTATTATTATTATTATTGTTATCATAGAAATAGAGGATCTGTATTCATGTATTATTGAATTTATTAAATGCGTCGAGGAAAAGAGATAAAATGCGAGGCTTGCCGAGCATTTTATCACTTTTCCTGAACGAGCTTAATAAATTCAATAATACATGAGTACGAATGCAAGATTCTATTTATCATATGACATTTAAAACGGATTTTATTCACGATTGTTTTACAAAAATATCAATATTGCGCAATTAGTAAACTTGACGTCGTTAGGGACGTCGTACATGTAACGATCTAACTAATTTGCCTATTTAATCCACTAGTGGATTATCGAATTTATTACACGACGTTATTACATTCTCAGACGCGACATCATATGTAAAATTATTATTATTATTTTTATTATTATTATTATTATTATTATCATTGAATACACAGTAATATCTATAGATTATGTAAGCGAGAGGTTTCCACACGGTTTGATACTTTGTACATGATTTTTAATTTAAATCGTTACACGTGTCCGAATGATCGTAGTCCACTGTTGAAACTAAGGTGCGAACGGGTATAAACCTTGCAATGTCTTTGAAGTTATTTTAACGAAACTGTTCTGTAAGAACGTTCAGGGTACTGTAGAAACTAAGGGGTGAAAGTGTAACTTGTCGTAATTAAGGCGTAACTATACCAAATTTAGTGACACAGAGGCCTTTCTGATATTCAATCTTCATCAGTGTGTCTCAAACCCAAAGTTCTGAAACCGAAACGGATGATGGACAAGACCCGGCAAACACAGCACACCCCCCTACGAGCACATACCGACCGACGTAGCCTATGAGACAGGTCTTTGAGGTTTTTTGTATTCATGTGAGCATTCAATACTGAACAATGTCCAGGAAATATAGTGCATGACTTTTATTTTTTACATGTAGCATTTGATCACCAAACTAGAACTATTCAGATTTTTAACGACCATTGACTTGCAACAAAACCGTTCATGAAAGAACCTTTAAGCATTTCAAGAACTGCTTGTGTAAAAAAGTGTAATAATAATTGTTCCGTGTAAATGTAGGGAACTATAATTATAGTGACTGAATAGGTTAGATCAAGTCAAAGTAGAAGTAAAACAAATATCAGGAATCGATACAATTAACTTACTCCACCCATCAAAGACACCAAAGGGAAAGAAACACAAACATGAAGCGACCAGACCATAATGGAAACCTAAACAAAGGAAGGCCACAAGGACAGTTACTTTCCCACAAAATGGCCAAATGACCATCCAAAATAAAAATACACAAGTGATACACACAGTGAGTATAGTAGTCGCAGATAAGATTGACTAGGCGGAGCTATTCGGGTGTTGTCAATATATGTCAAATTCGCTGAGTCCACCAGAAGATTCGGTAGAGTGCCTTTCGCACGCTTTCTACAAGCGGACGAAGTGGTCATATACGCCACAGCTATGCTTGTGTTACAGTTGAAGTCACACAATCGGGTGACTTGGTTTACCTTTTTGTTAATGGGATATTCCTAAGGCAGGTACAAACGATAGCTCCGCCTAGTCAATCTTATCTGCGACTACTATAACAAACAACAACATTAATACACCGCCACAGAAGAACCGCCTTGGAACGGTCAGTGGAAAGAATTCCACTCGGGGGCTTAAATCGATTTTACATGGCCATAATCCTCGCCCTTACCTCTGTCGCGGTATACACTAATTTTATCAAAGTAGAAGTAAAACAAAGATCAGGAATCGATACAATTAACATACTCCAACCAGCAAAGACACCAAAGGGAAAGAAGCACAAACAATAAGCGACCAGATCATAATGGAAACCTAAACAAAGGAAGGCCATAAGGACAGTCACTTTCCCACAATATGGCCATCCAAAATAAAAAAGACACAAGTAATACACACAGTAAGAAACAAACAACAACATAAATAAACCGCCACAGAAGAACCGCATTGGAACGGTCAGTGGAAAGATTTCCACTGGGGGGCTTAAATCGATTTTACGTGGCCACAATCCTCGTCCTTACTTCTGTCGCGATTTAGACAAATAATTTTATAGTCCGCATGAAAGCCTCCTAACTCATCAGTGCAACATCTCCGTGAACACAAATAATCAAAGAAACACAGAGGTGAGACAACGGTGAGGACTCGACAGCAAGAAACCACCGAAATGCTGGAGCAAAAGAAAACCAACAGTTAGATTCCGATGGGCCCGACCAGAGACAGAGCATCAGGCACCAACCAACATTACCTTGAATTAGATCTCTCTAATTCTCAATAAGCCTTTACGTTGGAACCGTCATAGAATCTGAGGCCTGACCCACCGGCGTGCAATTAAAGAGGGAAGCAAAGTTGCCAACCGTGATTGGGTTAACTACCATGCATGCAGTCTGTCGTATAACATCCATGTTGTACCCAATCTTTTTATATCGAAGAATGATTTTACGAAATTGGGTGCTGAAGTCATTGCGGTTATATATTTTTCTGAGTTTATATACTAAGTCACCATAAAATTCGGGTTCCGATAGACCTTGTTGCAGAAGAGATTTAAGTCCAATATTGAATTTTGAAATTAAATCAGAGTGGCGTCTATAAAATTTTGAAAAATCTTTGCGTAGTTTATGGTACCGATAACACTGATTAAGAAGTTTAGCAAAGTTCGAGTCCCAATAATGTGATCTGTTGATTTAAAAAAATGGTGTGGCGAATTTAGTTAAAGTTTCGCAGGGGACGGACTAACATATTTTAGGAATATTGTTTCCCTTGACAGTATGGGTCTACTCTTCAAGATGTAGCGTTTACCAGGTCGTCCACGAAGTCATCCGACGCGGTCATCCATCCAGGTACTACACGCGATATCCGTTGCTTAACTTCGTAAAAAAGCCAACCACTCTACTCGAGTCGCTAAAAGAACCGACTGTAGAAGTGGTATCGTTCGAACAATTTTACATCAGACTGACCTAAATATGCAAGGAATCAGTTAGTAAAAGTTATCGCCTAATACGCCGGTTTTCGTAAACTCCTCGTGAATTTTAGGCATCTCGTGAATAGCGACTCATTTACCGACCTCTATGCATTGAATAACAATGGGCTCGACCTCTTCGGATAGCGACGAAGATAAATACATGCATTCAGATGGGTGTGAAATTATGTCAATAGAGTTCACCAGTTTCAGGTCAATTTGTTCGAACTATCTATTAATCACCAAGTGGATAACGTCATGTTGTGAAAATCATATGACCGCTCGTGTAATAACACATGGTGATGACGCCATCCGCGGCAATCCTATCTTTTTTTTTTATTTCTTTTTTTGGCATTACGAAAACACACCAGTGCGATATAGTGCATTTTTTTCGTCACATCTCGAAAATGGCTACATTTCTGTCAAAGATCCGTGTGTTTTTTTTTCTTATTTATACTGCAAACATAGGTTTTGGGTGCTTGCTAGAACCGCCTCATTGAGGCGGTTCTAACGCGTACCCAAAAGCTATGTCTTCGACCAAAAAAATGCAAACCCCCTTAAACCCCAGTTTTAAGGTGGGGTTTAGGGAGGTGTTCATTACACGGACTTTTTCCCGTGATGCAACAAAATCCGATTAAAATCGTTATATGATAAACAGAATCATACACTCGCGGTCATTTCATTTGCGATTTATTAAACTCGCCGGGGGATTTTTTCATAAATTTAATATGTAATGGCCACTTATGTAAGATCCTCAATATCAATAGCCGTTTCATTTCTCACCCTCCTCTCTTGACTCCGTCCCTAAGTCACACATGCCTCACTAGACAAACCCGAGCGCGTAGTCTACGCAACACACCAGTGGCAATGTTTCCATCTCAACGCTTCCACGAAGTCAAGCAACGCGATTACTCATCCTGCTTCCAACCGTGATATCCGTTGCTTAATCAACAGCTTCCAGTACTTTCCTTTGATGTTGGCAGTACTAATAAATTTTGATAAATGTATTGTTATCATGTACTGATATCATGTACTGATAGATGTATTGTTATCATGTACTGATATCATGTACTGATAGATGTATTGTTATCATGTACTGATATCATGTACAGTGGATTAAAACAGATATATCCATTTGTTTTTGAGAAATATTGGTAAATATTTGTACTGATTGACATCTGTACAGGATAATTAGGCTCGCCCTGGCGGGCTCGTCAAATTATCCTGTACAGTTGTCAATCAGTACAAATATTTACCAATATTTCACAAAAAAACAACGGATATATCTATTACTTAACTACCACTCTGCCCGCGTAGTGATATGTAGAAGCGGCTGCAGAAGTGGTATATATCAGTAACCGTCAGAAAGCAAAGCGCAGATTCGCTCCTTTAAGACAAGTCTAATTTTATTTACAAAAGATGTTTCCCTTGAAAAATTTTGGAATATATGTAAGTGTATTTTCCCTTGTCATTAAGGGCCTTCTCTTCATTGCATATGCCATCTGATGATGTTTTGTTTATCTGTTTGGAACATAGATTACGGATGGTCGTTAGAACGCCTCATATGATAATCTCTTTTTTTAACACATCTGTAATAACCATATTTTACAGACTGTCTCCAGCCGTCCCAAGCAGGTGTCATTGCATATGCCTATTATGGTACTACCCACAACAGTTATGCCAATGTTGATTCCTGTGATGTAGACAGCGGCTACGTAGGAACACCTTCAGTCTCCACGATATACTGTAACGTTGATGCACAATGGGATTACGTTTGGGGTTGTACGGGTAAGTCGACATCGTAGCTACGATATGCTGTAACGTTGACACTGTGAAGCACTATGCTTTGGGCTATACTATGATCGACGCAATTGTGCCGCAATGTTTATGATCGCAAAGTAGAAGTAAAAAAAAGATCAGGAATTGATACAATTAACTCCACCCATAAACGACACCAAAGGGAAAGAAATACAAACATTAAGCGACCAGACCATAATGGAAACCTAAACAAAGGAAGGCCATAAGGACAGTTACTTTCCCACAAAATGGCCATATGGCCATCCAAAATTAAAAGACACAAGTGATACACACAGTAAGTAACAAACAACAACATAAATAAATCGCCACAGAAGAGCCGCCTTGGAACGGTCAGTGGAAGATTTCCACTGGGGGGCTTAAATCGATTTTACGTGGCCACAATCCGATGTTCTGTAACTTTTATGCTATATGGGACTATATCAAGGACTGTATGGGTAAGTCGACATTATCGTGACAACAATATACCATAACGTTGATGCTTCTTGGGTCTATGCTTTGGGCTGTACGCATCATGAAAACACGCCTATGTAATTTTGACCCCCTTGAACCCCACTTTTATACAGTAAAACTAGGGGTTACAGGGGTAAACCTTATTTTTCTTATTTCTGCTCGAAAATATCGACATGCATATTTTGAGCAGAAATAAAAAAAGTATCATAATTTGTCATCTGAATAAAAAATCGATTTTTCCGAAGTAAAATAGAAGTGAAGGCAATGATCAGGAATCGATACAATTAACCCACATCTCCCATCAGAGACACCAAAGGGAAAGAACCACAAACATGAAACAACTAGACCCTAATGGAAACATAAATAGCGGAAAGCCAAAAGGACAGTTACTTTCCCACAAAATGGCCAATAGGCTATATATCCAAAATAAAATAATAAGTTTACAATATATTTGTATAAGAATGGTTTCGTAATGGGTATCTCGACTTTACTACAAATTCAATCGATGTGATTCAAACTAGTTGACGCAGTTATAAACCTTTATTAGACCTCATTAATATTCATAAGATATTCAAGAATTCTGTTTGGTCGAGAGCATGCAACGCGTAGGGCCATAAATTATCATATTCCCCTGCAATATTTCCCTCTGACATCACTGCACAAAAGTACAAGTGCACTTGTGGTCGCGCGCGCTATAAGAATCTCTATAAGTCGGAATTCGGTATAAAAAGTCATGTGTTGCCCTTGTGTGAGGGGTATATGACGATTTGTTCACCCTCGACAGGTAATATTGCCCGAGGTGAACAAATCGTCACATTTCACTCACAAAAGGGCAATACTTAAATTATAAGTTCTGCATACTCAAGCAAGGTAGGAGTTGCGGACCGTAACATTCACCTCTTCAATGAAGTCGTCGTTTATGAAAGCGCGAAGCCACTTTCCGCTTTCGGATCAGCCCTAGGCTTACGACATGAAAGTCGTAACACCGTTAAAAAAGGCATAGCTGAAACATTCCGGCCTCTAGTGGGATTCGAACCCGCGGCGCTCAGGCGAAAGTCAGATGCTCAAACCACTGAGCCAAAAGCGTCCACTTCCTGACACAGGAGTAACAGATTGGTAACTTTGCTTAATCTACAAAGGCAGATAACTGAAATTAGGAGTTACGGTCCGTAACAAGCGCAACATAAAGTATGTTTCGGTAAGTCAACCTTACGCTACAAGAATGTAGTGCATCGTTGCCGCCAGCTGATTCAAAATATCTTAAGACGCACCTATTTTCCTTATCTGCACTCAAAACATAGCATAGGTTTTGGTGCTCGTTAGAAGCGTCTCACTGATGCGGTGCTAACGAGAACCTTCACTCTATGTACTGGGGGCAGAAATAAGAAAATATACCAACGATATTGTTAGAGACTTTCAGTTTTAAGGAATATAATTGGTCCGATATACATATCTGTCTTATACACTAAAATTCCTATATTAAGACCACCTTAGGGACTGTTCAAAAGTGGTCTTTAAGATCACTTTTGAACATTCCCAAAGGTGGTCTCTGACCATAGGATCCTGTATGCAGAAAACACCAAGAATGCTTCACTGCAGCTTACTAAATGGGCCCCGTCAAGCGATTTTGGTACTTATCGCCCATGCGAGCAGCGAAGGTTCAGGCGAGCCTGCGCATCCGCGCAGTCTCGCCAGAACCTTCGCTGCTCGCTGATACAAGCAGTGAACCAAGAGGAACCTTCAGACAGAAAGCCATATCCCTGGCCCCTCCGAATGGCTGGGCATGCGCAGTTAAAATTTGTCATGACGGAATGCTCGAAGACACAAATTCGCTTGGCGGGGCTCATTTTTAGATGGAATTTCACTGTACTTTCACACACAGTTTTGTGTCGCTGTCTTTTTTAAGATTTATGTACGGGTGAGTTCAACTGCTGGCCTGGCACGTGTACCAACGACAAAGTGACACAATGTTCTTGCAGTCGAGGATATGAGAAAACTCAGGATATAACTTGTGATCGTAAGTACCCGCCATTTAACGTTGAAATATTTTTCTTATATTGCCTAGAAAACATGATTTGGCATTTCCTGCAAATTGTATGAGATGTCAAATCCTGTTTCCTGGGAGAAATAAGAAAACACCAAAAGTTTGTTGTCTGCTGAATTAGCATAGAGAGTACAGAGTGTGTTATAGGAGTATTCATTTGGTGAGTGCGTGAGTGTTTGAGTTCTACTTCTCACCAACAGCTAAGGTCATACGGAGACGGGACCTCAGTTGAAAGACTCATCCGAAAGCTTGGAGAAGCCCGGGACCGATCCTGCAATCCCTAGAGTGTGTTATAGGAGTATTCATTTGGTGAGTGCGTGAGTGTTTGAGTTCTACGTCCCACCAACAGCTAAGGCCATACAGAGACGGGACCTCGGTTTAAAGACTCATCCGGAAGCCTGGAGAAGCCCGGGATCGATCCTGCGATCCCTGGTTTACAAGGCGAGTAGCGTAACCACTACACCACGGAGGCTTCTATATTCATTTGGTATGTCAGAAATACGAGATAATGGAGTTCATCAAACCTTGGTGAACAAAAGATAACTTCATATTGGTCCATTATATGAAACGTATGTGGACAAATGCAGTCGGTATACCATTTTGTACCTGTAACCCCTAAACGGGATACTAGCAAACAGTGCAGTCCCAGATCAGATGCCACATAACGTTGTTTCAGACACTTCTACGTAGATGTTATGACCCGCTGCTCTATATGAGCAGACATATCCACTGACGACAGACCGCTGTGCCTTAATGCCCCGCATAGGCGAGCAGAGCCAAATTAGGGATCATCGTCGTCTGGACCATTCTATCGAATATGAGAAACAGTTAATTTCGTGCCTCACAAACCAGGAGTCGAAGGTTCGATTACTGGCTTCTCCAGACTTGTGAATGAGTCTTAGAACCGATATCTCCATATGAACTTAGATGGTTGTTGCGACTTGAAGTCCACATACTTGGTCTGAGAGACTCATTAGTTATTCATGTGAATAAGTTTGTTAATCCACTTGAAGAGGAAGTGTTGAAGCCGGCCATATTTTGTGTTATTTGTTTCTTTGTGATTTTCACGCCGCGGTTCCGAGCGTAAAACTTAGTTTTGCCTTCGCAACAGCGCCGTGAAATGATATAGAAACAAATATTCTGTCAGTGTAGTGTTATTCGTTTAGTATTGTTGATTATAGTTAATGTTAATTGATGTCTCGCATATGATATCTTCCTTGTGATTCGCCCTACAGTTGGCCGTGCACCTGTCGGAGATCGTCCTTGGTTGTCTTGTCAGCATGCGGGTTTGCGGGACGCTGCAACCCTACATGTAACATTTTGGTGTCAGAAGTGGGATTCGAACCCACGCCCACATGTACATGCAGGGTTACGGCGTCCCGCAAACCCACGCAAACCCACATGCTGACAAGACGACCAAGGGCAATCTCCGATTACTATTATATTTGAGACGTTGGCACGAAGGAGAACAATGATTTTTTCCCTTTTCTTTTCTAAACCTACCTCGCCTAATTCTTGTAAGGGGAGTCTCTTTGGGACCATATCACAACTTTCTAGCTAAACACATTTGGCCTATGTTTAAACAAGTATTAATAAAAAATAACTGCATGTCGTTTATATTGAAATTGTAAATAAAAGTGGAAAACCTGTTGAAACATTTTGCTGCTACACTGAACCAGACCGTATCCGAGTGATCGAGCCTGACCATGGTACGCACGGGGGTGCCGTAGAGCCCTAGCAGGCGGTTCTAGTCTGGATGACCAGGATATGGTCTAATTGGTCCAGTTTGGTTTGCTTTGTAGTTTAACGATCGATCAACATTGGTTGGATCATATCGAGTCGGTCAGTAACCTATTCACACTTTTCCTGCGTGGGCTTATACGTAAGCTGTTTACCTGTGCATTGCAAATTCTTTCGCCGGAGACCTATGGTTGCCTTCTTGGGTATGCGGAAGGGAGATAATTACTGGTCTATTTAGTGACAAATAAAAGTTACGCTGGTGCAGGAGGTTAGGTTCTGCGCTGAACATTGTCTTTGTCTGTTCGAAAAGCTGATGGTTTATCATCAGTATGAATTAAACCGTTTGCTAGTAGCCTCCTACACAATAGCATTTATCAAAATGAGTGATGTCAGAGATGTTTCGACTAATAGCCATTTTATCAGCAGCCGGAAAACATAATGTTACGAGCTAAAAGGTAAAATCTCCAAGGTATGTCTTTTTCCGTTCTGTGATTAAGAAATATCTCAGCTCTAACAGTGATTTGTTGAGTAATAAATCACAGTTTGGAGGTCAGTTGTAAAGTTGATCAAATCACGAGCGCATAGCGCGCGTGATTCGTCTACTTACAACTGACCGATAAACTGTGATTTATTACTCAACAAATCGCAGACTAGAGCTGATCTATTTCGATTCTAACACGCTGAAAATCGGCAATTATGTTGTTGTTTCCTTCAAAATCTCACAGCCTTTCGCCATTGTTAAAAGAAATTCCGCTAAAATTATCTACTGAAACACACGCATTTATATCCTTTTCTTACGTTTTCGATGCCAGAAAATGACGTTACACCGTCTAACGTCAAAGAAATCGACTAGTGACTTCATAAATTGGCAGTTTTTAATGACGTCACTCGTCACGCTCTTCCGATCTGTGATTTGCTGCAGAATACAGCACAGTTATTTTCCATTGCCTATATACGAGGACTGTTCAAATATGAATGCAAGTAGAACGTTTTCTCATGCACTAATGCGAAAATCACCAGGAAATAAATATCACAGCGTAGAAAAACATTTTACCTATACATTGATACCAAACCTGTTAAAATCCGTGCACTTTTGCCATGCATATCGTTCGATAAATACTGTCTTCTCTTGTATACTTTGGAAGAAGGTCAGAGTACGCCGTTGAAATACGGTCCTGTATTAAGCATCATTGTATTCTTGGTATACGGTGCAAAGACATCTGTGATGAAATATGTTCGGTTTATGGGCATAATGAAATGTCTTTTCCGACAGTTTTTCGTTGGTTTAAGAAATTCAGCTGTGGGCTAGGCTCAACAGAAGATGCACCACATGATCGTCGGCCGAAAAGAGCAACATCTGCCAAGATGGTTGCTAGAGTGAAAGAAATAGTTGCTACCGATGCACGATACACCACTAGGTAAATAGCTAGTATGGTTGGTATCTCATTAGGAGCAGCTCATACAATTCTGAAACGTGATTTGAAAATGAGATAGATCTGTGCTAGATGGATTCCCCATCTGTTGACAGATGAGCAGAAAAAGACACGCGTTCAGTGCGCCAAGAAGTTGCTTAAAAAGTTTCCAAATTACAATGCACGGTCTTTCGCTAATGTCGTCACAGGTGACGAGACATGGGTTCACTTTTTTGAGCCAAAACGAAAGATTCAGAACAAAATATGGGCAACAAAGTATTGCAAAAGACCATGCATTGCAAAGCGGACCATGAGCGTCAAGAAGGTAATGTATGCCATATTTTTTCCAAATCAGGGCCCTGCTTTTCAGGTGGCTGTGCCTAAAGGCAAATCTGTAAATGCGAAGTTTTACAAGAATAAAGTTCTTCGAAAATTGAAGAAATATTTCAAAGAACGAAGACCCGCAACTGGTTTGGCCAATGTCAGATTGCTACATGGCAATGCACAAGGCGTTCATTGTGCAAGACTATCTGAAGCAGGAGAAGGTTGTTGAACTCCCTCACCCCCCGTATTCCCCTGACCTTGCCCCGTGTGACTTTTTTTGTTCCCGCTGAAAAAATACCTTTCTGGTCGAAAATTTGTACAGCGCAAACACCTCGGTTCTGCAATATTCCAGTGCCTTCATAGTATACCTCGAAAAGCCTACCAATATGCATTCAATGATTGGATCAGAAGACTGAAAGTTTGTATATCTGTTAAAGGGGAATACTTTGAGAAGACAAAATAATTTTTTTATCGAAATCTATCACGTAATTATTTTTATGTGCTTAGTTGCATTCATATTTGAACAGTCCTCGTAGGCGAGATGTGTTAGAATTATTGTTTAAACAGTATATGCTGTATATAACGCGACTTAGTAAAGTCCTTAGTGTTTGTCTTAAACTCTTTCAGAAGTGACCTATCAGCCTACATTTTTAAGCTGCTTTACCGAAGCCAATGGACCGAATGGTGAGAGCAAAGCTTCGAGTAGATCAACGCATGAGTGTCAGTATCAAAGTGCTATATATGGCAACTTCGACCCAACCAAATTTTACTACAGTCTGATGGCGACGTTTGATCCGGGTACCATCTACTTCCCCAGCTCCACTCCATATTATGTTGACAGTTGGAGGTTTGGAATTACTGACGTTGACCTCAAAGTGTATAAATACAACTCAGCAGGTATCTACATATTTGTAATGGATATATCTGTACCATTGACCCATTTTAGCGCGGAGCGCTGTGGTGCAGTGGTAAAGCATCGGATTTGAGATCGACAGGAAGCCCGTTCGATCCCCGCAAGCGCCAAGTGTTATTTCCTTGAGCAAGAGACTTTATTCGCATTGCTTAGTACTGGAAAAGAGGGCCACATGGAAGATTAGAACTTGTACTTATGTTACCCTCTATATATAAGGTTGATTCTTCTTCTTCTAATTATTATTATTATTAATCTAGACTGAATGGAATCTTCCTCTTTATGTACAACAGAAGTCCAATTCAGCTGTTGAGTTCGTTTCAGAAGTTCATCCCCCGCCCATTTCACTTGCCAACGCCAGTATATTTTTCATATTTTGTTGCAGGTAATGGAGAAGTCGTAGGCACAAGCAACATCTTATTTGACTCCTCTGCTCAGAGCTTGGATGCAAATGACTATTTCCCGGCGGAAGGCTATATAAGCGATTTCAGTGTTCGCTTACGAGACCATGAAAGGTATTTTATCGTTGCTGCTTCACCAATACCTCGGGCCCGCCCATCTGGGTTTGGAGAAATAGATTGGGCAGCATGATGCTTCCTTGCAGAGCCGAAACCGACCGTACACGAATACCGGTAAACCGCTTAGAAGGACTAAGCCTGCCCAGGCAGAGCGATACGAGTCGCCCGTCCATGTTTTTAAACCCTATTGGTCTCATTGGGCGTCAGGGATTGAGATGCCATTTCACCTCAATGTCGGGTGAAAGTCCCACAAGTGTGGAAGCAACGTCTCCAAAATGACCTTATTAGTGTTGACGAGGACATTAAACCTGAATTCAAACAAACAAATGGATGGGACTTCTCTTACAATAATTGATTTGCCTATTGTCTCGTACAGCCTTCGTTTAATCACTATAAGTACTGTCGGGTTGACCGGCCCCGATAGCTCAGTTGGTAGAGTGTCCCGTCTGGGGAACGGGATGTCAGTGTCAGGATAATGTGACTGGGTATGGTATCATGTAATGTGTCTGGGACATGATATTTCAGTGAGGCAGCACTATAAAAGTGAGCATTGAGCTCCCTGTCGCAACCAGACACCGTCGTGATATGACTGAAAATTTGTTGAAAGCGACGTTAAACCCGAATTCACACACACACACACACACACACACACACACACACACACACACACACACACACACACACACACACACACACACACACACACACACACACACACACACACACACTGTTGGGTTGATTGTTTCTGAGAAATTTGTCCTGAATGGAGAATTGGGCTCTTTTGTTAAACCCTTAAGGGGAATGGGAACATCTTCAAGGGGAACAGCTTCTCCCATGTCAATAGGGCTCAACTCTTAAAGGAAAGAATTTGCTCCTGATGAGCAAATTCTTTCCTTTAAGAGTAGACCCCTTATTCAGCGGGATAGGGCTTATAGAAAAGCGAACAGGAAGTCCCGAAAGTTGTCGCCCTTTAAAAAATGGCGAAAAAATCTGCCAGGTGTTCCCATACCTCTTAAATTCCCTCACCTAAAGCAAACAGTAATAATCCTGCTCGGTCTGTGTCTAATCCATTTGTCAATATCCAGGCACATGCACCGAGTCAGTGTTTCGTTTACACAGCACTCTTACGTCACAGCGAAAAGAATAGCGCGGCTATTGTCTAAAATAACCGTTTACTGGATTTCCCACAAATCAGTGACAGTCACTTTGACATCAGCACTGAAAAGCTTCTGTGCATCCGAGGACTGTTCAAATATGAATGCAACTAAGCACATAAAAATGATTCCATGATAGATTTCGATGAAAAATTTATTTTGTCCCCTCAAAGTATTCCCCTTTAACAGATATACAAACTTTCAGTCTTCTGATCCAATCATTGAATGCATTTTGGTAGTCTTTTCGCGGTATACTATGAAGGCACTGGAATATTGCAGAACCGAGGTGTTTGCGTTGTACAAATTTTCGACCAGAAAGGTATTTTTTCAGCCGCGGGAACAAAAAAAAGTCACACGGGGCAAGGTCAGGGGAACTAGGGGCGGGGGGGGGGGGGGGGTGAGGGAGTTCAACAACATTTAATGCTTCAGATAGTCTTGCACAATGCACGCCTTGTGCGATGACGCATTGTCATGTAGCAATCTGACATTGGCCAAACTAGTTGCGGGTCTTCGTTCCTTGAAATATTTCTTCAATTTTCGAAGAACTTTATTCTTGTAAAACTTCGCATTTACAGTTTGCCTTTAGGCACAGCAACCTGAATAGCAGGGCCCTGATTTGAAAAGAATATGGCATACATTACCTTCTTGATGCTCAAGGTCCGCTTTGCAATGCATGGTCTTTTGCAATACTTTGTTGCCCATATTGTGTTCTGAATCTTTCGTTTTGGCTAAAAAAAGTGAACCCATGTCTCGTCACCTGTGACGACATTAGCGAAAGACCGTGCATTGTAATTTGGAAACTTTTTAAGCAACTTCTTGGCGCACTGAACGCGTGTCTTTTTCTGCTCATCTGTCAACAGATGGGGAATCCATCTAGAACAGATCTTTCTCATTTTCAAATCCCGTTTCAGAATTGTATGAGCTGCTCCTAATGCGATGCCAACCATACTAGCTATTTGCCTATCGGTGTATCGTGCATCGGTAGCAACTATTTCTTTCACTCTAGCAACCATCTTTGAAGATGTTGCTCTTTTCGGCCGACGATCATGTGGTGCATCTTCTGTTGAGCCTAGCCCACAGCTGAATTTCTTTCACCAACGAAAAACTGTCGGAAAGACATTTCAATATGCCCATAAACCGAACATATTTCATCAAAAATGTCTATGCACCGTATACCAAGATTACAATGATTCTTAATATAGGACCGTATTTCAACGGCGTACTCTGACCTTCTTCCAACCATGTTTTGTATTTGTATACAAGAGTAGACAGTGTTTATCGAACGATATACATGGCTAAAGTGCACAGATTTTAACAGGTTTGGTATCAATGTATAGGTAAAATGTTTTTCTACGCTGTGATATTTATTTCCAGGTGATTTTCGCATTAGTGCATGAGAAAACGTTCTACTTGCATTCATATTTGAACAGTCCTCGTAGTAACTGTGGGCCGGCTGACAAAAAATCGATCCAAACGCATTCGTCAAAAAAGCCGGCCTCGGTAGCTCAGTCGGATGCGCGTCTGGCTGATGATCAGGTGGTCGCGGGTTCGATACCTGCCGGGGTCGGCAACATCCTTTCATGGAGACTGATCATGAAATCTTATCTACGGGCTTTTTTATCCATTCCGATGATTCAAAAAGGGGAGTTGTCAGTTTCTGGCGAAAGAGAATGTGCACTGTACTGGTAAACCACTTACGTATAAGCATGCCTAGGAAAAGGTCGATAGGTAAATTGACCTGTTTGATATGACATTAACAGTGTTCACTGGGCCGTTAAGAAAATGTTAAAAAATTTGATAGGCATTGAAGAAGAATAATAAAGCTACAAAGTGGCCTATAAATAGTCGCATCACGATAACACGCCTATATAGTTTTGACCCCCGAAAACCACACTTTAATATTCTGGGGTGTGCAGGGGTATAAATTTTACTTTTTTCTGCACAAAAGATAGATTGTGTGGTACGTGTTCGAACAGGTTATATAGTTTTGACCCCTTTAAACCCCACTTTTATACAGTAGAGCTGTGGTTTACTGGGGTATACATTTTTTTTCTTATTTCTGCTCAAAACATAGATTGTGAATAATCGTTAGAACCTTTCCTCAACTAATTTAATAAACACAATTTAATAACTCGTTGAGGAAAAGGCATAAAATGCTCGGCGAAATAGAAATGAAAGCAATGATCAAGAATCGATACAATTAACCCACAGATTTTCACACTAGGTTCCAGTATTGATCAGAATGTATATACAAATATATAGCAGCCTCGCATTTTATCCCTTTTCCTCAACTCGTTTTATAAATTCAATAATACATGAACACTCATGTAAGATGCTCTGTTTATTAAACTCGTTGAGGAAAATGCATAAAATGCTCGGCGAAGTCTCGCATTTTATCCCATGTCCTCAACGCGTGCAATAATTTCATTAATACATGAACACGCTTGTAGGATCCTCTATTTACTTTTCAGATTATGCTTGGAGTTCAACGCCTATGGTGGCGGCTATCTCTTAACTACAGACACACCAACCGCAAAGCCATACAGTAAAACAAAGGGAACCGAGACCATTTGCTATTTCTTTGATACCACTGCACCTATATGTAATTCTAAGCCCTTAACACTGGACGCAAGAATATCTAAAACTACAAATATCAATGTACAATGGCAAGGTTGGGAAGATCCAGCTTACCGTGGTAGTGCAGCTGTGTATAGCTCAGGAATAGAGTTGTATACTGTCGTTGTAAACGAGGTTTTGGTCTCAAATGATGCCCTTAAAGTCGATACAGGAACAGTTTTTTCAAAAACAGTAGGTTCCAACGAAGACAACATCAGACTGGGGTTTTCAGCCATCTCACCGAAACTGTTTTGTGTCACGTTAGAAGTAAAGGATGTTGCGGACAACGTTGGAAAAGCAAGACGCTTTTTCTTGTATGACGAGACGTCTTTTATCACATCAAGCGCGGAAAAAGCGTTCTATTTTAGCTCTGCAGTGGCAGCGGCAGAATACAAGTGGCAAACAAATCGTAACGAGATTTGCTTGGACTGGAAGGACCATTTCTATAATCGGTTTTATATGGAAAATAATCTCCTTGGTGAAATTGAACCAGATCCTCATGGCTTTTTCAGTGGAATTTACGAACAAATAGATGGCGAACTGCCAGTTTCAGGAACCTCAAATGTTCATGGTATCATAAAATTTATGTTTGCCTACTCGCAGAATGGGTTACCATTTTCACCAGAAATAGAAGTTCCAAACTTTCAAAGCCAAACTTACTGTAAGACTGTAGATCTTAGTGACACTGATGCATTTACTGTGAAGATCAAAGCCCTCGATATAACTGGTAATTCATACACCGAGAATAGAACGGTTTACATAGACGGTTCTGTTCCATACATAGAAAATATTGGTCTTGTTAAAGATGGTAGTAGGCAACTATTAGTTCATGATGAAGTTGACCTTTCAAGTATGGATCTTCAGTTCGATGCGTATGACCTCCATAGTGGTATCAAAACTGTCGAATGGGAATTCGGGGCGTCTGACGACGGTGAAACCTTCGATAATGGCGCTGTTAGTGTGAGCCTGATAAACAAGGTAGGATACCGACTGATCCATGCTATTTTCATATTTAGAAACACATCGTTCTATTTACCTCAAAACCACCATTCAAAAATTTCGAGGCAGCTTAAATTTGGATTCCAGTTGCCCAATTTTTTGGGAAAGTAACTGTTCTTTTGGCTTTCGGCTATTGATGTTTCCATTAGGGTCTAGTTATTTCATATTTGTGTTTCTTTCCCTTTGTTGTCACTGCTGGAAGCTGTGGGTTAATTGTATCGATTCCTGATCATTGCCTTCACTTCTATTATTCAAGTTGAAACATCGCTTCTGTGTCACTAAATTTGGTATAGTTACGCCTTTATTGCAACCACTGGGTCGATATCTCTGCTGGTGGATGATTCGTTCGTCCCCGAGGGTATCATCAGCTCAGTATCAGTTCATGAGTGCTGAGGTTGATACTACGGTGTTGATGTCAGTACTCAGTTACTGATTTAAATAGCTATATTATATCTTTAATATTTGCAGTATAAAATTCTAATTTTTCTAAAACTAAGACTTACTTGTCAGGTGAGACATGTATCTTAGCGGATCTGGTTGCCACTTTTTGTTAAATTTTAAATTTTGCAGTCTCGCTACTTTGGACATCTCCGTACTGATACCCGGGACTTCCGTGGAGCGTGGGCCATGTTTGCTGATTTTGGCTCGGTGGGGGATGCCTACAAGTCCGCGGGTGGGTGTCTCTTGCCTGATGCCCCCAGTTGACCTGTCTCATGAGCCACGTCGGTCGGTGAGTGCTCGGAGGGGGATGTGCTGTGTTTGCCGGGTCTTGCCAATCTACCGTTTCGGTTTCATAAATTTGGGGTTTAGGCACACGGATGAAGATTAAATATCAGAAAGGCTTCTGTGTCACTAAATTTGGTATAGTTGCGCATTTATTAAACCATATAGTACCGGAAACCCCAAAACGGGTACCCTTGCAAATAGTGCAGGCCAAGATCACACGCCACAGAAAGCGGTGTCTGATCAGGGCCTTCACTATTTGCTAAAAATGTCAGTCATTTTCCAAATAAATTTTTATGAAAACACAACCTGACACCCCTTTTAAAATGGACATCTGCTATTTATAAGATGGAAGATTCCATTTGATACAAAAAGGGTTAAAGAATTATTGTGCACTTTGCTTGCCCCAGTCGCATACGCTCGACACAACGAACTATACCTTTAAAAGTACAGTAAAACTTCGATAAATCGAATACGGATCATTCGTTTACCATGGCTAATTCGAACTCACTCTTGGGTCCCTAGAGAATTGTTCCTATAGCTCCAGAAGTCCGTGTGTTTAGGTCAATTTCTGCAAAACGCATTGGTTTGTTTCATTGTAACTTTATAAAAAGTATGTTGTGTGTACTCATTGAGGCGATTCTAATGAGTACACACAGCATACATTTATTGTATAAAAAGTCGAACATATATCCTAAGGACATCCCTATTATATCTCAGCTAGCAGTATCAGTAACCCTCAATCACTCGAACTACCCGTACTTCGAACAAACTTTCATGGTCCCGAATGTGTTCGAGTTATCGAAGTTCGACTGTATAGAGTTTTGAGGACTTGGATTAGTCAGGTCAACAAAACAATCGCCTCATGTTTTTTTTTTGGCCCCTAATGAGTAACCATTAGAAAGAGGGACCCTTTTGAACCACAGCACTGCTACACAACAAAATACCTGTACAGAATGTTTCCCAAAGCAATCAACTTAAAAGTCCGGGCTCAGTACAATATACTATACATTTACAGACATCCCTGTGGTTTTTGGTAATAGTAAACAAGGCCATCACGTTAACAAGTCCGTTTATTAAACACATAGAAAAAACTGAGATTACATTGTGTATATTATTTTTCTTATTTCTGTTCCAAGACACAGGTTGTAGATATTGTTTCAAAATAGAAGGGGAGGTAATGATCAGGAATCGATAAATTAACCCACAGCTGCCATCAGAGATACCATCAAGTATAAATGAAACAAATATCACAAATTTTCATCAGAAAATTAACCATTTATAACATCAAAGGAAACCTATTATGGCCAGGAACCATACTCTGAACCTCTCAGGTCTTGCATTCCTGTCCTTTGTTTATGCGGCTCATTTTAGTATGCAATAGGCACCTGAAACTTATTAGACACTAAAGCTACTATGAAGTAGACATCTCTGGCTTTTCAACTTCGAGTTATCTGCCCTTATTTGTCTGAAACATAGTAGTATGGCCTTTATTGCTGTAGTACAGTCGAACTTCAATGGCTCGGACACCTTTGGGACCTCGAAAATCTGTTCGAGACAGGGGTAGTTCGAGCCATTGAGGTTACTGTCAGGAGGCATAACGAGATACTTTTTGACATCTTTTCGGTGTTCTATAATGAATATGTATGATGTGTGTACTCATTAGAATCGCCTCATCGAGGCGATTCTAATGAGTACCCACAGCATACATTTGCAAGATAAAATACAAAAATCTCTTGAATTATCCCCCAATATTTCTAATGTAGAGGATTTCCCTAGGGGCTCAAGAATGTGTTCGACTCATCCATGGTAAACGAGTCATCGGTGTTCGAGCCATCGAAGTTCTACTGTATATGGAACAACTTTTCAGATGTACAGGGTACTAATGGTTGCCTATTTTGGCCAAGGACATAAAATTAACTCTCACCCTGCAAAATATTTCAATATCCTACACCTCTACCCGACATTCAGCCTTTTGCGTTGCCTGATGTTGAATTCAGATGCAGAATGCAAAACAGTATAAGGGCTGATCAGCTGGCTTTCGAGGAGTAAGTTAGCCTGGGTATATACTGTTTTCAACAAAGAATATACCCGGGTATAGCATGGTGAGGGTTAAGGGGAATGGGAACACCTGGCAGAATTTTCCGCCTTTTTTCAAAGGAAGACAACTCTCGGGACTTCCTGTTCGCTTTTCTATAAGCCCTGTCGCACTGAAAAAGGGGTCTACTCTTAAAGAGTTGACCCCTATTGAAACGGGAGACAAAATACTTTTGCAGGAGCTGCCTCCCCTGAAGGTGTTCCCATTCCCCTTAAGTTCTTGAGTTATCTGGATTTGGTGTATCTGAAAAATGTTTTATTTTTGCCTGTACTTTCTGGACCAACGACATAAAACATGATTGTCAGAGATTTGAAGGCTTTTGGTCGCGGAAAATCGATTTAAGCCCCCCCCAGTGGAATTCGTTTCCGCTGACCGTTCCAATGCGGTTCTTCTGTCGCGGTTTATTTTTGTTATAGTTTGTCTTTGAATGTTTGTATCGCTTTTATTATTTTGTTTTGGATAGCCTATTGGCCATTTTGTGGGAAAGTATCTGTCCTTTTGGCTTTCCGCTGTTATTCCATGTTTGTGTTTCTTTCCCTTTGGTGTCCCTGATGGGAGCTGTGGGTTAATTGTATCGATTCCTGATCATTGCTTTCACCTCTATGTTTGATTCTGGCTGTACTATTTGTTAGGTTATCTACTCTAGAAACACCTGAAAAATGCATGTTATTAGACTGCAGTGGAAAAGTATCACGCAGTGTTACCGATGCTTTTAATAATTTATTTTTCAGACTGACTGCCACAACATGTTTCAATGTTATTGTCCACAAGTAGGCGATTTTTGTGAACACCAACGATATTCTGTTCCCTTACTTGGACTGGTCAGTAAGTCCAGGCACCTCGGAGATCACAATAGAAACTATTTCTTCAAACTAATAGTGACAAACAATGCTAACCTAGTAACAAAAGAGCATGTTGATGTATTGGTCGACGCTTCATCTCCTCAGATAGGAGTTGTTCTCGAAGGTATGTGTTATAAGGGTAAATGAGGCTAAAAATCAAACAAATATATATAGTCTTTAAGTTTAATTCTATGCAACTTTGTAGGAGGCTGGCAGTTTTATCGATTGTATCGATTCATGAAGACTGTGGTCCCTTCTATTATAAACGATTTTTTTTTGTATATTTCTTGGAACCGGGCAATTAACCATTAGTAGCTCACATGAGCACTGTTCACATGAGCACACAGTGCTCATGGTGAGCTATTGTAATCACGATATATTTTGTCCATCGTATGTCGTCCGTCAACAATTTGCTTAAAAAACATCTACCCCTAAACCGGTGTTTGGATTTTGAAATAATTTCAAACGGACACTCCTTAAGTAAATTTCAACCAAAATTTCTAAACGAAATGTCAACCAGAGCTAAAAATAATAATAGAAACAACATTTAAATAACATCTCCTCTAAGGCCACTGGTCCGATTTCAAAAATAATTTTCACAGAAATGTTCCTATACAAGAATTGCTACAGTGGTCCTGCCTTGCTGCATAAAATGGCTGCCGGAGCTAAAATAGAAAAAAAAAAAAACGTTTCCGAGGTCCGTCACCAACTGACATCTCCTAAGCTTGTGACAGGATTTCAAAACAATTTCACAGGAATTCCTTTGGGTGACTCGCCACCAAAATTGTTATATTGGTTTCACTCCGCTAAACTAATTGGTCGCCAGAGCTAAAATAATGATAAAAACAGCATTTAAATGACATACCCTCCGACGCAAATTGCTCGTTTACAAAATAATTTCACAGAAATGTACCTCGATTATATGATCGTTCACCAATATTGATAAAATCGATCCGCTCCAATGAACATAATGGCCAGCAAAGCTAAAAAATAAAATAATAAAAAACAAATAATCTTTAAACGGTATCTTCTCCTAGGCAACTATCTCGATTTCAAAATAATTTCACAGAAATGTTTCTCTTATGCCAACTACCAAAATTGCATAAATTGCTCCGCCCCGCTCAACAACACCAGAGCTAAAAAAAAACAAAAAACAAAAAAAAACACAACAACAAAAACATGAAAACGACATCTTCTGCTAGGCAAATAGCCCGGTTTCAAAATAGTTTCACAGCAATCTTCCTCTTAATACCCGGCTGAATGAAATGACCATCTGAGTTAGAAATAGAAACACCTTTCTCCTAGGCAAATGGCCCGATTAAAAAATCAGCAAAACAAAACAAAAATAATAAGAGTGCAAAGATGGCCCTGAATCTCTCACCTGATTTCAAGAGGTCACGCATAGCTTCTGAAAGTCATGTGGGTGACAACCACCCAATGGAGCATAACTGCTGAATTTAGATAGTTGGTCAGCTGGTTAACGTTCTTACAAAGTTTGACTAAAACTGGCTTAAGAGTTTCTATTTTAGCTATGCCAACTATTTTGTTCTTTAGAACATAGCCGTTTAAGACTTTTTGGTATAAGATCACCTAAGCAACATTCATGTGAAATTGAATGAAATTGGCCCATGGGTATAGCAGGAGTTGTCCCTAAAATGAGGGCTTCATGCGGTCTCAACAAATAATTTGTCCAAATCGCGACGGAAGTAAGGGCGAGGATTATGGCCACGTAAAATCGATTTAAGCCCCTTCCCCACA
This sequence comes from Lucinisca nassula, assembly GCA_963580285.1. Lineage (NCBI taxonomy): Eukaryota > Metazoa > Mollusca > Bivalvia > Lucinida > Lucinidae > Lucinisca > Lucinisca nassula. The sequence continues at coordinate 5,226,076 of OY757013.1, read as the reverse complement.
GTGGAATTCGTTCACTGACTGCTCCAAGGTGGTACTTCTGTCGCGTTTAATTTTTGTTATGGTTTTTCTTTGAATGTATGTATCGCTTATATTATTTTGTTTTGGATAGCCAATTAGCCATTTTGTGGGAAAGGAACTGTTCTTTTGGCATTCCGCTACTGATGTTTCCATTAGGGTCTAGTTATTTTAAGTTTGTGTTTCTTTACCTTTGGTGTCTCTGGTGGGAGCTGCGGGTTAATTGTATCGATTCCTGATCATTGCCATCACTACTATTTTGTCTATTATTAGATCTGGCCGTCATTTAGATCATTAGGCCCTATCCAATTTAGCTATTTTGGTAGAGGGTAGTCGAAGCAAGATCCCTATGAAATTTGATTGAAAATGGTCCAGGGGTATAGGAAGAAATTTTTTAAAGACATTTTCTATTTCTAGCTGTGACAGCCATCTTGTTCATCACAGCAGAACCGGTTTAGCTAATTTTGGTAACACTATTCCTGTGAAATTTTGATCAAACTGACCCATGTGTTAAGGAGGAGTTCGCATTTAAAGCAAACCGTTGAAATTATTCTATTGTAGCTCTTGGACCCGATTAGCTATTTTGATAGCAGATCACATAAACAACATACCTTTAAGTTTGAATGACATTGGCTCAAGCGTATGGGAGGTGTTGTCGTTTAAAGGTTTGTTTTATATATTCGGCTCTTGCGGGCATCTTGTATATCAGGGCGGACTGACATTAGCTATATATTAGTAGTAAGACACCTAGGCAACACTCCTCTGAAGTTTGAATCAAACTGTCCAAAGGGTTTAGGAGGAGTTAGCAATTAAAGCAAATGTTTGACCGTTTTCTATGTTTAGCTCTTGCAGCTATTTGGTTAAATGGTGCAAAACCGTTTTAGCTATTTCGGTAGAGGGTCATTTAAGCAATATTCCTATAAAGTTTGAATGAAATAAGCTCAAAAGTATTGGAAGAGGTGTCGTTTAAACATTTTTGTAATTTTAGCTCTGGTGGCCATCTTGTTCAGCGGAGCGAAATAGTTCTAGCGATTTTGGTACAGGGTTACCTAAGCAACACACCTATGAAGTTTGAATACAATTGTCCAAAGGGTTTAGAAGGAGTTGGCATTTAAAGCAAATTGTTGACGTTTTTCTATTTTTTTTCTATGGTGGTCATTTTGTTCATCGGAGTAAAACCGGTTTAGCTGATGGCGAGGTTTGAAATTTAATAAATTCCGGAGTTGATGCCCCCAATAGTTTCAGTGCTGACCGTCTCAAGGCGGTCGTTCTTTTGCAGTGTCTTAACTGTTATTTGGCTTTGTGCCGTTGGTTCATGTTTCGTCTGGTTTGTTGTGTCATTTTCCATAGGTGACTTGAGACCACTGCGTTCTTGGATTGTGGCCTTGCCTTAGTGACCTTTTCTTACTTGTTAGCTATTTTTGGTGGAGGATTACCTAAGTAACATTGCTATGAAGTTTGAATGAAATAAGCCCAAGGATATTGGAGTTGATGCTTGAAGATATTTCTATTTTTAGTTCACCTGAGCACGAAGTGCTTATGGTGAGCTATTGTGATCAGTCAATGTCCGTCGTGCGTCGTGTGTCGTGCGTCGTGTGTCGTGCGGCGTCAACAATTTGCTTTAAATGCTAACTTCTCCCTAATCCTTGAGCCAATTTCAATAAAACTTCATAGGAAGATTGCTGATGTGACCCTCAACAAAATTAGCTAAAATCATTCTGCACCGCTGAACAAGATGGCCGCCAGAGCTAAAACTAGAAAAATCTTTAAACGACAACTTCTCCTGTACCTTTAGGCCTATTTCATTCAAACTTTATAGGAATGTTGCTTAGATGACCCACTACCAAAATAGCTTAAACATTTTCGCTCTGATGAGCAAAATAACCGCCATAGCCAAAAATAGGAAAACTTTGTAAATTTGCGTCAAAACGCGAACTCCTCATCAACCCTTGGGCCAATTTGATCCAAACTGCACAGGAATGTTAGTTAGGTGACACCCTACCAAAATAGCTAAAATCGTTCACCTCGGCGAATAAGATGGCCGCAAGAGCTAAAAATAGAAAAACGCTTCAAACGAAAACTCCCCCTTACCCCTTGGGCCAATTTGATTCAAACTTCACAGGAATTCTATGTTGGTGACTCCCTACCAAAATAGCTAAAATCGTTCCGCTCTGACTAACAAGATGGCAACCAGAGCCAAAAATAGAAACATTCTTCAAAGGACAACTCCTCCTGTACCCTTGTGCAAATTTCATTCAAACTTCATAGGAATGTTCTTAGATGACCCTCTACCATATTAACTAAAATGATCCCGCTCCGATGAACAATATTGTCACCAGAGCTAAAAATAGAAAAACATTGTAAATTTGCTTCAAATGCGAACTCTTCTTAATCCCTTGGGTCAATTTGATTCAAACTTCAAAGGAATGTTGCCTGGGTGAGACCCTACCAACCTAGCTAAGATCGTTCCGTTCTGATGAACAAGATGGCCACTAGGGCTAAAATAGAATGTACTAGAGACAGTGACATTCAGGTGAGCGAATCAGGACCCTCTTGTTTGCTCTGGCGACAAAGATGGTCAGAGAAAAAAGATTTTAAATATTTTGTAAGGGAGCCACCTAGGCAACATTCCTCTGAAGTTTGAATCAAATTGGTTCAACGGTTTAGGAGGAGTTCACATTTGAAGCACATTTACGAAGTTTTTTTCTATCTCCTCGGAACAGAATCATTTTAGCAACCTACACAATAGTCTTATGAAGTTTGAATGAAATTCGCTCAAGGGTGCAGGACAAGTAGTCGTTTATACAAAGTTTTTTTTTATTTTCAGCTCTGGAGGCCATTTTCATCAGAGCTGAAAGATTTTAACTATTTTAGTAGGGAGGCACCTAGTCCAAAGGTTTACGAGGAGTTCGCATTTTAAGTAAATGTATGACGTTTTTATCTTTTAGCTGTGACGGCCATCTTGTTCATAAGATCGAAACGATTTTAGCTATTGTTTTAGGGAACCACCTAGGTAACATTCCTGTGAAGTTTGAAGCAAATTAGCTCAAGGATTTAGGAGTTCGCATTTGAAGCAAATTTACGACGTTGTTTCTATTTTTAGCTCAGGCGGTCATTTTTCTCATCGGAACGAAACCCTTTTAGCTATTTTGGTATAGGGTCCCCTAAGCAACATTCCCATGAAGTTTGAATGAAATTGGACCAAGTGTACAAGAGGAGTTTTCAAGTAAAGATTTTCTATTTTTAGTCACCTTGGCAACGTTTGGATCAAATCAGACCAATGGTTTAGGAGGAGCTCGCGTTTGAAGCAAATTTACAACTTTTTTCTGTTTTGACGGCCATTTTGCTCATCGGGACAAAACCGTTGAAGCTATTTTGATAGCGAGTCATCTAAGCAATATTCCAATGAAGTTTGAATGAAATTGGCCGAAGGTACAGGAGGAATTTTCTTTTAAATATTTTTTTTTGTTTTCCAGTTTTAGCTATGGCGGCCATTTTGTTCACCGGTGCGGAACGATTTAAGCCTTTTTGGTAGGGAGTCACCGGACAACATTCCTGTGAAGTTTGAATGAAATTGGCCCAAGGGTTTAAGAGGAGTTCGCATTTAAAGCACATTGTTGACGACGCACGACGGACGACTCACGATGGACGTTCACTGATCACAATAGCTCACCATGAGCACTTCGTGCTCAGGTGAGCTAAAAACACGAAATATTATATGGGTAACCCTCTACGAAAATTGCTAAAATTGTTCCGCTCAGCAAAACAAAATGGCCGCCTGAGCTAAATATTGACAAATCTTTAGGTGACATCTCCTCCAAGGCAAATCTACAGAACTGGTAAACTGGTTCCACTCCAGTGAACAAAATCACCACCCTAGAACAAAAATCTTTCAATGGCATTTCCTAGGCAAGTGGCCTAATTTTAAAATATTTTCACAGAAATATTCCTCATAACCATTTACCAAAATTGCTATAATTGATCCGCTCCACTGAACAAAATGGCCAACCGGAGCTAAAAATAGAAAAAACCTTTAATGGCATTTACTCCAAGGCAAATTACCCAATTTCAAAAGATTTCAAAGAACTTTTCCTCAAATGATCCTTTTCCAAAATTGCTAAAATTGTACCGCTGTCGTGAACAAAATTGCCGACAGAGCTAAAAATAGATACAAAAACTTAAATCAAAATCTCTCTTCAGGCAAATAGCCCGATTTCAAAATAATTTCCTCATATAACCCCTACCAAAATTGTTAAAATCGTCCTGCTCGGCTTAGCATAATAGCCACCAGAGCTAAAAATTAAAAATAATAAAAAATTAGCACCATCTCCTCCTAAGGAAATTGCCCGATTTAAAACTATAACAAATATTAAAAAGCTATTTGGCGACTCTGTACAAAAATTGCTAAAATCGTTCCGCTAAGCTGAACAAAATGCCCACCAGGGCTACAAATCGAACAACATTCAGGTTACATCTTCTCCAAGGCAATTGGCCTGATTTCAAAATTATTCCACAGAAATATTGTTTGGGTGGCGCTCTACCAAAATTGCAAAAATGGTTCTGCTCCACTGACCTAAATAGCCACCAGCGACATCTCCTCCTAGGTCAATGGCCCGATTTAAAAAATTATTAGGAATGTCCACACTATGAGTCTTTACTTAAATTTCTAAAACCATTCTGTACGCTGAATAAAATGGCAACCAGAGCTGAAAAATATCCTTTAGATATGTCAATTAAAGGTCTGATTTCAAAATAAATTCACAGAAATGTTCCGCTTATCCACCTGCGTCAAAATTGAGCTGAAAACTACAGAAATGCTCCTTTATTGCTGCTAAAAGGGTTTAACTCCAATGCCCCAAAAGCTAAAACTAGAAAATGATCTTTGCTCCACATCTCATTCAATTAGTGACTCCTTTACTTGATTTACTTTTAAAAAATATTTTTAAAAACAGTTTTTAAAAGGTGAATGCCCTGTTAAGATAGCCAGCCAGTGCTCCTTTCAGGCGTTTCACCTTTAAAGTAGGTTAAGTCGGATACTAATATTGTTTTAGCAACTGTAGTCGTACCTGTCTACAAAGACCACGCAAGGGAAAGAAGAAATATGGTCTTTGTCCACAGGTGGTCTTTATTCAGAGGGTCAGTTTTGCATCAACTGCTGTACCTCTTTAGAAGGCAAGGTTAACTTGACAGTATTTATGCAGATATTTATTGGATAAACCCAGTTACACCTGAATGATTCATTGATTTAATCCCCTAAAGGTAACATTATGTCAGGTTTTAATAATGAATCACTAAAAAAATTAATTTGGTTCATTAAAGGATGTCCACAAACAATTAATTGTCCAATTAAAACTTTGGTCAGTGCTATTCAAAGCACAAAGTGGTCTTTGTTCAGGGTAAAACTATGCATTTGGGAAGGATTTTGACTGTCCTCTGGTCCTAGTGCACAAGTGGTCTCTGTTTACAGGTGCATTATATAGTATAATTGGATGGGGGAATTGTAAGTGGTCTTTGTAGACAGGTGGTCTTTGTTCATAGGTGGTCTTTGAGACAGGTTTGACTGTAGTGATACTAGAAACCTGCATAGAAAGGGAGGTTGTATGTTATTTGAGAAATTTTTAGGAAAGGGTATGCTTTGAATCAATCTTATCAGTTCATCTCTAGAAAGCCAATTATCGAACTATAAAAAGAAAAACGTCTTTCCGTTATCAGCATCTTCAATCAAAGCTCCAACATACGCTGAAATGGCTGATTGTATGAGAAATTCAAGACTAAGATCTTTATAAAAATGTTTCAAATTTATTTGTTTTTACCTTTACCACTCTCTAGACCATTACGAAAACACGCATATACAAATACATTGCCACCTATATCGCCGAAAAAATGAAGATTTTAAGATAAAAAATTACGATATTTTTCTTATTTCTGCTCAAAATATATATTGTTGGTACTCGTTAGAACCGCCTCATCGAGGCGGTTATAACGAGTACCCACAATCTATATTTTAGAGCAGAAATAAGAAAAATAAGGTTTACCCCTGCAAACCCCAGTTTTGCTATATAAAAGTATATAGGCGAATTTTCGTGATGTTTTCCTAGAAAACAGGACCTGACAGCTCATGTAAATTAACTTGCATGAAATGTCAAATTCTGTTTTCTGGAGAAAAAAAAGAAAATATTTCAAAGTGTCAATGCTGAAAATAATATCCAGCATGCAGAGCGTTAAAGTTATAATGAATGCTGAATAAAAGTGAAAACAATGATCAGGAATCGATACAATTAACCAACAGCTCCCATCAAAGACGCCAAAGGGAAAGAAGCAAAAACACGAAACAACTAGACCCTAATGGAAACGTAAAGAGCGGAAAGCCAAAAGGACTGTTACTTTCCCACAAATTGGCAAATTGGCTATCCAAAACAGAAAAATATAAGCGATGCACACACTCAAAGACAAGCCATAACAAAAATAAGCCGCGACAGAAGAACCGCCCAGGAACGGTCAATGAAACGAATTCCGCCGGGGGGGGGGGGGGGGAGGAAGGAGGCAAATCGATTTTACGTGGCCACAATCCTCGCCCTTATTTCCATCACGATTTAGACAATGTGGCCCACGTGACAATCGCCGATTTGCAAAAACCAAATTTACGGTAATTAATAGTTAATAGTCGCGTGTTATAGTTAGGTCAATAAGATTATGCTGGGGTTTAACGACACGTTAACATTTGCGGGTCCTTGTGATTCGCCTCCCAGAGAAAGGGAGAAAAGAGGTAGAAGAGAAAACAAAGGAGATGAAAGTGAAGGACAGGGAAGAAAGAGGAAGATGAAATGAAAGTGTAGAAACTGAAGAAATAACAACATTTCCCCTCTACCCTTAATGACCTGCCGCAAGGAGAGCAGACCATGCCCAACTGCAAGCCGATATCAGCTGGACGCCCCAGTGATGCAAGATACACGACACCAACCACCCCCATAATTTGGACAGTAATCATGTGTTGGGTTTGACAAACAGTGTAGACCTAGATCAAACGCCACATGACGCGGTGTCTGATCACGGTCTGCACTGTTAAACTTCTGGTATTTCAGGGTTAAACGAATCCGTATAAGTCTCAGTTCAGGACCCTAGATACCACTGTTTATGTCGTCTGCTTTATATTCTCGCCAATTTTTCAAACCTTTTTGCATGTAGGCTAATAGTGTAGATGCTGCCAAACTGCTCCTAGAGGGGGTGTCTGATCTGGGCCCATATTATTTGCAACAATGACTTCTAACGTTACCAGCAGACAATAAAGCAGATGACATTCGTTGTGATTGGCATCTTAAGCGTTTATCGGATGCAGACGAAATTAACCGAAGCTTTTTGACGGTTATCACCGGGCGATTAACAAATCTACCCAACACAATGCCAATCATCCAGTTTCTGGGACATTCGGAAACATTTAAGACCCTGATCAAAGGCCACACAGTGCGGCGTCTGATCGCAATCAGACCTCTCCATAAAAGGTGGAATGCCATGTTTGATGTCGATCAGTAAAGGGTTGTAAACCGAATTTTATTTGTGACTACTTGGAATTCGTACAAACGCTATTTAACCCTTCCAACCATGAAGACAGGTGCAAACCTTGTAGATCCAGATGAAACGGCACGTAAAGAGCACTATCGTAAGGTGTACCTGTACAATGTTTGGCATCATGTTAATGAACTCAGAAAAAGACCCTGTCTATAAGAATAAATACACACGAGTCCCGTTCCGAAACTCAGGAGTGATAGGGTAAATAACTCTCGAATGTATGTTATATAATTAATGATTTTCAAGGCATAGCTGTACACATATATGCACTAGAAAATGTTCAAAATTATCTGATTAAAAGGATTTGAGCGAAATTGCGCTAAAATCTGAAAACAAGCCGGACTACGTTTTTGCTCGGAATCATATTTCAGTAGTTCTGAGTTAAACCCGGAAGTTAGCTACTAAACGCGTGTGACAGCTAGGAATGACAGATAGAAAACTACTAGACGCTTTAGAAATTAAGATGAAGTTAATAAAAATAGAAAGAAAATAGGTATCAGAATAGAAGTGAAGGCAATAATTAGGAATCGATACAATTAACCTACAGCTCCCATCAGAGACGCCAAAGGGAAAGAAACACAAACATGAAATGACAAGACCCTAATGGAAACACCAATAGCGGAAAGCCAAAAGGACAGTCACTTTCCCACAAAAGGCCAATTGGCTTTCCAAAACAAAAACACACACTCAAAGATAAACCATAACAAAATAAACCGCACTGGAAAGGTCAGTGAAACGACTTCCACTGGGGGCTTCAATCGGTTATACGCGGACCCAATCCTCGCCATTCTTTCAGTCGCGATTTAGACAAATTACATATAAGTTCACGTTTAAACTTGGCAACAACTTATTGGCTAGAAGGGGACATAAATGGCAGAGAGAGAGAGAGAGAGAGAGAGAGAGAGAGAGAGAGAGAGAGAGAGAGAGAGAGAGAGAGAGAGAGAGAGAGAGAGAGAGAGAGAGAGAGAGAGAGAGAGAGAGAGAGAGAGAGAGAGAGAGAGAGAGAGAGAGAGAGAGAGAAAGAAAGATATGCGGAAATGTGAAATAAACTGGAGATGTTTAAGACATGTTAACCAAATATCCGCTCTTTCGTTTCTTGTCAAAAATGAGGAAAGGTCTTTGCGCAACTCTAAGCTAATATCAAAATTGGTTTTTAAGTGCCAAAGATGCATTTCACTTTCGCCTCGCCCATATAAACACCTGGAATTAGGGGAGCTGTAATTCGTTTAAACAATTACTTTTTCCCGCGCCTGTGACAGAATGTGCAAAATAATTTTATTGCTCGCGCTATCCCTGTTGCGTCAAAAATAATTATTAGATTCCGTAGAACCGTCTAATTGAGGAGATTCAAACGAGTAGCAAAAGTCAATATTGTTTTAAAGAATAGCGAAGAATGATAATACTTGTTTGTAAGGTATAATTTATAAATTATTTATTTCAGGCATCACGAAAACACGCCCTTATAATGTTGATGCCCCTGAACCCCACTTTTCGAAAAGGCGGTTATAACGAGTACCCACAATATATATTTTGAGCAGAAAAAAAGAAAAATACCACATATTTCTTTTTGCGTAAATTTTCGTCCTTTTTTTGGCGGTTATATTTACAATACACTTGTATAGGCGTGTTTTCGTAATGGGACTGTTATCATGATTCATATTTTCTTGTGTTCCTATTTTCAGAACCAGATGATTATCAAGATATTGACTATACAAGCGAAGATTCGTTCCTTGTTCACTGGCATGGTTTTCTGGATCATGAGAGTGATATCAGAATGTACAAACTTGGTATGGCTGACCGATGCCTATCAAAAGATGAAATATATAACGCTACTATTTCAGATGCTGTATTTGCGAACATCAGTTTTCCTACAAATTCAATGGAAATGACTGCTAACTTTATCGGAACACGGTATATTTCCGTTGTAGCTGTTAACTATGCGATGGAACCATCAGAAGCTGTTTGTTCTGATGGCATAGCAAGAGATATATACCCACCAGAGTTCAGCAACTTAATTATATCCCATGCAAGGTGGTCAGAATCAATATACTGTCATGATAACGTCACATGGTTGCTGCGCTATGACTTAGTAAAAGTAAGGTTACCATATCCAATATTATGTTCAAACAGCTCTGGTTTCAGTGACGCCTTTGCCGAGACAATTTCAGTTGCAGAAGATATTTCAACCTCGCAATACTCCAAGTACCAGAACTCGACGCTCTCTGCATATGACTCTAATAAGATAATATATCTTCCAAATGACCGTGTTGATCTGAAATGGGATGTCATAGAAGGCATAAGTCAGATTCAGGAGTTTTCCGTTGGTATCGGTAGAACTATTTCAGAGCAGAATGCACCTGGACTTGTAGATTACAAGCCGACCAAGAGGAAAACATTCTTTAAGATACACCATGCTGCTATTGGAACAGACGAATTATTTTATATGTTTCTAAAAGGAGTAAATAAAGCTGGATTGGAGACAGTCATTCCGATAGGCCCGCTGTTGATTGATCAAACCCCACCCAGGTTTACGTCCATTCCAAAGGTGAAAATAGAAGGTAATGCTGTAGTTGTGGGATGGAACAACAACACATTCTATGACGATCAACAGACAGAACCAGTTAATAAAATAACATTTCAGATAGGTGAGTTTCAGTGGGTATAATAACAGTTCAGATAGATGAGCCTCAGTTAATAAAGTAATATTTAAGATAGTTGAACAGCAGTACACGTTTCAGATATGACAGTATCTCAGTTTAAGTGAGAAACATCTTCACAGAAAAAACCCCCGAGTAAACTGTAAATAGAATCAAGACAATGAACAGGGATCGAAACAATTGCCTTCCATCTAAGACACCAAGGCAAAGATACACAAACATAATGCAAAACACCATTAAAACGCCACTTGCAGAAAGTCATTATTAATATTTCTTTTTAAAACATTGCCAAACGGCTTTCCAAAATACATGATATACCATGACATACATGCAAACAATATTCTAACACAGCGCGCCTATATAGGCAATGGAAAATAACTGTGTTTTATTCTACAACAAATCACGGCAAGGAAGAGCGTGACGAGTGAGGTAATTAAAAACTACCAATTTATGACGTCACTAGTAGATTTCCTTGACGTTAGACGGTGTAACGGCATTTTCTCGCATCAAAACGTTAGAAAAGGATATAAATGTATGTGTTTCAGTCGATAATTTTAGCGCGATTTCTTCTAATAATGGCGAAAAGTTTTGAGAATTTGAAGGAAACAACGGCATTATTGCCGAGTTTCAGCGTGTTAGAATCGAAATAGATCAGCTCTAGCCAGTGATTTATTAGGTAATAGATCACAGTTTGTCGGTCAGTTGTAAGTAGACAAATCACGCGCGCTACGCGCTCGTGATTTGTCTACTTTACAAGATCACAGTTTGTCGGTCAGTTGTAAGTAGACAAATCACGCGCGCTACGCGCTCGTGATTTGTCTACTTTACAACTGACCTCCAAACTGTGATTTATTACTCAACAAATCACAGTTAGAGCTGATCTATTTCTTAAATAAACCACAACAGAAGCACAGCTTTGGAACAGTTACGAAAACTAGTAAGAAAAGGTCACTCAGGAAAGACCACAATCAAAGAACGCAGCCCTCTCAAGTCACCTTAAAAAGTAAGTGACATGGAGGCACACACACAAACATACAAAACATGAACCAACGCGACACAAAACCAATTAAAAACTCAAATGAAATTTTAATGAGAGGGGATGGGGGACGCTTTAATCACTTTAGGTTTGCAATGGATTACGTCAGTCCACGTGAAGAGTTTCTAACTCATCAGCACATTATCTCCGAGAACATAAAAAAAAAAAAAAAAAAAAATTCAGAGGTGAAATGACGACAAGGTCGCGACTTCATGAAACAATTGAAATAGTGGGCCAAGTTGGACTCCAGTCCGCGCCTCACTGGGAGCTACAGTTACGAGAAAAAAGTTATACTTGCCGGAAAAGCAGTTTTATTGCTTTAATAGGATAGAAGTGAAGACAGTGATCAGGAATTGATACAATTACCGCACACCTCCCATCAGAGGCACCATAGGGAAAGAAATGCGAACAAGAAAAAGCTAGAACCTTATGTAATAATCACTAAGGAAAAGCCAAAAGGACATAATTTTCCCACACTATGGCCAACTGGCTATCCAAAACAAAAATATGTAGGCGATACACACATTCAGAGACGAACTATAATAAAAATAAACCGCGACAGAAGAGCCACCATGAAACGGTCATTGAAAAGTATTTCACTCGGTTGGGTAACGGACCCTCGTGGCCTACTGGTTAAGAGCGCTGACTCTTGATCATAAGGTCTCTCACCGCTGTGGTACGACCCTCGCTCGGGTCACATTTGAGACGCCATGTTCTGCAACGGAAGGTCAGGGTGTTTTTTCCGGGTACTCCGGTTATCGCCCACCTCTGATTAACGATCTGCTCGATATGAGTGAAATAATCTTGAAAGGGCCGTTACACCAAAACAACAACAACAACAACAAAAACACACTTGGTTGGGAAGCTTTAATTAGTTTTATGTGGCCACAATCCTCGCCCTCACTTCGGTCGTTGCTTAGACAAATAATTTATTCAGTCTGCATGGAGTCTTTGTAACTCATCAGTGCTGCATAATCTAGAACATAAAATCAAACAATTACAGACATGAAACAGCGGTGAGGACACGACAACATGAAATAACTGAAATGCTGGAGCAAAATAAAACCAACAATTAGACTCCGGTTGATCCAACCAGAGACAGAGCATCAAGTACCAACCAGCATTACTTAAAATTAAATTATTGGTAAGCCTTTACGCTGGAACCGTCATAGAATCTCAGGCCTTTCTCGCCGATGTATAGCCTCATATATGTCTAAAGTCAGACAAATTTCTCTATGCAAAGAAATTGTCTCTTGTTAAAAAATAAATAAGTTAGGTACAAAATTTACCAAATTTTTTAACCCGTTATTTCATCGGTTAAAATTCATGACACTGATTCTACATCCAGAATTCTACATTATTTCATCGGTTAAAATTGCTTCTACATTTTTTTTTGTATCCAGAATAATTATTTGTATAAATTGCGACGGAAGTAAGGGCGGGGATTGTGGCCTAGTCAAATCGATTTAACCCCCCCCCCCCCCAGTGGCATTCGTTCACTGACCGTTCCAATGCGGTTCTTCTGTCGTGGTTTATTCTTGTTAAGGCTTGTCTTTGAGTGTGTGTATCGCTTTTATTATTGAGCTTTGGTTAGCCAATTTGCCATTTTGTGGGAAAGTAACTGTCCATTTGGCTTACCGCGAGTGATGTTTCCATTAGAGTCTAGTTGTTTCATGTTTGTGTTTCTTTCCATTGGTGTCTCTGATGGGAACTATGTGTTAATTGTATCGATTCCTGATCATTGCCTTCAGTTCTATTTTTATCTTTTTCAGTTGCAACAAACAACGAAACCGTTAGGTGTTTTTTATTTTTGATATCTTAATACGATCATTGCTAGCCGTTTACAGTTTTAAAAGCTCAGTACATAATGTTCAGTGTATTTTAACTGTGGTAAATTAAATTCTGTTCTGTAGGTCAAGAGGATATGTTGGTCTCACCGGCATTGGAATGGCGACTGGGGTTTTCAAATCCGTGTGAATTCTTCAACGGTGGTTGTTTTAGGTATCCCTTGACTCAGCTACAGAAACAAGACACCGATCTAGGGCTTTTATTTCATGTTATTATACATGCATACAACATTGCTGGGCACCGAGTTACTTTGAAAACCGAGAAATTTACATTACCATCAATGTATCCTCCCGCGCGCGCCACAGTCATTGACTTGGACCCTGCAGATGTTCATGACACTTACACTTTATCAAACAATATGGAGGATATTGATGCTCATTTGGCAATCCATGAAGTCTGTGCCATGTGGAATGTATTTACACATCACGAAGATGTGCAGCTTGAGTTTGGAATTGGAACCACTAGTGGACAGGACGATATCTACACCTTTACTCACATACCTTCAACAAACATGCATTGTGTGGTCTCATCAGACATACCATCTTCTAGTAAACTGTTTATCAGCATCCGTGCAAACTGCAGTGGCGGCAATACCATATCAAGTTCAGACGGTGTCGTTCTTTATAATGCAAGTCAGGTGATTGAACAATTTGAAGTGTTAAGGGGCCCGGAATGTTTTATTTCACAACATTTAGCAGAAAGAATGACATTTGTACCCGGAGAAAATATGCGATTTAACCAAGCACTAGGAGCAGGCAATGTTTATACCTTGCGCATTGTTGGGCGAAATATGTCAGAATATGATTTTGATTTACTTAACTTTGACGTTTACGTGAAGAAGATTGGGAGTAACCAAACTTATATAGATATAACATTTCAACCTTACTCAGATATACAGGAATTGTCTCTACCGAGGTTGGTTAATTCAAATATTTCAGCTACAGCAGCCGAAGTGTACGATTGCGAATATGACATATCTATTCAGCTAACCAGAACTAGTTTGGCAGCACACTGGAACGTTCTTTCTGATGATTTTACGTATGAGGCTGCGGCGTTTGAAAAAATAGATTGTTCCAATAATTCGAATGATTCTTGTTTAAAATATTTGTCTTCATACGAATCTCTGAATGAAAGTTCAGTCGTAATATCTGGCATAAATTTGCAGCCACATAACGTTTACTTTGTAGGCATCCGACCGTGTTTATATTCAAAATGTGTTGACACGAAAATAAATTCTGGCATTTACGTTGAATCAACATATTACAACATAAACATAACTAAGTCAAGTTTAACTGTGACTAGCTCTGAATGTTCTAATGTTTTGATAGAATGGGAGCTACTGTATCAAATTAATGTTTCTTTCTACCAATGGACAGTGGCTGCCCAAGTAGGAATGTTAGGAACCCGCTCCAAGCTATTACGATGGGAAAACGTTGAACATGAAATTTCTGAGACTTTAGAGGTTGGTATTAAATATATATTGATTGTTTACTTACTCGTATTATAATTCTTCTAAGTTAGTTCCTCGATCATGCTTGGTTGGTTCAACTAAAATATTTTACTTACCGATAAAGCAGACTCGGCAAGATCATGTTTATTTTAAAAATGTCCTATAAAAGGATTATCCTTTGCAAGCAAAGACTACACCACAGAACTATGACGAGTAGAGTTTCTGGGTCGGACGATCTATTTTCGGCCAATTAGCCCTCATCAGTGACCCTCAAAATATGTTCAAGATTCCAGAAAGGAATCATGATCCCAAAGGACAGTACATTATAAACTACACTATGATAAATAAAAACAAAGAAGTGAAGACAATGACCCTGAATCGATAAATGAACCCATAGCTCCCATCAGAGACACCAAAGGGAAAGAAAACAAACATTAGACCACTTGAACTTAACTGAAGCATCAATAGCGGAAAGCCACAAGGACAGTTACTTTTCCACAAAATGGCCGATTGGCTGTCCAAAACAAAATAATATAAGCGATACACAAACTCAAAGACAAGCAATAACAAAAATATACCGCGACAGAAGAACCGCCTTGTAACGGTTAGTGAAACGAATTCTACTGAGGGGTTGGGTGGGGGTGCTTAAATCAAATTTACGCGGTCACAATCATCGCCCTTACTTCCGTCGCAAAGTAGACAAATAATTTGTTTGATCAGCATGACGGCCTCCTTACTCGTCAGTGCAACATCTCTGTGAACACAAAAAATCAAACAACCACAGAGATAAAACATTATTGGAAAGTAGAAGTAAAACAAAGATCAGGAATCGATACAATTAACTTACATCACCCATCAAAGACACCATAGGGAAAGAAACACAAACATGAAGCCACCAGACCAAAAATGGAAACCTACACAAAGGAAGGCCATATGGACAGTTACTTTCCCACATAATGGCCAAATGGCCATCCAAAATAAAAAGACACAAGTGATACACAGAGTAAGTAACAAACAACAACATAAATAAACCGCTAAAGAAGAACCTCATTGGAACGGTCAGTGGAAAGAATTTCACTGGGGGGCTTAAATCGATTTTACATGGCCATAATCCTCGCCCTTACCTCTGTCGCGATATACACTAATCTTCTTTAGTCCGCATGAAGGCTTCCTAACTCATCAGTGTAACATCTCCGAGAACATACATATAAAAAACTACAAAGATGAAACAAGGTTGAGGACTCGACAGCATACAACAACAGAATTGCTGGATCAAAAGAAAATCAACAGTTAGACACCGAGGGGCCCGACCAAAGACGGAGCATCAGGCGCCAACCAACATAAAGAATACTCAAATAAAATAAAATCCCATTTATGCTTTTACGCTGGAACCGTCATATAATCTTAAGCCCGACTCTGCTATGTTATCAATCGATATGCTGTTTAAGAAGTCAAATGTCATTTACGGTATCTGTTATCTTTTGGTGAAAAAGAGGCGAAGGCGATGATCAAGAATCAACACAAACACCTCACACTCCCATCCAAGACACCAAACGGAAATAAATACTAACACAAAACAACCCCATCATGATAAACGTCACAAGTAAATTTCGCACAAAATGGCCTAACGCTATCCAAAATAAAAGACTTTGTGGCCACGAATTTCAATCTCAGGCATCATCCATGTAACTAGCCTTTTCTTTTCCACATTCCTAAAGATCCCTTTGGTGTCTCTGATCGGAACTTGGGTTAATTGTATCGATACCTGATCATTGCCTCTACTTCTATTTTGAAATACACCCTAGTTCAAACGAGCTTAAATCTAAAATACTTAATGCGTAATTGTTAGTTTATCCTAATTTACTTTTACATGTATTCGATTGCGATGGAAGATCCAAACTTATTGAACCGCTCTCGAACACTCATTCCGAATGTTATCACGCGCGCGCCAGAGAGAAGCAGTGGCTTTTACACCACTGCTACCAATTTTCACCTGGGTAGAGTTGGGCATTGTCATAACATGTCTTGCCCATGGACACACCTCGCCTCCGATGGTAGGATTCGAACCCACAACCTTTCGATCGTAATTCGAACGCGTTAATCACTGAGCTATTGGGGCTGATGAGGTCCAATTGGCCGAAACTAGCTAGTCTGGCACAAAAATCTTGTACACTCTACCGTTGTCAATTCTGTATTGTAGTCCTTGCTTCCAAAGGATTAGCTTTCTATAGATCATATTGAAGAAAAGGTAAACAGTCCGTAGGACGTCGTTCTGGCTAACTAAGCCTCAACAGTGATTCCCAACAACGTTAACTTACAAAACGTACCCATGTGACATCGCATGGCTACTCGAATATCATTTTTTACGTGATGATTTGTGGTATATTTCTCATTGATCCTCTTGGTATAGGTTGTGAAATACTCCTTGGAATCCGTTAGAGTATATAGTACCACTGCAAACTCCAGATTTCCTTATGTAAGATGGGGTTTTTAAGGTTTTTCATGAGCCTGGTAACGTTATGACTGACGAAAGCCAGAAGCTTATCTTTTAAACCTCGGTATTCCAATCATTCTTCAATTGACTGCAATCTTCCTAATTACCTTAAACAGGAATCCATTTAGAAATTTAGGATTGTCAGGTTGATTTCTTGTCAGAAATGAGATTAAACATGACTTCAAGATTTTCATATAGTTTTCTGCGGCACCTAATTTATTATTTCCCTGTTAATCAAAATCCTGGTTCGGGTTTACCCGTCTGAAATGGGTCAAATTGCACAGTAGTTTGTAAATAAGGTCTGAATAGATAGATTCCCTGGAAGCAAAGGTTACACCAAACAAACGAAAATAGCAGACTCGGTTTTATTGAGTCTGTTCATGAAGTGTGCAACACAGAACACGACTCTAGCGCCCTCTACACTCGTATTTTTCTTGTTTTGTGTATGTTTCCTCTTCCTCTTGGAAGAGAGTGGGCTGCGTCTTGTGATTATGGCGCTCCCTGGATCTTTCATTTAAATTTAAGCAGAACTCTATTTTCAAAATGATTCAAAATGAACTCAATGGTCCCAAAGGACCATAAATATAATCTGCACTAAGATGCTGTACGGGGAGACGTTTCACAACCGCCACACGGCACAACATCAGCTGCAGCAAAGATAATTAGGTTCTCAATAGTTAGATTCTCTGGAAGCAAAGAATACACCAAATAAACGAAAATAGCAGACTCGGTTTTATTGTGTCTGTTCATGACCAGTACTGCAATGTGCATCATCGGCCAAGCGCCGGCTTAAGCAGAACTCTGTTTTCAGAATGATTCAAAATGAGCTCAATGGACTGGTAAATATGCAAATTATATTAAAATACTTGAAATAAACGTTTCAGTAACAACATGTGACGGCCACCGCCCATCGAGGCTTGAAGAAATAAATGGGCCACATGATGTTTCCACGCAATGCTAAAACCGGCCGCACACGAGTATTGGTAAAGCGATGAGAGGATCTAAAATAGAAGTGAAGGTAATGATCAGGAATCGATACAATTAACCAACAGCTCCACTCAGTGACACCAAAGGGGAAAAACACAGACATAAAATAACTAGACTCTAATGGAAACATCAATAGCGGTATGCCATCCGGACAGTCATTCTCCCACACAATGGCCAATTGGCTATCAAAAAAAAACAAAAAAAAAAAAAAAAACATAAGCGATACGCACACTCAAAAGACAAACCATAACAAATATAAACCACGACAGAAGAACCGCCTCTGAACGGGACAGGCAAAGCGGTGCGCGTCGGGCGGTACATGCTTATAAACCCTGTTGGTTTCGTCGAGCGACAGGGCTTAAGGTTTCATTTCACCTCAATGTCGTGTAAAAGCCCCACAAAATTTAAGTCAACGTCTCAAAAATGACCTATACAGTGTTGACGGGGACGTTAAACCTCAAATCAAACAACATGTGAATTTCCAAAACTCCAGAAATGTCCATTGTTTTAAAAGGACTAGTCTCATAAAAGAAACTACTGCACATTGATGAAGCATTCGGAGACGTTACATGACTTTCACACAGGATAATATCAGCTGTAGCGAAGTAAAATAAAAATCTCATTCAAGTGATCTTTAGGAATACGGAAAAGAAAATGCTATTAGCATTGACGATGCCTGAGATTGAAATGCGTGACCACATATATCAGGTATCAAAGTACAATTAGTATTGAGAATTCAGATATTAAATAGGAAAAAAATGTTTTAGGAAAATTAAAGAGAAACGATCAGGAACTGATACCCCCGAAAACAGAACACAACATATTCTGAACCGAAAAAGAAACGTAACACCAAATATAAATGCGAGTATTTGCAGAAATAATCATGTTTGCAGAAAATCGATTTAATGACGCAATATTTTAATCATTCCTGAATCTAACTACCAAAGAGATTTCAATTTCCAGTGAGAATGTTTGGAACACAAATCCGTTTTGTCATAGAGGTAGTCATTTCACAAGTTCAAAACATAAGCAGTTAACAGCGAATATGTCCTCCGTTTGCATTCAGTCCTGCACGAACACGCCTGGTCATGGACAGGATTAAACGATTGATCTCTGCCTGGGGAATAAAATTCTACACCTGTATGAGCGCGAGACGCAACGCTTGACGCGTTGTTGACGGCTTGGGGCGGTTACATGCGCGCCTATCCAAGACGTCCCAGAAATGTTCTATAGGAGAAAGATCTGGACTATACGGAGGCCAGTGCATCACGTCAACTTTGTTTTGCTGAGCCTTGCTACATGCGCCCGAGTGTTATCCTTTGAAACGTAACGCTGTGCTGTCTTACATATGGAACAACTACCGTTCGTAAAACGACGTCAGCGTAACGCGCGCTGAGCCGTCAAAGATCCATCAATGAATACCAGGGGACGTTCTATGACCATAAGATATGCCAGCCCACACCATCAACCCACCGCCTCCAAATCGATCACGTTCAACCAAACAATTGTCACGATAACGCTCTCCGTCACGCCTATACACACGTTGACGGCCGTCAGCTCAGTACAACAAGTACCTTGACTCGTCAGAAAACATTACGTTACGCCACTGACGAACGGGAAACAGGTTTGGCCTACGTTGTGTGAGCCACGCCATTCTAACCTGACGTCGTCGGGGGGTTAATGACATTCCAACGTACGGACGACGAGGACGTAAGCCAAACTCTCGAAGGCGATTCTTGACAGTATCTGCACTTATTCGATTGTTGTACGTTCCTGGTGTCACCTGAGACGTCTCGACGGCTGTACGGAACCGATTACGAAGGTGGGTTAGACGGATGTATCGGTACAGTCGACGCGTCGTGACGCGTGGACGTCCACTTCTGGGCCTGTCATTGACGTAGACGCTGGTACAAGCGAGTTATCGTCGATTTACTCACTTGGAAGTTCCTGGCGATGACAGCCTGAGACGTCACACGTAGAAGCTTTTGGACCGCTACGTTACATTGATCTTGCGTCAAACGTATCAAATTCCGTAGAGAAAGTTTACCGGACTTTTGAAACCTAAACTCCAGGTAACATAATATGTCAATATGATGAGGTTACTGTATACATTTAATGTACTGCAAGAGAAAATGTTGAAAACAACGAGTTGCCAAGTGGAGAGTTAAACTGTACAGATATCGCCCAAATGTTTTCAGCATAAGAAAGTTTAAAAAGTATGAAAGTAAATCGCAAAATGATTTTTCAGTCAACCTGATGGTTGCATGAAAATCTTTTGGGTTAAAAAGTTGCGTTTCTTTTTCGGTTCAGTATATATTAACCCATAAAGGTCTAGCGTTTCAAAACTGGCACTGAAGCGGATAGTGTAGAGTCGTCTGATCATGGTCTATAATAGTTACTTGATACGACGTACAACAATTTAAAGAACTGAATATTGATATGCTTTGTTTTTGCAAAATAGAAGTGGAGGCAATGATCAGGGATCGATACAATTATCCCACAGCTCCCATCAGAGACACCAAAGGGAAAAAAACACAAACATGAAACAACAGACCCCAATGGAAACATCAATAGCGAAAAGCCAAAAGGACAATACTTTCTCATAAAATGGCCAATAGGCTATCCAAATAAAATAATGAAAGCGACACAAACACACAAAGACCAACCATAACAAAAATAAACTGCGACAGAAGAGCCGCCTTGGAACGGTCAGCGGAAACGAATCCCACTGGGGGGGGGGGGGGTGCTTAAATAGATTTTATGTGGCCACAATCTTCGCCCTTATTTGCATCGTGATTAAGACAAATAATTTGTTCAGTCCGTATGAAGGCCTCCTAACTCATCAGTGCAACATCTCCGTGAGCACAAAAATCAAACAACCACAGAGGTGAAACAACGGTGAGGACTCGACAGCAAGAAACCACTGAAATGCTGGAGCAAAAGAAAACCAACAGTTAGACTCCGATGGGCCCGACCAGAGACAGAGCATCAGGTACCAACCAAAATAAGCCTTTACGCTGGAACCGCCATAGAATCTGCGGCCTGACCCACCGGCGGCCTGACCCAATTAAAGCAGCATGTCTTGCTATCTTTTTATTTTTGATAGCCGTTTGGCCATTTTGTAGGAAAGTAACTTCCTTTCGGCTATCCGCTAATGATGTGTTCATTAGGGTTTCGCTTATGCATGTTCTTGTTTCTTTCACTTTGGCGTCTCTGATGGGAGGTGTAAGGTTATTATATATATTCCTGGTCATTGCCATCACTTTTATTTAACAACAAGTAATTCAACGTACAATAATTAAGGCAATGATCAACAATTAAAACACCGGAGTCTAACTCTTTGTTTTCTTTTGCTGCGGAATTTCAACAATTTCATGCTGTCGAGTCCACATCGTTGATTAATCTTTGTAGTCGGTTAATTTTATGTTCTAGGAGATCTTCCATGTATCGGTTAGAAACCCTTCATGCGGACTGAAACATTGTTTGTCTAAACCATCACAGAATAAGGGCGAGCATTTTAGCCCACCCCAAGAAAATAGGTTTTCCAAGAGGGATCTTCCGCCGTGGTTTATTTTTGTTCATGTATGTCTTTGCATGTGTGTATTGCTAATATCATTTCATTTTGATGTACGTTTCACCATTTTCTGGGAAAGTAACTGTCCTTTTGGCTTTCCGCTCGTGAGGTTTTATTCATAGTGATTTTGTTTTGAGCCGGCTATTTCCTGGGTTCGACCCTCCGTGATCTAACTGGTGGTTTTCTTCTGCTCTGGCTTCGGATCGTTGTTGAGTCCTCAGCCCTGATTTATGATAAAATTTATCTATACATAACCATTTTCCTTGTATTTTATCATGACTCACTGTTGAGCTAGAAAGCCTCCATGCGGATCAATCTGTTATTGTTATTTTGTTTGATGCTGTACTTGAACTGAGAATTGAAATTTCATAAACTCCGGAGTTGAAGCCCCCAGTAGTTTTTTTCTAATGACCGTCTTAAGGCGGCCGTTCTTTTGCAGTGTCTTAACTGTTATTTGGCTTTGTGCCGTTGGTGCAGGTTTCGTCTGTTTTTGTGTGTGCCTACGTGTCACTTTCTATAGGTGGCTTGAGCCGGCTGCGTTCTTGGATTGTGGCCTTTCCTGGGTGACCTTTTCTAACTAGTTTATATATGTGTTTCTTTTCCCTAGATCGGAGGTGTGATGTAATAGTATCAGTTCCTGACCATTGCCTTTATTTCTATTTTAACACCCATTAAATTTAAAATGGATCTGACCAAGGGTGTTTTATGACACAAACTGTGTTAAGTATATGGCTTAATTTTAATGAAATGGTTGAGACTAGCCTAGTCAGGGTGGCTAAATAACTTAACCCCCAGAACTTCAGTTCAATAAAGCAAATTCTTCCGATACCGGGGCTCCGTTTTGAGATTTTCATCTATCTATTGAAGATGGGTTTGTTTTCTGCAAAATTGATGTTAAACGCGATGATTTTGAGATTGTAAATTTTCCTTTTTTGGATGGTGATGTTCCTCATGCGCCATCCTTTGGCGTTTATATTTCACAGTTAATTCGATGTGCTAAGAATGTGTAGTCATGTAACTCATTTCAACACTCGTAATAAATTGCCAACTGCTAAACATTTTAATGATTGTTATCGGTACCATAAATTACACAAAAATGTTCTATAAAAGGGTTATCCTTTGGAAGCAAGGAATACCCCACAGAACTGAAAAATATGGAGTGTACATGTTTTCTGGGCCAGACTTGCTAGTTTCGGCCAATTAGGCCTCATCAGTGACCCTCAGATATTTTCAAAATTCAACGATGTAATCAATGATCCCAAAGGACAAGAAAATATAATCTACACTATGATGTAGGGCAGGGAGACGTTTTACCGCCGCCACACTTTCCCACACACCAGTTGTAGTGAAGTTAAATATGTTCTATAAAATGGTTATCCTTTGGAAGCCTTTGCAAAATTTTATAAACGTCATTCTTATCTAATTTCAAAATTGAATATTGGACTTAAATCCCTTCTGCAACAAGGTCTGTCGGATTCCGAATTTTATGTTGACTTAATATACAAATTCATAAAAATATATAACCGCAATGACTTAAGTACCCAATTTCGTAAAATCATTCTTCGATATAAAAAGATTGGGTACAACATGGATATTATACGACAGACTGCATGCACGGTAGTTAACCCAAACACTGTTGACAACTTTGCTTCCCTCTTTAATTGCCCGCTGGCGGGTTAGGCTTTAGATTCTATGACGGTTCCAGCGTAAAGGCTTACTGAGAATCAGATCTAATTCTATGTAATATTGGTTGGTGCCTGCTGCTCTGTCTCTGGTCGGGCCCATCGGAGTCTAATTGTTGGTTTTCATTTGCTCTAGCATTTCAGTGTTTTCTTGCTGTCGACTCCTCACCGTTGTTTCATCTCTGTGACTGTTTGATTTTTTGTGTTCACGGAGATGCTGCACTGATGAGTTAGGAGTCGATCATGCGGACTGAACAAATAATGTGTCTAAATCGCGACGGAGGTGAGGGCGAGGATTGTGGCCACGTAAAATCGATTTAAGCCCCCCCCCCCCCCCCCAGTGGAATTCGTTTCACTGACCGTTCCAAGGCGGTTCTTCGGTCGCGGTTAATTTTTGTTATGGTTTGTCTCTGAGTGTTTGTATCGCATATATTATTTTGTTTTGGATAGCCAATTGGCCATTTTGTGGGATAGTAACTGTCCTTATGGCTTTCGGCAAGTGGTGTTTCCATTGGGGTCTGTTGTGTCATGTTTGTGTTTCTTTCCCTTTGGTGTTTCTGATGGCAGCTGTGGATTAATTATATCGATTCCTGATCATTGCCTTCACTTCTGTTTTTCCCTACGGCATTTCAGGGCTTTGCCACCTTTAACTTTAAACCTTCTATAATAATAGAGACGGGAAAATAATTTATGCCGCAATCAGGCATTCCAGTAACCTGATAAAAGGGGGTTGAATTACGGCACTCTATAATCGGGAGTGACCTATAACAACTTCTACTGACCTATAACACGTCTAGCGACCGTTCATAGCCCGGGCCTACTTTTCAGGTCACTAATTTACAAGTGTAAGCAATAACAATCAACCTTTTATACATAGGAAAACAACAAAACTGCAAGTTAAAATCTTTGCAATATTTATTTGAAGCTAAATTCGTACCTTCTCGTCCTTTCCTGGTTTGAATGGTCCGTTGGAATAACTGCGCACAGGTACTGCAGTTGAGTCCCAACCTCAATAATTATTTCTAAAGCTCAATTAAACTATTTATTCGCAGATTTTCATACAGAATGTTAAGCGCTGAGAAATGTTAATTCGAGCGTCCATGTTGTGTCCTACGTCTTTATGGTACGGTGACGTCAGAAACTTTGCACTCATTGACGTCACGTTATACTACGTGTGCGCGTCATGGCACTGAATGTGATTTAACATGACACACTATCTGCTGTACTTTTTTCTTAATTATTGCAAAACACCTTGATTGTTTTGAAATGCGGAATAAACTAAATACATGATTGGTGTCTTTAATAATAAAATATAATCGGTTCGCCGCGACATTTTTATAGGGGCTTGCTAAAGTTCGCCCCTATAAAATTATCTAAGGCTCACCGATTATATTTTATTATTAACGACACTAACCATTTATTTACTATATATACCTCAGCACAATACACTATGTTCTGACATAAACATAGTATTATTATCATTTTCAGGTTCAAGCATGCATTAACCTTCCTGTTCATGCTTTCAAAGGAATGTTGGGCTGTGTTCGGGCAATCAGTCCTTCAGGCCAGAAAATAGAGACATGCAAGGAACTCATCCATGAGTCTAACTTCAATGCCTACAAAACTACAGTTTACGACCTGGATGCGAGATCTAGTTCTTGGGGATACATCAAGACGGTAAAATCATAGATCCGTTTATGCAGCGGTTATGACTATAAGTTTAAGACAGTTTTCTGATTATACCACCGCAAACAAAGTTGGAGTGGTGTTGGGGGTAAACTACTTTCACCTTGTCCGTCCGTACGTCCGTCCGTCTTTCCGTCCGTTTGTCCGTAACACTTTGGTTTGTCCTGCATTTCTTGATTAATAATATTAGGAATCTAATTATATATTGTATAAATGTTGACAATATGTTGCTGTATTGCAAATGATATACCAAATAAACGCAAATAGCAGACTCGATTTTATTGATTCTGTTTCTGACCAGTACTGAAATTTGCAACACAATCTGCGCTGTCTAGCACCGGCTTAAGCAGAACTGTATTTTCAAAATAATTCTAAATGAACTCAATGATCCATAATGAGCAGAGAATATAATCTGCACTATGATGATGGATGGGGATACATTTTACGGCCGCCACACGGCACAACACCAGCTGCAGTGAAGATAAGTTCTGAAGAGTTTGAACCTTTGGAAGCAAAGAATACACCAACGACTGTTTATAATTAAAAATAGAAGTGAAGCAATGATCAGGAATCGATACAATTAACCGATAACTCCCAGTAGAGACACCAAATGGAAAGAAACACAAACATGAAATAACTAGACCCTAAACAAATCATCTAGAACGGAAATCCAAAAGGACAGTTACTTTCCCACAAAATGGCCAATTGACTATCCATAACAAAGAAAAAATATTAAACGTACATATGATCCCGTCGGTAGTTTATTTGTCTTCGTGGGCTAACAAGCGGGAGAACATGCAAGAGTTTTCTTGGGTAATAAGATATCATTGACGAGATTCAGTTTACAGGGTATATAACTAATCTCTAGAATGATCAAATATCATTAACCCATATATGACAATGGAATATTCCATCCAGTAAGTTTGGAGTGGACCATTTCCAATAATAGGGGTGTCGGGTTTGTTATTGCTTGTAGGAAATTTACAAAAATGAGTGTTCTTTAAGCAAATAGTGACGACACAGATCAGACGCCGCGTTTTGCGGCGTCTGATCTGTGTCTGCACTGTTTGCCAATGTCCCAGAAAAGGGCCGCGAGGCATATATGGGTTAATGTTACAGATCAAACACATGAGAAGGCTGCTTTGTATGTAGTCTTTGTTTTTTTTCTAGGCAATCCAAAGTCTGTATGTTGGTAACGCTCTCAGCATACTTCATAATGAGGAAGTAGACTTCGGCACCAAAGAGTTTGATATGGTTGGAGCAGTTTTGAGCAGGGAAGGTAGAAGTATAAGATGGTACCTTGTCACATCACCAAATGTACCGGACAAATGCAAGCCCCCAAACTGCAAAGCTTCAGCCAGAACAACTAATGGGTATGTGAAATTTCGGACCGGAAGAATCAAAGTTAATACAATATACTACATATGTGCCAAAGCGGCAGAAATGCATACCATAGGAGAAACCTTCAATGAAATTATTCCAGCCTTCGAAACATGCAGCAATGGTTTTATCCTAGATGACAAACCGCCCGTTGGTGGTGATGTATACATCA
The DNA here is from genome assembly GCA_963580285.1 of Lucinisca nassula. Taxonomy (NCBI): domain Eukaryota; kingdom Metazoa; phylum Mollusca; class Bivalvia; order Lucinida; family Lucinidae; genus Lucinisca; species Lucinisca nassula. The sequence goes on along the minus strand of OY757013.1, from coordinate 5,199,529 downwards.
ATGATGTGAATGGCTACATCAATGACTTGAACAATCTAGAAATAATGTGGCGATATTTTGATGACAATGTGGATGTGGATACTTTGGGATATTTCAACAGAATCAATTCCTACACCGTCGCTATAGGTGCGTATTGCTGACTTAAACATATTAACACTCTGCCGTTTTAACCCATGACAAATACATATTTTGTTGACTCCTCCGCTCCATATCAACTCCATGTTTTACATATCATGTTTTATGCAAAAAAAATACGATTCATAACAGAATATTTTACTTTTACTACGAACAAAACCTTTTAACGTCTAACCCATGAGAAATAATTACTCGTTAGAACTGTCACAGTGTGGTTTTACATATTCGAACTGCTATGTTGTGTAGAATGTGAATGTAACACGTAAAAAAAGTTCACAAAATACCAAAGCAATGAAACAAATATATAAACAAACAAGCACAACAGTACCGTTTCATTTCTTGCACATTGTACTTACTTTCGAAGTTACGGGTTGGAAAAGACTATTTCAAATGGTATCCCCAGACAGTCACATAAGAAAGGATTGGTGTATTCCTAGAACTTGCAATCATGTTGATGCCGTTTTTAAACAATATATTTCAACCAAAAGTTAAAAAACACAGTTATTCAGGCTTTTGTCTCCCAGTCTGGCCCAGAAAACATGTACATTTCACATTTTCCAGTTCTGTGGTGTAGTCCTTTCGGATCATTGATTCCATTGTGGAATTTTGACAAATACTGGAGGTCACTGATGAGGCCTAATTGGACGAAACCAGCTAGTCTAGCCGGGAAAACATGTACACTTAATATTTTCCAGTTCTGTGGTGTATTCCTTGCTTCCAAAGGATAAGCCTTTTATAGAATATATTTAACGTCACAAGAGCTGGTGTCTGGGTATGTGTGGCGGCCGTAAAATGTCTCCCTGCCCTACATCATAGTGTAGTTTATATTATCTTGTCCTTTGGGATCATTGATTCCATTGTGGAATCTTGAAAATAATCGACGGTCACTGTTGAGGCCTAATTGGTCGAAACTAGCTAGTCAGGACCAGCAAACATGTACACTTCATATTTTCCAGTTCTGTGGTGTATTCCTTGCTTCCGAAGGATAACCCTTTTACAGAACATATTTGACGTCACTACAGCTGGTGTCTGGGAATGTGTGGCTGCCGTAAAACGTCTCCCTGCCCTATATCATAGTATAGTATATATTTCAGCCATGCACCGCCTACATCATAGTTTATATTTTCTTGCCCTTTGGGATCATTGTTTCAATTGTGTAATTTTGAAAATACTTGAGGGTCACTGATGGGGCCTAATTGGCCGAAACAAGCAAGTCTGGCCCAGAAAACATTGAAATGTTCCAGTTTTGTGGTATATTCCTTGCTTCCAAAGGATAACCCTTTTATAGAACATATTTAATGTCACTACAGCTGGTGTCTGGGAATGTGTGGCGGTCGTAAAACGTCTCCCTGACCTACATCATTGAATAGTATATATTTTCCTTTCCTTTGGGATCATTGATTCAAATGTGGAATCTTGAAAATACTCGACGGTCACTGATGAGGTCTAATTGGCCGAAACCCTTTTATAGGACATATTCAATAAAGCATGCCGACGTCGGTAGCCCAGTCGGATGCGTGTCTGACTGGTGATCAGGAGGATGCGGGTTCGATACCTGCCGGGGTCGGCAACGTTCTTTCGTGGAGATTGATCATGAAATCTTTTCTACGGTCATTCTCTCCCTTCCGCTGATTCAAGAAGGGCAGTTTTTAGTTTCTGTCGAAAGAATATGCACTGTTTTGGTTAACCGCTTTCGTATAAAATATGAAGTGAAGGAAATGCTCAAGAATCAATACAATTAACCCACAGCTCCCATCAGAGACAACAAGGGTAAGACACACAAACATGAAACAACTAGACCATAATGGAAACATCACTAGCGGAAGCCAAAGGGTCAGTTACTTTCCCACAAAATGGCTAATTGGCTGACCAAAGCAAAATAAGCGATACACACATTCAAAGATAAGCCTGCCCAGGAAAAGTGTGGATTTAACTGACCGGTTCAAAATTACCTAAATAGTGTTGACTGGGTCGTTAGACTCCAAAACAAACAAACAAACACAAGTCAATGAAGCACAGGTTGTTTAAGTTAAAACATGAAGTTAATTTTTAATATTTAGTGATATATAAACAACAATTATCCTCTACCAAAATAAGTGAACCTTAGAGATGAGCAAACGAAGGAGGTTTAGATCGAATAAAATAAAGTAGCTGAGTAGGTATTTCCCTTTCACGATGCTGTCGTTCAAAAATGATATTGGTGCTGTTTAATCCTGGAGTACCGTTGAGACAGGCATAGTGTGTACAAAACACATTTTCTATTTACATTTTACATTTGTTTTATATCACCAGGCTCAAGCCGACAGGGAAGTGACATACATTGTCACACGGTTGATGGTAACACGGAACGTGTTCTTATCCAAGACTTGATATTGCCTTCAGGAACAACAGTTTTTGTGTCCGTGACTGGTAAGGAAATTTTGATTCATCGTCCTACTTAACATTTTAAGGTGCCATTTACTGTCATGTCACACACGCACGCACATGCGCAGAGAGAGAGAGAGAGAGAGAGAGAGAGAGAGAGAGAGAGAGAGAGAGAGAGAGAGAGAGAAAGAGAGATCTGATTTATCATTACTAAATATGGCCTTCGCGCTGACCGAGCAAATACATGTTTGAACAACAGTGAAAGTGAGAGTGAAGGTTTTTATCCCTTAAAGTATACTTTAACACACCCGTTATTTTACTGACTGTTTCGAACTGAGGTTTTGCTGTGGCTCCTACTGTTTTATGTTGGTTATGTTGGTTCTGATTCTTTCCCAAATTATGTACGTTGTTCCGTTTTAGTTACTTTTGGATTATCTGACATTGCTGATCTGCAGTGAAAGTGAGCGTGAGAGTTGGTATACCGTAAAGGATACTTAAACCAACCAGTTGTTTTTGCAGACCGTTCCAAGTCGGTGCTTCTTCTGTGGTTCCTTCATGTTCAATGTTTGTCATGTTTGTGATCGGATTCATTCCCCCAATAGGTATGTCGTTCCCTTTTAGTTACTTTTGGATTATCTGTGGCACCACCTGTTTGGGAAAGAGCTGCTGACTCGGTTTCCAAGTATGTTTTGTTGATTGTCGTAACTGCATGTTTCGACTTCTTTCCCTTGTGATATTAAGGGCGATTTTATGTCTGATTTAGTCAGTTCTTGATCCATTACGCAAACACGCCTGTACAAATACATTGCCAAAACAAATAAAAAATTAATGATGAAAAAGTGTGATATTTTTCTTATTTCTGCTCAAAATATAAATTGTGGGCACTCGTAAGAACCGCCTCATTAAGGCGGTTCTAACGAGTACCCACAATCTATATTTTAGAGCAGAAATAAGAAAAATAAGGTATACCCCCGGAAAGCCCAGTTTTACTATATAAAAGTGGGGTTCAAGGGGGTCAAAATTATATAGGCGTGTTTTTGTGATGGTTTCCCTTTTTAATGTCAATTTATTACACAGATTAGTATGTGATCCAATATGTATTTGTTTTATATATAGCTTTAGGTTTTTAGTGGTTTTGTTGACGTTCATCTTAGGGTGTTGCCAATTAAATAAAGTTATAGAACGTGTATGGAAACCCTACAGCTAGGAAATATAATTTGATTTTGTATTGCGACTCTTCATAAGCGTTTTGCTTGACTATTCTGCTTCAGCTTCTAAAATTGGATTTCTGGTCTCAATAAGGCGGTTCTAACGAGCACCCACAATCTTTGTTTGCAGTATAAATAAGAAGTATAAATAAGAAAAAAACAAGGGTTTTCATCAGAAAAGCAGCCATTTTTGAAATGTGAAAAAATGCACTATGTCACACGGGTGTGTTATCGTAATGGCTCTATGGCAATTATTGTTGAAGAATTTAACCTTGTTGGACATTAATTCTACTTTCAGCCTCGGACCATGCTGGACTAAACACCACTGTAACGTCAGACCAACTTACAGTAGATATTACTCCGCCAACAGTGGGTCACATCGTTTCCAGCTCTCTGTCTATGTCGAAATGGTTGGGTGGTGTAATTCTCAGTGTTCGAGCAAACGATTTCAGTGATGAGGAAAGTGGCATTGATCATTACATTGCAAGTATTGGATCATCACCGCACAAGATGGACATCATACCAGAGACGACATATACAAACGAAATTATAGACCTTAGTCTGGAAGGAGCTCCTGTGTTAGACGGTCATTTGTACCATCTCGGAGTAAAGGTATTAATATATGTGATATAGAATTGAAGACAATGAAATATAAAATGCTCAGTGAAAGCCACACTGTTTGATTTTATTATCACTGGATATGATATGTCTCAATGACAAAAATGGTGAAAATGATCGCATGCATACATTTGCCTTAAACGCAACACGTTACCTTTTAATATGTGTAATAAACAGGTACGGTACTCGAAGTATACCATACTACAGCCATACGTATATTTCATACTGATTAGTTGACTCTAACCTGCATAGGTGAAGTTGGAAATCAGCAGTTTGTAACAGCAAACAAATGCTTGACCTTATGGTACCTTAATCAAAACAGTTTTGTTTAGTCTTTTTATATTTATTAAGCAATCAATATATACCTTGCGAGATAACAGCTCCAAACACTGATGGATTGCAAACGCATGTGTCATTAAATCTAATTCCATTTAACACGACAACCCTTTACCATTGCAAATAGTGTAGAACCAGATCAGAATCTACACTGTTTGTCATGCATTTTGTGAACTGAACGAATTCATTATATCAAGTAATTTGATTGTTGGGTAGTCAGAAATGGGTGTGGTGAATTTAATTGTTCAGCAGGATAAGGGTTAAAATGAAAGAAAAAGTCCAGGAAAAGCAATAAACAAACATCACAGGACACAGCCCCGTAAGTCAAGTATAAAAGAGAAAGATTCGGCGAGATGAAGGCAACATTATGATAACACATCCTTGCATCATTGTGCATTTTTTCATACACCAGAACGTTTAATTTTCTGACGAAAAAATGAGATATTGTGGTTATTTATACTCAATGTATAGTTTATTGACGCTCGTTCGATTTGCCTCATTGAGGCGATTGTAACGAGTACCGACAACCTATGTCCCGGAGTTTTACCCCTGTCTTACCTGTGTTAAAATGAAGTGAAGTCAATACTCAAGAATCGGTACAATTACCCCACACCTCCTATCCAAGACACCAAAGGGATTTGAAAAATAAGACCATTAAATGAAAGTACGGGTAGACCTTTTAGAGCCGCGACACAGCACACACAGTACAAAATAGAAGTGAAGGCAATAACCCAGTTTTCTCAGTATGAAATGGGGTTGACAGGTGTCCCATTACACGCATTTTTAACACTATGTACACAAAAACACAAACCAACGTGCACCACTAACGAAAAGCCAACAACTATATTGCAACGACCGTCTTTGGTCAGCAGAAAGACTACTTGTGGGCGTTAACTCTGGAGCGTAGGAATACGCAACATTCCCAACAATTTCCATGAAGAATCAGAGATATTAATAATGAATTTATCTTAGCTCGATTAGGAGTCTAACTGTTGGTTTTCTTTTGCTCCAGCATTTCAGGGGTTTCTTGCTGTCGAGTCCTCACCGTTGTTTTATCTCTGTGGTTGATTGTTTTTTTTTTGTTCAAGGAGATGTTGCACTAATGAGTTAGGATGCCTTCATGCGGAATAAACAAATTGTCTAAATCTCGACGAAAGTAAGGGCACGGACTGTGGCCATGTCAAATTGATTTAAGCCCCCCTAGTGGAATTCGTTTCAATGACCGTTCCAAGGCGGTTCTTCTGTTGTAGTTTATTTTTGTTTTGGCTTGTATTTGAATTTTGTATCGCTTATATTGTTTTGATTTGGACGGCCAATTGGCTATTTTGTGGGAAAGTAACTGTCCTTTTGGCTTTCCGCTATTAATGCTTCCTTTAGTGTCTGTTGTTTCATATTTGTGTTTCTTTCCCTTTGGTGTTTCTGGTGGGGGCTGTGGGTTAATTATATCGATTCATGATCATTGCCTTCACTTCTATTTTACTGAGAATTAGAGTGAATCTAATTCTATGTAGGATGAGTTAGGATGCCTTCATGCGGAATAAACAAATTGTCTAAATCTCGACGGAAGTAAGGGCACTGATTGTGGCCACGTAAAATCGATTTAAGCCCCTCCCCTCTAGTGGAATTCATTTTACTGACCGTTCCAAGGCGGTTCTTCTGTTGTGGTTTATTTTTATTTTTGGCTTGTCTTTGAGTATGTTTGTCGCTTATTATATTTTTACTTTGGTAAGCCAATTGGCGATTTTGTGGGAATGTAACTGGCCTTTTGGGTTTAGTTGTTTCATGCTTGTGTTTCTTGCCCTTGGTGTATCTGATGGGAGCTGTGGGTTAATTGTACCGATTCCTGATCATTGCCTTCACATCTGTTTTGACAGCAAAATACAAAGTATAATAACTCCATATGAATTAAGACAATCACGGATTAGGTTTAGAACTGAACAACAATCTAACCCAAGACCACAAAGAAAACACGTGTTAGCTCAAAGAGGTCCGAAGGACTTAGAATAGGCCCGTCACATAATTCGAAATACGGCCATCTGGCTTGCCACCACAAAGCAAAAAGCATTTTGTTTCCATTTAAACCTTACAATAGTTTATAGCGTCTGAAACAGATTATACATTATAGGCAGAAAGTATTGACCAAGGTTAAACTGAAAGTCACCATAAGCAGCTCCTAAGTCGCATGGCTTATAAAGCCTTCTAGTGTGAGATGTTCTATCTGTGAAATTGGTACGCAATTATCAAGGTTAATGAATTATGGTATCCGACTTATGATCTTGAAAGGGTATGCGAGAATAAAATAGAAGTGAAGGAAATGATCAGGAATCGATACAATTAACCCACAGCTCGAATCAGAGACACTAAAGGGAAAGAAACACAAACATGAAACAACAGACAGTAATGGAAGCATCAACAGCGGAAAGCCAAAAGGACAGTTACTTTCGCACAAAATTACCAACTGGCTATCCAAATCAAAATAATATAAGCGATGCTAACACTCAAAGACAAACCATAACAAAAATAAACCACGACAGAAGAACCGCCTTGGAACGGTCAGCGAAACGAATGCCACTGGGGGCTTAAATAGATTTTACGAGGCCACAATCCTCGCCCTTACTTCAGTCTTTGTACATATATTTTTCAGGCTGTTAACAGAGCAGGTCTTTCATCCAAGTCAGCCTTTCTAGAGTTCATTATAGATCATTCGCCACCCACAGGGGGACATGTCATGGACGGAGATTCCCCAGAGGTATTTTTGGCTTCATACGTTTTACATGCGAGTGATCGTGTTGGGCACATACTTTGTACACCACTGGATTTGTATGTCGGTGTTTTGTGTATGTGCCCTGGTGTCACTGTCTAGTCTTGCGGTTGCTAAGGACATTTTCATTTATCGTAAACGCGCCTATACAAATGCATTGTACACTTTACCGCCGAAAAAAACCCCGAAAGATTTAAGATGTAAAATCGTGACATTTTCTTATTTCTTCTCAAAATATAGATTGTGGGTACTCGTTAGAACCGCCTCATCCAGGCGGTTCTAACGTGTACCCACAATCAATATTTTAGAGCAGAAATAAACAAAATAAGGTTTACCCATGTAAACAACATTTTTTCTATATAAAAGTGGGGTTCAAGGGGGTCAAAATGATATAGGCGTGTTTTCGTGATGTATCTGAGTTTTGTAGTCTTTCTAACATAAGAAATGGTGCCTTTAAAACACATTTCAGAAAGAAAATGGAAGAAAGTAAGGGTCAAACTGCGTTGAGTTTTGCATTCGAAGTTTTTACCACTTATATATGTTTCTTGCTTTTGTAACTGATTATTAGTAATTGTCACCAGCTAAAAATCATATGAGCCCCGCCAAGCGAATTTGTGATTTCGAGCATTCCGTCATGAAAAATTTTAACTGCGCATGCCTAGCCATTTAGAGGGGCCAGGGATATGGCTTTCTGTCTGAAGGTTCCTCTTGATTCACTGCTTGTATGAGCGAGCAGCGAAGGTTCTGGCGAGACTGCGCGGATGCGCAGGCTCGCCTGAACCTTCACTGCTCGCATAGTCGATAAGTACCAAAATCGCTTGACGGGGCCCATATAGGGGTAGCCGATGCAAAGTTAGCGAATCCATATCGATAATCATTTCTGTCGGACCTATAGACAATGCTTCTTATCACAACATTGCAGCATTATCAGTGCGATTGGTGACATTAGAGCCGGGGCAATTATTTCCTACAATTTACATCAGATCAGCCTGCGCATTTATATAGCCTGACCAGAGACTTCACTTGATGCATGGAGGAGCATCAGTCTCTTAGCTAGCCTTACAGCGCCCGGCGAAGACTCGGATCAGACTGCGATGTTGCGCAGGCTGATCTATGTCTTCGCTTGGCGCACATGTAAATTGTAGGAAATGCTGTTCCCCGTCTCATTTGAAAAGGAGATGAAGGTTTCATTTATATCCATTAGTCTCTTCATATGCAATGCTGTAGTCTTACGCCCTTTAGCGTGCAAAGGAAAGTATTTTCTTGCACACCAGATAAGGAAATCCGTGATTTTTCCTGGGATAGAAATTTATGTTCTGACCCTAGTGTTCCGACCCAGGCAACTAACATAAATGCGCTTCAATTCTATTCAACTGCCGGAACTACTTCCGCACTACTTTTATTTTGTAAACAATATACATGTGCGAGCTGTCAAATGTTGTGCAAGAAAAAGAATCCAATATGGGGTTCTGTTGTAGATGGGCGTTTCCAACCATCGGAATGACCGTGCTGAGCGGCACCTCGGCGTAGCCTCGGTTCCGCTCAGCACGGTCATCCCTCGGGTTGGAAACGCCCATCTACAACAGAACCCCATATCAGATTCTTATATTAGTTTGAAGTTTATACGCAGTGGTCTGAATGATCGCACAGGGAAGATAGTAAGGTGACTTACTGGAAAACGTTTCTGGCCAGGCTGGCTAGTTTGGGTCCATTTGACATCACCAACGACTCTCATATATTTTTATAATTCGACAACAGAACCATTGATTCTGAGAAATGAAAATATAATCTACATTAAAATGATGGGCAGGGATACTTTTACGGCCGTCACACATTCCCTGAAGATTAATATGTTTTAGAAATGTTATCCCTTGGAAGCATGGTATTCACTACAAATCGGATAGCTGAAGAGTGCACATGATATTTTTCTGGACCAGACTAGCTAGTTGCGGCACAATAGGCCTCATTATTGACCCTTAAATGTTTTTTTGAAATTCCACCAAGGAATGAATGATACCAAAGGATAACAAATATAATCCAACTATGATGAAGGGCATGGAGTCTTTTTTACGGCTGCCACACACCTCCTTAACACCAGATGTAGTGACGTTTGGTTTGTTGTAACAAGGTATATATTGGAAGCATGATGTACACTACAGCACTGATAACCGTAGAGGTACACTCTGTTATAAAAAGGCGATCCTTTGGAAGCAATTTTTTTCTAAGCAGACTGATAGTTCTTGGAAATTATTACTCATCAGTGATACTTAAATATTTTCGAAATTCTACAATGGAATTTATGATACGAAAGGATAACAGAAAATTAATGTAATCTGATCTACGATGAAGGACATGGCGACATTTTACGGCTGCCACACATTCTCTTTACACCAGATGTAGTGAAGTCTATTTTGTTCTAACAAGGTAATCCTCTGGAAGCATGGCGTACACTACAGAACTGTTAATGTAGACGTACAATGTTCTATGACAAGGTGAAGCAATTTTTTATTCGAGGCAGACTAGATAGTTCCGTGAATTAGGCCTCTTCATTGGCTCCTAAATATTTTCGAAATTCCCCAAAGTATCAATGGTACCGACGGATAAAAAATATAATCTACAGCAGGGTGACTTTGACGGCCACCAAACAATCCCTTAACACCTATTTATTGTTTAAATGTTGTATAAAATTTTCCATGATGTCTAGTAGTGTATACACTGATAAGACGTCAGGTCCTTTTCAAAACAAAACGCACAAGACAATATTTTATTTGAGCCCCGCCAAGCGAATTTGTGTCTTCGAGCATTCCGTCATGACAAATTTTAACTGCGCATGCCCAGCCATTCAGAGGTGCCAGGGATATGGCTTTCTGTCTGACGGTTCCTCTTGATTCACTGCTTGTATGAGCGAGCAGCGAAGGTTCTGGCGATACTGCGGGGATGCGCAGGCTCGCCTGAACCTTCGCTGCTCGCATAGGCGATAAGTACAAAAATCGCTTGAAGGGGCCCATTTGCTTTATATACCTGTCCATACTTAGCTAACATTTGCGAAACGAACATATACGCAACTAGATATTATAAATATGTTCTGAGTAGTTAGATCCTTTGGAAGCAAAGAATACACCAAATAAACGAAAATAGGAGACTCGGTTTTATTGAGTCTTTTCATGACCAGTACTGAAATGTACAACACCAGCCACGCCCTCTAGCCCCGGCTTAAGCAGAACTCTTACTTTCAAAATGATTGCAAATGACCTCAATGATTCCAAAGGACCAGAAATATAATCTGCAATATGATGATGTACGGGATGACGTTTTACGGCCGCCACACGACACAACACCAGCTGCAGTGAAGTCCGTCTTTTACGAAAGACAAGGGTTTATCTCAAAGCTTGAGTCACTGGCGCGTAGACCGAGGAATTGTCTTTTTATAACTGACCTCCAAACTGTGATTTATTTCCCAGCAAATCACATGCTAGGGTTGATCTATTTCGATTTCGGTAATGTTTTTGATGCGAGAAAATAAGGTTTACCGCTAATCGTCATACAATTGTCGAGTGGCGTCATAAAACGGCGGCTTTCGTGCCACGCCCTTCCGCTTAATGATAAACATCACGAAACCCCGCCTTTATAATTTTGACCCCATTGAACCCCACATTTATATAGCAAAACTGGGGTTTACAGGGGTGTACATTATTTTTCTTATTTTTGCTCAAAAACATAGCTTGTGGATACTCGTTAGAAGCGCCTCGACGAGGCGGTTCTAACGAGTACTCACAATCTATGTTTTGTGCAGATATATGAAAAATATCAGGGTTTTTATCTGTAAAATTTCATTTTTTTTCGTAGTAAAATTTTACCAATTTATTTATATAGGTGTGTTTTCGTCATGTTTCATAATAAATTACAGTTCCTATCCGTTATAGGCGCGCTGTGTTAAAATACTGTATAACAGCTGTGGAAAGTAGAATTTACATTGAATTGGTGTTTCTATCATTATGGCGAATTCACAGTTTCCAACACTAACGGATTATGATATTTGAGGTGCCGCAAACGAACATGTGTCTTCAATTTTTTTGCTCTGTGGAGACTGCCAGAAGTCTGATCATTGGATAAGTCTGCTACATCCACAATTCTGCGACTCAAGAAAATCTGGGCTCAGTTATTCAAGGTATTGTTATCATATCAAGGTCGTTAGCGGTCAAAACTCCCACTTCTCTACAATATCTAATACATTGGCTATTTGCAAAATAAATGTAAGCAGTTTTTGCATTGCTCACATTTTTTTTTCAGAAAAAATGTAGCACATGTGCCATATAAAAAATTTAAAAGTTATAGAACATTCAACAATACGTGCTCTAACGATATCATTAAGTTTGAATAACCGGATCCTGGATCGATCTGTATAGGGCGTTTAATGAAGGATTTGGCTAGTCTGCGTAGGCAGATCTGAGTATTTGCTTGACAAGACCTGTTTATTTTCTAACAAGGGTAAGGATATAGACTTCCAGACAAGTACAACCTCTATAACTGGACGTTGGAAAGGCTTCACAGATCCTCAAAGTGGAATCTTATATTACATAGTTGGGCTCGGGACAGAACCGTTTGCATACGATGTGGAAGCGATGATCAACGTTGGACTGAACAAAGGTTAATATTGCAATTACATTTTGATGAAATATTCTCACATTAAAAAAACAAACAAACAAAAAACATTAAGTAATATGCCTATTTTGTAGACTCGCTGTGAAACCTTTCCAGCTCTATAGAAATTACGTGATCTGGAATCGATACAATTACACCTCCCATCAGAGATACCAAAAGGAAAGAAACACGAACTTGAAATAACCAAAAACCTTATCATTACGCAAACACGCCTATACAAATACATTGCCACCTTTATCGCCTAAAATGCAAAATTTTAAGATGAAAAAGTGTGATGTTTTTCTTATTTCTATTCAAAATATAGACTGTGGACACTCGTTAGAACCGCCTCATCGAAGCGGTTCTAACGAGTACCAAAAATTTTTCTTATTTCTGCTCCAAATATAGATTGTGGGCACTCGTTAGAACCGCCTTCATCATTCGAAGTTTTAATATTTTTCATAACAATTATGGGTGTTTCAATATTTTGAAAATAAGTAAGAATGGATGAAATCACCGAACTGTCCCGGAAGATACTTGGCAAATCAATAGAATCCATATCTTTATTAACATGTAGTATCGCTTGTGATTCATTTCAGAATAAGAATTAATTTCTGAATTAATGTTAGGATAAAGAGCATGTTGAGTATAATCGTGTTAAAACAGTATTTCCTATAATTTACAAGTGCGCCCAGCGAAGACTCACATCAGCCTGTGCATCCGCGCAGTCTAATCAGAGTATTCCTTTAGCGCTCGTTGGATAGCTAAGGACCCAATGCTCCTTCATGCAGAAAAATAAGTCTCTGATTGGGCTATATGGATGCGCAGGCTTATCTGAGTCTTCGCTGGGTGCGTGCATGTAAATTGTAAGAAATGCTCTACCCTGTCTCAATTATCTCTTTCCCCTGGTGCCGTGGGTTGATTTTGACTCTGCCTGGAGTTTTTCTAGGCTTCTATCCTCAATTGAGCGGAAGTAAGGAGAAATGAAGGTTATCAGTTTTCAGTCAGCTTTTTGGAACTATTTAGTAAACAAGCTACAGTGAAACAAAAATGTCCAGGAAAAACATAATCAAAGATTACAGCCTACAAACGGCACCACGAGGAAGAGAAACTAACAATGATTAACAACACACACACACAACCACACACACACAACCCCACAAACACACATACACACACACGCACACACACGCACACACACACACACACACACAACAAACAACAACGAAACAAAAACAGACAATAAACGAACCAGAAACAACACGCACGGTCAATAGTGAGAACTTCTGGGGAGTTTAAATCGATTCTATGGGCCCAACCCTTACTCTAGGTTCAAATATTATACACAACATACAAAATAGTTGGTCCATCTGAAGGTAACTATCTCAAACAATGGACCATCACAGATGAAACAAAAATGATTCAACACTCTGTAAGGCGGGGCTAAAGAAAACTACTAGGTAGAACACGGAGGTGCAAATTATATATGTTGCATCCACGGTATGTTTCAGAAATAAGATGGAAGTCTGCCTTTATGCCTGGAGAAGTTTATTACGTAACAGTCGAGGCGTGTAATGGGGTTGGTCTCTGCCGTTCTATGGCTTCCGATGGAATATCACTAGATGACTCGCCACCAATTCCTGGACTTGTGAAAGTTGAATCGAGTATCAGCCACTTGACCTTTGTTCCCCATAAGTTTGTATTTTGTGCTATTTATTTGTCTAAATCATATTCATCACGTGAACAAGTCCGTGAAATGTTTTTGTTTCTGCTCCAAGACATAGATTGTGAGTACTCGTTAGAACCACCTCAGAGAGGCGGTTCTAACGAGCACCCACAACCTATGTTTGCCATAAAAAATAAGAAAAATGTCATAGACTTTTATAAAAAAGTAGCCATTTTGAAGATGTGAAAAAATGCACTATGTCCCATGGGTGTGTTGTCGTGAATACAGAAGTGAACGCACTGACCACGAATCAATAGAAGTACCTTACAACACTATCCAAGACACAAAACGGAAAGAAATACCAGCATAAAACAACTTCATCTTAATCAAAACAACACAACAAGCAAAATGCCAAAGCACAGTTTTTGTCCAACAAAATGGCTAAACGGTTATCCAAAATAACAAAAAGATATAAGAATAGAAATGAAGGCAATGATCAGGAATCGATATAGTAGTCGCAGATAAAATTGACTGGGCGGAGCTATCGTTTGCACCTGCCTTTGGAATTTTCTTTTAACAGAAGGCTAAACCAAGTCTCCCGACTGTGTGAATTCAACTGTAACACAAACAAAGCTGTAGCGAATATGGCCATTTGGCCCGCTTGCAGAAAGCATGCGAAATGCACTCTACCGAATCTTCTGGTGGACTTAGCGAATTTGACATATATTGGCAGTACATGAATAGCTAGGCCTAGTCAATCTATCACGAAAACACACCTATATAATTTTGACTCATTTGAACCCCTTATAGTAAAACTGGGGTTTACAGGGATAAACCTTATTTTACTTATTTCTGCCCCAAAAAATAGATTGCGGGTACTTGATGGAACTTGTTAGTTCATTATATAGATTGCCATGTTGAAGTAGTGTGAATGACATTAGACTGTTTTAGCAAAAAGAAGTAGAGTTTAAGCTCAATAACAGCGAAGATGTCCAAATGCTATATTATCATATCTGTTTAAAATATGAAAATTGGTTATTAACTCTTATCATGATGTTCACGACAACCCCTATCTTTGGAAACATTGTAGATACAGATCAGATGGCTTTCGAAGAAGCCATCTGATCAGGATCTACACTGTTTGCCATTCAGTTTATGAATTTGTAGAAATGAATTACATCAAGTAATCTGATTGGTTTAAAGTCAGAAATGGGAGTGGCTAATCTGAATATTCAGAACAGTTAACAAGAATTAGTCACTATCAACTCCGCCAGTCATATCACTAACGTCACAAATAAGTTCTATGAAAGGGTTATCCTTTGGAAGCAAAAGAATACACAATGTTCTCCTGGGCCAGACAAAAATAATCTTATATGGGCGTGAGGGGTTGATTGAAAAATCCGTCCCGAGGGACACTGTCCAGCATCACGAGGTTTGCCGAGTGATGCCGGACAGAGATCCCGAGGGACGGATTTTTCAATCCACCCCTAACACCCATATTGGATTCTTTTTCTTGCATACATTCCATTTCTTAGCGCGGATTTTTAATGCTGCAGTCACTTCGGTTACCATTGTCCGCCATATTGTGTTGACACTGCAGGAATGTTTAGTGATGTCACGTAAGGTGCTGTGGCGTCAACCTTAACGACGGCACATACGAGGTGTAATCAGCCAGTGCATTTATCAAACACGCGATTATATTCGATTTTGGGTCGGAACACCAGGGTCAGAACATAAGTTTCAATCCCAGGCTAAAATCACGGATTTCCTTGTCTGGTGTCCAAGAATTGCTGTTTTTGGTTAATTTTTGCACATGAGTGACCCTCAAATATTTTCAACAGTCTACATAGGAATCAATGTTCCCAAAGGATAAGAATATGATAAAGCCTACGAATCAACCCACCAATATCGTAAATGAGGCCCGCCAAGCGAATTTATGTCTTCGAGCATTCCGTCATGAAAAATTTTAACTGCGCATGCCCAGCCATTCAGAGGGGCCAGGGGCATGGCTTTCTGTCTGAAGGTTCCTCTTGATTCACTGCTTGTATGAGCGAGCAGCGAAGGTTCTGGCGAGACTGCGCGGATGCGCAGGCTCGCCTGAACCTTCGCTGCTCGCATAGGCGATAAGTACCAAAATCGCTTGACGGGGCCCAAATGGACTGTAATTAACAGGATCTGTTGCTCTTGGATGATGAACATTGAAATCTTGGTTCATTCTAGAATGTGTCACGCATCGGAACAAATACATGATGAAATGGCAAGAGCATGAATGTGGTGCAAGTTCTGTTAACAAATGTATGTGTTTGAGGGTGTGCTGCCCATAAGGCCCTTTTTCTGTTTCGCCAGTAACAAGTCTTCATTTATGTACTATTATAATTGCCTTTTTGCCCAATTTACTAAAACAATATTGATTTTTATCATATGACGTCGCGTCTGAGAGTGTAATAACACCATGTAATAAATCTCGATAATCCACTAGTGGATTAAATATGCAAATTAGTTAGATACGCTCCGTAACGTAACATGCATGACGTCCTTAACAACGTCGCGTTTACTAATGGCGGAATATTGACAATTTTGTTAAACATTCGTTAATAAAATGCGTTTAAAAATGTCATATGATAAATAATACATGAACACTCATGTACGATCCTCTATGTCGACAATTGATTTAACTCGTTGAAGCCTCGCATTTTATCCCTTTTCCTCAACTCGTTTAATAAATTCAATAATACATGAGCAGTCATGTAAGATCCTCTTTATAACATAAAATATAGAAATAGATGCCCAGAAAAAGTGTGTGAGTCAGACCGTCATGTACATATAAAAAAAAGAAGTAGAGGCAATGATCAGGAATCGATACAATTAACCCACGGGTCCCAGCAGAGACACCAAAGGGAAAGAAACACAAACATGAAATGACTAATCATTAATGCAAAAAGGACATTTACTTTCCCACAACATGGCCAATCGGCTAGCCAAAAAAGAAAAAAAAAAAAGAAAACACACACACACACACACGAGCGATACACACACACACAGACAAACCATAACAAAAATAAACAGCGATAGAAGAACAACCTTGGAACAGCCTTTTGGTTTCATTTGGCGGATGGGCTTGAGATGTCAGTTTCGGGTAAAAGTGCCACAAAATTGGAAGCAGCGTCTCGAAAATGACCTAAATAGTATTTTCGTGGACGTTAAACAACAATTCAAACAAACAAAACACAGTCGTGAAACTGGGTGGGGTAATGCAGTAAATACTGGAGGTATACATTCCTTTGTTTGTTAGAGCCTTAGATATATCCAATCTCAACTTTGTTCACTCAAGGTAAAACATTTCACATGCAGCAACTCCTTTTTTGAAAATCTTCAAATTTTTATTCCCCGACCGAATAGGTACGGGGGATTAGCGATCAGCCTGGCGTCCGTCCGTCTGTCCGTCCGTCCGTCCGTAGACGCAACCTTGTGATGGCCATAACTCCTGTACCCTTTGAGATTCATTGATGGTTCTTGGCACAATTGTTCACAAGGCCGAGACGGCGTGTCATGCGCAAGAACCAGAACTCTGGATGCCATACTTTTTTAGTTATCTCACCTTTTAATAAAATAGAATGACTACTACTCCTATACCCTTTGAGATTCATTGATGGTTCTTGGCACAATTGTTCACAAGGCCGAGACGGCGTGTCATGCGCAAGAACCAGAACTCTGGATGCCATACTTTTTTAGTTATCTCACCTTTTAATAAAATAGAATGACTACTACTCCTATACCCTTTGAGATTCATTGATAGTTCTTGGCACAATTGTTCACAAGGCCGAGACGGCGTGTCATGCGCAAGAACCAGAACTCTGGATGCCATACTTTTTTAGTTATCTCCCCTTTTAATAAAATAGAATGACTATTTTGTAATGGCCATAACTCCAATACCTTTTGAGATATATTGATGGTACCTGGCACAGTTGTTCACAAGGCTGAGACGGCGTGTCATGCACAAGAACCACAACTCTGGTTGCCATGGTTTTGGAGTTATCTCCCCTTCCAATAAAATAGAGTGACAACCTTGTGATGGCCATAACTCCTATACCCTTTGAGATTCATTGATGGTTCTTGGCACAAGTGTTCACAAGGCTGAGACGGCGTGTCTTGCGCAAGAATCAGAACTGTGGATGCCATACTTTGTTAGTTATCTCCCCTGTTTTAATAAAATAGAATGACTACTTTGTGATGGCCATAACTCCAATACCCTTTGAGATATATTGATGATACCTGGCACAGTTGTTCGCAAGGCCGAGATGGTGTGTCATGCACAAGAACCACAAATCTGGGTGACATGGTTTTTTAGTTATCTCCCCTTGCAATAATATAGAATCACTACCTTGTGATGGCCACATCTCTAAGACTCTTTGAGATATATTGATGATACTTGGTACAGTTGTACATGAGGTTAAGCAGGTGTGTCGCGTGCAAGAGCCACAACACCTGGTGCCCTGGTTTTTTAATTATCTCCCCTGACAATATAACCTTGTGATGACCATAACTTCAATACCCTTTGAGATATATTGATGGTACTTGGCACAATTGTATACAACATTGAGACGGCGCTTCATGCCTAAGAACAACAACTCTGGGTGTTATGATATTTGAGTTATCTCCCCTTCCAATATAACAGTATGCGACCTTGTGATCATCGTACCTACAATACCCTTTGAGATATATTTGTGGTACTTGATGCAGATGTACATGAGGTTAAGCAGGTGTGTCTTGCTCAAGAATTACAACTCTGAGTGCTCTGGTTTTTTTATTATCTCCCCTGGCAATATAACCTTGTGATGGCCATAACTCCAACACCCTTTGAGATATATTGAAGGAACTTGGCACAATTGTATACAATGTACAGAAGGGATGTCAGGTGCAAGAACCACAACATAACAGTATGACCAGCTTGTGATCACCTTATCTCCACTACCTTTTGAGACATATTGATGGTACTTTGTACAGAAATACATGAGCTTAAGAAGGCATGCCATGCGCAAGAACCACATTTCCAAGTGCCCTGGTTTTTTAGTTATCTCACCTGACAGTATAATCTTGTGATGGCCATAACTGCAATACTTTTGTGATATATTGCTGGTTTAATTCTGGTGCACTTTCTATTGGTGAACAATCTTCTGAAGGCCATATTGGCTTTTGGTCGGGGGATTTGCCATCTCTTCCGATGGCTATTTTTATTTATTTTTGTTTCTTGAATATCAATAAATCAGAGCCTATCTCCGGGGGACATAGGTGAATTATTTTGATACTAACATGAGAGTAAAGGTTGGCTTAGATCTGGTTAATTTGACCTTATTTTCAGGACCACAACACCTTCGGCATTGTCAGAATAAGGGGTGAAAACAATTTTCGATTTACTAAAATTATAGCTATTAAGCCCGGTGAACACCTTGGCAATGCGACCAAGATCACCTTTGCCTAAAACCGCTCTAAACGATGGTCGAATGAAAAAAAAATGAACAAGTACTGCTTTTTAGATACCCCCGCAAGTTAATGGTCAATAAAAACAAGATGTGTTTGTGAAACACTGATGCCCCCGGACAGCGCATGTAAAATATGAAAGCAGTATCACTATGCAATCGAAAGGTATGGCCAATGTTCTAGTCTTAAAAAAGTAGGTCAAGGTCTCAAGGTAAAAAATTATGAGATCCTTGGAAAGGTTTTGTAACATAGAATACACATGTGAAATATGAAAGCCCTATCACTTACCAATCGAAATTTATGGGCAAAGTTTAAGATTTTAAAAAGTAAGTCAAACATCAAGGTCAAGGTCACGAGGTCAAAAATTATTATACCACTGGAAGGGTCTTGTGAAAAAGATTGCACATGTGAAATATGAAAGCCATATCACATTCCAATCTAAAGTTATGGACTATGTTAAAAAGTAGGTCAAACCCCAAGGTCAAGGCCACGAGGTAAAAAATTATAGTATCACTAGAAAGGACTTGTGACAAGGAATGCACATGTGAAATATGAAAACCCTACCACATATCAATCGAAAGCTATGGCAAATGTTAAAGTTTTAAAAAAGGAGGTCAAATTTCAAGGTCACAAGGTCAAAAATTATGGTAGCACTAGAAAGGTCTTGTGACAAGGAATGCACATGTGAAATATGATAGCTCTATCTCTTAACAATCGAAAGTTATGGCCAATGTTAAAGTTTTCAAAAAGTAGGTGAAACGTCAAGGTCAAGGTCACGAGGTCAAAAATTATGGTACCACTGGAAAGCATCACTGGAAAGGTCTTGTGAAAAAGAATGCACATGTGAAATATGAAAGCCCTATCTCTTACCAATCGAAAGTTATGGACTATGTTATAGTTTTTAAAAAGTAGGTCAAACGTCAAGGTCCAGGTCACGAGGACAAAAATTATAGTACCACTAGAAAGGTCTTGTGACAAGAAATGCACGTCTGAAATATGAAAGCCATATCAGTTGCCATTCAGTTATACCCAATGTTAAGGTATTTGCTGACAGAAAACAAACAAACAGAGAATCAGGTAAACAGACGGACAGACCAAAAACTATATGCCCCCGAATCTCTGATTCCAGGGGCATAAAAACAAAGTGTTATGGACTCTAAACCATTACAAAGGGTGAAAAACTTAACAGTATTGACCCCTTGACCCTTTTTGAAGCAACATTATCTCCTGATAAAACAATATCCGAATGGCATAGTGCATTTTTGACATCTCCAAAACGGCAACAATTTGGATGAAAATCCGTTTTCTTTTTTCTTATTTATACTTCAAACATAGGATATGGGTGCTCTTCATAACCAGAACCGCCACAACGATGCGAGTGTCCACAACCCATGTCTTGGTGCTGAAATAAGAAAAATAATGTATACCCCAGTAAACCCCGGTTTTCTCAGTATATAGTGGGCTTAAGCGGTGTTCATTTCACGACCTGTTCACGTGATGAAGAGTAAAGATACTTCAGGAACTGATCAAATCAGAACCTAAACCCCATCCCACACAATCATTTGCAGTTAACAACGCATCTACTGGGATGTACAATGGGGTTCCGCGCTAAAAGTTAACCGTTTCTTCATCGGTGTGGATTACGATTATAAATAATAATATAAAAACATAAAAGAAAATTTTGGCGCACAGTCTTGGTTCTCAGATATCGGACAACTGAAAACAGGTTTCTGTGGCGATTTATTTATGTTGTTGTTTGTTACTTAATGTGTGTATCACTTGTGTCTTTTGGTTTTGGATGACCATATGGCCATTTTGTGGGAAAGTAACTGTCCTTATGGCCTTCCTTTGTTTAGGTTTCCATTATGGTCTGGTCGCTTAATGTTTGTATTTCTTTCCCTTTGGTGTCTTTTATGGGTGGAGTAAGTTAATTGTATCAATTCCTGATCTTTGTTTTACTTCTACTTTGTTAGTCTCACAGAAAACCACAAACCCCGCCCTTAGTTCCTTAATTGTATAAAGCGTTTCTTACTACCGGTATTCAGCGCAAAATTTCCGAAAATGTAAAAATCAAATATACACTGCTCAAAACAATTAAAGGAACAAACACATGTTTCCTCAAAGTATAAAGATAATGGATAATGATGATGAAATACGATTAAGAAAGATGAATAACTTTATCTGCAACATGTTAATGGCAAACTTGGCAACCAGTTCACAAATCACGGCCTGTACCCTGTTAAGGAATAATCTGCATTAATGTTTGAGAAATCGGCATCTGGATGATTTATTAAATATTGATAATACCTATTTCGATGGTTTGACCAGTCAAATTTAACCCCCAGAACTTCGGTTAAATAAAGCAAATTCTTCTGATATCGAGGCCCCGTTTTTCGATTAACATCTTTCTATTGTAGATGGGTTTGTTTCGTGCAAATGTATGATAAAAGCGAAGATTTTGATTTTGATATTGTAAATTTTCATTTATTGGATGGTGATGCTCCTCGTGCGCCATACTGTGGCGTTTATATTTCGCAATTAATTCGATTTGCCAGAGTGTGTAGTTGACAACTTTGCTTCCCTCTTCCCGGTGGTTCAGGCCGCAGATTCTATGACGGTTCCAGTGTAAAGGCTTACTGAGAATAAGAGCGATCTAAATCAATGTAATGTTGGTTGGTGCCAACCCTAACCCTACTCTGATAATCGCGACGGAAATAAGGGCGAGGATTGTGGCCACGTTAAATCGATTAAAGCCCCCCCCCCCCCCCCCCCCCCCCCCAGTGGAATTCGTTTCCGCCGACCGTTTCAAGGCGGTTCTTCTGTCGCGGTTTATTTTTGTTATGGTTTGTCTTTGGGTGTTTTTGTAGCTTATGTTATTTTATTTTGGATAGC
This sequence comes from Lucinisca nassula, assembly GCA_963580285.1. Classification (NCBI taxonomy): domain Eukaryota; kingdom Metazoa; phylum Mollusca; class Bivalvia; order Lucinida; family Lucinidae; genus Lucinisca; species Lucinisca nassula. Next base: position 5,177,430 of record OY757013.1, on the reverse strand, counting down.
CTATTGGCCATTATGCAGGTTTATTTTTGTTATGGTTTGTCTTTGGGTGTTTCTTTGGCTTTTGTTATTTTATTTTGAATAGCCTATTGGCCATCATGCAGGAAAGTAACTGTTCTTTTGGCTTTCCGCTGTTGATGTTTCCATTGGGGTCTGTTGTTTAATGTTTGTGTTTCTTTCCATTTGGTGTCGCTTTGGGAGCTGTGGGTTAATTATATCGATTCCTGATCATTGCCTCCACTTCTATTTTGCCCTTCTCGTCTAGTAAAATCGCTCGTCTCCTAGTAGCGTATCCATAGCCTGGCAACAACACTTCTCAACCCATTAAAGCGTTCAGCAACAATCCTTTGGGTATACCCTCTTTCAAGCAAAGCGACAGCTTGAGCGACCTCAACTTCTTCCAAGAACCGCCTAACAACATATAAAGTCACTATGAAGCCCCAACTAACGCATAACTGAAGGATTGATATGTTTCTGACCCAAACTCAAATTTTGAACAGATCGCCCCATACCGAATTTCAGCCGTTTCATAGGGGTATCCATGCTGTTGCTCACTTTTTTGCTTTGCACGTGAACCTTTCTTCTTGACGTTTGCATGATCTTTTTTAAGAGTTGTCACTTTAAAAAAGTGCCTTTCCTTGAGTTTGAAAATTGCCAAGGGGTGATGTTATACAGGCTTCAAAGTTGTCCCCTTTAATTGTTTTGAGCAGTGTATATTAGATGAACTATCGGTAAGAAATATCTGCAATTCTAAGATTCAGTATCTCTTTGTAAAGCATATAAAACCAAAGAAATAAGAATACTTTTTGTATCTACTAACTCCTGTTTTTATTTCGGAAATAGGTTATTCTTTCACAAAATGTATAATGTTTGCATATATTAAATTTGGGCCCCGTCAAGCGATTTTGGTACTTATCGCCTATTCGAGATGCGAAGGTTCAGACAAGCCTGCGCATCCGCGCAGTCTCGCCAGAACCTTCGCTGCTCGCTCATACAAGCAGTGAATAGACAGAAAGCCATATACCTGGCCCCTCTGAATGGCTGGGCATGCGCAGTTAAAATTTGTCATGACGGAATGCTCGAAGACACAAATTCGCTTGGCAGGGCTCATTTATAAAAAATGAGAGCAAACCTTGATTCCACAACTTTCCACTTGCCCCTGGTAAATGGATAAGTATCGACATTGAATTTTCGCGATTCAATTGTAGTACCGAAACCCGCATAAATGGAAGGACCTTAGGCACGTACGATTCTCAGCGCTCGGCTTTGCTGATCACGTGTTAGTTAATTATGTTTTATAATTGACTATATCATTTTTTTCACATCCACAGCCGCTAAAAGCGAAACATTAAAAGCAAAGAATCAGATTAGACTTGGATTAGGCACGGTCTGATCAGCTTCTTCATAATACACTGTATATAGCGCATGTTAAAGAAATATTAATACTAGTACACTTCATGGATAAAAACCCATGTAGCGTTTTAAACGGAGCGTTGAACATCGCCATGGCAACTTAATTTCAGTTTCATTCTGCTTTTGTGCCGCTTTCCAAAACATGTACTATGCTATATATTTGTCTGTTGTTCTCTGATACCGGGCAATCATATTTCTTCAAGAGTATGCCGTACGCGATATCGGTTGCATCAGTTCTTCGGTCTAAGAGAACACGATTTTATGTCGGGAAGATTCGTTAGTATTTAAAAAGTACTGTTTATACCCATTTGTCCTAATAGCTGAGATATTTGCTAAAACATTCACATTCTCGTTACCAATCAGGTATCCAGTAATCCTACAGTAAAAGTAATATTTTCAGAGCTTTGGTGCTGTCAAAAAGTCTCCTTAAGGACCACTTCTTAACAGTGCCATGAATGGTCTTCTATTTCCCAGAAGAAGACACTGTATTTAGAAAACGCAAAAAGGAAAAACTGCACTGAAGGGAGGTAATAAATCGATACAAGTACCTTACACAGTGCGTCAAAACGCCAAAGGGAAAGAAAGACGCACATTAAGCAACGACATTCTAATTTTTAAACAAAATTTATCGAAAGCCAAAGGGACAGATTTTTCCAATCAAAACTAGCCAACCGGCTATTCAAAATAACAATAATAATAATAATAACAGTAATAATTATAATCCACAACAGAAGCACCACATTGGGAGCGTGGTGGGAGTTAAGTCGATTTAACGTGGCCACAACTCTCTTTATAAATGTTATACTACAGAATTAATACATGGTAGTTAACCTAATCTATGTTTATAACTTCGCTTCCCTCTTTAGCTGCACGCCGGCGGGTCTGGCATCAGACTCTATGATGCCTCACGACTTTAAGACCGACCTAAACCTTTTAACTAATATCGGTTTGTGCCTGATATTCTGTCTCTTGTCGGGCCCACCGGAATCTAACTGTTGGGTTTCTTTTGTTCCAGCATTTCATTTATTTCATGCTGTTTAGTTCTCGCCGTTATGCTCGTTTGATTTTTATGTTATCGGTGATGCTAGACTGATCAGTTAAAAATAATTCATGCGGACTAAACAAATTGTTTGTCTATACCACGACAGAACCAAGGATTGTGGCCACGTAAAATCGATTTAATCCACAGAGTAAAATTTTACTAACCGTCCCAAGGTGGTTCTGGTTTATTTTAGTTATGGTTGGTCTTTGAGTGTGTGTTAGAATTCGTTTCACTGACCGTTCCAAGGCGGTTTTTCTGTCGCGGTTTTTTGTGTTATGGTTTGCCTATGAGTGTGTGTTTCGCTAACATTATTTTGTTTTGGATAACCAGTTGGCCATTTTCTGGGAAAGGAACTATCCTTTTGGCTTTCCGCTGTTGATGTTTCCATTAGGGTCTAGTTATTTCATGTTTGTGTTTCTTTCCGTTTGATGTCTTTGCTGGGAGCTGTGCGTTAATTGTATTGATTCCTGATCATTGCCTTCACTTTTAATCTGTTATTGGTTTTGTATTTACATGTATGTATACTGGTATTATCGTCTTATTTTGAACAGCCGTTTGTCCATTTGATAAGAAGGTAACTGTCCTTTTGGCGTTCCACTTGTGATTTTTTAATTATGGTGAATGTGTTTGTTTTATTTCCTGAATGGGCGTGTGAGGTGTTGCTACACTGATCAGTTGAAAATACTTCATGTGGACTTAACAAATTATTTGTCTTAACCACGACAGAACCAAGGACAATTGAGCCCCGCCAAGCGAATTTGTGTCTTCGAGCATTCCGTCATGACAAATTTTAACTGCGCATGCCCAGCCATTCAGAGGGGCCAGGGATATGGCTTTCTGTCTGAAGGTTCCTCTTGATTCACTGCTTGTATGAGCGAGCAGCGAAGGTTCTGGCGAGACTGCGCGGATGCGCAGGCTCGCCTGAACCTTCGCTGCTCGCATAAGCGATAAGTACCAAAATCGCTTGACGGGGCCCAAATGGTTTCTGACGCGGTTTATATTTGCTATGTTTTGTCTTTGAGTGTGTGTATCGCTTATATGATTTTGTTTTTTATAGCCAATTGGCCATTTTGTGGGAAAGTTACTGTCCTTTTGGCTTTCCTTTATTGATGTTTCCATTAGGGTCTAGTTGTATCATGTTTGTGCTTCTTTCCCTTTGGCATCTCTGATGGGAGCTGTGGGTTAATTGTATCGATTCCTGATCATTGCCTTCACTTCTATTTTATATCGATTTCTGGCCATTACTTTCATTTCTATTCCGTAGTTGAAAATGTTAAATATGTTTAAAAAGGAAGGGGTTGTCTAAATTTTATCTGGTCTTACTAGCGCAGTTTCTGTTTATTGACTCCTTTACTTCCATCAACTTTTACTGATATACGCGTTTGTAATCTTACGCTTACATCAAACTTTATGATGTGTTGGGAGGCCTGTATGCGGACTAAACAAATTATTTGTCTAAATCGCGACGGAAATAAGGGTGGGGATTGTGGCCACGTAAAATCGATTTAAGCCCCGCCCCCCCCCCCCCCCCCCCAATGGAATTCGTTTCACTGATCGTTACAAAGCGGTTCTTCTGTCGCGGTTTATTTTTGTTTTGGTTTGTCTTTGAGTGGTTGTTACGCTTACATTATTTTGTTTTGGATATTCAATTGGCCATTTTGTGGGAAAGTAACTGTCCATTTGGCTTTCCGCTATTGATGTTTCCATTCGGGTCTGTTGTTTCATGTTTGTGTTTCTTTCCCTTTGATGTCTCTGATGGAAGCTGTAGGTCAATTTTATCGATTCCTGATCATTGCCTTCACTTCTATTTTCTATAAGTCTTACAAATCATGTATCATAATAACTGAAGAAAACTGCAAGTGTGCAAAGCGTTACTTTTTACTTCTGTCCTCACCCGATTTTACACATATTTATTTCACTTTCAGATCTTTTATTGAGATATTTTGGGCAGGATTCGAAGACCCTCAGTCTGGAATGAATTACTATGAGGCATGCATTGGAACAATACCAGGACATTGTAATGTAGCGCCTGTGTTTGACTGCCTCTTAGCTTCAAGCCACTTCCAAGGCGGTCTTGATTTGCCAATCAACAAATCGTTGTTTGCGACGGTCACAGGATATAATAAAAACAATCAAGGAGTATCAAAGGCTTCTACACATTTTATCGTGGACACAAGTCCTCCAGAACTTTCTGTCAAACCGAAGCTTATTACTAATGATACAAGTTTCGACAGTTCTGAAGTTCAGTGGGAAAAATCCATTTTAAGAATTATTTGGCGGTTCTTTGATCCTGAAAGTCGGGTTGTGAGACATATTTTAACGTTGAAGACACACCACGAGGGCCACACACCTGTAGAACATATAGAACTAGGACCGGAAAGCGAAATAACAATCAATCTAAATGGATCAAACTGGCTTCACAATGGAGACACATACACTGTCGTTGTTACAGCTTGTAATGCTGCGGAACTCTGCACAACTGCCGAATCGGATGCTATATTCATTGATTCAACCCCGCCGCACCTTGGTGGATTCATGCCTCCTATGAAATATGAGAATTATATTGGTGAGAGTAACCGAAGTTTGAGCAAAGTTGATGTGATGTGGTACGGTTTTCATGATCAGGAGTCAGGAATAAAGAAATTTTATATTGGCCTTGGAAGAACATTTACTGATAATGAATTGTCAAATGGATTAGTAGAATTTACCGCTGTATCAGGCAGAACAGAGTATGAAGAACAACTGCATTTAAACGTGGAAATATCTGCTGGTGATAAAATTGTAGCGTCAATCGTGGCAGAAAATAACGCTGGATTAATTAGTCCTATTGCTCGAGTCACGTTAATTGCTGTTTCCTCATCTTCTAACGCACCAGTAGCATCTGATTTTGGGACACTTGAAATAGAAAAACACAGTTGCGATATTCATTTCTGCAATAAGGACTGTACGTGTGCTATTGTTGGATTAGTTTGTGCCGATGTAGAAACAAACATGACGTGCAATGCCATCACCGAGACCGATGATAATTCTTTCAATGTTACTGTTCGTGTATACGCCGGAATAGATGGAAGGCCTCAAAATATTTCCGCTTCATCATCGTGCATACCCGCATATTGGCTTGTTGACAAAGGGTTTTCCAGCGTGAAGCGATTTGAGTGGACACTGGGAATGCAAGGTGAACCATATGGTGTAGGAGTTTTCGATTTGTCAGTTGAAAGTCCTTGGATGGATGTTGGAAAATTTCAACATGGTGTATATTGTTCACCTGTGAACAAATCCTTACATCATGGAACGGAATATTTGATTTACGTTAGAGCTTGGGTGACCATGGATACTTATTTAATTTACCAGTCTGCTCCTGTAATGATCGACCATACCCCTCCAGCAATAAGGAAAGGTAAATTCATCAAGGATTCTGACAATATATGCGAACACGACTTGGATATCATCGACTGGGCCGACACAATTACAGGTTGTTGGGACTCGGTTTTCTATGAGATACAGGGGAGGATTATTTACTACCTCGTTGGACTTGGTACAAGGCCAGGAGGTAAATATACAATGTTTTTATTCGTAGCGTTATAGATTTTTCTTAAGCTAGTGTAACAGCTATACAATTTGTTATGAATATTAACGGTCATGCTTACTTTGGCTCCGCATCCCACAGATTCAGAATTTTAACTTCTTTTCTTAAACTGCTGGGCTGAAAACAACTAACATACAAACTTTCAGTTGGGTTAGGTAATAACTGTTTTTTCTTGGAATCTAGATGACAAAATCCCTGAGCTGGGTGCTATGGAGTTAAACCTTTCTTTGTAGTTCACCTGAGCACGAAGTGCCCATGGTGAGATATTATTATTGATCAGTGACCATCGTGCATCGTCAACAATTTGCTATAAATAAATAAATAAATAAAATAGCTAAAATCGTTCCGCTCCGATGAACAAGGTTGCCAGACCAAAAAATAAAACGCGAGTACCATGATGGTCCTACATCGCTCACCAGAGGATTTGCACATTTAATATTTATGTTTCACAAGGTAGATTGTTTTTAAGACTTTGTATTAAAGTAGATTTTTTAAGACTTTGTACTAAATTTTTCACCCAAGGGGCATTATTTGAACAATCTTGATAGAGGTCCATTGGACGAAGCAACCAGCCAAGTATCGAATGCCAGGGCCTTCTGATTTTGAATAGAAGATTTAGTTGAAGCTACATACCAAATATCAAAGGCCTGGGTCTCTAGGTTTAGACAAGAAAATTTTGAAGGTTTTCCTTATATAATCCAATGTAAAAAACTGTAGGAACGCGTGGGGGGGAGGGGGGGGGGGGCATTTTTAATCCCAGGGCTATAATATGAACAATCTTGGCAGACGTCCACTAGACGAAGCTATGTGGCCATGACCTTCTGGTTTCAGACGAGAAGATTTTTAAGCTTTTCCCTATACAGGCCTATGTGAAAATTTGGGTCCCTGGGTGGGGCATTTTTAGCCCCAATAACTATAATTTGAATTGATTAACCTTGGTAGAGGTCCACTAGATAAAGCTACATACCAAATATCAAAGATATGGGTCTTCTGGTTTCATACAAAAGATTTTAAAGGTTTTTCCCAATATAAGACTATGTAAAATATTTGGGTCACTGGGCTGGGCCATTTTTGGCCCTAGGGCCATAATTTGAATAATCTTGCCATGGATCTACTACATGAAGCCCTGTGCCTAAATAAAAGGTCTAGGCCTTCTGATTTCAGATGAGAAGATTTTTAAAGTTTTTTTCCCTATATTATATGTCTTTGTAAAACAATTGGGCACTGGGAGTGGGCCATTTTCAGATTTGAGCAATATTGATGGAGATCCAAGGTGAAATTACATACCAAATATGAAAGACCTGAACTTTCTGGTTTTTCAGACAAGAAGATTTTTAAAGGCTTTCCCTATATAAGACTATGTAAACATGTGGGCCCCTGGGTCATTTTAGCCTCAGCGCTATAATTTGACCGATCTTGGCAGAGATCCACTAGATGAAGCTGTTTACCATATTTCAAAGGCTTCTGGTTTCAGACAAGAAGTTTTTCAAAGGTTTTCAGACCAGAAGATTTTTAAAGAATTTTCGCTATAACGGCCTAGGTGAAATCTGGGGCCCCGAGGGCGGGGCCAGTTTTGACCCCATTGCTATAATTTTAACAATTTTGGCAGAGGTCCATTAGGTGAGGCTACATACAAAGTATCAAAGATTCGGGCCTTCCGGTTTCAGACAAGAAGAGTTCCAAAGGTTTTAGCTAATTGTCCCCTATTTGTTGCCATGTCAACCAGAGTTCTGCATGCATCACGTTAACAAGTCCGTAAAATGAACACCCCTCTAAACCCCACTTTATATAGAGAAAACTGGGGTTAACAGGGGTATACATTATTTTGCTTATTTCTGTTCCTAGACATACATGTTGGTTGCGTGTACTCGTTAGAACCGCATCAATGAGGCGGTTCTAACACGCACCCACAACCTATGAGTATAGATAAGAAAAATATCATAAATTTTCATCAGAAAATTACCTTTTCTGAGGTATGAAAAATGCACTATATCATACGGATGTGTTATCGTAATGGAATGGAAGTCTTTAAATACTTTTGAAAGACGACTAGCCAAAGATCATTTCTGCCAAGGTTTGTCAGAATCGATTCAGTGCTGTAGGAGGAGATGCCGGTTAAAGAAAATGTGGACGGACGGACTTCCGGTCGGACGGACGGACGACGACAGACGGTGACCGAGCACAATAGCTCCATAGGAGCATTCGGCTTAGGTTAGTTATAAACGACAGCTCCTCCTATACCCTTGGAACAGTTTTTATTTAAACTTCATAGGAATGTTGCGTAGGTGATCCTCTATTAAAGTAGCTAAAACGGTTCCGCTCCTATGAGCAAAATGGCCACCAGAGCTAAAACTACAAAATTAAAAAAAAAAATCAACAATTTGCTTTAAACGCGAACTCCCCTTAAACTCATGGGCCAATATAATTCCAATTTCCTTTTGGCTTTCCGCTGTTGATGTTTCCATTAGGGTCTAGTTGTTTCATGCTTGTGTCTCTTCCCCTATGGTGTCTCTGATGGGAGCTGTGGGTGAATTGTATCGATTCCTGATTATTGCCTCCACTTCTATTTTCTAGCCAAAGGATATATCAGGAATCGATACAATCAACCCACAGCTCCCATCAGACACCAAAGGGAAAGAAACACAAACATGAAACAACAGACCCTAATGGAAACACCAATAGCGGAAAGCCAAAAGGACAGTTACTTTCTCATAAAATGGCCAATAGGCTATCCAAAATAAAATAATATATGCGACACAAACACCCAGATAAACCATAACAAAAATAAACCGCGACAGAAGAACCGCCTTGGAACGGTCAGCGGAAACGAATTCAACTGGGGGTGGGGGGTGGGGGGGGGGCTTAAATCGATTATACGTGGTCACAATCCTCGGCCTTATTTCGGTCGCAATTAAGACACATAATTTGTTCAGTCCACATGAAGGCTTCCTAACTCATCAGTGCAACATCTCCGTGAACACAAATAATCAAACAACCACAGAGATGAAACAACGGTGAGGACTCGACAACAAGAAACCACTGAAATGCTGGAACAAAATAAAACCAACACTCCCATGGGCCCGACCAGAGACAAAGCATCAGTTACCAACCAACATAACCCTGAATTAGATTTCTCTAATTCTCAATAAGCCTTTACGCACGAACCGTAATAGAATCTTAGGCCGGACCCAACGGCGTGCAATTGAAAAGGGAAGCAAAGTTGTCAACCGTGATTGGGTTAACTACCATGCAAGCAGTCTGTCGTATAACCTTTTTGTTGTACCCAGTCTTTTTATATCGAAGAATGATTTTACGAAATTGGGTGCTGAAGTCATTGCGGTTATATATTTTTCTGAATGTATATTGGAGCTTTTTTCGTGACGTACTTCCGGTTCTAAAAATAGAACGGGAAAAGCCCTGACCGTCATCTGTCGTATTGCTTCAAAGGTAGTGCGACAGATAAAGTGTTAATTACAGCGTAAAACACTGGAATTCTTTTAAACTTTTGGCGAATTCTTATGTAAGATAATGGGAAAATCACCGATATGCCGCTGTAGCGTGAGATTATTGATCCCGTGAGATTCTTCAGTCGCACCGGAAGTGGCTGAAATCCCTCACGGAGGGGTGTGAGATAATTCAGTCGTGAGAATTGTAATACGATAACTCTTATAAATAAGAGACTGGGGTATCGAAACTCTCTTAGTATATTAAATGATAAATTATGCTGGCACATTAATTAAACTTTAAATTAGAAGCTGTGTTACTAGTGATTTTATTTATTTATTTATTTATATATATATTTATTTATTTATTTATTTATTTATTTGTTCACCAAGCCCCGATTGGCGGGGGCCCAATGACAAACAGATACTATAGAATGTAGAAGGATATTAGCTTGATTAAAGACAACTCTGTCAAGCTGAACTTATATTGGGGTTCGACTTGACCAAAGCCAAACTGCAACGCCCGAGATCACTCAGGGCGACTTGACTTAGGGTCGAAATGGTCCGGTGTTGATTATCAAATAACAAAAAAAAGAAAAACTGTAGGGACATTTCTTGTTTGCTTTGTTTGATTTGAGGTTTAATTGGCCGAAACTAGCTAGTCTGGCCCAGAAAACATATACACTCCATATGTTTCAGTTCTGTGGTGTATTCCTTGCTTCCAAAGGATAACCCTTTTATAGAACATAATTAACGTCCCCGTCAACACTGTATAAGGTCATTTTGGAGCCGTTGCTTCCATTTTTTCCCGACACTGATATGAAATGAAATTTCAAGCCCTGTCGCCCTATGAAACCAGTAGGGTTTATGAGCATAGACTCGTACCGCTTTGCCTGGGCAAGCTTAGATCCTCAAAGCGGTTTACCAGTACTCGTGTGCGGTCGGTTTCAGCTCTGCGTGGAAGCCTCGTGCAGCCCATCTATTTCTTCACGCCCCAGTGGGCGGGGGCAAGCTGACTTCGTATTTCTAACTTCTGCTTTGACGTTGTTTAGGTAGGTAAGTAAGTAGGTAGGTGGTTTGGTGGCTAGATAGGTAGGTAGGTGGGTGGCTGCGTAGGTAGATAGGTTGGGTTTGAGGTTAAACGTCCCCGTCTATACTATATATGCTTCCAATTTCGTGGGACTGAGATATATGCTTCCAATTTCGTGACAAATGACTGAGATAAAAGGAGATCTCAAGACATGCTGCCCAATGAAACTAATAGCAGTCTGACTCGCATCACTTTGCCTAGGCAGGCTTAAGCGGTTTACTCGTACTCATGTGAGGTCGGGCATCATGCAGCCCATCTATTTCTTCAAGTCCCGATGGGCGGGGTAGATTTAAGTAGGTAGGTAAGGAGATGTGCCTTGGTGGGTCGATGGGTAGGTAGGTGGGTAGGTAGGTAAGGAGGGATGTTAGTAGGTTTGATTTGAGGTTTAACGTCAAATCAATACTATAAAGGTCATTTGGAGGCGATGCTTCCAATTTCCTGGGACCCGACTTTGAGATGAAAAGACATCTCAAGACCTGCCGCCCAATGAAACCGATAGTGTTTTTTTTATTAATGGACGGTCCGACTCGCATCACCCGCCTGGGCAGGCTTTTGCGGTTTACCAGTACTCACGTGTGGTAGGGAATCATGCAGCCCATCTAGTTCTTCAAGTCCCGATGGGCGGGATAGATTTAGGTAGGCAGGTAATGGGGGTGTCTTGGTGGGAAGGTAGATAGGTGTTTGTTTGTTTGTTTGACTTGAGGTTTAAAGTCCCCGTCAACAATGTGTAAGTAATTTTGGAGACATTGCGACCAATTGGGAACAATTTGTTGGTCTTTTACCCGACATTGAGATGAAATGACATCTCAAGTCCTACCGCCTTATGAAACCAATAGGGTACTTAGGTAGGTAGGTAGGCCGGTAGGTAGGTAGAAATATGTAAATGTATGTCGGACCGTCCGCTCCCATACGGAAAGAAGCCTCCGTCGTGTAGTGGTTATGTTACTGGCCTCATAGACCTGGGGTTACATATCCGATCCCGTACCTACCTATCTACATACCCACCGAGCCACGAGGCCACCAGACCATTTCCCTACCTACGTACCTACCTGCCTACCTAGCTACCATGCAGTCCATCTATTTCTTCAAGCCCCGGTGGGCGGGGCAGGAATGCATACCTACATACATACGTACATACCGACTCAGTCGCCCCCGCCCATCGGGGCTTGGATAAATAGATGGACTGCATGGCGCTTCCCCGCAGGGCTGAAACTGACCACACATGAGTACTGGTAAACAGCTAAGGACTAAGCCTATAGATTTCATAGGGCGACAGGGCTTGAGATGCCATTTCATCTCAATGTCGGGCATAAGTCACACAAAAATGAAAGCAACGTCCCTAAAATGACCTGTACCGTGATGACGGGGACATTAAATCGAACAAACAAAATCTATCTACCTAACTTCCTACCTACCTACAACGTTGAAGGTTGGCCTCCGCCCATCGGGGCTTGAAGAAATAGATGGGCTGCATGAGGCTTCCACGCAAAGCTGAATCTGACCGCACACGAGTACTGGTAAACCGCTTAGAGGATCTAAGCCTGCCCTGGAAAAGCGGTGCGAGTCGGCCCGTCCATGTTTTTACACCCTATTGGTTTCATTGGGCGACACGGCTTGCGATGTCATTTCATCTAAAAGTCGGGTAAAAGTCCCACATTGGAAGCAACGTCTCCAAAATGACCTATACAGTGTTGACGTGGACGTTAAACCTCAAATCAAACAACGTCGAAGGAAGAAGTAAAAAGTAAGCCCACCTACCTACCTGCCCACCAGACCATTCACCCTACCTACATACCTACCAACCGGTCTACCTATTGTATTGTATTGTATTGTAAAGTTTAAGCATTTTACGTCCGCTACGGTCAGGCGCGTTAGCATTGCCCCACAACAGGACGTAAAGTTTGAGTGCTTCTGGGCTGCAAAACGCGGCAGATTCAGTGAAATGTGAGACATGCTGAACTGCCAGTGCCTTCCCCTAAGTAAAGTAGAAGCACTGTAATTTAGAATTTTGAACGCCAGATCGAAAAGTCTACCTAGCTATCATGCAGCCCATCTGTTTCTTCAAGCCCCGGTTGGTGGGATCGATTTTGATTGGTTGAAAGTGAGCAGTGGGTTCGGTAATTATTTCTGTATTTTTTTATTATTTATTTATTTTTTTATTGAAACGGTTAAGAGAAAACCTGTTTGGTTGACATTAGGCATTATTACCCCATATAAGCAGAAAGGTGTGAAAATTAGCCAGTGTGTTTTGATAGGCATGGGGACAACAGGAAACGTCAAACCATAAATCACACATGTTAATCACCTTGGTGTATAACTAAAATTTAAATTTTATGATGGGTTCAATATCCTTTGGAAGCTAGGAATACACCTTATAACTGAAAAGGTAAAAAGAGTGTACATGTTTTCCCTATGACTCGGATTATGATTAATATTATCATGATTATTTATTATAATTGTTATTATTATTATTTTTATTATTATTATTATTATTATTATTATTATTATTATTATTATTATTGTATAAAGGCACTTATATTGAGACCAGGCTTATGTTACTGTGTTCCAATCCATTTAGGCAGAATAATAATTTTAAAAATTTCCACAGAACTTGTTTTTTTAAAGTATTAATTGCGAGAACACGCCTATTAAAAATATATTGAAATTTTACTATTAATTTTTTAGATAAAATATTCTGATATTTTTTTCATATTTCCGCTGGAAAACATAGATTGTAGGTACTGGTTAGAACCGTCTCGGCGAGGCGATTCTAAAGGGTACCAACAATCTATGAAAATAATATACACCGCTGTAAACCCCAGTTTTACTGTATAAAAGTGAAGTTAAATGGGGTTCGTAATAATTTCAAGAAAATACATGTACCCGCATATATTTTGTTCTTTTTGAACACATGGAAACCTATTTATGGCATATTTATGGCATATTTAATACGCGCATCTTTCGAATAAATAAATAAATAAATAAAGCCTGTAATAAAAAATGTTCTTTTTAAAGTTCGTAATGTTAGCAGATTTCTTTAGACATTTTTAAACAAATGGGCAGGGGCTAACAGGAATGGATGACATTTCTCACGGCCTTCTTGCGCATGCGCAGATATACCTTGGTATTAAGGTTCTCACGGGTTTAAAGATCTCACGCTACACCGCCAGATGTGAAATTTCGCATTACGAAAACGATATATTGTACATACGACCCAACAGGGTCCTCTCTCTCTCTCTCTCTCTCTCTCTCTCTCTCTCTCTTTCTCTCTCTCTCTCTCTCTCTTAGCGCACCAACAATTAGAAAGCGCAGGTAAATGTAAATTACAGTTTCCCATTAAAAAACGCCACATCAACCGACATGTAGCATGTCAACAACGTCGTGTCTACATCAAACCAACTTCAAAGCGATGCACTGAATTTGACTTTGCAACATTGATGAAACGTCGGAACGTTGCGTTGGCGATAATACGGCGTTGCTTAATAAAATGTCATTTGCCCAGTGTTCGGACCCATCAAGACTCAGTGGGATTGGAACATTAAATTCAAAACAAACCTAGAACATGAGCACGAAACACTCCTGCGCCAGGGCAAGATTTAACAGTAAAATCTGGTAGATTTGCAGATTGGTTCAACCTGTCCATGGCCTACATTAACCCATTTGGTACCAGAAACCCCAAAAGGGGTAAGTGGCAAACAGTGCAGGCCCAGATCAGACGCCACAGAACGTGGCGTCTGAACAGGGCCTACACTGTTTGAAAAAAGTTCGGCCATTTCCCAAATAAATTTTGAAGAAAACATAACCTGACACCCCTAAATTTTGAAATGGACTCCTGCTATATATAAGAAGGAAGCAAAATGGGTTATGGGCTTCTTGGATACAGGGATCAGTTAAACCTCTCTCTCATCTCAACGGTCACGTGACATTGAAGTGAGTTGGAGTGGATTCCGACGGCATGACGTCGAGCCAACGTTGACTCGACGCCCGTCTGTCAGTCCACTCATTAGTGTTTTTTCAACTGTCATTATGTTTATTTGTCTGTCTAACTGTCCGTCCGTTCGTTTGTTAGTCAGTCATTCAGTCAGACGGTCTGTCCGTCTACTGTCGGTTTGTCAGTCAAACCTCGCTCTCTCTCTCTCTCTCTCTCTCTCTCTCTCTCTCTCTCTCTCTCTCTCTCTCTCTCTCATCTCAACAGTCATGTGATATTGAAGTGAGATGGAGTGGGTGTCGACGGCATTATGTCGAACCAACGTTGACTCGACGCCCCTCCGTCAGTCCACCCATTAGTTTATTTCAACTGTCAGTATGTTTATTTGTCTGTCTAAATGTCCGTCCGTTTGTCTGTTAGTCAATTTGTTTGCCTGTCCGTCTGTCTGGTTGTTTGTTCATATCACTCAAATGTAAAATCAGTTTGTTTTAGGAGATGATATTTATAAGCCTCAGACTTACTGTCAGATCGTATTTGTCAGTTCCAATGTATTTAATTGTACATGATGTTTGCTAGTAATAAAATATTGTTTAACCCAAAACAAACGTAGCCTGTCCACATGAATCTTCAATTTATTAAAATTGCACATGTAGACAGATCGCTGGACATTTTAACTGCTCTTCACGACAGGTCGTTGGACATTCATTTTTAAATTCTACATGTAGACAGACCGGTGGACAGTTTTCTCAACAGAGAGAGAGAGAGAGAGAGGGAGAGAGAGAGAGAGAGAGAGAGAGAGAGAGAGAGAGAGAGAGAGAGAGAGAGAGAGAGAGAGAGAGAGAGAGATATCTAAGTTCTGTCCACATGTGATAGCTATACTGGGACAGCGAATAAAACGAAAAGTTACGTAAAAAAACTTATTTTGTAAGTAAGCTTTCGTGAATAACGGTATCTCACACCGTTGACATGGGTCATTCACGGAGAGATTTTCGTCAATTCAAAACGGATTTAGGATAAATGAATTTCAGTTATAAAAGCAAAATATCATTCTTTCCTTCTCGAGGCATTATTTCAATGTAAATGGGTATATTTTCCCTCAAAATGTCTGAATATTGTTAGCATTTTAAGTTCCGCCAATACATTTGAATAGCGATGGCCGTTTCAATTGACGGCCAGTGCTTTGCGCATGCGCAAGAATGACGTCGTCATAAACGGAATTCCTAAAACCTCCTATACTAAGTCACAATGAAATTCGTGTTCTTGTAAATATTGTTGCAGAAGCGATTTAAGTCAAATTTTGAATTCTGAAATTAAATCAGAATGACGTCTACAAAATTTTGAAAAGGCTTTGCGTAGTTTATGGTACCGATAACCCTGATTAAGAAGTTAAGCCGTTAACAATTTATTACGAGTGTTGAAGTCAGTTACATGACTACACACTCTGTCAAATCGAATAAGTTGCGAAATATAAACGCCATAGGATGGCGCACGAGGAACATCACCATCCAAAAAGGAAAATGTACAATTTCTAAATCAAAATCATCGCGTTTAGCATAAATTTTGCACTAAACAAACCCATCTACAATAGACAGATGTAAATCCAAAAAACGGGGCCTCGGTGTCAGAAGCATTTGCTTTATTTAACTGAAGTTCTGGGGGTAACTTTGACTGATCAAACCGTCGAAATAGGTATTATCAATATTTAGTAAATGATTCAAATATCTAGAAGTGGAGCTAAAAGCTTCAATGATTTCAGACTGGTTTCCAGCAGAAAAGGACAGCATGAAGTCTCTCTCATTATAAAATAAAAACAGATCAGCCACACGTGGTGCGCAATTTGTACCTATCGGAATACCCACAACTTGTCTAAATAACTTAGTGCCAAATCTTATATAAATATTGACAAGTGGAAAGTGAGAGCTTCACACACTTTCTGAAGGCAAAGCGGTGCGAGTCGGTCCATCCTAATAAACCCTAATGGTTTCATTTGTTGGCAGGGCTTGAGATGTTGTTCCATCCCAAGGTCGGGTAAAAGTCCCACAAAATTGGAAGCAACGTCTCCAAAATGAATTTTACAGTACTGACGGGGACGTTAAACCTCAAATCAAACAAAATCTATTTCATAGGAATGTTGCCTAGGAAACAGATATAATCCCTAACGAAACAGATATAATCGTTGCGTCTCGATTAATAAGGTGGCCGCCAGAGATAGAAATACAAAACTATATTTAAACAACTTCCCTATACCCTCTGCAAGTTTCAATCACATTTCATAGGAATGTTGCTCAGGACACCCTCTACTAAAGTAGTTGAATAGGGTTTGCTCTGTTGTACAAATGGCAGCCTAGCCAAAACGAAAAAATCTTTAAACGACAGTTCCCTCAATACAACTGGGCCAATTTCATTCAGACTGCATGAAAATGTTGTTGAGGAGACCCTTTACCAAAAAAGCTAAACAGTCTCCGCTCCAATGAATAAATTGGTTGACAGAGCTAAAAATAGACAAAAAAAAATAAATGCTATTCTCTCCTATATGTTTGATCCAGTTTCATTAAAACTTCACAGGAATGTCGCTTAGGTGACCTTAAAATTGATAACTTGGTTTGGTTCGGATGAGCAAGATTGGCACAAGAGCTAAAAATAGAATAAGTCACAAAGGTTAAATTTCTCTTACTGTATCATAATTTCTATAAGCTTTCGTGAATCTGTATCACTTACTGGTCGCCGGAGAATTTTGAGTAGTCAATTCACTATTTTCAATCCACGTGCCTCAATGAAAAACGTGAATGAAACAACTCTCTTGAACATGTGACAAATTGTTCGCAGCGGTTTTATTTTTGACCGATTTCCATCGTCAAGCAACTGCGGATTGGCCGTTGAGATTTATTGTGTGCAGTTGACTGTGAGAAGTAAAAGAGTTATGAATGAAATACGTAACATAATACACGAAAGTTTATGTACATTTACTGAAATTGTTGGAATGTGTTGATGTATTGATGTTTGCCATCTGAAATGGCATAGTTTGGTAAATATTTATCAATGTAATATTTTCTCTCTCTCTCTCTCTCTCTCTCTCTCTCTCTCTCTCTCTCTCCAAACTGTAATTTTTTCTGGGGATATTTAACCCAGCTTAAAATATATTTCCAGATAAATATCACATAAAATTTCCCAAGAATACATATACACAGATATGACACAGTTGTGTATATTACAGCTGACTCTCGTTTTCCCAAGCACTGGTATTCCAAACTTTTGCTATAGGGATGGTGCATAGGTGACCTTCTACAGAAATAGCTCGGATGAACAAGATGGCTGACAGTGCTTAAAATCGAAATATCTTTAAATGATAACCCTATACCTTTGGTTCAATTTCATTCAGACTTCACAGAAAGGTTGCTTAGGTACCTCCTACCAAAATGGGTTTGTTCCACTGAAGAAAATGGTCGGCAGACTTAAAAGTAGAAAACACTTTACATGACAACTTCTCCTGAACTGTTTAGCCATTTTCATTCAACCTTCGCAAGAACTTTGGCCAGGTGACCACCTGTCTAAGTGCAACAGTTATGCTTCACGGAATAAGATGACTCTCAGTTGCCCACATGTCTTCCAGACGCTATATGAAATCGTGATATCAGGTGAGCGATTCAGAGTCATTTTGGCCCTCTTGTTATGAAAAACTGATGTTCTGACTTAACATTGACATACCAACAATTACAGCCGGCCTCGGTAGCTCAGTCGGATGCGCGTCGGACTGGTGATCACGAGGACGCAGGTTCGATACCTGGCGAGGTCGGCAACATTCTGTCGTGGCGATTGATCATGTAATCTTTTCTACGGTCAGTCTCTCCCCACCGCTGATTCAAGAAGGGCAGTTGTCAGTTTCTGGTGAAAGAATGTGCACTGTGCTGGTCAACCACTTAAGCCTGCCCAGGAAAAGTGTGGATAGGTAAATTGATTGGCTCGAAATTACCTAAAACATTTTTTACTGGGCGGTTAAACTCCAAAACAAACAAAGAATTACAATAATCTTGTTATAGTCGAAACCCAGTTGTCAGATATCAAAACGTACGCATGCTTCAATTCTACCAGTGATAATCAGTCATGATATGTTTTTCTAATTCTCAAAGCTGACGACGTTTTGCACCAAACAAATGTTGGACTCGATACTAGACATGAGGCTTCAGGGTTGAATCTTACTGCAGGACAACACTACTATTACACTGTAATCGCCTACAATGACGTTGGTCTCCGCACAGTCCTTAGTTCCGATGGATTTCTTGTTGATCTGGATGGCCCGATTGCAGGCGTTGTCTATAATACTGACAGAAACAGAAACTACGCTTTCCAGTCAGAAACAGACACTTTCGATGTTACCTGGCATGGCTTTATTGACCCCGAATCTGGAATCAAGGCGTACCACGTGGCACTTTATGAATATGATGAAACTCCAATTAGTGTTCAAAGCTTTAACGATGTGTCATTTAAAACGTCAGTAAGACTGACTAATCTAAGTCTAGAACATGGTAAGAAATACTACGGAGCTGTCAAAGCAGTCAATACCGGTGACCTGTTAAGTGAAGTCTTACGTTCTGAGTTAAAACTAATCGACACAACACCGCCAACAGCCTATCGCTGTGGAAATCTATCAGTTACATATGAAACACAAACATATAATCTGTCGGATTCGAAATGTTTGATATTCTCAGCTTCATTCGACATTGATTCGGTTTATGTCATGACTGGTCAGTTTGAAGGAAACGTCCAGAGTTCTAAGATAAAACTTCAGATCGGTAAATCAACTGGCACTGTCTTGCCGGTTGAAAAATCCCACGACGGCGTCTTGCGGTTCAACTACAGGTTTCAACCAGGTATTGAAGGCATTCGGAATGTAACGGTCGACATAGACTCTGTAGCTAATGCTACAATCACTCTCAGCAAGTGCATTGTTTCTTATCTAGACAAGTTCTCAGATGTATTTGATATAACGCAACTCTCACGTGACTCCTTTAAAGCTAGTTTACCGGTAATGGATCTGGAAAGTGGCATTAAAAAGGTAGGTGAAAGAATTGTCATTCACAGTTCGGTTTACACACAAGTGCTACTTCTGGAAAGGCAAGCATTTAGCAGCATGGACTACAGCACAAAACTGTAAAGTGTGGAATGTACATTTTTTCTAGGTCATACCAGCTAGTTTAGGCAGGCTAATAAGGTCTCATCAAGGATTCTCAAATATCTTTCGAGTTAAACTTTGCCACGAAACAATGGTAAATGGTATAACCTTTACAGCGTACAAATCATTCATTGACAATAGATTTAACAAAAGGTTAACAGTTTCACTAAATGACCAAAACGCTTATACATTAGCAGTACATACATGCAAAGGCAAACCATGACAATCACAAACCACAACAGAAGTACACGATAGATTATATCTGAAATTGTATTAATTCTATATTTCCACAACATTGTGGTTAGCAGAGAGACTAATACATGACGCAAACAGGTCTGGCTTTTAGATAGAATTCAATATGAAAAAAGAAGTGGAGGCAATGATCAGGAATCGATACAATTAACCTACAGCTCCAATCAGAGACACCAATAGGAACAGGAATGGTTTTCATAATGACATCAAGCTAACAAAATAGAAGTATAGGCAATGATCAGGAATCGATACAATCAACCCACAGCTGCCATCAGAGACACCAAAGGGAAAGAAACACAAACATGAAACAACAGACCCCAATGGAAACATCAACAGCGGAAAGCCAAAAGGACAGTTACTTTCCCACGAAATGGCCAATAGGCTATCCAAAATAAAATAATATAAGCGACACAAACACCAAAAGACAAACCATAACAAAAGTAAACCGCGACAGAAGTACCGCCTTGGAACGGTCAGCGGAAACGAATTCCAATGGGGGGCTTAAATCGATTTTACGAGGCCACAATCCTCGCCCTTGCTTCCGTCGCGCTTTAGACAAATAATTTGTTCAGTCCGCATGAAGGCCTCCTAACTCATCAGTGCAACATCTCCGTGAACACAAAAAATCAAACAACCACAGAGATGAAACAACGGTGAGGACTGGACAGGAAGAAACCACTGAAATGTGGAGCAAAAGAAAACCAACAGTTAGACCCCGATGGGCCCAACCAGAGACAGAGTATCAGACACCAACCAACGTTACGTTGAATTAGATCGCTCTAATTCTAAGTAAGCCTTTACGCTGGAACCGTCATAGAATCTGAGGGCTGACCCACCGGCGTGCAATTAAATAGGGAAGCAAAGTTGTCTACCGTGATTGGGCTATCTACCATGCATGTAGTCTGTCGTATAACATTTATGTTGTACCCAATCTTTTTTATATCGAAGAATGCTTTTACGAAATTGGGTGCTGAAGTCATGAAGTCTGACATCCTCTTAGATCAAGATACCGCCATAAAATGTCAATGTAAGTAATTTCTCATTTCACCCCAACTGGAACATAAAATGCGTTTGTCAAATAGTTGCATTAACCTTTTTGAATCTTTGTCTCTGGTCTGGCCCATCGGAGTCCAACTATAGGTTCTCTTTTGCTGTTTCATGCTATCGAGTCCTCATCTTTTTCGTTTTATTTTTATGTTCTCGGAGATGTTGCACTGATGCTTTTGTCCAAACCACGACGGAACTAAGGGGGAGGTTGTGGCCACGTAAAATAGATTTAAGGCCGCCCTCCCCCGCCCAGACAAAAAAGGAACTTTTTTTCTGACCGTTCCATTGCGGTTCTTCTGTTGTGGTTTATAATTATTATTGTTATAGTTCGTCTTTGCATGTATGTATTACTTATATCTTTTCAGTTTCATTTAGGATAACTGATGGGAGCTGTGGGTTAATTGTATCGATTCCTGATCATTTCCTTCACTTATATGCTGTTATGTAACTATACTCAGTGTTTAATATAATGTTGAACGAAGTACCCTCCTGAATAGCTAGACATCAGAGTTTTTATGCTCCCCGAAGGGGGAGCCATATAGTCGCCGCTTTGTCCGTCCGTCCGTCCGTCCGTCCGTCCGTCACGCTCAATATCTCTAAAAGTATTAAAGGTATTTAAGTGAAACTTGATATACTGATAGAAGGCGATGAGGGGAATCGTAAAATACAAGAACCATAACCCTGTCACCAGTATTTATGGAGTTACTTCCCTTCTTAACTATTTCAATGAAAAGATTGTCCGGAGCATATCTCTGAAAGTATAGAAGGGATTTAAGTGAAACTTAATATATTGATAGATGGCCATCAGAGGAAGTGCAGAGTGCAAGAACTGTAACTCTATCACAAGTAATTACAGAGTTATTTCCCTTTTTAGTTTTTGCTATATTAAGCTTGTCCGGAGCATATCTCTGAAAGTTTTAAAGGTAATTTAGTGAAACTTGATACACTGATAGGGGGCTATGAGAAAAATCACAGAATGCAAGAAGCATGACCCTACCAACAGTATTTACAGAGTTACTTCCCTTCTTAATTAGGGCCCTACACAGTATTTTGGATGCCCTATAGTAATCTCCTTGTCAGCCAGTTTCAAATCTAAACCAAAACATTTAACCGGTTATAGCTTCAAAAGTATTATCCCTACTCCCATGAAACTTCACACTCATACTAACAATCACAAGACCTACATTCTGACAAACCATACTGCTTTTGTCCGTGTGTTTGTCACGCCTTAACCAAAAAACTTAACCTCGGTCATAACTTCAAAAGTATTTGCCCTACTCTCATGAAACTGCACACACTTACTTACTATCACAAGATCTACATTCTGACAAAGGGCCATAACTATATTGCTTTTCGGTGTGTGTTTGTCAGGCAATAACCAAACAACTTAAACTCGGTCAAAATTTTAAAAGTATTTATCCTACTCTCATTAAACTTCACACACATACTTACCATCACAAAACCTACATTCTGACAAAGGGCCATAATTTTGTTGCTTATTTACACTGAATTATCTCCCCTTTTTCAAAAAATATCTCATGTTGTTTCATAACCATGGGTAATAGGGCTTTCATATTTCACATATATATTCCTTGTGACATTCTTCATTGAAAATCACTTACTAGGGAACACAAAACTGAGTTTCTTTGTCTTATGGTTTAAGATTTACATGCCCTTGCACGGAAGGGGCCTTACATTTCTCCTTATTTTTGCAGTCTTTTTTGAAAATCACTAACTAGGGAATTCTTAGACTTTAGGTTAAACCCATTTGGTACCGGAAACCCCAAAAGGGGTAAGTGGCAAACAGTACAGGCCCAGATCAGACGCCTCGAAATTCGTGTTTGTCACGCCTTAACCTAGCCCTACTCTTATGAAACTTCACACACATACTTACCATCACAAGACCTACATTCTGACAAAGGAGAATAACTTGTGTGTTTGTCACACCTAAACCAAAAACTTTAACCTCGGTGATAACTTCAAAAGTATTTTGTCTACTCTCATGAAACATCACACACATAATTACCATCACAAGACCTACATCCTGACAAATTGCATTTGGGTGTGTGTTTGTCAGGCTACATTCTGACAAAGGGCCATTACTATATTGCTTATTTTCACTAATCAACTCCCCTTTTTCAAAAAATATCTCCTGTTATTTCATAACCATGGGTGATAGGGCTTTCATGTTTCACATGTGTATTCCTTGTGACATTTTCCATTGAAAATCACTTACTAGGGAACACAAAATTGAGTTTCTTAGCCTTATGGTTTAAGATTAACAGGTCCTGGCAGGGAAGGGGCCTTACATTTCTCATTTTTAGCTCACCTGAGCACGAAGTGCTCAAGGTGAGCTTTTGGGATCGGTCTTTGTCCGTCGTCCGTCGTCCGTCGTCCGTGCGTCCGTCGTCAACTTTTGCTTTAAACAACTTCTTCTACAAATCTGCTGGACAGATTTTGATCTAATTTCACAGGAATGCTCCTTGGGTGATCCTCTACCAAAATTGCTCAAACTGTTCTGCTCGGGTGAACAAGATGGCCGCCAGAGCTAAAAATAGAAAAAAACCTTTAAACGACTTCTCCTGCTTAACCAGTGGATGGATTTTGAATTTATTTCACAGGAATGTTCCTTGGATGACCTTCTACCAAAATTGCTCAAACAGTTCCGCTCGGGTGAACAAAATGGCCGCCAGAGCTAAAAATAGAAAAACCTTTAAACGACTTCTTCTCCTTAACCAGTGGATGGATTTTGAAATTATTGCACAGGAATGTTCCTTGGGTGCCCCTCTACTAAAATTGCTCAAACCGTTCCGCTCGGGTGAACAAAATGGCCGCCAGAGCTAAAAATATAAAAACCTTTAAACGACTTCTTCTCCTTAATCAGTGGATGGATTTTGAAATTATTGCACAGGAATGTTCCTTGGGAGCCCCTCTACTAAAATTGCTCAAACCGTTCCGCTCGGGTGAACAAAATGGCCGCCAGAGCTAAAAATAGAAAAACCTTTAAAGGACTTCTTCTCCTTAATCAGTGGATGGATTTCGAAATTACTTCACAGGAATGTTCCTTTGGTGACCCTCTACCAAAATTGCTCAAACTGTTCCGCTCGGGTGAACAAAATGGCCACCAGAGCTAAAAATAGAAAAACCTTTAAACGACTTCTTCTCCTTAACCAGTGGATGGATTTTGAAATTATTGCACAGGAATGTTCCTTGGGAGCCCCTCTACTAAAATTGCTCAAACCGTTCCGCTCGGGTGAACAAAATGGCCGCCAGAGCTAAAAATATAAAAAAACCTTTAAAGGACTTCTTCTCCTTAATCAGTGGATGGATTTCGAAATTACTTCACAGGAATGTTCCTTGGGTCACCCTCTACCAAAATTGCTCAAACTGTTCCGCTCGGGTGAACAAAATGGCCGCCAGAGCTAAAAATAGAAAAACCTTTAAAGGACTTCTTCTCCTTAACCAGTGGATGGATTTCGAAATTACTTCACAGGAATGTTCCTTAGGTGACCCTCAGCCAAAATTTCTCTTACCATTCCGCTCCAGGGAACAAGATGGCCGCCAGAGCTAAAAATAGAAAAACCTTTTAACGACTTCTACTCCTTAACTAGTGGATGGATTTTGAAATTACTTCACAGGAGTGTTCCTTGGGTGACCCTCTACCAAAATTGCTCAAACCGTTCCGCTCGGGTGAACAAGATGGCCGCCAGAGCTAAAAATAGAATAACGTTTAAACGGCTTTTTCTCCTTAACCAGTGGATGGATTTTGAAATTATTTCAAAGGAATGTTCCTTGTGTGAGCCTCTACCAGAATTGCTCAAACCGTTCTGCTCGGGTGAACAAAATGGCCGCCAGAGCTAACAAGAGGGCCATGATGGCCCTGGATCGCTCACCTGATCCATAGAGTAACAAGTGGGGCCTGGGGGTGGGCCATTATTGACCCCCAGGGCTATAATGTGCATAATGTTGAGGGAGGTCTAGAAAGGTGAAGCTTCATTCCAAATATCTACAAAGGCTATAATTTGAACAATCTTGGCAAAGGTCCACTAGATGAAGCTACACACCAAATATCAAAGACCTGGGCCTTGCGGTTTCAGAGAAGAAGTTTTTTAAAGATTTTCCCTATATAATCCTATGGTATAACCAAAGGGACCGGGGGCGGGGGCATTTTTGGCCCCAGCACTATAATTTGAACAATCTTGGTAGGGGTCCACTAGATGAAACTTCATACCAAATACATGTATCAAAGACCTTGGCCTTGTGGTTTCAAAGAAGAAGATTTTTTAAGTTTTCGGTGAAAAAAATCTATTTTTGGCTCCTGCGACCTATATGTGCAACGGACCGGAACCATTTGAACAACTTTGAAAGGGGACCACCTAAGAATCATTCCTGTGAAGTTTGATCAAAATCCGATCAGTGGTTTCGTTGGAGATGTCGTTTGAAGAAATTGTTTACGCACGAATGTAGGTGACCACTTGCCATTGCTACATGCTAAATATCTAAGCTCTGGGCCCTGTGGTTTCAGAGAAGAAGATTTTTTAAGCTTTTTTTCCATTATGAGTCTATAGGAGCTAAGTGGCCCCGGGGCGTGGCCCTTTTGGATCCCAGTGGCATGATTAGTAGGAATTATGTAGGTTACCACTTGCGATTGCTATGTGCGTAATATCTAAGCTCTGGGCGCTGTGGTTTCAGAGAAGAAGATTTTTGAAGCTTTTTTTCCATTATGAGTCTATGGGAGCAAAGGGGCCCAGGCGCGTGGCCATTTGGAACCCAGGGGCATGATTGGCAGGAATTATGTAGGTGACCAATTGCCATTGCTACATGCTAAATATCTAAACTGTGGGCCCTTTGGTTTCAGAGAAGAATATTTTTGAAGTTTTTTTTTCCATTTTGAGTCTATGGTAGCTAAGGGGCCCCAGGGCCTGGCCCATTTGGACCCTAGGGGCATGATTGGCAGGATTTATGTAGGTGACCACTTGCCATTGCTACATGTCAAATACCTGAGGTCTGGGCGCTGTGGTTTCAGAGAAGAAGATTTTTTAAGCTTTTTTCCATTATGAGTCTATAGGAGCCAAAGGGCCCCGGGGCGTGGCCCATTTAGACCCCAGGGGCATGATTGGCAGGAATTATGTAGGTGACCACTTGCCGTTGCTACATGCTAAATATCTAAGCTCTGGGCCTTGTGGTTTCCGAGTAGAAGTTTTTGAAGCTTTTTGTTCCATTGTGAGTCTTTGGGAGCGAAGGGGCCCCCGGGGCTTCGCCCATTTAGAACCCAGGGGCATGATTGGCAGGAATTATGTAGGTGACGCCTGGCGGTTGCTACATGCTAAATATCTAAGCTCTGGGCCCTGTGGTTTCAGAGAAGAAGATTTTTGAAGCTTTTTTCCATTATGAGTCTATGGGAGCTAAGGGGCCCCGGGGTGTGGCCAATTTGGACCCCAGGGGCATGATTGGCAGGAATTATGTAGGTTACCACTTGCCGTTGCTACATGCAAAATATCTCAGCTCAGGGCCCTGTGGTTTCAGAGAAGAAGATTTTTGAAGCTTTTTTTCCATTATGAGTCTATAGGAGCTAAAGGGTTCCGGGGCGTGGCCCTTTTGGGTTCCAGGGGCATGATTGGCAGGAATTATGTAGGTGACCACTTGCCGTTGCTACATGCTAAATATCTAAGCTCTGGGCCCTGTGGTTTCCGACAAGAAGATTTTTGAAGCTTTTTGTTCCATTATGAGTCTATGGGAGCGAAGGGATCCGGGGCGTCCCCCATTTGGAACCCAGGGGCATGATTGGCAGGAATTATGTAGGTGACCACTTGCCATTGCTACATGCTAAATATCTAAGCTCTGGACCCTGTGGTTTCAGAGAAGAAGATTTTTGAAGCTTTTTTACCATTATGAGTCTATTGGAGCGAAGGGGCCCCGGGGTGTGGCCAATTTGGAACCCAGGGGCATGATTGGCAGGAATTATGTAGGTGACCATTTGCCGTTGCTACATGCCAAATATCTCAGCTCTGGGCCCTGTTGTTGCAGAGAAGAAGATTTTTGAAACTTTTTTCCATTATGATTCTATAGGAGCCAAAGGGCCCAGGGGCGTGGCCCGTTTGGACCCCAGGGGCATGATTGGCAGGAATTATGTAGGTGACCACTTGCCATTGCTACATGCTAAATATCTAAGCTCTGGGCCCTGTGGTTTCTGAGAAGAAGATTTTTGAAGCTTTTTGTTCCATTATGAGTCTATGGGAGCGAAGGGGCCCCGGGGCGTGGCCAATTTGGACCCTAGGGGCATGATTGGCAGGAATTATGTAGGTGACCACTGGCGGTTGCTACATGCTAAATATCTAAGCTCTGGGCCCTGTGGTTTCAGAGAAGAAGATTTTTGAAGCTTTTTTTCCATTATGAGTCTATGGGAGCTAAGGGGCCCCTGGGTGTGGCCAATTTGGACCCCAGGGGCATGGTTGGCAGGAATTATGTAGGTTACCACTTGCCGTTGCTACATGCCAAATATTTCAGCTCGGGGCCCTGTGGTTTCAGAGAAGAAGATTTTTGAAGCTTTTTTTCCATTATGAGTCTATAGGAGCTAAAGGGCCCCGGGGCGTGGCCCGTTTGGACACCAGGGGCATGATTGGCAGGAATTATGTAGGTGACCACTTGCCGTTGCTACATGCCAAATATCTCAGCTCTGGGCCCTGTGGTTTCAGAGAAGAAGATTTTTGAAGCTTTTTTCCATTATGAGTCTATAGGAGCTAAAGGGCCCCGGGGCGTGGTCCGTTTGGACCCCAGTGGCATGATTGGCAGGAATTATGTAGGTGACCACTTGCCGTTGCTACATGCTAAATATCTAAGCTCTGGGCCTTGTGGTTTCCGAGATGAAGATTTTTGAAGCTTTTTGTTCCATTATGAGTCTATAGGAGCTAAGGGGCCCCGGGGCATCCCCCATTTGGAACCCAGGGGCATGATTGGCAGGAATTATGTAGGTGACCACTGGCCATTGCTACATGCTAAATATCTAAGCTCTGGGCCCTGTGGTTTCGAAGAAGAAGATTTTTGAAGCTTTTTGTTCCATTATGAGTCTATGGGAGCGAAGGGGCCCTGGGGCGTGGCCAATTTGGACCCTAGGGGCATGATTGGCAGGAATTATGTAGGTGACCACTGGCCATTGCTACATGCTAAATATCTAAGCTCTGGACCCTGTGGTTTCAGAAAAGAAGATTTTTGAACCTTTTTTTCCATTATGAGTCTATGGGAGCTAAGGGGCCCCGGGGCGTGGCCAATTTGGGCCCCAGGGGCATGATTGGCAGGAATTATGTAGGTGACCACTTGCCGTTGCTACATGTCAAATACCTTAGCTCTGGGCCCTGTGGTTTCATAGAAGAAGATTTTTGAAGCTTTTTTTCCATTAGGAGTCTATGGGAGCTTAGGGGCCCCAGGGCGTGGCCCATTTGGACCCCAGGGGCATGATTGGCAGGAATTTTGTAGGTGACCACTTGCCGTTGCTACATGCTAAATATCTAAGCTCTGGGTTCTGTGGTTTCAGAGAAGAAGATTTTTGAAGCTTTTTTTTCCATTATGAGTCTATGGGAGAGAAGGGGCCCCGGGGTGTGGCCCATTTGAAACCCAGGGGCATGATTGGCAGGAATTATGTAGGTGACCACTGGCCGTTGCTACATGCTAAATATCTAAGCTCTCGGCCCTGTGGTTTCAGAGAAGAAGATTTTTTAAATTTTTCCCATTATAAGTCTATGGGAGCTATATGTTGCCATGGCAACCAGAGTTCCAATCTGATCAGCCCAAAAACCTTATGCAGCCTGTCCCCCTACCTGATGATGCTTCACATGAAATTTGATCAAGATTGGCCATGGGGTATTAGAAATATACTTATTTGAAATTGTTTACGGACGCACGGACGGACGGACGGACGCACGGACGCACGCACGCACGACGGACGACGGACAAAAAGTGATCACAAAAGCTCACCTTGTCACTACGTGACAGGTGAGCTAAAAATAGAAAAACCTTTAAACGACTTCTTCTCCTTAACCAGTGGATGGATTTTGAAATTATTTCACAGGAATGTTCCTTTGGTGAATCTCATCATAAAATGCTCATACCGTTCCGCTTGGGTGAACAAAATGGCCGCCAGAGCTAAAAATAGAAAAAAACTTTTAAACGATTTCTTCTCCTTAACCAGTGGATGGATTTTGAAATTATTTCACAGGAATGTTTGTTTGGTGTCTCTCTACCAAAATTGCTCATACTGTTCAGCTCGGGCGAACAAAATGGCCACCAGAGCTTCTCCTGCTTAACCAGTGGATGGATTATAAGCCCTTGGGCAAAAAACGGCCCCGCCCCGGGGCCCACTGGTTTTACATAGGCTTATATAGGGAAAACCTTTAAAAATCTTCTTGTCTGAAACCAGAAGGCCCAGGTCTTTGATATTTGGTATTTAGCTTTGTCTAGTTGATCGATACCAAGTTTGTTCAAATTATAGCCCTGGTGCCAAAAACAGCCCCACCCCGGATGGAAAACCTTTAAAAATCTTCTTGTCTGAAACCAGAAGACCCAGGTCTTTGATATTTGGTATGAAGCTTCTTCTAGTGGACCTCTACCAAGATGTTTCAAATTATAGCCCTGGGGCCAAAACTGGCCCCGCCCCGGGGCCCACTGGTTTTACATAGGCTTATATTTGGAAAACCTTTAAAAATCTTCTTGTCTGAAACCAGAAGGCCCAGGTCTTTGATATTTGGTAAGTAGCTTCGTCAAGTGGACCGTTACCAAGATTGTTCAAATTATAGCCCTTGGGCCAAAAAATGCCCCCGAGCCAGGGCCCACTGGTTTTACACAGGCTTTTATAGGGAAACCTTTAAAAATCTTCTCGTCTGAAACCAGAAGGCCCAGGTCTTTGATATTTGGTATGAAGCGTCATCTAGTGGACCTCTACCAAGATTGTTGAAATTATAGCCCTGGGGCCAAAAATGTCGCCGCCCAGAGACCCTTTGGTTTTACATAGACTTATAAAGGGAAATTTTTAAAAATCTTCTTCTCTGAAACTGCAAGGCCCAGGTCTTTGATATTTGGTATGGAGCTTCATCTAGTGGACCTCTACCAAGTTTGTTAAAATTATAGCCCTGGGGCCACAAATGCCCCCCACCCCGGGGCCCTTTGGTTTTACAGAGACTTATATAGCCTGGTGCATAGACTTATGTAGGGAATATCTTTATAAAAATCTTCTTCTCTGAAACAGCAAGGCCCAGGTCTTTGATATTTGGTGTGTAGCATCATCTAGTGGACCTTTGCCAAGATTGTTCAAATTATAGCCTTTGTTTTTGTTTGGTATGAAGCTTCACCTTTAAGACCTCCCTCAACTTTATGCACATTAAAGCCCTTCGGCCAATAATGGCCCTCCCTGGGGCCCACTTGTTACACTATGGATCAGGTGAGCGATCCAGGGCCATCATGGCCCTCTTGTTTTGGCATTCTTTGTTGAAAATCACTACCTGCTTTATTTGTACTCCAAACATCAGCTGAGGGTACTCATTAGAACCTCCTCATTCAGACGGTTCTGACGAGTACCCATAACCTTTGTCTTCAAACAAATCTTATCAAACTTCAAAGTGTATAGGATCATTTCTTTTTTGAAAATCACTAACTAGGGAATTCTTAGACTTTAAGTTAAACCCATTTGATACCGGAAACCCCAAAAGGGGTAAGTGGCAAACAGTACAGGCCCAGATCAGACGCTTCGAAACTCGTGTTTGTCACGCCTTAACCTGGCCCTACTCTTATGAAACTTCACACACATACTTACCATCACAAGACCTACATTCTGACAAAGGAGAATAACTTGTGTGTTTGTCACACCTAAACCAAAAACCTTAACCTCGGTGATAACTTCAAAAGTATTTTGTCTACTCTCATGAAACATCACACACATAATTACCATCACAAGACCTACATCCTGACAAATTGCATTTGGGTGTGTGTTTGTCAGGCTACACTCTGACAAAGGGCCATTACTATATTGCTTATTTTTTTCCAGGTTAAGCAATGCCAGTTTCGGATCAAATTTTCACTTCTTGTTGCTTCAAAATCGGATTTGTGTTGCTCCTACTTACCAAGTGATAGTCTAAAGTATGTATGTCTTAGTAGAAATGAGCTCTGCAGTAACCACATTTTCTGTATATAAACATGTTGACAGATTGCTGATTGTATCGCGTTTTCATATGATTGATACTGTGGTCTTTGTTTTACAGACCCTCTTTGGCTTTGGCAGCTACCCATCAGGATTTCAGTTTAGGTCCCTGCATCACGTTGATGTCAGCTCAGATAAGACGTTCTCACTTTCTGTTCCTCATGGCTCACCCTTATATGGTACAGCAATTGTTGAGAATTTCGCAGGTCTGCGGTCAGTATTCCATTCAACGAAGATAGTGGTTGATCACACGCCTCCTCTGATAGAAGATCTTTTGGTTACTGCGGATACAGAGGGCAGCAAAAATTCCTTGGCGAATAATATGTCATCGATGAGGCTGAACGTCAGTTGGAGTACCAGAGATGATGAAAGTGACATTAAAATGTGTTTCATATCAGTTGGTAAGTAAGTTACCTTTAAAGATTTCATCAGTATCATTTTAACCTGCACACCTAAAGGTCCGATGGCTAAGTCATGTGCGCGAATAATGACTAGGAAGTCGCGAACTCGATCTCTGCCGCATCAGATAACATTCTGTCGTGTAGACTGAACATGAAATACTTTGTACAGTCGTTTCCTTGCCAGTCTAAAGTAAGGACTGTGACGAGTGGCCTGTATCTGGCAAAACATACAAATAAACAATCAAAGACTGCATGTCCAGAATTTTGGACGTGACATAAGCTACAATGCAAATGATTTTCAAGCACTGCTCTATGTTTGTATAAAGTGAATAATAAAGCCGTATATAACAACGTTTATCACATGACGTCGCGTCTGAAATTGAAATAACACCATGTTATAAATTCGGTAATCCACTAGTGGATTGAATATACAAATTAGTTAGTTTACGTTACACGTGCGACGTCCGTAACGACGTCGCGTTTACTAATAGCGAATTTTTTACATTTTTATCAAACAGTCGTGAATATAATGCGTTATAAATGTCGTATGGTAAATAGAATCTTGCATTCGCGCTCATTATTAAATTTATTAAACTTGTTGAGGAAATGGATAAATTGCTCGGCAGAGCCTCGCATTCCATCCCTTTTCCTCAACTCGTGCAATAGATTCAATAATACATGGACACTCATGTAAGATCCTCTACATATAAAAACGTTTATTCTAAAAAGTTATTAGGGCCCCGCACTGAAAGTGTGGGTGCCCTATAGTAATCACTCTGTCCGTCCGTCTGTCTGTCTGTCCGTTTGTCCGTCCACAAATTTCTGATAGCGCTGCCGGGGCCCTAGTCAGTTTCACTGACAGCTCTAGTTTCCTTTGTAGGCACTGCAGCATACAAGGATGATTTACAGAAATATGAAAAGGTGAATGACTCCAACATATTTCGCACCGATTGGCTTCAGGTATATCATGGTGATAAGATATACGCCAACATCAAATGTATTAATAATGTTGAATATTCAATTATCAAAGCGTCTGATCCCATAATGGCGTCTGTAGAAAAGCCAGCAGCTAACAGGGCACAGCTAAGATTCATTCCCTGGTCAAGATTAAGTACGGAATATTCGGAATCATTATTAATAAATGACATACCAGCTACTGCGGTACAGTCTGACACAGCTGACTTACACTTAAGTTGGGAGGGCTTCGGTGATAATTCTGGAATCGCCCACTACGAGTACAAACTGTCATCAAACAACGAGACTATCACTGACTGGATAAATGCCAGGACCAAGAATACCGTCTCGTACAAAACATCTAGTCTGGTGGATGGTACCACATACACAGCAGAGGTCTGCGCTGTCAATGTCGGGAACCTGAGGAGTGAATCTATAAAAGCCTCAGTTCTGGTGGACAGCAGAACACGTAATCTCACAGGTATAGCAGAATTTACTTATAACGATGACATATTTTGAATCAACCTGTATTTTTGCATAGTCTGATCGGAACATTTTGTATTCGCGGCATTTATCAGTAGTCAATATAAAAAAAAACAGAAATGAAGGCAATGATCAGGAATCGATACAATTAAGCCACAGCTCCAATCAGTAGACAATATAAAGAAAGAAGTGAAGGCAATGATCAGGAATCTATGCAATCAACCCACAGCTCCCATCAGAGACACCAAAGGGAAAGAAACACAAACATGAAACAACAGACCTAATGGAAACATCAATAGCGGAAAGCCAAAAGGACAGTTACTTTCCCACGAAATGGCCAATAGGCTATCCAAAATAAAATAATAAAAGCGACACAAACACCCAGAGACAAACCATAACAAAAATAAACCGCGACAGAAGAACCGCCTTGGAACGGTCAGCGGAAACAAGGGCATCAAACGTACATAACACTTAATATCGTAGGTACCTGGCCAATAGTGATGCCCTAAAGTATTCTTTCTTTCCCAGAACTATTCTTCAGTGGAATAGTCTTCCTTCGTCTGCGGTAGATGCCAAGTCCGCAGAGGAGTTCAAAGCCCATACAGTGTAGATTTAGACTCAGGGGTGTGCGATTTAGTAAACCTCTTTTAATCAGACTGTAAATAGTTTTAGGGACTTATCCAGTGTCCTCTTTTTTAAGCTAAATTCTAAATTTAGCAACCCACCCAACTCAGTTAATTGCCAAATATGACCGACTCAGTATACGAAGATAGATATATAGATATTATAATCGGTTGTACGAGGGCAAGTCAATACGTAACCAGCCTATCCCATATCCAAATAATCGAGCCAACCAAGATTTCCATGCCTTGTTTCAATACATGTTTTAGGCATGGGGGCAAAATTGCACCCTTTTCGTGTCATTCACTCATAAGATATTGAACCTCAAACATGACTAGCGATGGAAAAGCAAGCTTTTCGTCAAAAGTTGAGTATCGTGCTGTAATTCGGTACTTGTATTTGAAAGAAAAAACTGGTCAGGAAATACAGTGCGTGTTAACTAATCTTTATGGGTGATCTGCACCATCGTATGCACAAGTTAAATTCTGGGTTGGGGATATCAAACGCCCATCAGATGCTATCGATGAAGAAATGTGTAACAAAGTACGGAATCTGGTGTACTCTGATAGGCGAATTAAGGTGGAGGAAATAGCGAATGCATTACACATTTAACATGGTAGCGTTTCAACAATTTTAAAATGATCGCTTGGATATGCGCAAGCTACCAACCCGTTGCCCCCCCCCCCCCCCCCCCCGAATCCCTTAGCGGCGAGCAAATCAGAATGCAGCGAATTATTGAAGCGGTTGAGGTCAAGGAAGATTATTTTTGTTCACGTCTGTTGACTGTAGATGAGACCTGTGTCCATTATTATGAGCAGAGAATGAAAGTCACAAGTGGGAAGGGCCGAGGTCTCCGATGCTAAAGAAGTTCAAAACTCAACCTCTTCTGGCAAGGTGATGGCAACTGTATTTTTGGACGCACAATGCGTTATTATGTTTGACTTTCTGGCAATGAAAAAAACAAACCAGGTGCATATTATGCAAATTTGCTCGACCAACTGAGAACTGCGATCCTTGAAAAAACGCCGAGGTAAACTCTCCAAAGGGATTCAGCTCCAACAGGACAAAGCAAGAGTCCACACTTGAAAAATTGCAATGGATGCTGTTGAGCGGAATGGGTACGAGCTAATACCGCACCCCGCCTAGCTCCTAACGACTATTTCCTATTCCCAATCTTGAAAAAGGATATCCGTGGACGTCATTTCCGGTCTAACGAAGAAGGAAGGGCGGCAGTTGAGGAGTGGGTCGGAGACATGGACCCTGGCTTATTCAGTTCTGGTAGTTCAGTGATGGCACTGGAACAGCGTTGGTCCAAGTGTATCATTCTAGAGGGCAATTTTATCGAAAAGGAAATGATCGATCTCATCCAGAAATAAGTTAGGCTGTTTTTATTGACTCGCCCTCGTACGACGAAAGAAAATATACACACGCACGCATGCACGCACATACACACACGGAGTTTTTTTTTCTAGATATCAAATATGTGTTACACTTCATGTTCTTTTTACAGGAGAGCCAGTCCACGTTGTCGCTAATAACACTGACAGAACAGTTACACTCGATTGGCAAAATGTATTCGCCGTGAACATGGATATTCCATCTTACTACAACCTGATTATTGGATCAAGCAGTGGGTTCGCCAATGTTTTAGAAGCAACGTATCTTTCATCTCACACAATGTCATTTTCGGTTGCGTTGGCTACGGTATTAACTAACCAATTCGAGGAACTCTACATCACGATCACCTCCGTCTACGCTACTGGAGAAACAACCACATACTTTACATCTTATAGACTGCCTTTCTAAGACTGCAATACTAACTGTCCCTTTTCTATTTTCATAAAACAGCAGCTTGTTTTCTAGCCACGGGATCGTCCATTTCTTCGTTCATTACGAAAATAGGCCTGTACAAATACATTGTCAACTTTACCTCCGAATAATCGATTTTTTTTAGATAAAATGTGATATTTTTCTTATTTCTGCTCAAATTATAGATTATCGGTACTTGTAAGAACCGCCTCACCGAACACCCGAGGCGGTTCTACCAAGTACCCACAATCCATACTTTAGTGCAGGAATAAAAAACTGTAAATAAAAATCAAAAATGAGTTCCTTTAAGAGCAATGAAAATATTCATAAGAAAGAAGATGGGTCATACTACGTAGTTTCGGCTAATAAAGCCTCATCAGTGACCCTGTAATGATCCGGCAACGAAAGCCAGAGGAAGCATGCTGCAATTTTGCGAATTTCGAATAGGCAGTCGATTCAAAGACTGATAAAAATCAAAATGAGGTCCAAATAATTAAAAACCTGTCTAGAATTTGAGTCTAAACTAATAATTTATTTCTGATTTCTCAGAATATTCACGCTGATCTCAAAGGACCAAAAGTAAAATATAAACTGCACTATGGTTGATGTACGGGGAGACGTTTTACGGCCGCCACACGGCACAACACCAGCTGCAGTGAAGTCAAATAAAAATCAAAAATGAGTTCCTTTAAGAGCAATGAAAATATTCATAAGAAAGAAGATGGGTCATACTACGTAGTTTCGGCTAATAAAGCCTCATCAGTGACCCTGTAATGATCCGGCAACGAAAGCCAGAGGAAGCATGCTGCAATTTTGCGAATTTCGAATAGGCAGTCGATTCAAAGACTGATAAAAATCAAAATGAGGTCCAAATAATTAAAAACCTGTCTAGAATTTGAGTCTAAACTAATAATTTATTTCTGATTTCTCAGAATATTCACGCTGATCTCAAAGGACCAAAAGTAAAATATAAACTGCACTATGGTTGATGTACGGGGAGACGTTTTACGGCCGCCACACGGCACAACACCAGCTGCAGTGAAGTCAAATAAAAATCAAAAATGAGTTCCTTTAAGAGCAATGAAAATATTCATAAGAAAGAAGATGGGTCATACTACGTAGTTTCGGCTAATAAAGCCTCATCAGTGACCCTGTAATGATCCGGCAACGAAAGCCAGAGGAAGCATGCTGCAATTTTGCGAATTTCGAATAGGCAGTCGATTCAAAGACTGATAAAAATCAAAATGAGGTCCAAATAATTAAAAACCTGTCTAGAATTTGAGTCTAAACTAATAATTTATTTCTGATTTCTCAGAATATTCACGCTGATCTCAAAGGACCAAAAGTAAAATATAAACTGCACTATGGTTGATGTACGGGGAGACGTTTTACGGCCGCCACACGGCACAACACCAGCTGCAGTGAAGTCAAATAAAAATCAAAAATGAGTTCCTTTAAGAGCAATGAAAATATTCATAAGAAAGAAGATGGGTCATACTACGTAGTTTCGGCTAATAAAGCCTCATCAGTGACCCTGTAATGATCCGGCAACGAAAGCCAGAGGAAGCATGCTGCAATTTTGCGAATTTCGAATAGGCAGTCGATTCAAAGACTGATAAAAATCAAAATGTAAACCCCAGTTTTCCTATATAAAAGTGGGGTTGAAGGGGGTCAGAATTATATAGGCGTGTTTCCGTGTTACGATCATTGCTGTCTGTTACGTAAGGTCAACATTTATTTTGTTCTTATATGCATTTTGTCATTAATTTTCCTTAGCCCTCCGACTGAGTTTACCTGGATGTCCGTCAATGTTCGACATGATTAACCCGTATATACCTTGTCTGGGACGTTGGCAACCAGTGCAGACCCAGATCAGCGGTGTCTGATCTGGGTCTACACTGTTTGCTTAAAGAACATTCATTTTTGTAAAATATGCCACAAACAAAAACAAACATGAAACACCTATAATAAGGAATGGACCACTCCAAACTTACTAGGTGGGAGATGCAATTGTCATATATGGGTTAAACATTTCGCCCGAACTCAATGACCAGTCACATTTTGAAAACTCGCCCTTACAAATACATCGTAAGTTTGACCGCCGAAAAAACGAAAATTTTAAGATGATTTATTACATATCTACTTTAGGAAAATTACATTAGAATCTTTCAATACAGGCTCATTTTTTCGCTATTTGGGTGGCACAGTCACGTGACGGGGCCAAAAATCCATATAATATGGATTTTTGGCACTGCCTTTCAATATTGGCACTGCTCCACTCTGTTACTATAGCAATAGAACGTTAATGCCGTACTCCATAAGCTTCAAAATGGCCGCAGAAAAAAATCACTTGAAGCAATGTCAACCCGACTTCTGGACCTAGACAGAGCGATAGAAGACAGTGATAACAATAGATTTTGAGAAAAGTCTGATATTTCGTGGCAAGCATGAAAAATAAAAAACAAAATACTTGCTAAAAGAAGTTCACTCACGATTGGGAAGCATTGGGAAGGACGATGCCTTCAAGCACAGCAGGGATGTCCCAACATTTGAAACAATAAGGTCTTGCCAACAACCTTAAACGAACAGATCCCTTCACTTCTGAAGAGCTGGAAATTGTGCGGAAGAAATCTGTGAGAGGAAATAGTTTCTAGGGAAATATGTCCCCAAAATTGTCTTGTATTTTAACGTAAACAACCACCGCGATCGACTGCTACACACGGAATCGATTATGCAGTAGCTTGATGAATGACACTAAGAGCCTTTAAAATTAAAATGGTCTTCAAATAAGCACAAAACATTCTGTAAAATACCTTAAAAAGCATTCTTTGAACTGCAGAAATTCTGTATTTAAAATGGCGATTTGTTTTTGTTTTGAAACTTACAGTTGCGACGTCACTTGTGACGTAATTTGCTGCGCACTACTATGTTACTGTATTATTGTGAGCATGGTTAGTGTAGGCCTACTATAATTTAAAAGGAATTTCTTTTTTTTCGGCGGATACCGAAAATATTTGATCTCGCGGGTATCCTCAACACACTCGACAACTTTTAAAAAGTAAATATTCTCTTTGTCTTCGTTTCTTCACGTTGCAATATAACTATGCTATATAAATGATGTAATAAAGAGGTTGTGCCTCTAAGTCATATTGGCACCGGAAGTCATATTGGCCCTCGGGCTAAAGCCCTCGGGCCAATATGACATACCGGTGCCAATATGACTTAGATGCACACATTAACCATATAATAACCTCTATTAATTGTGATATTTTTCTTATTTCTGCTCAAAATATCTATATTTTAGAGCAAAAATAAAAATATAGGTTTACCCCTGTAAATCTCAGTTTTCCTATATATAAGTTGGGTTGAAGGGGGTCAGAATTATATAGGCGTGTTTTCGTGATGTGATATGTGTTTACGATCATTGCTGTCAGTTACGTAAGAGTATCATTTATTTTGTTCTTATTGATTTTCCTTAGGGCCTCCGTGGCCTAATGGTTAAGAGCGCTGACTCTTGATCATTAGGTCTCTCACCGCTGTGGTTCGAGCCTCGCTCGGGTCACATGTGAGACGCCAAGTTCTGCAACGGAAGGTCAGGTGCTTTTTCTCCGGGTACTCCGGTTTTCGCTCACTTCTGATTAACGATCGGCTGGATATAAGTGAAATAATCTTGAAAGGGTCGTAAAACCAAGAAAAAAAAACAAAAACATTGATCTTTGTTTTTATCATACGAGCGTAATTTACGGACCGCAATTCCTCTCTTGGTATTTAGGTTTATGTAAAATCATAAAACTATCACATCAAATTTCTATATCACGTGAACTAGTCCGAGAATTGAATACCATACCCCCCCCCCACCCCCCCCCCCCCACACACACACACTATACCCCACTTTATATAGAGAAAATGGGTTTACGGGTGTATACATTATTTTTTTCTTAATTTTACTCCAAGACATAGGTTGTTGGTACTCGTTAGAACCGCCTCATTGAGGCGGTTCTAACGAGCACACACGACCTATGTTTGCATTATTTATAAGAAATATGACAGGGATTTTCATCTGAAAAGTAGCCATTTTGGAGAAACACGCTCTATGGCGCACGGGTGTGTTATCAATGTATTAACTTTAACCGACTGAAGTTACCTGGGTGTCCATCCAAGTTCGACATGATTAACCCCTAGCGGCCCTTTTCTGAGACGTTGGCATACAGTGCAAACCCAGATCAGTGGCGTCTGATCTGGGTCTACACTGTTTGCTTATAGAACATTCAGTTTTGTAAAATTTGCCACAAATTTGCCACAAACAACAACAAACATGACACCCCTATAATAAGGAATGGACCACTCTAAACTTACTAGGTGGGAGATGCAATTTTATCATATGACGTCGCGTCTGAGAGTGTAATAACGCCATGCAATATTTTCGATAATCCACTAGTGGATTAAATATGCAAATTAGCTAGATACGTCCCGTAACGTTACATGTCCGACGTCCTTAACGACGTCGCGTTTACTAACGGCGGAATATTGACATTTTTTGTAAACAATCGTGAATAAAATGCGCTTTAAATGGCATATGATAAATAGAATCTTGCATTCGTGTTCATGTATTATTGAATTTATTAAACTCGTTGAAGAAAAGGGATAAAATGCTCGGCAAAGCCTCGCATTTTATCCCTTTTCCTCAACTCGTTTAATAAATTCAATAATACATGAGCACTCATGTAAGATCCTCCATGTCATATATGGGTTAAACATTTCGCCCCAACTCAATGGCCAGTCACATTTTGAAAACACGCCCTTTCAAATACATCGTAAGTTTTACCGCCAGAAAAACGATAAATTATATAGGCGTGTTTTCGTGATGTGATATGTGTTTACGATCATTGCTGTCTATTACGTAAGATTAACATTTATTTTGTTCTTAAATGCATTTTATCATTGATTTTCCTTAGCCCTTAAAGATAAAGATAAAAGATAAAGAAGCTTTATTTAACGTCGCATATTCGAAACAAATAACATAAGCTCTATAGAGCTTTTATTGCGACAAACAAAGTATCCGCTAACAAATACTTACCTGCCTTCATTTATCTTCCTAGGACTACCCCTGATAATGCGAGCGTCAGCCAAGGGAGCTCCTAGTACCATTTTTCACGCCTTTGGTATGGCGCGGCCGGGGATCGAACCCGCGACCTTCCATTCCCGAAGCGGACGCTCTACCACTGAGCTATCGGGGCCGGCCCTTTCTCCCATTGATCTTTGTTTTTATAATATGAGCGTATTATCACTTGAACAAGTCCATGGAATGAAGACCCCCCTATACCCCACTTTATATAGAGAGAACTGGGGTTTAAGGGGGTATACATATTTTTTTCTTATTTTTGCTCCAAGACATAGGTTGTGGGTACTCGTTAGACCCGCCTCAATGAGGCGGTTCTAACGAGTACCCACAACCTATGATAGCACTATTTATAAGAACAATATCAAGGATTTTCACCAGAAAAGTGTCCATTTTTGGAGATGTGAAAAAATGCACTATGACGCACGGATGTGTTATCGTAATGTTTTACGGACCGCAATTCCTCCCTTGGTAGATTATGCACAGCTTTTAGGTTTATGTAAAATCATAAAACTATCATATCAAGTTCCTACATCACGTGAACAAGTCCGTGAAATGAAGACACCCCTATACCCCATTTTATATAGAGAAAATGGGGGTTTTCGGGGGGGGGGGGGTATACATTATTTTTCTTATTTTTACTCCAGGTTATAGGTTGTGGGTATTCGTTAGAGTACCCACAACCTATGATAGCACTATTTATAAGAAAAATATCACGGATTTTCACAAGAAATGTCTCCATTTTGGAGACGTGATAAAATGCACTATTACGCACGGATGTATTATCGTAATGTTTTACGGACCGCAATTCCTCCCTTGGTAGATTATGCATAGCTTTTAGATTTATGTGAGTGAGTGAGGTTTAGTTTTACGTCCCACCAACAGCTAAGGTCATACGGAGACGGGACCTCGGTTTAAAGACTCATCCGAAAGTCTGTAGAAGCCCGGGATCGATCTTGCGATCCCTGGTTTACAAGGCGAGTAGCGTAACCACTGCACCACGGAGGCTTCTATTTAGGTTTATGTGAAATCATAAAACTATCATATCAAGTTCCTTCATCACGTGAACTAGTCCGTGGAATGAAGAATCCCCCTATACCCCACTTTATATAGAGAAAATGGGGGTTTACGGGGGTATACATTATTTTTTCTTATTTTTACTCCAAGATATAGGTTGTGGGTACTCGTTATAGATATGTTAGTTTGATTTGAGGTTTAACGACCAAATCAACACTGTAAAGGTCATTTTGGAGACGTTGCTTGCAATTTTGTGGGACTTTTACCCGACATTGAGATGAAATGACATCTGAATGAGGCGGTTCTAACGATCACCCACGACCTATGTTTGTATTAGTTATAAGAAATATATCATGCATTTTCATCAGAAAAGTAGCCATTTTGGAGATGAGAAAAATGCACTATGGCGCACGGGTGTGTTATTGAAATGTATAAATCAATGTATTAACTTTAACGACTTAAGTTACCTGGATGTCAATCAAAGTTCGACTTGATTAACCCCTAGCGGCCCTTTTCTGAGACCTTGGCATACAATCATTACGATAACAAACCCGTGGGCCATAGTGCATTTTTTAACATCTCCAAAATGGCTACTTTTCTGATGAAAATCCGTGATATTTTTCTTATAAATAATACAAACATAGGTTGTGGGTGCTCGTTAGAACCGCCTCATTGAGGCGGTTCTAACGAGTACCCACGACCTATGTCTTGGAGTCGTTCCCCATAAGAAACCTTGGACAGACCCAACCACACTGATGGTACTAAAATCAGTGACCACCATGTGGACATTAGTACGTAAAGCTACCTAGCTAAGTAACTGGGTCTGCTAACCAAAACCATTTTACACATACACACTTCCATTCATGGGAGATTTTTTGGTTTGTATGGGAGAGTTTAACGGCCTAGCCACTACTATTTAGGTCATTTTTGAACCGATCAGTTTACCTATACGTAAGCGGTTAACCAGTGCTTGGAACTGACAAGTGCCCTTCTTGAATCAGCGGAAGGGAGAGATTGTGGTGCAAAAGTTCATGATCAATCTCCCATTCATGGGAGAATTTCAAAATTAGCAATAGGTGATGAAACCAAGGTACAGATCCATAGGACCACGAGCTTTCGCTCAGCCAAAAAGGTCACTTTAACTTGTTCATAGATTTTTGATACGTTGTTAATACATAGTGAAGAAAATTTTACCGATTACTGGTATTATCGTGCATTTTTGGTACACACTGTATTCCATCTTACTTTATTAACAACTTGTTTCTATGTAATATACTCAGTATAATCTAGAAATATAGTTTACATAAAGATATATTTTAATAGAATAATCTTTATCTGATATGAAGTAAAAGAATAACTTCTTTTTCTTTCGATTGCTTCCCCTGGCTAGTTTTTTTTTATCAATTATTATTATATTTGTTTGTTTGTTTTTTGTTTGTTTGTATTGGAGTATAAGGGTCAACATTATTTTAGGGCATTTTTGAGCCGGTCAGTTTACCTATCCACACTTTTCCTGGGCACACTCCTACCAAAATGTGACAACAGTTTCCTCAATTTGAGTAGCTTTGATCTTACTAGCTTGAAAGATAACAATTTCTATGAAAACAAACAGATCCCAGTAGAAGACTGTAAATCAGATAATATGACAGATAAGAAGATAAAATTCTAGAAAAAGCAGAGTATAATTAGTTTTCCAAGTTGTAGCAGAGTTGAACATTATTTAGTTTCCATTGACCAGCCTGCTCAAAACTTTTTTTTTTGTTTTGTAATGGTTTTACGGCCCTTCCAAGATTATTTCACTGATTTGAGCCAAGCGATAATCAGAGGTAGGCAAAAACCGGAATACCTAGAGAAAAACCACCTGATCTTCCGTTGCAGAACCTGGTGTCTTACACGTGTCCCCAGTCAGGCTCGAGCCCACAGCGGTGAAAGACCTAATGATTAAGAGTCAGCGCTCTTATCCACTAGATCACGGAAGCCCGTAACTGTGCAGGCTTACTCATGTGTGGTCAGTTTCAGCACTACGTGGAAGCACCATTCAGCTCAGAATATATTTCTCTAAGCCCCGATACCGACCCGAACCATCGGGGCTTCAAGAATTAAATGGACTGCATGATGCTTCCACGCAGAGCTGAAACCGCCTGCACACTAGTACTGGTAAACCGCTTAGAGGATCTAAACTTGTCCAGGAACCGCGGTGCGAGGCGGACCGTCCATGCTTCATTGGGCGACAGGGCTTGAGATGTCATTTCATCTCAATGTCGGGTAAAAGTCCCACA
Source organism: Lucinisca nassula (assembly GCA_963580285.1). NCBI lineage: Eukaryota > Metazoa > Mollusca > Bivalvia > Lucinida > Lucinidae > Lucinisca > Lucinisca nassula. The sequence goes on along the minus strand of OY757013.1, from coordinate 5,133,593 downwards.
AAATTGGATGCAACGTCTCCAAAATAATCTATACTGTGTTGACGGGGACGTTAAACCTCAAATCAAACAAACAAAACAAGTCCCGATAGGCGGGGTGGTTTTTGGTTTGGTATTGTATACGATGACTGAGTAGTCGATTCTATGCTACTTAAAATCTTACCAAGCGTATTTACGTAAAGTCGTCTTATTTAGATAGGAGCCGAAGCGAAAAGTCGACTTATTTTGATGGGGCTGAAAATGGACCTTTCCTGATATGATACTTTATAAAAATTCAGGTTGAAAAAACAAATAAGGAATAAGGACAAAGGAATAAGGAAAAAGTAATAAGGAAACAACTTATCACTCGTTGCAAACAGTGCAGGCCAATATCAGATGCTACATTGCAAGACGCCTGATCAGGGCCTTCGCTGTTCCAGTTTTTATCAATGTTTAAATTCTACTCAGTCTGGTACCTTTAAGTATGTGGGATGGGGGATCCCATTCTGTACAATATTGAAAAAAATGTTTATTTTTATATATTATTTTTTTTTTCCTTTTATTTATTTGTGATTTTTTTCTCATTACCAAAACCTCTTTAAATCAAGACCTTACTTATTAACTTATTTATTTGCCTCCGCCCATAGGGGCTTGAAGAAATATATGGGCTGCATGATGCTTCCACGCAGAGCTGATTCTGGCCCGCACACTAGTACTGGTAAACCGTTTAGAGGATCCAAGCCTGTCCAGGAACCGCGGTGTGAGGCGGACCGTCCATGCTAATAAACCCTATTGGTTTCATTGGGCGAATGGGCTTGAGATGTCATTTCATCTCAATGCCGGGTAAAAGTCCCACAAAAATGGAAGCAACGTCTCCAAAATGACCTTTACAGTGTTGACGGGGACGTTAAACCTCAAATCAAACAAACAAACAATTAACTTATTTACTTACCTACCTACTATTGAATCACCGTTGAAACAACAACGTTGAATCACAGTTGAGTCAACGTTGTGTTCCTGCAGGGTAACTTGCTTACTTACCTACTCACCCACTCACTTGCTCACTCACGCGCTCACTTCCTCCTTCACTCACTCACTTACTCAAACCTGTTTCTTTTTCCTAGAAATGAATTTTCCTCTGTATTTGTAAATTGTTCATAGCTTCAGCAATTTCTTGAGTGTTTCCAGATTTTTTCCAGCTCTGGTAATAAAATAACCATTCTGACAGATGGTTTAGTTTAGAGATTAAAATCTGATAACAAAATAGAAAAATTTCAGAAAAAGGCAGTATTTTGCAGGACTGGGCAGGCTTATTCATACGTAAGCGGTTAACCAGTACAGTGCACATTCTTTCGCCAGAGAGAAGCCTCCGTGGTGTAGTGGTTACGCTACTCGTCTTGTAAACCAGGGGTCGCAGGATCGATCCCGGGCTTTTCCAGACTTTCGGATGAGTCTTTAAACCGAGGTCCCGTCTCCGTATGACCTTAGCTGTTGATGGGACGTAAAACTCAAACACTCACTCACCCACTCTCTTTCGCCAGAAACTGATAACTGCCTTGAAAAGATTTCATGATCAATCTCCAGCCGACCCCGGCAGGTGTCGAACCCGCAATCTTCTGATCACCAGTCAGACGCGCACCCGACTGAGCTACCGAGGCCGATTTATTATTATTATTATAAAAAGTACAATATTTTTGGTTTGGTCGCCATGGGGCGGGCAAACCGGGTATAATGACCAGATTGTAGCTTTTCCATGGAGGGGCACGTGACGCGATCAACCAATCAGCTTAAACGATGATGCAATACTGTGTGTGTGTGAATTCGGGTTTAACGTCGCTTTCAACAATTTTTCAGTCATATCACGACGGTGTCTGGTTGCGACAGGGAGCTCAATGCTCACGTATATAGTGCTGCCTCACTGAAGTATCATGTCCCAGACACATTACATGATACCACACCCAGTCACATTATCCTGACACTGGATCGACCAGTCCTAGCTCTACCCCGTAAATCTGAGTGCCAAACGAGGAGCAACTAGTACCATTTTTAACGACTTTGGTATGTCGCGGCCCGGGATCGAACCCGAGACCTCCCGTTCCCCGGAGCGGACACTCTACCAACTGAGCTATCGGGGCCGGTATGATGCAATACTATATTGCAATTACAGGAAACAGCCTGTCTGAATAGCGAAACAGACCGAAAAGCAAGCGTTTCAACTCCAACAATAAAAAATATCTTAAGGGAAATGGATACACCTGGCAGGTGTGGCAGTTAGTCTACCAGTTTTACCGTATTTCGAAACACACCTATTCAAATACATTGCCATTTTTTGGCCAAAGAAAAAGAAATTGTAAAAAGAAAAATTGGAAAATTTGCCGTTTTTGCTCAAAACAAAGATTGCGGGGACTCGACAGAAACGCCCCGACGAGGCGATTCTATCGAGTACCCACAATCCAGTGTCTCAGAGCATGAATACGGAAATTAATGTATACCCCTGCAAACCCGAGCTTTACTATACTCACCGGAAATAGAAACTATACACTCATTTTTAAACTGTCACTGACAAAACATTTTAATGAAATTTGAATTATAATTATATAAATTATCATCAGTGGCATGTCTGCTTTATCGAATAAAATGTTTGATGATAGCAACGATTTAACGGGTAAAGCCACAGGTTCAAAGCAAGGGTTAAAATATTGCTGTTCAAGTTTCCATTGAGTCAAACATTTTGTGTCGCGAATGTGATTCCCATTTTTACCAGTTATTACTCATCACCTAACGTTAGGAAAATTGTTTACAAAATGAAAATTTACACAATGGTTGAAAAGTTATCGACCTTTAAAGATTGGACCGAACCACCGGAAGTGGGCGAAAAGTATGGCATTTCTGATTGCGGATTTCGTTTTAATCAACATTAAAGACACAGCTGAAGATGCTAAAATGGTTGAAGGCACTTTTGGGTCGATTTTTGGCTTGCAACATTATTTTGGAAATTTCGCTGAAAAAAAGCAGTTTTTGAGATTTCAATAAAATGTTTGTTTCTCGATAATTTTTAGATTTTATGTGATTTTTTATTCCTTGCTTTTAACTAATTACCTATGCGGAAAAAAATTGAAGTCAAAATTCGATTACAAACAGATTTTGTGAAAAATGCACTTTTTTACATTTCCCCCCAAAACTTTTATTTTGAACATCAGATTTTCTTTAAATTGTTACAGGATTTATGTCTATAGTTAGTCAAATCCTTAATAAGTAATTGTTAACTGAATTATTCGCTTGTTTTGTCAGGCGAGACAATTTAAAAGTGTATAGTTTCTATTTCCGGTCAGTATATATAAAAGTGTAGATTGTACTTTTCTTGTCCTTTGTGATCATTGATTCCATTGTGGAATTTTGACAATATCTGAGGGTAACTGATGAGGCCTAATTGGCCGAAACTAGCTAGTCTGGCCCAGAAAACATGTACACTCCATACTGTTCAGTTCTATGGTGTATTCCTTGCTTCCAAAGGATAACCCTTTTATAGAACACATACTGTAAATGGCCAATTAATTCGAACAGTAAAAAAAAAATAAATACTGATCCGGGTGTTGGAATTATTAGAAAATATCAGATTGGAAATTTATCAGTGTTAGAAATGTTTGATCTGAAAGAATTCCATACATCGGATCAGGCTGTGTTCAATATTTTATACAACTACGTTTTTTCCCCGTGGCCCTGTCAATCCGCACGTGATTAGAAGTTATAAATATCACTTATGCAGTGCAGAAAGGTTTGATCTATAAATAAGTCAGTGTGTGCAGGGGGTCTTTGAATGCGATACACATTGTCATTAATGACATTTACACCTATTGAACTATCACTATTCCCTTTAAAATGGGCGAGTCAATTTGTGATCTCAGGAATAACAGAAATTGATTTGTTTGTCTTAAGAGTAGCCCATATCTAGGAAAAAGATGATTTTTCAAAGAATTTCCTTATAGTCTGTAATATATATTTTTTTGTTCCGGCTAACCGCAGCAGACAAAGTCCAGCTACATTTATATATGGGATGGGATGTTGAAACCCGCACGTGCAGCTACCCAGTGGAGCTAGGCGCATAGATACTTCACACACCCCCACCCCCCACCCCCACCTATATTGTTTAAGCGCATAGTGAAGCCTCAGGCGAGACTGCGCAGCGGCATGTAGCAATTCAATGCCCATCGAAGTAGTCCGGTGAAGACTGATTAGACTGTGCGGATGCAAAACCATCATGTTATTTAGATAGGCAAGTAACAAGAAAAAGAAAATGCGGACATCATACACAAATTTGATCTTCACTTTATGCGCGATGAAACATTTCAAACCTCTTGAACATTGAAGACACAATCCCGATTGCACAACTGTGCAGACTTATCAGTCTTTTCTGTACGCACATGCGCAATAAGTATTTTACTCGAGATAGGAGATCTGAACAGACTGATCCTTGCACTTGGTAGCTTAGGATGTGTTTGTAACGTCGCAAGCAGATTGGGCCGGTCAAATGTACACGCCGTCGTTTTAAGCCGGCGCACGGCGAAAAAAAAAGGTTTCAAACGAAGGACCAGGGGCCAGTTTCATCAAGGCATTTGCGACGTATTTTCGTCTTAAAAAGATCGTACGAAGTTCTTACGACAAAAATCCTGTTTCATCAAATGTTAAAGATCTGCGATGTTCGCACATTTTGTCGTAATTCTGAGATGAATATTTAGACATCGCACATTGAAATTTTCGTCTTAAACTTTGGACATATCACGACCATACGGGCATCATAGGTTAAAGCTCTTGAGTAACATTGTAAAAAGGGTGGTGTGTGTGTGTATGTGTGTGTGAATTCGGGTTTAACGTCGCTTAAAAAGGGTCGTACGTAATATACCATTTCGCTTACCTTCAGTAGGGCATCAGAGTGGCCAGCGTAGGTAGATTTAAAAACAAAATTCTCGTGCGTCGATTCGATGGGACTACTTCCGATTTTGATGCTCCCATTCGACTAACTATTTTCGCATCAAATTACGCGATTGTCGTTTATTTATCAGCTTTGACAAAGATAAAAGCTATATATATAAATATTGCTGTATTCAATATAAAGACTAAAACCTGAATTAGCATTTTTGTGTGGGCAGTGTGTGTGTGTGAATTCGGGTTTAACGTCGCTTTCAACAATTTTTCAGTCATATCACGACGGTGTCTGGTTGCGACAGGGAGCTCAATGCTCACGTTTATAGTGCTGCCTCACTGAAGTATCATGTCCCAGACACATTACATGATACCACACCCAGTCACATTATCCTGACACTGGATCGACCAGTCCTAGCTCTACCCCGTAAATCTGAGTGCCAAACGAGGAGCAGCTAGTACCATTTTTAACGACTTTGGTATGTCGCGGCCCGGGATCGAACCCGAGACCTCCCGTTCCCCGGAGCGGACACTCTACCAACTGAGCTATCGGGGCCGGTTTTTTGTGGGCAGACCAAGGGTTTGAAAATGGCGAATTTTCAACCATGTCGGTACCATCGGAAAACCAAAAACAGAATATTATAATATTCCTCGCGACAATTCTCACCTATATCATCAATTCCGGCATACATTAATCTGGCCACCTTGAAATTTGTGCCAAAATCGGCGAGGGAGCATTTTTTGTGCCATTTTTTTCTTCCCACTTCCGGTCGAAAAGTGTGTACAAAACCATTTTTTCTCTCTAAAATGGCAGGTTTGGCTAAAAGTTTTAAGTGAAACTTACAGAATTCCCCTGTATTCGATAACAACGAATGAATAGCGAGTGGAATACAAGTCTTGTGGTATCATACTCATCTTCTTCACTGAACAATCCACCTTTCAACCATGTTTGTTTATAATTTACATCAACAATATGTCAATACACTGAATGTACAGTATATTTACACAAGCATGACACAGCTGTGTAGACAGTTTGGTGTGACGAAATCATATTGAATTACGTCATATTTAATGACGTCAGTAAATCTGATCGATTAAATCAAAGTCCGCATACTACTGATTTTTTTTAACTGACAGATTGCTCTCTCTCTCTCTCTCTCGAGTCGTTGTCATTTCTTTCGGTCCATGGTGCATTCCTTACGCGTATCTGTAAACTTTCATTTTGATTTCTCTCTTTCTCTCTCTCTCTCTCTCTCTCTCTCTCTCTCTCTCTCTCTCTCTCTCTCTATCTCTCTCTCTCTCTCTCTCTCTCTCTCTCTTGCTAGCACAAAATAGTGGGCCAACGTCGGGCCCGGACAGACACGTCGTATCGCTGTCAGCTCGACGTTGGTCCGACATGCTCTGCTGGCTGGGTCTCTCTCTCTCTCTCTCTCTCTCTCTCTCTCTCTCTCTCTCTCTCTCTCTCTCTCTCTCTCTCTCAAGCATGGGTAGATTACCAAAATAATTCAACTCATCAGACTCGAATCATATTAAACAATGTCCCCCCCGTAATCCTGAAGCATGCGAGAAAAAAAATGACTTGATAAGATATCGAAACGCGCATGCGTAATCTTCGTAACCCCATGCAGAATTGGCTCTCAGTTGAACAAGGATTTTCTAAATGTAACACGCTCGAGACAACTCCCACTCAGTCCTTAAGACGGACTGATATGTCCTTGACAAATGTGCGAAAAATAATCTTAATCTGGAGGGGAGCATTTTTTTGTGCCATTTTTTCCCAACATGTGTATCAAGGTACTTGGACGTCAATAAATTGAGGGGCCATTGTTTCGCGGCGTCTGCTAAGTCGGTTTAAGCCTTCACACTCTCTACCTTTGTCTATTGACCTCAGAAAAGATGATTCTCATTAACTGTCCTTCATTTTTCTCCAATCTACATCTCGTAACAAAATATAATGGCCTATAAATTACCGGAAGTTCTTGTGATTTTCTTCCTTATTTTTTTTGACAAAATATAGTCCCAACCGGCGGAAGCAGATTGCGAATAGAATCATAGCAACGGCCCTAGAGGCCGCCCTACTGCTTCGCAGATCACGCCCATTAGTACATGCAATGAAGACCCTCGAAACTGACCCCTTTGTTATAATCTTTAGTTTGGGTTTGGGGTGGGAATTTTCTTAGTTGTTTTTTAGAGATTGGGGGTACTCGTTAGAAGCGCCTCTTGATAACGGGTTAACCGGTTAGAAGGTAAAAGCCTGCTCAAGAATAGTGGTGCGAGTGGGACCGCTCCTTAAACCCTAGCGGTTTCTTTGGTCGGTAGGGTTTATAATGTCACTTCATCTCAATGCCGGGTAAAAGCCCCACAAAATCGGGAGCAGCGTCTCCATAATGGCCTAATATATATGTACATAGACGGGAACTTAAGAACAAAAGCGTTCAGGTAGTTTCTAACGATTACCCACAATCTGCGATTAGACTTTTGATTAAAATGAAGACTCAGTAAACCTCAAATTAACACATCAAACTAGAATTGTCAATACGACACATATGCCCCCGCCAAGGGACCATCCTCACCAAGAAAAAAGCATGTTGCCAACAAAAAAGAAAAAAAAAGACAGTATTGCTCGGCTGGAAAACTGTCCTTCAGAACATCGGCGTAGATGTGGGTAATGGCGTTTAAATATTGGAAAAAAGTGTGTACGTATCATCATACCAGATATGAACAAAATCCATAAAAAATAAATCACCAAATGTGACATAGACCTTAAGTTTTGATTTTCCTGCCCTTTCAAGATTATTTCGTTTATTTCGAGCCGATCATTAATCAGATGCGGGCGATAACTAAACGGAGTAGCCGGAGAAACGACCTGTATCTTTCGCCATATCAAATACGAACTAAATCCATTAAATGGGTTGGGAAATGTAAGCTCTTTTTTAAAAAAGGTTGACACTAAAATTATGAGTCTGTGGCCTTGACATTGAGGTCATGGGCATTGGCGCGATTATGCTGAAAATTATGAGTTTGTGACCATGACCTTGAGGCCAATGGCACTGGCGCGGGTATAAAACTTGTATATCTATCATCGTACCAAATATATACCAAATCCATTATATGAATTTAAAAATAATTTCAACATTTAAAGTTTTCTAAGTCCATAACTTGACCTAGAGCTCATAGGTCATGGCCAGTGTATTGCTGAATAAACCTTTTGACCTATACATACCCTCACAATTTCATCATATAGTCTGGAAAATATGAGCTCTTAAAATTTTAGGTTCTTCCTGGTACAATGCCTTAACCTGAGGTTACAGGATCACGTACGTACACTCCGTGCGGAAGGACGTACGTACATTGGCGTACGCTCGTATGTACGAAAACCTTGAATGTCGACGGCGTGGGGAGGGGGTCGTGGTCTTGGTACTGTTATTTCGTCTATTTTCAGGCAATTGTATAATTGTTTATACATGTAGCTATATAATTTAAAATCAGTCATGCTGTAGTATCTATGTTGCAAATGAACTGAATTTATTTTTCATTGAAAGGCTGGACGGTTGGTTGGTTGATTTACGGTTTAACGTCCCCTTCAACACTGTATAGGTCATTTTGGAGACGTCGCTTCCAATTTTGTGGGACTTTTACCCGACACTGAGATTAAATGACACCTCAAGCCCTGTCGCCCAATGAAACCAATAGGGTTTATTAAACGTCACTACAGCTGGTATCTAGGAATGCGTGGCGGCCGTAAAAAGTCTCCCTGCCCTACTTCATACTGTAGTTTATATTTTCTTGTCCTTTGGGATCATTGATTCCATTGTGGAATTCTGAAAATATTTAAGGGTCACTGATGATTCCTAATTGGCCGAAACGAGCTAGTCTGGCCCAGAAAACATGTACACTTCATATTTTCAAGTTCAGTGGTGTATTCCTTGCTTCCAAAGGATATCCCTTTTATAGAACATATTTATAAGCATGGACGGACCGACTCGCACCGCTTTGCCTGGGCAGGCTCATGTGCGGTCGGTTTCAGCTCTGCGTGGAAGCATCATGCAGCCAATCTATTTCTTTAAGCCCCGATGGGCGGGGGTCGAAAGAAAGGCTCGACGGCCTGACAGACGAACAATCAATAAAAAAATATTTGCTATAGACCTGTCACCATTGCCAACAACAAACCGGAACGGAAAACTGATATACGTAAAATACGAACACTTACAGAGGCTACGTCAGGTAACGTTATATGCGGCATCCTTATTAAACAACGTCATGCATTGACGTTTTGTGTTAAAATCGTGCATAAACAGTGTTTTTAGTTCATACGATAAATTGAATCTTGTATTCATGCTCTTGCATTTCTGAATTTATTAAAATGAGCGTGAAAAAGTAATAAAATGCTCTGCGAAGTCTCTCGTTATCTACTAATATTATAAACAACTCAACAATACACGTGTACTCATGCCGAAGAACCGCCCATCCCCATCCCCACCTCCACCCGACCCCGCCGCCCCACATTTACTGACAAACGCGCTTGTAAAAAGTTCATTAGGACAACGTTAAATCAACGCTTGTCTGACGTCACGACGTCCACAAAACAGACCAACTCACCATTGTTACAGTGGGAAATGGGTCCAGATAATTAATATCTGTATCTTACGATAATGAAATGGAAACACAAGTTTGAAACAACGTAGAATCAACGTTGAATCACGTTGATTCAACGTTGCTTGTACTGAATATACATCTAGGTCCACTGGACCAATAATCTTAAAACGTGTTATCTACTTTACACGGCTATTTCAAGACGGCACGTGATCACGCATGTGACAATTAGTGGCCCTGTTTAAGCGCATATTCAAAATTGCGACATATTTTAGTGAAACGCAAATTTAGCTCGTACGAACACTTTGCGATGTTTTGATGAAACTGACGTACGCACTTCTTTAAAAAGTGCGTAAGAACAATTTAAGATTAATCGTACGATGTTTATTGATGAAACTGGCCCCAGATTAGCCTGCGCATCTAGCCAATGTGGCCATAGTTTTCACCTGTTGTTATTTGATTAGCACAGAGGCCATGGTAGGCACATACGAACAACGAAGACTATTCAGACTGCATGAATGTGCAGGCTGACCTGAGTCTTCCCCCCCCCCCCCCCCCCCCCCCGAATATGACTTATTTTCTTAATCATGTTCCCCGAAATTACTTCCAATAAAACCTTGTCACCGTGAAATAAATGGGCATCTTCACTTGCTCCTCAGAAAACCAGGGTAGCCCAACAGGTAACCTGAATTAAACTACCTTTTTGCATGCAACAACCATGAATTTCACTCGCACGTGCTAAAAGACGTTCTGTGGAGAAAGGCGGGAAACTCTCAATTAATATTAAAGGGGCGCTTCTGCTATCAAAGAGGCATTGAATCAATGCACCAGCACATGGAAAAAGGGTAACACTGTCACACAAATAATAATGAAAGCTGAAGCTACGCTCCAAGTCTGAGAGCAAAGCGAAAACACTTGCATATGCATGGTGATCCAAGCCTTTGTAAGCCACAATGCTACATCACCGACTAGGATCAGCCTGAACATCGATGCAATGTGATCAGTCTTTACTGAACCCTTAAATCTTACGAAGTCACAAGGCTAAGTGAAAGCCTTTGCCTTGCATACCGGTTGTGGGTGCGCATGTTCAGTGTTTGCAGGTCGTTGAGAAACCAGCGAAGACACATCTTAGCGTACTCCTTCATGCAATCCGATTAGAGTCTTCGCTGATCGCATGAGCCTGATGCAAACGATGGGATTTTCACAACATAAATAAGCGAAACTCCTGTGGCTCATCAAGGTTGATCTAAGCACTTGCAGCCTGCGTTTCTCGCAGTCTAATCAGTATTCGGTGAGGGTATGAACCTTCCACTACCACAGGGCTATCGAAAGTGAGAGAAGCGAAAACCATTTGCATGTTAATCCGAGTCTTTGGAAGTCGCACACATTTCATGCTAAGTTTTCTTTTTTTCGTGCGCTAGCTCATATACGACCAGTACGATGTTGTAATGATAAACTCGGGAACGGTCCGAAATGCTTGTTCTGGATGCATTTTTCGGCATTTTTTTTGTGTGTTCAAAGTATTAAAAATTCTGATTTCTGAAAAATTTGGGAGTTCGAATTAAATGAGAAAGTTTTCAGCCACAAATTCGAAATAATTTTGGGTGTTCGAACTGCTAGGGTGTTCCAATTAATTGGTCACCTACCGTATTTTACTTCACTACAACTTGTGTGTGGGAATGTGTGGCGGCGGTAAAACGTCTCCCTGTCCTACATCATAGTGTAGATTATATTTTCTTGTCCTTTGGGATTATTGATTCAATTGTGGAATTTGGAAAATATCTTAGGGTCACTGATGATGCCTAATTGGCCGAAACTAGCTAGTCTGGCTCAGAAAACATGTGCACACCATGTTTTTCAGTTCTGTGGTGTATTCTTTGCTTCCAAAGGATAACCCTTTTATAGAACATATTAAAGGGGATCACAATTCTATAGGCATGATTTCGTTATGGAAATACAATTTTAAGGACCTTATAGTTGCTACTGTGTTGGCTCTGTCCAACTGAAAAAGGGGTCTAATCTAAAAGGGAAAGAATTTGCTTCTCAAGGGGTCTACTCTAAAAGGGGAGAATTTGCTCCCCAGGAGCAAATTCTTTCCTTTAAGAGTATACCCTTTAGCCATATCCAAAGAGAAAGTACTTTTGCAGGAGTAGCAGTCATTTTCGCAAATTTTACGTCTTGCAATGCCATTATGGAGTAAGTCCATGGGGCCATGGAAACGAAAAACAACAGAACATAACTACTACTACTCACAAAGTGTGGCTGGCTGTGGTAGCTCAGTCGGATGCAGTCTGACTGGCGATAAGGAAGACTCGGGTTCGATACCTACCGGGGTCGGCAACATTCTTTCGTGGAGATTATGAAATCTTTTCTATGGTCATCCTCTCCCTTCCGCTGATTCAGGAAGGGCAGGGGTCAGTTTTTGGCGACAGAATGTGCACTGAACTGGTAAACCGCTTACGGATAAGCCTGCTCAGGAAAAGCGTGGATAGGTACACTGACATGCTCAAAAAAGACCCAAAATCAGTGTTGACTGGGCCGTTAAATACAAATAAACAAAACTTGCAAAGTTTACTTCACACAGATAGGAACAGATTTATATATTCTGAACATCTTTCAGAACGCTCTAATAATAAGTATATGTAAATGTTGGAAAGACAGAACGTTATTTTTCCTCATTTATAAAGATCGCTGGGTGTAACGGGCCTCCGTGGCCTAGTGGATAAGAGTGCTGACTCTAAATCATTAAGTCTCTCAACGGTGTATGTTTGAGCATGGCTCAGGTCACATAATGAGAAGTTCTGCAACGGAAGGTCAGGAGGTTTTTCTTCGGGTACTCTAGTTTTCACTCAACTCCGATTAACGATCGGCTTGATGTGGGTGAACTAATCTTGAAAGGATCGTAAAACCAAACATAAAAAGATCGCTGGGTGTGTAAAAACAATTTCATGTCTTTGCTACTAGAATTAACGTCAGTGCCAAGGTCGAAGGTTCTAACTCTTCCAAATATATAAAATATTTAGGGAGCGAAACAAAGTCATAACGTTGATGGGTCGCTGTTTATTGTTCTTGAGCCCGGCACAGATAGCAATAGTTTCTTTTCAAAAACTTCATGACTACTAAGTGACCTGCCACCAGTTACAGACTGAGCTGTTAAAAGACTTTTTGGCCCATTCGATGGGAGCTATTGTATCTGATAAGCCGAGAGTGGCGTTCTTTATTTCCACTCAATACTTGACGTTTTACTAATCAGTTTCTTTTACAATTAAATTGTGATCCAGGAAGATATACAAAAGGATTGCAAATTTCAGGTTTTTGCGGAGGTACCGCTCAAAGAAACTGCCGAGGTTTAAGATACAGTCTGATTCGCAGCACTTTGTCTGGGCAGGCTTAGATCTTCCTAGGCGGTTCAGCAATACTTCAAAGTTCGGTCGTTTTCAGCTCAATCAGTCCAATATATTGCCCTAAGGTCTGATCGGCCCCCGTCCATCGGGGATTGAAGAAATAGATTGGGCTGCATGATGCTTCCACGCAGAGCTGATACCGGCCGCACATGAGTAGTAATAAATCGCCTAGAAAGTCTAAGCCTGCCCAGGAAAAGTGGCTCGAGTCGGACCGTTCATGCATTTCAACCATTTAGTTTCATTGGGTGACAGGGCTTGGGAAGGAGTTTTATCTGCCCGTTGTATCTCAGTACTGAGTAAAAGTCCCACAACATTTGAAGCAATGTCTCAAAAAGACCCATACAGTGTTTACAAGGACGTTAACAACAAATGAAATAGATAACCAAGGCCCTACAGAAGGCCTGATGACTTAGGAAAAATCTTTTCATATGCCCGTTTGAAAAACAACAATAACAAAAAAAAAAAAAAAAAACGGTCGTATTAAGTTACGGGGTTGGTGTCCGTCCGTCCGTTCGTAAACTTTTTTTCGTTTCCGTATAAATCCTACTATACAGTTTTCATCCGATCAAGCCTAAAATGTGTATGTAGTAAGGCTAAGATGTGAAGATATGCCACCAAATATTAACAGAGTTATGACCCTTTGAAAAATTCAGTTTACATTTTCGTTTGGTTAAGTTTTGTGCTATACATGTGCAAACCATATGTAAGTTACATTTAGTTTATACTTGTCATGGCGTTAAACAATTTACCACAGAATACTCATCACTACCTACCCTTCCTGATACCAAGGTCACAGACTTCGAAATTTTATATACACGTTTTGTATTAAAGTTTATTTTTTTGTATTCAAAAAATGCACTTAGTGGGATAATGATATCAGCTGGCTCAAATCAGAATGTAGACTGACAAGACCAAACCTATTGGATGCTTTTTGAAAGCAGCCAACTTGTTTTCCGAATGGGTGTTTTTTTTTTCATGCACGCAACCGCTCGCGCGCATGCACTGACTTAATTGCTTCGTCATTAACAAATAATTCCTAAATATCAGTTGATGTGACGAAAGCCGTCGCCAAAAGAGTAATTAAACTTTGGAACATGTTACACCGGGAAGACGTTGATCGCCCCGAACTTCTTCATATTGACAAGGAAAACCTACCCGTCTGGACCCATGGCGTTTGTGTTGGATCGACATCGATACGACGTTGCCTAGCATTGATTAAGTTTGTGCTTCTCTAAGGCTCACCGCTATTAGGCCTACATCAAAGACGAACTGGTCGAATCGAAACACACGTCGCTAGGGCAACGTCAAATCAACGTCGTGAGGTTGCATAAGCGCCATTACGTTGGAATGGCGTTGATGTGACGTCGCGATTACGATATGTACGTCCTAGCAGGCACACGTCGCTATGTCACACGTCACGACGTTGCACCGACATAGATGTGACGTTACATAAACGTCATGACGTTGTACCGACGTTGATGTGACGTCACAATAACGGCATGTGGCCGCTGGGGTGCCTGCACGAAAATTTGTTCGAGATGGAGGTAGCTCGAGCCACTGCGGCAGTTAATCATTGCGCAAGGCAGAATAGGGATATATTTTTGACATTCTTTGAAGTGATAATGCCATTCCAGCAGGCACATGACGCAATTGTGACGTCACACTGACATCGATGGAACGTCATGACTTTCATGCAACGTCACATCTACGTCGGATCAACGTCGTGACGTTGCACCGACGTTGATTTTACGTTGCCCTTGCGACCTGTGCCTGCTGGGGTATGTCCTCATTATAATTTACGCATCATTCAAAATAAGATCAGAAAATTTCTGTAATTTTGTTTATTACCTTAAATGGGTCATTCGCTGATGATTTTTGTTCTCTCTCTCTCATTCCGCTAAGCACTGATTGTAATGTTGGTCAGGTCAGCCTGATCAGTCCTCCTAGGGCATGCTAATAGTCTCCAGGTGGGAAAATCGGCCTGCATTATGGTGCTTCCGCGCACAGCTGAAACCGACCGAACTTCTGAGTACTGGTAAATCGCTCAGTACTGGTGAGCCTCGTGCGAGTCGGGCCGTTCCTTACCCGGTTCAATGAGTGAACCATGTCCCCTTGTTCGCCAACCAAGGGTTTTTGTTGGATAATCTTTGGAGTCTTGGATTTCTTTACCATATTAGTATACCCTCCCATTCATGGAAGAGTTTCAAAGAATAGTAAGTGATGAAACCGAGATGCAGTTCCATCGGACCATAGAGCTTTCGCTCATCCAATAGGGTCACTAAACTAGCTAGGCAGTTGAGCAGTTTGTTATGTATCTTATATTAAACTGAGGTTTACCGGATACTTGTATAGGCCTAATCGTCCATTTTGATAATCTTTCTTACTTTATGCATCACACAATTTGAGCATTTTATTTCTATGTATTATAGAAATCTAGACACATAACGATTTATACATTTATTTCAAGTTATAGAATTATCTGATGTGCAGAAAAAAATAGAATAATTTATTTTCGTATTAATTGTTTCCCTTGGTAAGGTTAAATATATTTTAACAAGTACAAGCTTTTTAAAAAGTAGAGAAAAAAAGGCGTCATTAACATTCCTAAATACGGTGAAAACAATCTCACGAGTAAATCCCAGTTTGTAATAGACGCCAGAAAGGGCTTGGGATTCGCGGCTTGGAATATCGATTTTGTCTAACATTCGCTAACCTACTTTACTTTACTACTACGGAATAAATCGAATTCCAAACTCCATACTCCAGACTCCAAGCCAACTTCATACACTTGCCAGAAAGCGAAAAATACACTCTGGAACATGATAGCACAGTGAAGACTCGGATCACCCTTAACTTCTTAATATTGACACGGGAAGCACGTCCGTCACGGAGTCAGACTGGTTGCACCATCGATCCGCCAAGTTCTGCAACGGAAGGTCAGGTTTTTCTCCGGGTACTCCGGTTTTCGCCCACCTCTGATTAACGATCGGCTCGATATGAGTGAAATAATCTTGAAAGGGCCGTAAAACCTAAACAAAAAAAAAAAAAAAAAAAATGCACCATCGATCCGCTTTTCAAATCCCAGCAGGCACATGATGTAATTCTGACGCCACACCAACTTTGGTGCAACGTCATTACGTTTATGCAACGTCTTATCAACGTCAGTACAAAGTCATGAAGTTGCACAGACGTTGATTTGACGTTGCCCTGGCGACGTGTGCCTACTGGGATGTATAATGCCTATGATGCTATTCATCAATTAATTTCGTACTGGCCAAGTTGCAGGTCCGAGGGCTACTCACCTACTGGCCGTTACGGGTCCGAGGTCTGCTGTATTGTCCAGCAAGCCGACCGAGGGCCTGTAACTGTTCGGACTCGTCGCCAATACAGCAGACCTCGGTCCTATAACTGGGCCAATACAATATTGAGGGCGAGGGTTGAATTTTCATAAACTCCGGAGTTGAAGCCCCCTAGTAGTTTTACTACTGACCGTCCCAAGGTGGTCGTTTATTTGTTATTTGGCTTTGTGCTGTTGGTTCATGTTTCGTCTATTTTAGTGTGTGCCTTCGTGTCACTTTCAATAGGTAACTTGAGACGTATGTTTGTTTTGTTTGATTTGAGGTTTAACGTCC
Source organism: Lucinisca nassula (assembly GCA_963580285.1). Classification (NCBI taxonomy): domain Eukaryota; kingdom Metazoa; phylum Mollusca; class Bivalvia; order Lucinida; family Lucinidae; genus Lucinisca; species Lucinisca nassula. The sequence goes on along the minus strand of OY757013.1, from coordinate 5,117,068 downwards.
CCGTCAACACTGTAAAGGTCATTTTGGAGACGTTGCTTCCAATTTTGTGGGACTTTTACCCGACATTGAGATGAAATGACTTCTCAAGCCCTGTCGCCCAATGAAACCAATAGGGTTTATTAGCATGGTCCGCCTCGCACCGCGGTTCCTGGACAGGCTTATCTGCAGTATGCAGGTCAAGGTGACTTTTTCTTTATTAAATTAAAGGCATTTATTCTTGATTATTGGACTATTATTTCATTACATAATATTATGTTAATATAATGTGGCCGGCTTCGGTAGCTAAGTCGGATGCGCGTCTGACTGGTGATCAGGAGGACGCGGGTTCGATCCCTGCCGGGGTCGGCAACATTCTTTCGTTGAGATTGATCATGAAATCTTTTCTACGGTCATTCTCTCCCTTCCGCTGATTCATGAAGGGCAGTTGTCAGTTTCTGGCGAAAGAATGTGCACTGTACTGGTTAACCGCTTACGTATAAGCCTGCCCAGGAAAGTGTGGATAGGTAAACTAACCGGCTCAAAAATGACCTAAATAGTGTTGACTGGGCCGTTAAACTCCAAAACAAACACACAAAATTAATATAATGTAGCCCTCTGTTATGACTGAAGAGAAACAGGTAATGGGCTTCCTCGAGGAAAACCAATAGACTCCCCTGCAGGCACAAAACGTTGACTCAACGTTGAACTAACGTTGAAACAACGTTTTCAACGTTGTTTCAACGTTAGTTCAACGTTGATTGCCTGCTGGGTAGGGGTTGGTAATATTGAACTGTGGAACAATTTGTGATAATTTTCTCTTGTCCCTTACTTATCCATCTCTAGAATTACTGCTCTCTTCTATTCTCCTGCTCGCTTCTGGAGACCCGGAACCAGTCATGGGAGTTGATAAATGCAAAAACAGCAGTTTTGTGTTCTAGTGAAAGGAAGTCAGACGTTAGCTTCCAATTAACAATTTCGAATGACCAAGATAGACAACAACACAAATGTTCTCTTCAACCTACATCGTGTGTGTTCTATGATTTATTATTGTCAGGCTATTGTAATTACTAAAGAAGGTGTGAAAATGATACAACAAGTAGCATTTACCAGCTGTGCTAAAATAACATGATTAGTGGAGGGTGTTACATTTTCATTGGTTACAGAGAGTATGTATACCCAATGTGAAATATTAATCTACGCCATACTTTATATAAAGAAAACTGGTGTTTGAGGGTATACATCATTTTTTTTTACATACAGTAAAATTCCGCTATTAAGACCACCTACAATTAAGACAAAATATGCTTTTAAAATATTTTACTTAGAAGATTTCAGGTACATTTTCTTTGTGTTTGCAACATCCAGTGTGTTCTACTTGGAGACCACCTTTCGGACTGTTCAAAAGTGGTCTCTGAGACCACTTTTGAACAGTCCCAAAGGTGGTCTTAATATAGGAATTTTACTGTATATATTTCTGCACCACGAACATAGATTGCGGATACTCATTAGATTTTGATGGGCACCCATAACCTATGTATGGATATAAATGTTACAAACGTATCATATTTCCATCAGAGAAAATAACTGTTTTGGAGAAATGAAAAGATGTATGATGTAACGTCATTATGATAATTAAAATGAAAAAAAAGGAAGAAAAAATACATAGGCTTAGTAGGTCATTATTAATAATAATAATTATTGTTATTATTATTTACACTTGGCCTCTGAAAAAAGTGTTGTTATAGAATATTACTTCAAAATAGCTATGCACTTTTAATATTTTTACGTCCCATGCTTATGATGAAAACAAAATAATAAAGTATCATTATATTGCTTTTTTCCAAGACAATTATCTTTAAATTTGTGAAATTACCAAGTCCATATATGGCAAATATTTAGAAACTCGTCTTCTATGGAACCACACTGCCAGGACATTGGAACTGGGTCTGCAGCAAATTACGAAAACTTGCCTATACCAATACATTGTAACCTTTATCGCCGAAAAAATGAAAATTTTAAGATGAAAAATTGTGATATTTTTCTTATTTCTGCTCAAAATATAGATTGTGGTTACACGTTAGAACCGCCTCATCGAGGCGGTTCTAACGAGTACCCACAATCTATATTTTAGAGCAGAAATATGAAAAATAAGGTTTACCCCTGTAAACCCCGGTTTTACTATATAAAAGTGGGTTGAAGGGGATCAAAATTATATATAGGCGTGTTTTCGTGATGACTAAAGATTGTCTTACTGCAAATTATTCGTTTTCAAACGAAGTTCCTAGACTGTTCCTAAGCTGGTTTATACAGAGGTTACGTGGGAGGTTTGGTCGAGGAAGGTGCTGTGTAGGATTCAGTACCGGGACGTTCTAGACAGAGGGTTCATCATTGCGTCTGGTCAGGAGGCACCAAAATTAAATGGGACATATTTTCGATTTTCTTTAACATCACGAAAACACGCCTATATAATTTGGACCCCTTCGAACCCCACTTTTATATAGTAAAACTGGGGTTTGTTGGGGTAAACCTTATTTTTCTTATTTCTGCTTTAAGATATAGATTGTGGGTACTTGTTAGAACCGCCTCATCGAGGCGGTTCTAACGAGTACCCACAATCTATATTTTGATCAGAAATGTGAAAAATATCACAATTTTTCATCTTATATTTTTCATTTTTTCAGCGATAAAGGTTACAATGTATTGGTATAGGTGTGTTTTCGTAATGAAATAAAGCGATACCTATGTACACATTAGAACTGACATATCGAGGAGATTCTAAGTACACACAGCAGACATTTTCAAGACAAACAAGATGTTTTTGTGAAACACTGATGCCCCCGGACGGCGCATATGAAATATGAAAGCCGTATCAGTAACCAATCAAAAGGTATGGCTGATGTTCAAGTTAAAAAAATAGGTCAATGTCACAAGGTACAAATTATGGTACCACTAGTGATTTGTTTGTTTGATTCGATGTTTAACGTTCCCGTCAACACTGTGGAGGTCATTTTGGGACGTTGCTTCCAATTTTGTGGGACTTTTACCCAACAGCGGTTTTCCAGTACTCGTGTGCGGTCGGTTTCAGCTCTGCGTGGAAACATCATGCAGCCCATCAATTTCTTCAACACTCGATGGGCGGGGGCCGGGTACCACTAGTGAGGTCAGTGACAAGAGTTGGTCATGTGAATCACTTACCCATCAAAAGTTATGGCCAATGTTACAGTTTTTTTTTTAAAGTAAGTCAAACGTCAAGGACAAGGTCACAAGGTCAAAACTTATGGTACCACTGGAGCACTGGTAAACCGCTTAGAACGTCTAACACCTGTCCAGGCAAAAAGGTGCGAGTCAGACTATCCATGCATATAAACCCTATTGGTCGCATTGGTCGACAGGGCTTGAGATGCTATTTCATCTCAACGTCGGGTAAAAGTACCAAAAGTCCAAAACATTGGAAGCAACGTATCCAAAATGACCTAGATAGGCTGATGGGGACGACGTTGAACCTCAAATCAAACAAACAAACTCTTCTGTTCTGTTTTCTCATTCAGGTAACTATGGTGGCATATAACTGCTATCAGAGTTCGACTTACGATGCTTCTATGGTGACTTATCAAACTTGCTTAGATACATGTACTAGCTGAGCTTTCTATAAATTTTCCGCGTTTCGAAGAATAGCGGAAAATTGTTGTCTTATACGTTACGATAAACGACAATTTGTGTTGTAACACTCGGGTGGTCAAGGTATGTGGTGTGGTCAGTATTAGCCAATGCAAAAATTGGCATGTTCCTGCTTTGGGAAACCTAGCGCTTTGTAAAGTTAGTCGTCAGTCCTAGCGAGTTTCTCACGGCGAGCGGACACGTCTAGTTTTCATATTAGAAAATGAGTTATTTAATTTCTAAGAATTCCGCCTATGCAATATTTGGCAACATTCATTATTTAGTGAAGGCTTAGTGCATTATCAATTTTAACTTTATAGTTAGTATTGATCTTGCATACGCTATTCTTTATAAGATTTAAGTGCATGAATTTGGAAATCTTTATAAGCGTCGTATATGTACAAATATGAATTTTCATATACATGCATATGCAGTATGCATTACTCCGAAATCCGGTGCTTAGCTCATTAAAACTAGCTTAATGCAACACACATAGTTGTTTGTTGTCAGTTGATAGTATAGTAAGACGATTTTATCACATCAAGCAAACACGCCTATAGATATAATTTTGACCCCCTTGAACCCCACTTTTATATAGAAAAACTGGGGTTTCCGGGGGTATACCTTATTTTTCTTATTTCTGCTCTAAAATATAGATTGTGGGTACTCGTTAGAACCGCCTCGATGAGGCGGTTCTAAAAAGTGCCCACAATCTATATTTGGAGCAGAAATAAGAAAAATATCACATTTTTTCATCATAAAATGTTCATTTTTTCGGCGATAAAGGTGGCAATGTATTTGTATAGGCGTGTTTTCGTAAGGAGTATACTTGGCTGATTGTTGTGATATTACTCTATACTGCCGTCAAGTTAACAAAACCCGTCATCATTGTATGCCGACTCATTTTCAATTATCTTGACCCCCGGTCATTTTACATGTCATGATTTTCCAGTTAAGATCGATATAATTGAGCCCCGCCAAGCGAATTTGTGTCTTCGAGCTTTCCGTCATGCTAAATTTTAACTGCGCATGCCCAGCCATTCAGAGTGGCCAGGGATATGGCTTTCTGTCTGAAGGTTCCTCTTGATTCACTGCTTGTATGAGCGAGCAGCGAAGGTTCTGGCGAGACTGCGCGGATGCGCAGGCTCGCCTGAACCTTCGCTGCTCGCATAGGCGATACATACCAAAATCGCTTGACGGGGCCCATATGATTGGTAGTCCTCAAAGTGTATTCGTATCTTCACAACAAATCCTACTGCATAACATGACCGGAAGTGGAGATAATAATTAATATGAAATAGCTGACACATAAACTGCAACCAACCAACTTATTGCAGCTGAATTCTAGCCATATATTGTTGTTAGAAAACTATCAAAATAGGACAATTTTGAAACCTGAAATATTGTTAAAACTGGAAACATAAGTGGCAAAATTTGTCTCAGTATCTAAGTGATTACAGCACTAATCATATCTGCAGAAAACATAGTGGGATGCTCACATCCTTCTTAGATAATGAAGAAAATTGCTTGTAAAGAGTGGCTTGAAGGTAGGGTAGGTGTTATTGCTATACTACAACTATTCTATACACGCGTAAACGGCCCCGCCCATCGAGGCTTGGAGAAATAAATTGGGCTGCATGATGCTTCCACGCAGAGCTGAAAGTACTGCTATCCCGCTTAGGAGGACTTGGCCTGCCCAGATAAAGTGCTGCGAGTTGGACTCTACGCATATAAACCATATTAGCTGCATTATCTTACCTATTCTGATACCCACCAAATGTCATCCAAAGATCTCAAGAACCACATTCCCTGCCAGCAGAAACCGCGGGCCAACGTCGGGCCGATAGCGGTACGACGTGGTAACGTCGTACCGCTATCGGCCCGACGTTGGCCCGGCCTTCTTTGCTGGCTGGGTTGGAACGGACAACGAAAGATTGCTTACTAGTGTGTGTGTGGGGGGGGGGGGGCTGCTTTAATCGATCTTACCTGACCACAATCCTCGCGCTTTCTTCTTTTGCGTTTTTCCCCATCCTGAAGCAGTGCAATCTCCGAGAACATACAAATCAAACATGTATAGGTATGAAACTACGATAACGAGGTGATGGTCATATATGTCCGACTCATAATGATTTTGTTTGATTTGATTTTTAACCTCCCCGTCAACACTGTAAAGGTCATTTTGGAGACGTTGATTCCAATTTTGTGGGACTTTTACCCGACATTGAGATGAAATGACATCTCAAGCCCTGTCGCCCAATGAAACCAATAGGGTTTATTAGCATGGACGGTCCACCTCGCACCGCGGTTCCTGGACAGGCTTACTCAGTATATGAAGTTAGATAGATAGATATGCTGGGACAAAAGAAAACCAACAGTTAAACTCCGACCAAAGACAGTGTGTCAGGCACCAACCGGCATTAATTAAAAAGTTTTAAAAGTCCACATGGTATTAACCATGTTATTACAGCTGTGAGACCTACCCTACCCAACCCTACCCTACTGTTACTGCGATCTGTCACATTTGACCATTTATATTCGCAATTGTACACACCAGATTTGCAAGATGAAAGCCTGCACAGCAATTGTAATTCTCCATGTACAGAGGGCTTCCAGTTAATGATCTGAATGACGGTGCACTTTGTGACATTCTTCTCTGCAAATGATGCCAATGCAGCATGTTCGGACGCCGAAAATTTATCACATGCTCTCCGACACACAACTTTTACCACCGCTGTCGGGGATCAAACCGGGACGAATCTCATCAGAGGCTAGTGGACTAACCACTGAGCTGCAAAGGAAGATTTGGTTTCTCGTATCCGTTTGCTTGTATGTGTGGATGTGTGAGAGAAGTTGCGAACGACGCACTGTTTGTGTAGATCTCGGGAGCGCTACCAATTACGTCACAAATTTAAACTGCTGTGACGTAAGAACTGTCCGTTTCAAAACAAAACAGATCGCCATTTTGAAAATACAGCCTTTTTACAATTCACAGACAGCTTTCAAGGTATTGTACAAAATGCTTCATGCCTATATGAAGTCCATCTTATTTTAAGGGTCTGAGTGAAATGAACCCAGCCATGTGACATGCATGCACCTAGGTATAATCAATTCGGTTGGGGTTCATGGTGTAGAAAATTTGATTAAGCAAAAATTTCCCCAAAACTACGTCCTCGAACAAACTTTCACCGAGCCTTTAAGTGAGCTGGTATGCCCTGTACGGTTGTGCCAAAGTAAATAGCCACATCTATGAGAGCATTTTTCTTTGCCATTTTCTTTCTTTCCTGAGGTGTGTCATCAAAAGGGAGACACTCAAAGTCACAGTGGTTCTGTTGATGGGACGCATATTCACCCAGGTACCGCCTTGGTTACCGTCCTACGGCTCGTAGGCTCGTACTGTAACACAAAGGGTAAACAAAACATTTCGGCTTTGAGTAAGCTTTTTCTATCAGAAACGACTCGATTGCGAGACGGTTGATGTAACCCAGCCATATCGCCCCAGCACATCGGGGCTCACCGGGGAGAAATAGATTGGGCTACATGGTGCTTCCACGCAGAGCTGAAACTGACCACACATGAGAACTGGTAAACCGTTTAGAAGGACTAAGCCTACCCAAAGTGATGTGAGTCAGACCGTCCAATGCATATAAGCATTTGTGTTTCATTAGGCGGCAGGGCTTGAGATGTCATTTCATCTCAATGTCGGGTAAAAGTCCCACAAAATTGGAAGCAACGTCTCCAAAATGACCTAAATAGTGTTGACGGGGACGTTAAACCTCAATTCATACAAACAAAGTAGCCCAGCCATGCTTGTTATAATTTTCGAAAAGGTGAACGTGTGTCTATGGTAACAAGGAACAAGGAAGTTCAAGTTTTATCCAATCAGGTGCTTCAATCAACAGGAACCTGCATATATATAGAGATATATTTTTTAAACCGGAAGCTTCATCAAATTTTTGGCCTTAGGACTGTTGTTTTTTTGTAGGTTTTGAATGGGTGGGGTATGTTTCCGTAAATAAACACACGTGTTGCCGTTAAGCAACCAACTCTACCAAACAACTCGTTGGTTGGCTGCTATTATGTCGATATATAGTTACAAAACATGTTTCATTATGATGACAATGTTGATGACACATCAAGCCAATGTAACGATGTACAGATGCGATAATCATATTGAGTGGAACATACATTGTTAGTCGACATTGCAGCAGACATTACGAAAACACGCCTATACAAATACATTGAAACTTTATTGCCGAAAACACGAAAATGTTAAGATGAAAAATAGTGATATTTTTCTTATTTCTGCTCTGAAATATAGATTGTGGGTACTCGTTGGTACCGCCTCGATATTTTCTTATTTCTGCTCAAAATATAAATTGTGGGTACTCGATAGAATCACCTCATCGAGGCGGTACTAAAGAGTACCCACAATCTATATTTCAGAGTAGAAATAAGAACAAGAATTTGGAATAAGGAATACTAATGTCTTTCAGGAAATCTTGGTTACAGACAGACTACCCTGATGCAAGTGCACTAACCACTGAGCTATCACGCTCCACGCGAACGCATGGAAACATACACTACATCTGTCAAATGAAAGTGTGACTAGTGGCTGTAGTATTCAAGGATTTAATGGATGTGCTGCACAATGTAAAATTTGTATTAAAATTGCTATTATGTCGATATATAGTTGCAAAACATGTTTCATTATGCAGACAATGTTGATGGCACATCAAGCCAATGTTACGATGTACAGACGCGATAAGCATATTGAGTGGAACATACATTGTTAGTCGACATTGCAGCAGACATTACGAAAACACGCCTATACAAATACATTGAAACTTTATTGCCGAAAACACGAAAATGTTAAGATGAAAAATAGTGATATTTTTCTTATTTCTGCTCTGAAATATAGATTGTGGGTACTCGTTGGTACCGCCTCGATATTTTCTTATTTCTGCTCAAAATATAAATTGTGGGTACTCGATAGAATCACCTCATCGAGGCGGTACTAAAGAGTACCCACAATCTATATTTCAGAGCAGAAATAAGAACAAGAAAAGATATGACACAAAGTACCATATCAAGTGACTCGATTGTGATTGCATTTATCCTTTTCGGAAAGAAAAAAGAATGAGGCATCTCAATATTAAAGCCGTATAGTTATAAACTTATAACTAGAATTACATGGTCAGTAAATTTGCAGTATCAAATGCCGGTTGTGATATTTTGTTGTTGTTGTTGTTGAATTTCATAGATTGAATATCTAAATTGACGTATAAACCGATGTTGAATTCGACCATGATTGATCAGCGAGCCTTAGCGAACTTATAAACCGACAAGCACAATCAGCAAAAAGTCTGGTCTTCTTCATTCTTAATACCCTCCTTACCAACATCAAGAACAATACATTATTATTATTATTATTATTATTATCATTATTTGTTATCATTATCATTTTTGTTAAATGTTCTTTCCTACAAGCAGTAGCAGCTAATTTTTTAGTGTTTATCCTCTTTGTTTTCATCACATTAATAATAATCATAATAATAATAGTTGAAGTAGTGGTAGTAGTACAGTGATATAAGCAGAAGTACTATTAATATATATAGTAATAGCATTTGGAGTAGTAGCAAGATATAATTATTATTACCATCGTTTTGATTATTATAATCATCGCAGAACTGAGTTGTAGTAGTGGGAGAAGTAGTAAGAGAATAATTATTATTGTCATCGTTTTTGAAATTATTATTTTCGTTATTATAAGTAGTATCATAAGTTGTAGTGGTTTGTTTGTTTGTACATGAATAGAAATTTATGTTCCCGACAACATTATCAAGGTCATTTTGGAGACGCTGCTTCCAATTCGTGAGACTTTAACCCGACATTGAAATGAAATGGCATCTCAATCCCTTCCGCCAAAACAAACCAAAAGAGTTTATATACAGGGATGGTCCGACCCAGATCACTTTTCCCAGGTAAGCTAAGACCTCCTAAGCAGTTTACCTGTACTCATGTGCGGTCAGTTTCAGCTCTGCGTGGAGTCATCTTGCAGCCCAATTTATTTCTTCAAGCCCCTATCGGCGGGGGCCCAATGATAGTAGCAGTAGTCGAAAAAGAAGTAACACTATAATATTTATCATCGTTTTATTATTAAAATTATTATCAATAGTAGTAGTAGTAGAAGTAGCAGTAGTAGTAGTTATATTATTATTATTATTATTATTATTATTATTATTATTATTATTATTATTATTATGTATATTCCAACAGACCATATTGGCTAGTTTTATCCAATTTTATTTTCATCGCGTTATCATTCTCATGTAATACCTTTATGTCAAGAAAAACAAGGTTTATATTTCAACCCGCAATTTCGTTAGGGAAATGTCATTTACACAGATTAATTATGGGTGAATAGCAAATTGTTTTCAGTACCTTTCAACTAACTGTTATAAACTTCATTTGAAACAAATTACTAAAAATATTACAAGAAACATAATAAAATGATATATTGTGGACAGCTTAATATTATCTTTGTGACTAGAAGTGCTACATCTGTTGTTGTTGTTTCCAGTTTCCCCGTGTCACGGGTCGTCAGCTGGTGGGGTCCCAGGGAACGAATCCATTCTGGCACTACACCGTAGCCGTTCGGTGGTATCCCCATTCCACGTTGCCGGTGAATAGGGAGACCATCGCTCGGCTCCAGCCCCGTCCGTCCGTGTCTATCGTAAGTCCGCTGCAGTCGGTCCATTTTGTCTTCTACTCGACGTTATAATTTTTTGCTTGTCAATATGCTGAACCGTGTCAGAGCAGGAAAGGGTCAATTTTGATATTGGTATTTTTTTTTTTTTTTTTTTTATTTGATTTTTTTTATATTTATGTAACGTATGTACATTTTTACATTGTTTGGTCTGTTTCCCCAGCTTGTTGAGTGGTCTATTTTTTAAGTATATATATGCGGGCGGATGTGCTTACCCCGCCACAGACCTGTTTTGTTTGTTTTTCTTGTGCCTTAAAGGTGGTGTTGTCCGTTTTAGGGCAAGCCCACCCGCTCACAGTGGCTGGGGGTGACAGTTTTTGTACCTGCAAGATTGTGTTAGTGGTTTATATTTTTTTTTTGTTGTTTATCTGTACATACAATATGTAACATAATAACATGAAGTGCCGGCCTACGCGGAAGTGCTACATCTTATAAATTAGCATAATGTATCGCTTCTCTCCTAAGTCAGGGAACAACAAAATGCACATGTTGGCAGGTTTGAAACACAACTTCCCATACAAAAACGCCAATGGTACTGAGTCCACTCGCCCCTTCATAATATCCGTCAAATGCTATTTTAATATTCTATCCAAAATAAGCAGACCCAATCTTATTTTTCAAAGTGTTTATGGAAAAACTTTTATTTGCTGTCAACAAATGTGACACACAAATCCTTTTCTCTTACTGAACTGCAAGGAAATACACAGATCAACTAATAGATCGTGTAAGCAACTCGGGTTATATAGAATTAATGTGTTGAAGTAGTGAAGAACAATATATAGTTAGGGGGGGGGCAAGGGGGTCAAATTTACATTGTTTTTCGGCAATCTTTTCTTGCTCGATTATGTCAAATAATCAGAGTCAATATTTATGCTATTAATCGAAATGTGATGTGCAACCTTTTCTTGCTGAACAGCTAGATGATGATGTAAATAAAAATAAAAAATGAGTTCCTTTAAGAGCAATAAAAACATTCATAAGAAAGAAGATGGGTCATACTACGTAGTTTCGGCTAATAAAGCCTCATCAGTGACCCTGTAATGATCCGGCAAAGAAAGCCAGAGAAAACATACTGCAATTTTGCAAATTTCGAAAAGGCAGTCGATTCAAAGACTGATATAAATCAAAATTGGGTCCAAATAATTAAAAACCTGTATAGAATATGAGTCTAAACCAATAATTTATTTCCGATTTCTCAGAATATTCACACTGATCTCAAAGGACCAAAAGTAAACTATAAACTGCACTATGGTTGATGTACGGGGAGACGTTTTACGGCCGCCACACGGCACAACACCAGCTGCAGTGAAGGCAAATAAAAATCAAAAATGAGTTCCTTTAAGAGCAATAAAAACATTCATAAGAAAGAAGATGGGTCATACTACGTAGTTTCGGCTAATAAAGCCTCATCAGTGACCCTGTAATGATCCGGCAAAGAAAGCCAGAGAAAACATACTGCAATTTTGCAAATTTCGAAAACCTTCATGTAAGAATTGCTGCATACCAAGAACTACTTGTGTAAAGAAAATGTGTAAGAATTGCCGTGTTGAAGTCTTAAACTCTTATATTAGTGACATATGAACAGTTTAGGCCAATCAAGTTTCGAGTCACAAAATAGTGATATTTCACTTATTTCTACCCAAAATATAAAATGTGGGTACTCGATAGAACCGCAATAAGAAAAATAAGGTTTATCCCTGTAAACCCCAGTTCTACAATACTCTACGACTTTAAAAACGCATATGTGACAAAAGTTAAATGTCTCGAAAATTATAGCAGATATTTTTGAACGCAAAACATATAAAGAAAGAAAAATGTTTTTGCTACTTACTGAAATCAAAGATTCTTAAATTTTCGCCATTCGTTACGTGTCAATCGATGCGCGAATGCACATACCCAATTTTAAAAAAATCACAACCACAAAAACTGCATTGAAAAAAAAAATCTCTCAATGACACTGTAAAACGCGTCAAATTAACATTTTGTCGAAACTACACGTTCGCATAAATTTGGAATAAGGAATACTAATGTCTTTCAGGAAATCTTGGTTACAGACAGACTACCCTGAGCGAAAATGGCGACCCGAAAGTCAGCCGTTTTAGCTGTTTTCCGAGGTTTTAAGCACACTTGAAAGTTCTGACTCCAAAGCATGTTTGGATTGGTACAAGTTTATCCCAAAAATACAGAAAGTGTCTTTTGACATGATTCTCTGAATGTTAAGGTTTCATTCCACAGAATTGCACACGTTAGCGTCACATCGACGTCATGTGCCTTTGGTGACGTTGACGTCATTGATGCTGTAAATACAATTTTGAAAATTTTTTTTCAAGTTTTTGCTTGACTGAAGACAAGCGAATGTGACAATGTGCTTTTGATCAGTGAAGCACCGGTATTTAACAAGCTTGGTAACATTTTAAGAAAAACATAAACGTCAAACTTACGTTAGTACCTATGCATGTTTTTGTCTCGTTAGACACGTGAGCGCAAAGATGTCTGTCCTATCAACGTTCAGTATGCGAGTTTCGGGTTAGTTCATATTTATCGCAGAAATTTGCAAATTCAAAAACTACACGATATAAAGTCGTTAAGTATATATAAAAGGGGGGTTGAAGGGGGTGGGCGAGAGGGGGGGGGGGGGGGCATATCTACATTAATTCTTTGGACGACAGTTATCATGGTTATATGCCATCATAGGTAACTGAAACTACACATGTACATTTGGTCAGGACATTAGTTTATCACCCTCCCATTCTTGGGAGGAATTCAAAGAATGTGAAGTGATAGAGCCAAGGTACAGCTCCATCGGACCACGAGCTTTTCGCTCACCAAAAAGGGTCACTAAAACTAGCTATCTTACATATTGTTGAGTAACGTATTCAACTAGAGTACTAGAGAACAGGATTAACGGGTTTGAGTTTCATCCTCCCACTCCTAGGAGGAATTCAAAGAATGTTAAGTGACAGAGCCAAGGTACAGCTCCGTCGGACCACGAGCTTTCGCTCACCCAAAAGGGTCACTAAAACTAGCTATCGTACAGAGTGTTGATCAGCGTGAATATTCTGAGAAATCAGAAATAAATTATTGGTTTAGACTCATATTCTAGACAGGTTTTTAATTATTTGGACCCCATTTTGATTTTTATCAGTCTTTGAATCGACTGCCTATTCGAAAATCGCAAAATTGCAGTATCTTTCCCCTGGCTTTCTTTGCCGGATCATTACAGGGTCACTGATGAGGCTTTATTAGCCGAAACTACGTAGTATGGCCCATCTTCTTTCTTATGAATGTTTTCATTGCTCTTAAAGGAACTCATTTTTGATTTTTATTTGAGTTACATATTATATTAAACTATAGTTTACTGACTACTTGTATAACCATGCAATTTGGTATTAGATCTTAAGTTAAACATGACAAAAACTGAGGTGAAAGTTTGAGGGGTTAAGATTAATGTTGTATAAAAATTTAACATACTAAAATATAGCGTTTTGATTTTTATTTTAATTCATAGAATTAACTGATACGGAAAAAAGAAAAAGAAAAAAAGAATAGTTTTTTTTTTTCGCTTTTGATTGCTTCCCTTAGAAAGTCTCTACTATAACAAGTACAGGCTTAAACTAAAACGTTCCGCGAAGTTTAATAACGAAACAAAACAATTTTATCACACACACACGCACTATCTATCTATCTATCTATCTATCTATCTATCTTCTGATACTGCGTCGGTCACATTTGACCATTACCGCAGGTGTATATTACATACACTCCAGTTTTGCAGGATGAAAGCCTACACAGTAATCATGTAATTACGGTAGGGATCTTTAACCTGCACAGGGGATGGTTCTCCCTGCACAGGGGGCCTCCAGTTAACGTCCCGATCCGAAGGACGGTGCACTTAATGACATTCATCCCTGCAAATGATGCCAATGGAGCGTGTTCGGACACCGAAATTTTATCGCCGCTGCCGGGGATCGAACCCGGGACCTCTAGCATCAGAGGCAAGTGCACTAACCACTGAGCTATCACGCTCCACGCGAACGCATGGAAACATACACTACATCTGTCAAATGAAAGTGTGACTAGTGGCTGTAGTATTCAAGGATTTAATGGATGTGCTGCACAATGTAAAATTTGTATTAAAATTGCTATTATGTCGATATATAGTTGCAAAACATGTTTCATTATGCAGACAATGTTGATGGCACATCAAGCCAATGTTACGATGTACAGACGCGATAAGCATATTGAGTGGAACATACATTGTTAGTCGACATTGCAGCAGACATTACGAAAACATGCCTATACAAATACATTGAAACTTTATCGCCCAAAAAACGAAAAATAGTCATATTTTTCTTATTTCTGCTTAAAATATAAATTGTGGGTACTCGTCAGAATCACCTCATCGAGGCGTAACTAACGAGTACCCACGATCTATATTTCAGAGCAGAAATAAGAACATGAAAAGATATGACACAAAGTGCCATATCAAGTGACTAGATTGTTATTTGGAAAGGAACAGACAATGGAATCTTATTATTGAACCGTTCAGTTATAAACTTATAAACTAGAATTATTTGACTGTGTCGACATGAAAACTGGATTAGCAGTATCATATTCAACATGACCGGTTGTCTCTTCAGTTTGATCATATTTGTGGAAAACTGTGCTGAATTTAACAGTGTAACAAAGTTGAATTCGACAATGACTGATCAATGGGCACAGCCTTAGGGATATAACAAACCGACAAGCACAATCAACAAAGAGACTGGTCTTCTTTATACGCGTACTTAGCACCCTCCTTTTCAACACCAAGAACAACAGGAGTCCATTAATTCCACCCGTGTTTATATATTATTATTATTATTATTAACAACTCAATCATCGTTTTCTATATGTATTATTATTATTGATGAATTTTCAGCGAGTGTTTTTTTTTTTCATTTTTGTCCAACACATACATTACATAGAGGATCTTACATGAGTGATCATGTATTATTGAATTTATTAAACGAGTTGAGGAAAAGGGATAAAATGCGAGGCTTTGCCGAGCATTTTATTCCTTTTCCTCAATGAGTTTAATAAATTCAATAATGCATGATTCTATTTATCATATGACATTTTAAGCACATTTTATTCATGATTGTTTACAAAAATGCCAATATTCCGCCATTAGTGAACTCGACGTCGTTAAGGAGGTCGTACATGTAACGTTACGGAACGTAACTAGCTAATTTGCATATTTAATCCACTAGTTGATTATCGAAAATATTACATGGCGTTATTACACTCTCAGACGCGACGTCATATGATAAAATCATTACAATAATAATAATAATAATAATAACAATAATAATCGAAATCACAATACTTGTTGTAAAAGTAGCAGAAGCAGTTTAAGTAATGGTGTAATTTGTAGTAAGTATAATTATTATAATCATCGTTTGGATTATTGAAATTATTATTATCATTATTATTATGGTAGTAGCAGTTATAGTAGAAGTAGTGGGAGTAGTAATAAGTGTTGTATTGTTCGTTTGATATGAGATTTAATGTCCCCGACAACACTATTTAGGTAATTTTGGAGACGCTGCTTCCAATTTTGTGGTGAGTTTTATCCTACATTGAGATGAAATGATTTCTCAATTCCTGCCGCCCAATGAAACCAAAAAATGAATAGGGTCTATCCGACTCGAGCCACTTTGCCAGAGCAGGCTAGTAGTAAGAGAATAATTATTTTTATAATTGTTTTAGTATTAAAATTATCATTATCATAAGTAGCAGAATTAGTAGTAGTAATTTGTTTGAATCCCCGTTAACACTATTTAGGTCATTTTGGAGACGTTGCTTCCAATTTTGTGGAGCTTTTATCCCGCATTGAGATGAAATTTCATCAAGCCCTGACGCCCAAACAAACCAAAATGTTTATATGTAGGTGCTGTCCGACTCGCACCATTTTGCCTGGACAGGCTTGGACCAGTTTACCAGTACTCATGTATGGTCGGTTACAGCTCTGATGTAGCACATTTTATTTCTGCAAACTCCGATGGGCAGGGGCCCATGTAGTTGTAGTAGCAGCAGTAATAGTAGTTTAATTATTTTCATCATCGTTTTGATTATCAAAATTATTATCAGTAGTAGTAGTAGTAGTTGTTGTTGCTGTTATTATTTTATTATTATTATAATAATAATAATAATTATTATTATTATTATTATTATTATTATTATTATTATTATTATGTACATTCCTACAAACAATATTGACTAGTTTTTATCAAATTTCGTTTTCATCACGTAAACATGCTCTCGAAGTACCCTTACAAATCCGATTTTTGGGTCGATCGTAAACCGATCGACCCAAATTTACTAAATGGCCAAACGGAATAGATGCAGCTGTCCACGTGACCATCACTGATTTGGGAAAACCAATATTATTTTTTATTAATAGAACTTGACACGTTGAGTTATTTGTATCGAAGCAACAAGAGCTATCTATAGAGTTTTGACAGGAATCGTGTGCTAGATAATACCCAGATCAGGCGTCTGATCAGCAGGTTGTACAAGAACTTCATTGTTTGCTTAAATAGTGGCATTTGAGGGTTAAACAAAATAGTATAAGAATGCCAGGTTGCTCACGTAAAGAAAGAAAAACAATATCTTAAAGACACATTTTTTCCTTATATAAAAGGGGTGGCCTGTCTAATGATCTCCAATAAACATTTCCTTCGGACCATAGTGCACATCAAAGGCTTATCTTATCCAAGTGATTATGAGGTGATTATGAGCAGATTTCTTGTTTAATAGGGGGCTCAATAAGGGTACTTGAGTGATAGTATATCTAAATTGACGTATAAACCGATGTTGAATTTAACAATGTATATTTCACAGAGTTGAATTAGACCATGATTGAACAGCGAGCCTTAGCGAAATTATAAGGAAGAGTCTATTTGCAGTCAACTGCAAATAGCCAAAAAACGTTAAAATGGCTATTTGCAGTCAACTGCAAATAGCCAGAAAACGTTAAAATGGCTATTTGCAGTCAACTGCAGATAGCCAAAAAACGTTAAAATGGCTATTTGCAGTCAATAGCCAAAAAACGTTAAAATGGCTATTTGCAGTCATTTTATATTCCTGCCATTTACACGCGCGCCCATCGAAATTTCATATCAGTCTGCGCATCCGCGCTGTCTATTCATAGTCTTCGTTGTGCGCTCTTCGCATCAGGTTAACAAGTCCATGAAATTATTGCCCCTCTAAACCCCATTTTATATAGAGAAAGGCGTGGATTACGGGGCAATTATTACCATTCCTTATTTTGGTACAAACACATAGAATGTGGGTACACGTTAGACCCGCCTCATTGAGTCTGTTCTAACGATCACATCCAATCTATGTTTAGACTAGAAATAAGGAAAAATATACATCGTCATCATTCACATAAGACGGCCATGATGGCCCTGGATCGCTCAGCTAATCCTTATGGTTGGTAATATAAGGTGGAATGGAAGGTTTGAACAAGTTTTGGCTGTCAGTGGCCCGAGGAACATTTCTGTGAAATTATTTCAAAATCATTCTAGCTATTTGGGAACTTAAGTCATTTTAAGGGTTATATATTTTTTTTCTGGAGTGGAAAATTGTCAGAGTGGCACTCATGGAACATTCCTTCAAACGTGTTTTCTTTTTAGAGGAAGAAGTCAGCGCTGACTTGTATGTCACTATCTGGGCACCTGTCAGGTCCTAGTGCACCAGACGGAAATGAACGGGCTCATTCTACCTAACTAACAATAACTCATGGTGACAAGGGGGGGGTCCATCCATTTGACAATACAGACCTGACTTGTATGTCACTATCTGGGCACCTTGTGGACATTGAGGATCATGTCCTAGTGCACCGGACGGAGATGAACAGGCCCAGTCTAACTAACAATGCCTCATGGTGAATGTGAAATGGGAGGATGGATCCCTTTGACGATACAGAGCTGACTTTGTATTCCACTATCTGGGTACCTTGTGGACACATTGAGGATCAGGTCCTAGTGACAGGCTCAGTCTAACAAACAATGACTCTTGTTTTGTGTGTGGAGGTGAGGTGGGGGAGGGTTGGGTGGATCACTTTGACAATACAGAGCTGACTTGTATGTCACTATCAGGGCATCTTGTAGATATTGAGGGTCAGGGGTCAGGTCCTAGTGCACCAGACGGAGATGAACAGACTCAGTCTAACTAAATTGTTGACAAGGGGTGGCCCTTTGTAAAAGGTACCACTGTGTTCATAAAATATCCCTCCTGGCTAAGGTATTACAATTCTGAGCAAGTTTGATGATGATAGGACCAAAAACTGTGGCCTTTGGAGTGCTAACAAGGTTTTTCTATAATTTAACCTACTGACCTACTTTTTGACCCCACATGACACATATTCGAACTTAACCTAGATATTGTCAAGATGATCATTCTGAGCAAGGTTGATGGCGATTAGAATAAAATTGCGGCCTCTAGAGTGTTAACAAGGTTTTTCTATGATTTGACCTACTGACCTACTTTTTGACCCACATGACCCATATTCGAACATAACCTAGATATTGTCGAGACCATCATTCTGAGCAAGGTTGATGATGAGTGGACCAAAAGTGTGGCCTCTAGAGTGTTAACAAGGTTTTTCAATGATTTGACCTACTGGCCTACTTTCTGACCCGACATGACCCATATTCGAACTTGACCTAGATATTATTATGATGATCATTTTGGGCAGGTCGAATGATATTTGGACCAGAACTGTGGTCTCTAGAGTGTTAACAGTGTTTTTCTATGATTTGATCTACTGGCCTACTTTTTGACCCAACAGGACCCATATTCGAAGCTAACCTAGATATTATTATGATAATCATTCTGAGCAAGTTTAATGATGATCGGACCAAAACTGTGACCTCTGGAGTGTTAACAAGATTTTTCTACGATTTTACCTACTGACCTACTTTTTGACCCGACATGACCCATGTTCAAACTTTTTGAGATATTGTCAAGATGATCATTCTGAGCAAGACTGCTAATGATTGGACCACAATTGTGGCCTCTAGAGTGTTAACAAGTTTTTCTATGATTTGACCTACTAACCTACTTTTAAGCCTGACATAGCTCATTTTCGAACTTGACCTAGATATTATTATGATGATCATTCTGGGCAAGTCGAATTATATTTGGACTAAAATTGTGGCCTCTAGAGTATTACCGCCCCCGCCCATAGGGGCTTGAAGAAATATATGGGCTGCATGATGCTTCCACGCAGAGCTGAATCTGGCCCGCACACTAGTACTGGTAAACCGCTTAGAGGATTTAAGCCTGTCCAGGAACCGCGGTGCGAGGCGGACCGTCCATGCTTATAAACCCTATTAGTTTCATTGGGCGACAGGGCTTGAGATGCCATTTTATCTCAATGTCGGGTAAAAGTCCCACAAAATTGGAAGCAACGTCTCCAAAATGACCTTTACAGTGTTGACGGGGACGTTAAACCTCAAATCAAACAAACAAACAAACAAAAACTAGAGTATTAACAAGGTTTTTCTATGATTTGATCTACTGACCTACTTTTTCACCCGACAGGACCCATATTCGATCCTAACCTAGATATTGTTATGATGATCATTCTGAGCAAGTTTGATGATGATTGGACCAAAACTGTGGCCTCTAGAGTATTAACAAGATTTTTCTACGATTTTACCTACTGACCTACTTTTTGATCCGACATGACCCATATTAAAATGTTTTTGAGATATTGTCAAAATGATCATTTTGAGCAAGTTTGATGAGGATTGGACTAAAATTTAGGCCTCTACAGTGTTAACAAGGTTTTTCTATTATTTGATCTTTTGACCTACTTTTTGACCCGACATGACCCATATTCAAACCCTACCGAGACATTGTCATGATAATCATTCTGACAAAGTCTGATCATGATTGGACTAAACATGTGGCATCTAGAGTGTTAACAAGAAAAGTTTACGGACGACGGACGACGCACGACGACGCCGGAACATTTCACAGTCACAAAAGCTCACCATGACCTTCGGTCAGGTGAGCTAAAAATCTAAGCTCTCGGCCTTATGGGTTCGGAGGTGAAGATCTTTGAACTTTTTCCAGTATAAGTCAATAGGAGCTAATGAGCCCTAGGGCGTGGCCAATTTTGTCCCAAATGGCATGGTTGGCAGGATTTATGTAGGCGACCATTTTATGTTGCTACATGTATATACTAAATATCTAAGGTATGTACTTCATGGTTTCGGAGAAGATTTTGAAGCTTTTTTTCCATAATAAGTTTATTGGAGCTAAGGGGCCACAGGATTTGGTCAAATTGGATCCCAGGGGCATGATTGGCAGGATTCATGTAGGCGACTACTCGACGTTGCTACATGCTAAATAAATAAGCTCTGGCCCTTATGGTTTCAGAGAAGAAGATTTTTGATTTTTTTTTCAATTTTAAGTTTTTTTTTTATTATTCATTTTAAGTCTATGGTAGCTGCTAGGCCCATGGGCGTAGCCAATTTTGACCCAAGGGGCACTGGCAACACTGTATCATTTCGCTATCGTACAAACCCCTACAGTACCAGATTATATTTTCTTTCAGTGTAATTTGTTTCTTTTTCTTCCAGTTTGAATTGATACATTATTTTTCTTACTTCTAGTCAAAACATATATTGTGGGTCCTTAGTAGAGCCGCCTCGCCGAGGCGGTTCTAACGAGTTCCTACAATCTTATGTTTTGAGCAGGAGTATGAAATATATCAAAATTTAGTATCTGAAAACTTCCACTTTTTGGTGGTAAAAGTTTCACTAAATGTGTGATATAAAGGTGCATGTCAAAATTCAAATTCTGTAAATGAGCCAGTCCATGTTGTAATGATAAATCTTTTATTTCGGTGGTTTCTTTAATATGGGTCACATAGGAAAATAGGAATCTTTATGCATAATCAGTACAAGGTATTTGAGCAGATCTTCGCAAAGACAGTTTTTCTCATGGTGTGGTTATTGTACAATTGTGTTTGTATAAAGGCGTGTAGAGACCCCCGGGGGCTGTACTGTTGACCGCATATCTATTGAAATCCTGTTGAAAGATATTATAATCCTATTGATGATATTTATTAATTCAACCCTTGAGGTGCTAAGAAAAAACTGCATTTGAAAATGTCGTCTGCGTATCTCATCTTTTCACATTTTTACAGTCTAAAAAAATATTTAGGCATACAAGCAAACAGTGTTGACCCCGATCAGATTGTTCCCAGCAGTTTGATCTGGATCCACACTGTTTACAATAATGACTTTTCAATCTAATCAGCACACAGCAACTCAGATGACAATTGTTGTGATTGGCATCTTAAGGGGTTAAAACAGTCGAGAAAATATAATGACACAACAAGTGAATATTGCTCCTACAAATTAAAACAAAGGCTTTAAATTTTCAGTGAAATTGATATCACTCAGTATTTGCAGCCCAGACATTATTTAAAAAAAATTCTATTGCATTGTATTCACAAATTCATAACAGACACTGCAGATCCTGATCAGATGACTTCCTGATCTGAATCGACATTGTTTGCAAAGGAAGCGTTTGTCTTAAAAAGCATTACAAGTATTAAATGCCACAACAATTACAATAATATATTTTAGCCACGCCCATTGCAGAATATCAAAGAATGACATTACTCAATTTACTGTATTTATTCAGTTCACTTCTTCATGACAAACACTGTAGATCCTGATCAGATGACTTCCTGATCTGAATATATATTGTTTGCAAAGGTAGGGTTGACCTGAACAACATGATAATGGTTAAATACCACACCACGCCTGTTCATTTTATAGTGAGTGTTTGCCACTAGTTTGTCAATCAGCACAGCTTACTAAATGCAGTAGCTGTGCTATTCATGGACAGGCTCTATGGCAGTTTCAAATCTTATGGTTGTCTTTATTCGGCTACGTCATAATCTGATATCAATAACTGAAAATAGACCATACATATCGAGCCGGGGCACAGCAATTTCTACAATATGTATGTGCGCCCAGCAACGCAGATCAATCGGCGGAACCGGATCAGAGTCCATAATGTGTGCTAAGCAATCTGCTTAGCGCACAGAATGGACTCTAATACGGTTGCGCAGATTGATTTGCGTGTTTTGCTGGGCAAGCTAAGACTGATCACACTGTGGGCCTGCGCATACTGATCTGAATCTTTGCTGGGTGAGCATGCAAATTGTGGACTTATTTTGCTTTGCCACCTCCTACGCTCTATCAATGTTTAGCTGACTGTTTGCAATGTCGATATCAACTGGGCACATGGCGTTCAAACAATTTCGCATCAGTCAATGCAACGTAAGAATGCTGCATCGACGTTGATTCGACATTATCTGCACATTCTATGCCTGCTGATGTACAAACCACGTCACATCAGTCGATGCAACGTCAACGTTGCATCGACGTTAGACATTACCGGCACATTGAGTGCCTGGTGTACACCATGCAGCGCTTTCTATTTCTCCAAGCCCCGCCCATGCCCCGATGGGCGGGGCGGATCATTTGTTTGTTCGTTTGAATTGAGGTTTAACGTCCCCGTCAACACCATTTAGGTCATTGTGGAGGCGTTGCTTCCAATTTTTTTGGACCTTTTACCCGGCGACATTGAGATGAAATGACAACTCAAGTCCTGCCGACCATCGAAACCAAAAGGCTTATATGCATTGGATGGTCTCATTCAGTTAGTAATTTTGTGTCCTGTCTCTAAGAAGGGGGGGGGGAGAGATAGAAGAGTTAGCAGAGATGAAAATGAGAGACGGAGGAGTAAGAAGAAAACGAACGGAAGTGTAGAAACAGAAGAAATAACATTATCAGAAGAAATAACATCACCCCTTCTTTACCATTACCTTAAAACTACAGGTGTCACATGTTCACACAAAATATAGACTGTATATAGCCATGTTATAGTCCCCGCCCATCGCGGCTTGGAGAAATAGATTGGCTGCATGATGCTTCCATCCAGAGCAGAAACTGCCGGCACATGAATACTGATAAACCGTTTAGAAGAACTAAGCCTGCTAAGGCAAAGTGGTGCGAGTCGGTGCGTCCTAGGCCCTATAGGTGTCATAGGCTTGAGATGTCTTTACGTCTCAATCTGTGGAAAAAGTCGCACAAAAATGGAAGAAACCTCTCTAAAATATCCTAAATTGTGTTGCAGAGCACGTAAAACATCAAATCAAACTAACATAGCCATAACGGTGAGAGACTTAATGATTAAGAGTCAGAGCGCTTATTAACTACTAGGCCGCAGAGGCCCGTTCCATTGTAAAATATTTTGAACATCTCCAGGTGGCCTTTCTAACGTTATAGAATGACTGCAAATAGCCATTTTAACGTTTTTTGGCTATTTGCAGTAGACTGCAAATAGCCATTTTAACGTTTTCTGGCTATTTGCAGTTGACTGCAAATAGCCATTTCAACGTTTTTTGGCTAAATTATAAACCGATAATCACAATCAGCAAAAAGTCTGGTCTTCTTCATACTTAGCACCCTCCTTTCCAACATCAAGAACAACACATTATTATTATTATTATTATTATTATTATTATTATTATTATTATCATTATTATTATTATTATTATTATTATTATTATTATTATTATTATTATTTGTTATCATTATCATTTTTGTTAAATTTTCTTTCCTACAAGCAGTAGCAGCTAATTTTTTGTGTTTATCCTCTTTGTTTTCATCACATTAATAATAATCATAATAATAATAGTTGAAGTAGTGGTAATAGTACAGTAATAACATTTGGAGCAGTAGCAATATATTATTATTATTACCATCGTTTTGATTATTATTATTATTATTATTATTATTATTATTATTATTATTATTATTATTATTATTGTAGGTCTGAGTTGTAGTAGTGGGAGTAGTAGTAAGAGAATAATTATTATTGTCATCGTTTTTAGAATTATTATTTACGTTATAATAAATAGTATCATCAGTATTAGTGGTTTGTTTTTTGTACATGTAATGCGATTTTATTTTCCCGACAACATTATTAAGGTCATTTTGCAGATGCTGCTTCCAATTCGTGAGACTTTAACCCGACATTGAAATGAAATGGCATCTCAAGCCCTGCCGCCTAACAAACCAAAATGGTTAATATACAGGGATGGTCCGACTCAGATCACTTTGCCTAGGCAAGTTAAGACCTCCTAAATAGTTTACATTTACTCATATATGGTCAGTTTCAGCTCTGCGTGGAAGCATCTTGCAGTCCAATTTATTTTTGCAAGCCCATATCGGCGGGGGGCCCAATGATAGTAGCAGTAGTGGAAAAAGAAGTAACACTATAATATTTATCATCGTTTTATTATTAAAATCATTATCAGTAGTAGTAGTAGTAGTAGTAGTAGTAGTAGTAGAAGTAGCAGTAGTATTAGTTATATTATTATTATTATTATTGGTTTAAAGAGCAATTACAAAGAAATTTTAAAAATTCTAAGTATGAAGCAGGGTGAAAGCAGACATAAGGAGGGCCATTTTATTGAAAACCGCATGAAAAATTTCCCATTCGTTCCGAAGTTATGCTCATTTATATCTGATACACACTTATTTTCCTCTAAGAGTAACTTCCCCTGAATTTTCTTTGATTTTAACCCACAATGCAATATTCTGTGATGTCATAGTAGCTTTAAACTTTTTAAAAAATAATTTTAAACTACCACATTTTCCATTTTGCCATTGCCTAATACAATTTTCTCATGCCCTTTGATTACTGTGAATCTTGTTAGTAATTTAGGATAGAAATGGGAAATTTTATTTCGAACTTCAAGCTTAAATTTACAATTAAAGACTTTTTTTAAAATGTTTAAAACTGCCATTTAATTCAAAATTTCATTCCAACTGGCTAATGTAAGTGTTTTTTACACGCCTTATGAACAGATCAGTAAGTTCTATTTGTTATATCATCAACTTACAAATACAGGAAGTTGAATTTAAATTATTTTAAAAAATATTTAAAGTTTGAATTTAAGGCTTGCAATTGAAAATATGAGAAAACTGGTTTAGCATATCAGTTGAGATCAATTTAAATCATTCAAATAGGCGATAATACATTTCCTAAGGACTATAAAACACGAGGTATTTCAGATTTAAAATGTTTAAAAATTTTAATGTGCATCTATGACATCATAGAATACCTCATGAATATTAATGAGGCAGTCTGAAGCTGCTCTGTTTCCATGAAAAATTTCACACTTCAAATTGTAATATCTTGGAAACTAACAAAGATAATTTGATGCAGTTTTCACCCTTCTATTCCTTTAATCAATGTCTTTTTAAATTTAATGGATTTCTATACCTTTGTATATGACCTTTAAACATATTTATTCACATAATGATTGCATATAATTATAAACTATATAATATTCTAAACTAAATACAATTAAGCATGTTAAGGGATTCAGAAAGAAGCCTAAGGGCTTATGTAAATCTGTCTCCCTAAATATCCTTTAAGTACAAGCAAACAACCAACCGGTGAAATATAACAATCACTTAAATGAAGACTAAATATGGATCAAACCAAAATGCATGAATAAGAGAGAGAGAGAATTCCTCAAGAAGTCTGGAATCGTTTACTTTCTAATATATAATTTTGTACAGCGTAAAAAATCTCTGAATTAGAAGCATAGTCCAAACGATCATCTCCATTATTATTATTATTATTATTATTATTATTATTATTATTATTATTATTTATATTCCAACAGACCATATTGGCTAGTTTTATCAAATTTTATTTTCATCGCGTTATCATTCTCATGTAATACCTTTTTGTCAAGAAAAACAAGGTTTATATTTCAACCCGCAATTTCGTTAGGATAATGTCATTTACAAAGATTAATTACAAGTGGGTGAATAGCAAATTGTTTTCAGTACCTTTCAACTAACTGTTATAAACTTCATTTGAAACAAATAACTAAAAATATTACAAGAAACATAATAAAATGATATATTGTGGACAGCTTTATATTATCTTTGTGACTAGAAGTGCTACATCTTATAAATTAGCATAATGTATCGCTTCTCTCCTAAGTCAGGGAACAACATAATGCACATGTTGGCAGGTTTGAAACACAACTTCCCATACAAAAACGCCAATGGTACTGAGTCCACTCGCCCCTTCATAATATCCGTCAAATGTTATTTTAATATTCTATCCAAAATAAGCAGACCCAATCTTATTTTTCAAAGTGTTTATAGGAAAACTTTTATTTGCTGTCAACAAATGTGACACACAAATCCTTTTCTCTTACTGAACTGCAAGGAAATACACAGATCAACTAATAGAGAGTGTAAGCAACTCGGGTTATATAGAATTAATGTGTTGAAGTATTGAAGAACAATATAAGTGACTATAAATAGTTAGGTAGTCAACAACCCGAGTCACAAAAATAAGGTTTACCCATGTAAACCCCCAGTTTTACTATATAAAGTGTGTGTGTGGGTGGGGGGGGGGGGGAAGGGGGTCAAGTTTACATTGTTTTTCGGCAATCCTTTCTTGCTCGAGTATGTAAAATAATCAGAGTCAATATTTATGCTATTAATCGAAATGTGATGTGCAACCTTTTCTTGCTGAACAGCTAGATGATCATGTAAAACCTTCATGTAAGAATTGCTGCATACCAAGAACTACTTGAGTAAAGAAAATGTGTAAGAATTGCCGTGTTGAAGTCTTAAACTCTTATATTAGTGACATATGAACAGTTTAGGCCAATCAAGTTTCGAGTCACAAAATAGTGATATTTTACTTATTTCTACCCATAATATAAAATGTAGGTACTCGATAGAACCGCAATAAGAAAAATAAGGTTTACCCCTGTAAACCCCAGTTCTACAATACTCTACGACTTTAAAATATATAAAGAAAGAAAAATGTGTTTGCTACTTACTGAAATCAAAGATTCTTAAATTTTCGCCATTAGTTACGTGTCAATCGATGCGCGAATGCACATACCCAAATTTAAAAAATCACAACCACAAAAACTGCATTGAAAAAAAATCTCTCAATGACGCTGTAAAACGCGTCAAATTAACAATTTGTCGAAACTACACGTTCGCATAAATTTGGAATAAGGAATACTAATGTCTTTCAGGAAATCTTGGTTACAGACAGACTGCCCTGAGCGAAAATGGCGACCCGAAAGTCAGCCGTTTTAGCTGTTTTTCGAGGTTTTAAGCACACTTGAAAGTTCTGACTCCAAAGCATGTTTGGATTGGTACAAGTTTATCCCAAAAATACAGAAAGTGTCTTTTGACATGATTTTCTGAATGTTAAGGTTTCATTCCACAGAATTGCACACGCTAGCGTCACATCGAAGTCATGTGCCTTTGGTGACGTTGACGTCATTGATGCTGTAAATGCAACTTTGAAAATGTTTTTCAAGTTTTTGATTAACTGAAGACAAGCGAATGTGCCAATGTGCTTTTGACCAGTGAAGCACCGGTATTTAACAAGCTTGATAACATTTTAAGAACTAGAAATGCGTCCATAGGACACGGATGCCCCCGCCTGAAAATATGTCTGTTCGTATTCGTCAATGGAAAGTTATTGACCGTGTTTAAGTTTTGGACCCTTTTTTCACGTTTGACCTCTAAGTATGACCTTGACCTTGTAGGTAAGGACCTGAATTTTGTGTGAGGCAGATGGTCTCATGATGGCCAACATTTCTGCCAAATAATTTCAATATCCATCCAGAGATAAGAAAGTTATTGACCGACCATTTTTTTACCTTGGACCTATAAGTATGACCTTGACCTTGGAGGTACGGATCTGGGTTTGCATGTGACACATCGTCTCATGATGGTTAATATTTCTTCAAAATAATTTTAAAATCCATCCAGAAATAAGTAAGTTATTGACTGCGTTTAAGTTTCGGACCTTTTTTTTTGACCTTTGACCTCTAAGTATGACCTTGACCTTGGAGGTACAGATCTGGGTTTGCACGTGACACATCATCTCATGATGATTAACACTTCTTCAAAGTAATTTCAAAATCCATCCAGAAATAAGTAAGTTATTGACTGCGTTTAAGTTTCGGACCCTTTTTTTGGCCTTTGACCTCTAAGTATGACCTTGACCTTGGAGGTACCAACCTGGATTTTGCACATGACACATCGTCTCATGATGGTTATCATTTCTACAAAGTAATATCAAAATCCATCCAGAAATAAGAAAGTTATTGGCTGCGTTTAAGTTTCGGACCCTTTTTTTGACCTTTGACCTCTAAGTATGACCTTGACCTTGGAGGTACGGACCTGGGTTTTGCACATGACATGTCGTCTCATGATGGTTAACATTTCTGCCGAGTAATTTTCAAACCCATCAATAAATAAGGAAGTTATTGACTGCGTTTAAGTTTCGGACGCACGGACACACGGACGCACGGACGGACGGACGGACGGACGGACGGACAGGGGCAACGCTATATGCCCTTTCCACCATTCTTCGAATGGCGGGGGCATAAAAACATAAACGTCAAACTTACGTCAGTACCTATGCATGCTTTTGTCTCGATCAGTGAATGTGCCAATGTGCTTTGATCAGTGAAGCACCGGTATTAAACAAGCTTGATAACATTAAGAAAAACGTAAACGCCAAACTTACGTGAGTATCTATGCATGTTTTTGTCTCGTTAGACACGTAAGCGCAAAGATGTCTGTCCTATGAACGTTCAGTATGCGAGTTTCGGGTTAGTTCATATTTATCGCAGAAATTTGCAAATTCAAAAACTATACGTTATTAAAGTCGTTAAGTATATATAAAAGTGGGGTCGAAGGGGGTGGGCGAGAGTGGGTGGTGGTGGGGGGGGGAAGGTGCATATCTGCATTAATTCTTTGGACGACAGTTATCATGGTTATATGCCATCATAGGTAACTGAAACTACACATGTACATTTGGTCAGGACATTAGTTTATCACCCTCCCATTCTTGGGAGGAATTGAAAGAATGTGAAGTGATAGAGCCAAGGTACAGCGCCATCGGACCACGGGCTTTCGCTCACCCAAAAGGGTCACTGAAACTTGCTATCTCACAAATTGTTGAGTAACGTATTCAACTATAGTACTAGAGGACAGGACTAACGGTTTTGAGTTTCATCCTCCCACTCCTAGGAGAAATTCAAAGAATGTTAAGTGACAGAGCCAAGGTACAGCTCCGTCGGACCACGAGCCTTCGCTCACCCAAAAGGGTCACTAAAACTAGCTATTGTGCATAATGTTGAGTTACATGATATATAATCTATAGTTTACTGACTACTTGTATAACCATGCAATTTGGTATTAGATCTTAAGTTAAACATGACAAAAACTGAGGTGAAAGTTTGAGCGGTTAAACTTAATGTTGTATAAAAATTTAACAGACTAAAATATAGCGTTGTGATTTTTATTTTAATTCAAAGAATTAACTGATACGAAAAAAAAAAAAAAAAAGAATATTTTTTTTCGCTTTTGATCGCTTCCCTTAGAAAGTCTCTACTATAACAAGTACAGGCTTAAACTAAAACGTTCCGCGAAGTTAAAAAAACAACAAAACAAAACAATTTTATCACACACACCCGCACGCACGTACTCGCGCGCGCACTCGCGAACGCATGGAAACATACACTACATCTGTCAAATGAAAGTGTGACTAGTGGATATATTATTCAAGGATGTAATGGATGTGCTGCACAATGTAAAAATTGTATTAAAATTGCTATTATGTCGATATATAGTTGCAAAACATGTTTCATTTTGCAGACAATGTTGATGGCACATCAAGCCAATGTTTCGATGTACAGACGCGATAAGCATATTGAGTGGAACATACATTGTTACTCCACATTGCAGCAGACACTACGAAAACATGCCTATACAAATACATTGAAACTTTATCGCCCAAAAACGAAAAATAATCATATTTTTTCTTGTTTCTGCTGAATATATATAAATTGTGGGTTCTCGTCAGAATCACCTCATCGAGGCGGTACTAACGAGTACCCACGATCTATATTTCAGAGCAGAACTAAGAACATGTAAAGATATGACTCAAAGTGCCATATCAAGTGACTAGATTGTTATTTGGAAAGGAACAGACAATGAAATCTTATTATTGAACCGTTCAGTTGTAAACTTATAAACTAGAATTATTTGACTGTGTCGACATGAAAACTGGATTAGCAGTATCATATTCAACATGACCGGTTGTCTCTTCAGTTTGATCATGTTTGTGGAAAACTGTGCTGAATTTAACAGTGTAACAGAGTTGAATTCGACAATGACTGATCAATGGGCACAGCCTTAGGGATATAACAAACCGACAAGCACAATCAACAAAGAGACTGATCTTCTTTATACGCGTAGTTAGCACCCTCCTTTTCAACACCAAGAACAACAGGAGTCCATTAATTCCGTGCGTGTTTATATATTATTATTATTATTATTATTATTATTATTATTAACAACTCAATCATCGTTTTCTATATGTATTATTATTACTGATGAATTTTCAGCGAGTGTTTTTTCATTTTTGTCCAACACATACATTACAATCATTACAATAATAATAATAATAATAATAATAATAATAATAATAATAATAATAATAATAATAATAATAACAATAATAATCGAAATCACAATACTTGTTGTAAAAGTAGCAGAAGCAGTTGAAGTAATGGTGGATTTTGTAGTAAGTATAATTATTATAATCATCGTTTGGATTATTGAAATTATTATTATCATTATTATTATGGTAGAAGCAGTTATAGTAGAAGTAGTGGGAGTAGTAATAAGTGTTATATTGTTCGTTTGCTATGAGATTTAACGTCCCCGACAACACTATTTAGGTAATTTTGGAGACGCTGCTTCCAATTGTGTGGTGAGTTTTATCCTACATTGAGATGAAATGATATCTAAATTCCTGCCGCCCAATGAAACCAATAAATGAATAGGGTCTATCCGACTCGCGCCACTTTGCCTGAGCAGGCTAGTAGTTAGAGTTGTAGTTAGAGTATAATTATTTTTGTAATTGTTTTAGTATTAAAATTTTCATTATCATAAGTAGCAGAATTAGTAGTAGTAGTTTGTTTGAATCTCCGTCAACACTAGGTCATTTTGGAGACGTTGCTTCCAATTTTGTGGAGCTTTTATCCCGCATTGAGATATATATAGGGGCTGTCCGACTCGCACCATTTTGCCTGGACAGGCTTGGACCAGTTTACCAGTACTCATGTATGGTCGGTTTCAGCTCTGATGTAACACATTTTATTGCTGCAAACTCCGATGGGCAGGGGCCCATGTAGTTGTAGTAGCAGCAGTAATAGTAGTTTAATTATTTTCATCATCGTTTTGATTATCAAAATTATTATCAGTAGTAGTAGTAGTTGTTGCTGTTATTATTTTATTATTATTATGTACATTCCTGCAAACAATATTGACTAGTTTTTATCAAATTTCGTTTTCTTCACGTAAACATGCTCTCGAAGTACCCTTATAAATCCGAATTTTGGGTCGATCGGTTTACGATCGACCCAAATTTACTAAATGGCCAAACGGAATGGATGCAGCTGTCCACGTGACCATCGCTGATTTGGGAAAACCAATATTATTTTTTATTAATAGAACTTGACACGTTGCGTTATTTTTATCGATGCAACAAGAGCTATCTATAGAGTCTTGACAGGAATCGTGTGCTGGATAGTACCCAGATCAGGCGTCTGATCAGCAGGTTGCACAGGAACTTCACTGTTTGCTTAAATAGTGGCATTTGAGGGTTAAACAAAATAGTATAAGAATGCCAGGTTGCTCACGTAAAGAAAGAAAAACAATATCTTAATCCAGACCACGATGTCGCGTGACGTCTTTCGGAACATTTTATTTATAAAACCCAAGTCGAGTAAAAATATACTTTTCGCACTCCTGGTAAGAACTTAATTTTAGAACGCTGAAATGTTAAAGTGAAAAAAACGAGTAGCCCATACATTATAGGTGACACCATTATTAGACATACAGCGTAGATTAAGATCGGATATAGAGTACATTGCTTCTGATCAGGTCGGCACTGTTCGCCATGTGTATGCAAATGACAGTTTTGAACATGATTCAGGGCCGTACGCAGACTCTGAAAAGGGGCGGGTTAAGGTTGCGAATTTCAAGTATTTTGCAGAGGATGGAAAACTGTATGAATCTGAAATAATTTCCAATAGATGGGAGGGGGCTGCGTTTGTACCCTTCCCACTCTGTTGAACAAAATCCAACTACTACCCAAAGTCGTCAGAGCGCAGCGGAAGAAAATTCTGGACTGTGCTCGTTTGTTTGATTTAAGGTTTAACGTCCCCGTCAACACTGTATAGGTCATTTGGAGATATTACTTCCAGTGTAACGGGACTTTCAGCTCTGCGTGGAAGCATCATGCAGCCGATCTAGTTATTCAAGCCCCGATGGGCGGGGGCGGGTGGACTGTGCTCGTACACTTGGGCATTGGCAAACAGAATCTACATAATCAGACGCCACATAACGCGATGTCTGATCAACTCTACTGTGCTTGCTTAAAGTTTAACGAACAGTTCGATTCTCAGCTCAGGACTATTTTCCCAACCTACACTCAGAGACGATCGACCCACAAGTACTCTCAGTGCTTTGATATGTTATTTACATTATTTTGACAATATTTCAACCAACAGCCTTCAATTGAATTTTTAGCTAAATGCAATTTTTACAGTCAAGATACACATCATTCTCTGATTATTATGCATGAGTTATAAATGTTTTCTGTCCTTATGAATTCATTTGAAACAAATGAGAAACATAATAAAACCATATCTTCTGGACAGTTGCGCGCCCCTTGTGGATGGGTTTGTCTCTTTCGGGATTTGTTGTAGGCGCGCTGGTTTTGATTTTGAGATTGTAAATTTTCCTTTTTTGGATGGTGATGTTCCTCGTGCGCCGTCCTGTGGCGTTTATATTTCGCAATTAATTCGATTTGACAGAGTGTGTAGTCATATGCATGTAACTGACTTCAACACTCGTAATGGATTGTTGGCTGCTGGACTTCTTAGTCGGGGTTATCGGTACCATAAACTATGCAAAGCCTTTTCAAAGTTTTATAGACGTCATTCTGATTTAATATCTAAATTCAATATTGGACTTGAATCTCTTCTGCAACAAGGTCTATCGGAACCCGAATTTTATGGTGACTTGGTATATAAATTCAGAAAAATACATTAACGCAATGACTTCAGCACCCAATTTCGTGAGGTCATTCTTTGGTGTGGGAGGATTGGGTACAACATAAATCTTATACGACAGACTGCATGCATGGTGGTTGGCCCAGTCGCGGTTGACGGCTTTGCTGCCCTCTTTGGTTGCGCGCGGGTTGGTCGGGCTTCGGGTTCTGTGGTGGTTCCGGCGTGGGGGTTGCTGAGAATTATAGAGAATCTAATTCTAGATAGTGGTGGTTGGTGCCTGATGCTCTGTCTCTGGTCGGACCCATCGGAGTCTAACTGTTGGTTTTCTTTTGCTCCAGCATTTCAGTGGTTGTCGAGGCCTCACCATTGTTTCATCTCTGTGTTTGTTTGATTTTGTGTGTTCACGGAGAGGTTGCACTGATAAGTTAGGGGCCTTCGTACGGACTGAACAAATTATTTGTCTAAATCGCGACGGAAGTAAGGGCGAGGATTGTGGCCACGTAAAATCGATTTAAGCCCCCAAGTGGAGTTCGTTTCATTGACCGTTCCAAGGCGATTCTTCTGTCGCGGTTTATTTCTGATATGGTTTGTCTTTGAGTATCTTGAGTGTTTGTGTCACTTATATTATTTCAATTTGGATCGCTAGCTGGCCATTTTGTGGGAAAGAAAGTGTCCTTTGGGCTTACCGCTGTGATGTCTCCATTAGGGTCTTTTGTTTCATGTTTGTGTTTCTTTCCCGTGCTGTCTCTGACGGGAGCAGTGGGTTAATTGTATCGATTCCTGATCATTTTCTTCACTTCTATTTTATATTAAATTTTGTGACTAAATTGCTTGTAGCAGTTGAACGTCTTCTACGTGAGCATATCCACAGTCAGGGTGCAGCAAAAGCTACAGATTGGTAAGTCTGAAACACAACTTCCCACACAAAGTGTCCACTAAGTTGCTTACGCAAGATTATAATATTCATCAACTGATCTTTTCATATGTAAAATAATCAGAGTCAATTTTTATGCTATTAATCGAAAAGTGATGTGCATCCTTTTCTTCCTGAACAGCTAGAAGATCAGGTAAAACCTTCAAGTAAGAATTGCTGCATTTCAAGAACTACTTGTGTTTGTGTAAAGATGCCGTGTTGAAGTCTTAAACTCTTATATTAGTGACATATGAAAAGTTTTGGCCAATCAATAGTTTGGAGTCACAAACATAGTGCTATTTTTCTGATCTCTGCTAAAAAAAATAAGGGGAGGGTCAAATTTACATAAGTCTTCTAACGAGAGTTATAGGCCACCATAGGTAGTTGAAACTACACATGCACATTTATTCAGGACATTGGTTTATCATCCTCCCACTCCTAGGAGGACTACAAAGAATGGTTAGTGACAGAGCCAAGGTACAGCTCCATCGGACCACGAGCTTTCGCTCACCCAAAAGGGTCACTAAAACTAGCTATTGTACAGAGTGTTGAGTTACATACATATATTAAACTATAGTTTACTGACTACTTGTATAACCATGCAATTTGGTATTAGATCTTAAGTTAATCATGACATAAACTAAGGTGATATTTTGAGCATTTAAGCTTAATGTTGTATAAAAATTTAAAATCCTAAAAATCTATCGTTTTAATTTTTATTTTAATTCATAGAATTAACTGATGTGAAGAAAAAAAAAAAATAGTTTTCTTTCGCTATTGATTGCTTCCCTTAGAGTGTCTAC
This sequence comes from Lucinisca nassula, assembly GCA_963580285.1. Taxonomy (NCBI): domain Eukaryota; kingdom Metazoa; phylum Mollusca; class Bivalvia; order Lucinida; family Lucinidae; genus Lucinisca; species Lucinisca nassula. The sequence goes on along the minus strand of OY757013.1, from coordinate 5,081,711 downwards.
TATAACAAGTACAGACTTAAGCTAAAAACATTAGGCGAAGTTAAAAAAAAAAAGTATTTCATGCACACACGCACGCACACGCACGCACGCGAACGCATGCAAACATACACTACATATGTCAAATGAAAGTGTGACTAGTGGATAAAGTATTCAAGGACGTAATGAATGTGCTGCACATTGTAAAATTTGTATTAACAGTAGCGAATCTCAGAGGCCGGCGTATGTAGATTTAAAAACATTTTTCTCGAGAAAAAATTCGATGGGACTATAATTCAAAGATGAAAATGCCTGTCGAGTCAGAATTTCATGCTCTTGACATAACCTGTTTGATAAAATTCACCTTTGAAAAATAGACAGATATGAAACTTTGTGTACATTTCTTTCCGATGAAATACCACACAAACACCATTCTCAGCAAAAAGTGTGTATAAAAATGCGGTAAACTTGAGAAAAATCTGGGTCGTTTCAGTGGGTTCAGAAAAGACAAAAATTAATATATTTAGCGATAAACTGGAAATTTTTCACTTTAATCATTAAATCGGAAATTGAATAATCTGCAACTGGGTTAAATTTCAGGAAAATCTATTTCTGACCATTTTTTTATTCCAAAAAAAACGAACTACTTCCGGTCGTTGAACAGGAACAAAAAGCCAACCAACATGGCTGTAAACACAGGAAAATAACGAGACGAAAAGACTAACCCTGTAGTATTTCTCCAGCTACTGATTTGTTTACCCCGCCTGCAGTTCATCAGGTTTTGCCAGTAAATCCGAACTCCCGATGTTTACTTTATTTTTCCATTTGTGTCAAAAATAGCCTCGAAGAGTCTGCCAATATACGCATCTTCCATGCCATAATAGGTATATTGCCAACAACAACAACAAAAACATCTGACGTATACATTTGTACTGACGTCATATACGACTTATTTGCCCATCTACTAATCAAGATCAAATAATAATGTAAACTAACAATGTAGACAGAATGAGCACCTTACTCTGTTAATTGCCAGTTCACGCGCAGCCTAAGTTTCAACTTGTCCCATCCACCTCGAAACACAAATAACATTAAATTTCCATCACGTTTGCTCAACGATGCTTAATTTTAGTTGTCACTGCAGCTCAATCATGAGAGAGAGAGAGAGAGAGAGAGAGAGAGAGAGAGAGAGAGAGAGAGAGAGTTTGTTTGATTTGAGGTTTAACGTCCCAGTCAACACTGTAAAGGTCATTTTGAGGACGGTGCTTCCAATTTTGTGGGACTTTTACCCGGCATTGAGGTGAAATGATATCTCAAGCCCTGCCGCCCAATGAAACCATTAGGGTAAATAAGCGTGTTAGGGCCGACTCGTACCGCTTTGCCTGGGAAGGCTTAGATTCTCTCAGCGGTTTATCAGTAATCATGTGCGGGTCTGTTTCAGCTCTGCGTGGAAGCATCATGCAGCCCATCTATTTCTTCAAGCCCCGATGGGCGGGGGCAGAGAGAGAGAGAAAGAGAAAGAGAGAGAGAGAGAGAGAGAGAGAGAGAGAGAGAGAGAGAGAGAGAGAGAGAGAGAGAGAGAGAGAGAATAATTTGATTGTACTCTGACGTAAATAAAATGAAAAAAAAAATTTTGTTGTTGTTGTTGTTGGTTTTTTTATCATCCCTATTAGTTTTTTTGTGTGATTTATCGGGCTTTGCCACAAAGTGCGATACAGGCTTGTTTGAAGAAATTATTTCTACAAACAAGCTGTAGCGCAATGGAGACAAGCTGTAGCGCAATGGAGAACCTTCCATCCCCACCCCCGAACCCCCACAATCTTTCATGCCCAGTGTCAGAACAATAATTATTGTATGATCGTAGGCGGTTTATCCTTTTCAGGCAGGTAATCTTTGAAAGACGGCAGCCCCCTCACCTTGAAATTAATGAATGTCATGTCATAATAAAACCCCCGTCTGAGTATAGGCTGAGAAAAAAAGTCCTGAGCGAGGATTTAAACTGTTTCGTCCTGTATTTGTTTAACGTCCTTGTCAACACTGCATGTGTAGGTAATTTTAGAGACGTTGCTTCCAATTTTGTGGGACTTTTATCCGACATTGAGATGAAATGGGCAAGCGTTAAGACGTCGCATCGTTGTCGGCCCGACGTTGTCCTGTATTTGTTTAACGTCCCCATCAACACTGCATGTGTGGGTCGTTTTAGAGACGTTGCTTCGAATTTTGTGGGACTTTTACCCGGCATTGAGGTGAAATGGACAAGCTTAGATCCTCTTAGCGGTTAACCAGTACTCGTGTGCGGTCGGTTTCAGCTCTGCGTGGAAGCATCAAGCAGCCCATCTATTATTTCAAGCCCCGATGGGCGGGGGTCGGGCCTTTACTGGGCTGTTATAAATCTAAGGTTTCTACAGAGTCTACTGTTCACACATACAAATGCAAACAGTGTAGATACAGATAAGAAGCCGTAAAATAAGTTATCTTAACCATAACGATTGTCATTCTATTAATGATTTACATCGACCAAAAACCCGATGGGTGAGTACTATAGTCTCACAAAAACAGACCTAGATAATTTTGACACCCTTTAAACGCCACTTGTAAGTGTAGTAAAACTGGGGGTTTACAGGGGTATACTTTGCCACCGCCCACCGGGGCTTTCAAAAATAGATTGGGCTGCACAATGCTTCCACGCAAAGCTGAAACCGATCGCACACGAGTACTGTTAAACTGCTTAGAAGGTCTCAGCCTGCCCAAGCAAAGTGGTGCGAGTCCTGATGACCTACACATGCTGTGTTGACGGGGACGTCGACACAGTCTAAATCCTCGCTCAGGACGTTAACATCATGCATATTAACACTATTGGTTTCATTGGGCGGCAGGGATTGAGATGTCATTTCATCTCAATGTTCGGAAAAAAGTCCCACAAACTTGGAAGCAGTGAGTGAGTGTTTGAGTTTTACGTCCCATCAACAGCTAAGGTCATACGGAGACGGGGCCTCGGTTTAAAGACTCATCCGAAAGTCTGGAGAAGCCCGGGATCGATCCTGCGATCCCTGGTTTACAAGGCGAGTAGGGTAACCACTACACCCCGGAGGCTTCTAAAGCATTGAAGCAATGTCTCCAAAATGACCTAAATAGTGTTGACGGGGACGTTAACCTCAAATCAATCAATCAAACAAAAAAATAGGGGTATACATTATTTACCCAACACTGAGATGAAATGACATCTCAAGCCTACCACCCGAGGTACCAGATTGATCAACGGGCACACAACGTTTACGCAACGTCGTATCAACGTCGATGCAACAGAATGATGTTGCATCGACGTTTAAAAGTCATTTGCCCTACCCAACATTGAGATGAAATGACATCCCAAGACTACCACCCCAGGTACCCGCTTGTCCAGAGGGCACACAACGTGTACGCAACGTCGTATCAACGTCGATGCAACAGAATAGTGTTGCATCGACGTTAAAGTCATTTGCCCCATCCAAAATTGAGATGAAATGACATCTAAAAACTACCAACCCAAGTACCCGCTTGTCCAGCGGGCACACAACGTTTACGCAACGTCGTATCAACGTCGATGCAACAGCATGATGTTGCATGGACGTTTAAAAGTCATTTGCCCCCCCCCCCCGACCCAACCCCCAAAGCGGTTTTACACCAGCACAAAAGTTCGGTCGGTTGTTTCAGCTCGGCGCAGAAGCTCATGCAGCCCAATCCAATTTTCTCCAAGCCAAGCTATGATGGAAGTCGGTGTAATTTTCTGAAGGCTCGAACATATAGCAGTCACCACTCACTGGCTGCAGTATTTAAATGGAATACCGACAGATACAATGCCGTCAGATAGACTTTGAGAGACAGAGAGAGAGAATCGTACCAGTGATGCGTTTTGCATAGGATTAACCTGGATCTGGTGAAGGATTGTCTAAGGATGTGACACCAGTAAAATTCTGATTCTGATCTACGTGTTCACAAACGGCTTCTGTCTATCTATTTATCTTCTTATACTGAGTCGGTCATATTTGACCATTTCCTCAGTTGCCGTATCAAAGTGTGAAACTGCTTAACTTACCGACAAAAATAAAGCAATCCATAGGCAGTTAGTGTAGTTGTGGTCTAACAACCAAGGTTCATAACGTATTTTGACAAAACACGCCTTCTTTCAGCGTTTAAATTTTGAATAACTTTTCTTCGCAACCATGTATTTTAAAAATCTGTGTGTGCAAGCGTTGCGACTAGGTCAAATATTGACCCAACTTCTGACGTCAACATTTCCAATACTGTGTTTACTTTCGTGTAGATACTCAGCTGGAAGACAGAATAATGTATAACAAACATTTTAGGAAAATTTGAGCCAAAATTTTTTCTGACCATTTTTTTTATTCCAAAATAACTGACCGGTACTGTTTGACCAGAAGTTTGTTTAAAAATATGGGTTACTTAATAAACGAAGCTTCGGAAACGTTCCATTTCAGTGACAACCATAACTAAAGTAATAAAACGTTTTAGGAAGTGTTAATGTTTTCATTTGTGCTTTTGAATGCTAATTTTATCATTTCTGACGACTGTATGCTTATGTTAAAATGACCGGCAGTAGCTTCCGATTTCACAATTATTTTTGCTATAAAAAAATAATCCCTTTCGCGGAAGCTTACAAAAAAATAAAATCTTGACGACGGCCTTAGCAACTCTCCTACTGTAAATTAGGTAACTGGCTGTTAGGTCTCTCGAACCTGTGAAACTATTTCGGGATAGGGTAGGTGTGGATACCTTACAGTAGCGACTCTTAAAGGTCGGCGTAGGTAGATTTAAAAACATTTTTCTCGAGCGAAAATTCGTTGGGACTATAATTCAAAGATGAAAATGCCTGTCGAGTCTGAATTTCGCGCTTTTGACTCAGCCTGTTTGATAAAATTCACCTTTGAAAAATAGATAGATATGAAACTTTGTGTGCATTTCGTCCGATGAAATACAAAACAAACATGATTCTCAGTAAAAAGTCTGTATAAAAATGCGGTAAACTTGAGAAAAATATGGGTCATTTCAGTGGGTTCAGAAAAGACAAAAATTAATATATTGACCGTCATGCAACTTCGCGGGTGACGCAAGTTCGATGACGCCATTTGTATATAAATATATATATATATATAGTGCCGGTTTTGAGGTAATCTGTTAAAAACCCTCACAAATCACCTCTTCAACCAGCACTATCTATATATAAACACATCTTACCACATATATATTTTACCGCAGTATTTTGAGCAGACAGATAAACCGACTATTACATGTCAATTTATCTTTACCACACTGATAGTTGGACATCAAAGTCCAAAAGGGAAATCACCTACGGACTATTTCAGTATTTAGAAAACCATTCACTGGACAAAAAACTAGTCATTTATTTACGTTCAATTTCTTACTATTCTAGTACAAGCCGTGATAGCCGTGTGGTCTAGATGGTTTGGACTGTAAATGGTGGGGCATGAGTTCGAATCCCGGTAATGACATAAAAATCTTTTTATAATGGGACATTGAATAAAAATGATGACAGCGTAATCGGTTTCAATAAAAAGCGTTTCTAAGCGATAAAAATGGGTTAAAAAAAAGAAAAAAATACAAAAAAATCCTGATAACACTGTAATCGGTTTAATTAAGAAAGGTTACTAAGCAACTCGTAGAGAACAACAAATAATTAAAAGTAATATCCAAAATCTGCTCCGATAAAAGTCGCGGATAGAAACTATATAGAAACATATTAAAAAGAATTTTGAAAATTCCACTTTGGGGCAAAAACTTTAACCCCTCCTGAAAGTGCCTTTACATAATCCAATGACCACCAGATTTTGCACATATAACAAGACTTTAAGGCTGTATAACATATTAAAATTCCAAGTTCCTATGACAACTTTTGGAATTTCAGAAAGTCTTTGAGTCTTCCTGAAAGTGGAATCCCATCAACCGATTTGTCCCAGTTTTTGCATATGTATTTGGGTTGCATATATACATATTATCACAAAATTTCAAAGTTCTAGCATCATTTTGGAATTTCCTGCAAGTCTTTGAATTGTTGTAAAATAACATTGGTTCAACCAATTACCACCAAACTTTGTACATATGTTTCAACATACAAAATGCACATTCTTATAAATTTTCAACATTGTAGGTCGGAAGTGAAGCAAAAAAAAAAAAAAAATATTAACTTTCATATTTTGGTGGTGGGTCATTTACTATTGTAATTTTATTGAATAAAATCAAGCATTTTCTATCTTTTTTTTCATTTCATTCTTCGCTTGAGCCTTACCTTCCTCAATAAGTTTCTTTCTCTCACTTTCACTCAATCCTGTTTGTTTTGAATGTATATTGTCTTTGAGTTTATTATATTTGTCCAACTCATCCAACACAAGTTTAAATTCATTCTCAGATATCTGTCCGTCTGTCAAAGCCTTAGAAATCAAATCCTTTATACTATTCAACTTACTATCAGCAATAGTTTTAATCTCATAATGTTTCTGTGCTTTTGAAGTCATTTTACGCCTAATTAGTTTAACACACACACCCAAACTCCCACACACAACAGCACCAATCTCTAAAGGCAACATAATTGGAACAGCCAATCCAACACCTGCCAAAATAACACTTGTTGATATCAAACCAGTATCAACACCGTCGGTAATATTTATACCTCGTTTATACTTTTTATACAATGCTTTTCTCACATCTCTCTCATTAATTAACGTCTTCTCTATCTCAGATATCTTCTGTAATCTATAATTTTGCCCATCTTCAATAGGCAACTCTGGATATAGCGGTGCATTAGGTTGTTTCATTTTTTTCTTGATAACATATATTTTTTATTCAATAAATAATTCAATTATCATCGAAGCCACAGTATTAACACATGTAGCATTATTAGTCTGACAAACAAAAGCAATTGCATCACCAGCCTCAACCTTTAACGGTGTAGCAAAGTTATCGTGTTTTCTTAAAATATTATTCAATGATATATCATATCCTGCTTGTGGATTTCCATTAATTGCAATCGCCACAGACACATCGCCTTTTGTTCTTTTACTCGACAGTCCAACACCTATTATCTGGCCAGGAAAGTTCATCACATATCCAACACCTACTTCTCTACCACCATTTCCAAAGCCAAACACTTCATTCTTCTGTAAGGAACCTTTACTCTCCGCACAAATGCTTATCAATTTTCTGTCTGACATATTATCAACCTTATTATATAATAATCGATGATTGACATACATATCCCGAAATCTATCTTGAAGTCCTGTATGTCTATCATTCAATGTATTTATTTGTGTAAATGCTTGACTTCTCATATTAAATATTTCTTGTTTCAGCCCCAATGCATCTACGTGTTTTCTCTTAGCACCAAATATACTCATTTTTTTATTATAATTATATAATTTCCAAAACGCAATTAATTGGTAGATGATTAATTACCTTGTTGTTATTTTCATCCCTGATTTCTAATTTCAATTCTGCTATAGCATCATTCACCAAACACTTATATTCTGGATGCTCAAATCTCACTGTTGTTATCTCTCCAAACTCTTTATTTTCCACTGGAACAACAGCCAACACAGTACTCGGCATACCATCTAAATAATTATTTGAAGTATTAATCTGTTCCAAATGAACATACAATGATTTATAAACAGCAAAATCTACAGCTCTCTCACCATAATGAGTTTCATTAACAGCAAACTTTCGCTTATTTCCAAACCCCAACATTTGTTTTAAGCCCTTGCTTATCTTCAATTCATCCGGTGTAATTAAAGAAGCAATTCCATTTGTTTCATTTACAGATAATGTAATATTATTACTTTGAAATAAATCTGCTATTTGTTGGAAACTATAATAACCATCTATAATCTTATGAGGTCTCTCTTTAGTCTTCTGCAAATATTCATCAACAACATTATACCATCCAACACCATATGTTATAGATTTCAAACCAATACGTTTATTCCCATCTCTGTTATCAATGTATTGTTGCAAGTTTATTGTCTTGTCAATATTCGAAATTGTATGATACATTTTTATTTTTTATATATAATCAATAATAAAAATGATACCTAAAGAATTCAAGTACAATCCCAATGCATCATATAACCCCAATACTAAATATACCGAAAAGAATATTGAACTTATAAAACAAACGATTTATGTTAATAAAGATGACCATTTTCCAGTAACGTTTCCCGACTTATTTCAAAACTATCAAAATCCAACATTACACACCAATGAACCGTGGAATACATGGCTTCATTCATCATTTGACTGGTGGCAATGTCAATTAAATTTTGCTGTCTGGTGTGCCACTGCAGGATGTGGTGTAAGTTATCAAGATCATTTGCAAAACACTTCAGGACTAACTAAAACAATATATACATTTCATGTTTATTATTGTATTGCTCGTATTTTGAAAGAACTTAAAACACCTTTACCAACAGATGAATCATTTTGTTATTACAAAAATCCATACGACAAAGCAACCTATCAAAAGTTATGCAATGAATTCAATGTTTCACCTAATACAGATTGGAGGCAAAAATTAGAAAGTAGTTCTAAATGCAGTGGTCTAGGGAGTTACACACAATATTTTAAACCAAGTGGAAAATATAGACAAGAACATCGAAGTGAAGGTCCATTCTTTAATCCAAATGATAAAATAGAACATACAGTAGATATAAGTGACGCCTGGACAATGTTTATATTAGACAAATCAGAAGGGTTAACAAAAACAGGTATTGAACGAATTAACGAAAGTATTAGAATGTTTGTATGGGCACTATTAGCAGCACAATCTCAAACACGTGTAGAAATTCTAAAAATAGGCACAGGATTTGATGCTCAGAAACAATTTCTTGCTAACATTGAAGACGCTATTAATAGTCCAGTTGATTTACCAAGTCAAATACAAAGATATCAAAACACACTCAAATATGCAAGAAGTAAAGTAGATTTTGTTTATGGTATTGGATTATATATGTCTCCCAGTGATATGGTTTTACAAGTTGGTACTATCGCTGGATATAATAATAAAATTGTAATTGCAACAGAAAATCAAACACTTGGTTTCAATAGTGATGTAAATGTTAAACCTGTTGCATCTGCTACACAACCTGCAACTATACAAGGCACACAAACAAAGAAATCTCTACCAGATTATCATCAACAAGCAGTTGATTATGCAAAGAAACACAATCTGTCAAAAAGTTGGGTTGATGGTGCTGGTACCTCCGATGCTAGAATAGCAGATTGGTTTAATCATCACAAACTTGCTAACCAATCTACTACAAAGAAATCTCTACCACAATCTCTACAAGGCACACCAACAAATAAATCTCTACCACAATCTCATCAATCTCTACCAGAAAAAAAAGAAGCCATACAACATGAAGACAACAAAACAGCATTAATAGTAGGAAGTATAGTAATTGGACTATTAATTATGTATGAAATTTATTAAGTTCTTTTTTTTCTTATAAACTCTCTCGCAGATGCATATAACAATCCAGCGACCAATACAACTAATGCCCATAAATGTTCTCCAAACCAACCAACAACTTTACCCGCAGAAGACAACAACCAAGACACAATAGAACCAATAACACCTGGTAATGCAGTAGCTACTTTTCCTGCAAGGGTAGAAAGTAATTTACCAAGATTTGATAATTGTTTCTTAACCCAATCTTTAACACCACCTTTTGGTGGAGAAGGAGGGGTTGAAGTAGTACCACCACCAGTAGGAATAACAGCCTCAACAATAACTCCAATAATCATTCCAAAAGCGGTTAAAATACTAACAATTGTAATGCCTTGTTCTCTGAATAATGTTCTAATTCTTTCACCCAATGTAGTGTCTTCTTTTAATACTTTGTTTATAGTCTCTTTGATTCTATTTACCTGACTACGTAGTTTTTCTTTATTAACATTAATAACTTCCAATCTTGCACTTCTCTCACTTTCTAACTCTTTGATTCGACTACTTATCCTTTCTATTTGAAATTCATCATTGTCTGCTTTGGCTTGTTCTAATTTTGTATTTTCTTTTGCTAAGTCTTTATTTGTTTCATTCAGTTTTGCCAATTCATTTGCTATCTCTTCTTTGACTGTTGTCATTGCATTTGCTATTCCATCAATCTCTCTTTTTGTCCAATCTGTTTGTGTTTCTTGTTCATTAGTAAATGGTGTCTCCAATGTTTTCACAGCAGTTTCTACATCAACTGTTGTATTTAATAGTTCTTGAGTTTGTTCTTGTGATGATATATCTTGTAAAGGTATTTCTTCTTCTGTTTGTGTTATTTGAGTTCTCGTTTGAAGTAATTGTGTGAATGCTTTTCTACCTTCTTTAATTCTTGTAGCAGATGGTTTAAAATCATCTACACCTAATACATTCCTAACAAAATCAACACCATATTTCCTTTGCAAAGTATTAAATGATAAAAATGTTGCTATTTCATCTGGTGCATTGGAACGATAATATGTTAATGCAATATTCTTTCCACCTTCATCTTTAACATATAACATTGGTCTCCCTATATCATCTTTCTTGAGAGACAAACCTTTGATTTTACGTTTAGGTTCTTCATTCCTTTCGTAAAATCTATCTATCATGTTTTGACCTATGCTATTACGCAGAGTTTTCCAATCATCACCGGTTAAATCATTCAAACCAGCAAACTGACTATTTAATGTTCTCTGAAACTGCTCTTCATCTGTAAAAGATGTTTCTGCTTCTTCATCATAATCCTCCCTGTCATACTCAGGATTTTCATATTCAGCCATTATTTATTTATTATTTAAAAATATTTTTTTTATCTTTTAAAAAAATGTCAGCTTACGGAGATAAACTAAACCCTTACAGAAAATTAAGAGAACCACGAGGTGTGAGAGGTATCCGTCAAAGTGTAGTAATAACAAATAACCCTTCAACTATTGACCAAAATCAACAATTATTAGTGAGATTTCCTAATCTAAGTAGTAATGATGTTATTGTTCCCGGAACAGTCAGATTAGCATTTGAAATTGAACTAACCTCTAAAGATGCAAATGCAACTATATTTCAAAACATAGGAAGAGCAATAATTAAGAAAACAACAATTAGAATAAGTGGAAATGAAGTTATGTCCATTGACGATAGTGACATCTATCATTGTTATATTGATTTATGGAAGACTATTACAGAACGTGTAAATATGGTATATCAAGGCGTTGGCAAAGAGAACATGTTGAGACATAGAGTGGGTGCAGGAAACGCAACAGCAGATAAAGAAGATCAAGCCATCGCAAAAGCATATGGAAACAGGTTTTGCATCCCACTTGATTTTGAATTATTGGAAACCCATATGCCATTTTATCAAGCAGGATTAGGAGATAGACTTGAATATGAACTTACATTCAATGATTATAATAAAGTAATTAAATCAGGCGATGCAACTTCAACTTATACAATCAAAAATATTTGTTTGGAATTTGATATTGTTTCTGATACTGAATTAGCAAGACAAATAAGACAGCAAGTTGATGGTAAAATGGTTATTTTGTATGACAGAATACTAAGACACAGAAAAATAACTAAAAACAAATCTGATACACTATGGAATATCAATCTAAATGTTCCTGCAAGAAGTATGAAAGGAATTCTTATGCTATTCGAAGATCCTGAAAGGGCCAGCACAGAAGAATATTATAATCCAGAAATTACAAAAGTGGAAATGACAATAGAAGGGATTCCGAATCAATTGTATAGTCAAGGAATGAAGTCCCACCAACACTGGGACGAAATAAATAAATTCTTTGCTTTGAATTCAAAAAGAAACAAAGAAACAAGTATGGTCGTTAAAGATTTATATTTTACTGATACAACAATAGAAAAATATCTAACGAACAGGTATGCTTTATGGTTGGATTTACGTTCAACTGATGATAATACACTTCATGGTTCTGGAAGAAGAATTGAAAATGCATCAGAAGGTATCACAATACAAATAACGAAAGAAGCAGGAGTAGATGACCCAATCAATCTTTATTTGTTTGTTATACAAGATGCACAAATCAACTTTGAAGATGGTAGATTTAAAGAAGTCAGTTATTAATATTTTTTTTTTACAAATAAAAATGGAGCTACCAAAATATCCTCATTGTGCTATTATATGTGGTCAAACTGGATGCGGGAAAACAGAGTTTGTCCTTGACCTTTTGGAAGAGGAATATCGTCAAGTATTTAAACATATTGTTATACTTTGCCCAACCATTCAATGGAACAAGGCTTATAAAAATCGTGAGTGGATTGGTGATGTTAGGAAACCTAAAACAAAAAATATAACAATTGTTAATCCTATTGTTAATGGAGAAGAAAAACTACAAGAACTACTAAGAATGTTCTTTAATAAATATGCTGGTCATTCTACTCTCTACATTATTGATGATTGCAGTGCAACGAAAGAACTAACAAAGAAAAAAGATATGTTATCAGAATTAGCATTTTCTGGTAGGCATGCAGAACAATCAGTGTGGGTTATTTCGCAGAGATATAATTCTGTGTTAAAAGATTTAAGAGAACAAACAAAATGGTTATGCATGTTCTACACAAAAGATAGAGATAGTTTTGAAAATTGTTTAAGAGAGAATGATGTTATTCCTACTTTGGAAGAACGACAGAGAATAAAAGAAGAACTGAAAAAAAAGAAGCATCGTAAGTTAATTTTGAAGACTGACCAGCCTACTGGTTATTGGTTGGTTGATTGATTTTTTTTTTTTAGCAATGATTAAGTAATGTTTATGCAATGATTAAGTAATGCTTATACAATGCTGTAGCAAATCTTAAGTAATGCTTATGCAATGTTTTAAGTAAAATAGCAATACTAAAAAACAATGCTGTTAGAAATATTATCAATTACTGCAATCTTATCAATAATCATAACAAACACTGCAATCTTATCAATAGTCGGATATGCGATGTTTTATTTTTTAAAAATAAAAAATAAATTACATAAAATAAAAATGAATGCTGAAGAATTATTACAAGACATTGAATGTGAAAGCACTTATGTAGAAAATAATGAACAAGAAACAAAACGTGAGCGATTATCAGCCATTGTTGCTGGTGGTGGTAGTAAGCAGTATCTTGGTAAAGACTTACAACTATCAGACATTGATACAATGACAGCAGAACAAATAAACAAACTTTACTGCAGATATGAAGCAAGATTGGGAGCAAGTATGACTAAGACATTGGGTAATTCTTTCATTAGCTTATACGTGATGGGTGTATCAAAGTATTTCAATGTTGTTAATCCACCTAAACTGATACAAGACTTAGAGGAAGACCCTTTTATCAATCACGCTTTGACAAGTTCGTGTTGTGAATTGTATTATAGATATGGAATGTACCTTGCTCCATTAACTGCAATGCTAACAACAGCAAGACATATTGATTTTAATAAAAAAGAAAATATCTCCTTAGAAAAAATGAGTGATACTGAAGTTAAAACAAAAGACCCAAGACGAGTATCTGCTGGTAAGAAAGGTGCAGAAGCAAGAAAAAGAAATGCAGAATTAAGAAGAAAGGAGACTGAAACTATAAAGAAAGAAAACATGGAATTAAAATCTATAACAAAAGATGATGAAGTCGGCTCTCCAAATTCACAGAATATAAATATATACAAAAATTATATACCATTATGCATAACAGTTGGAGTTGTTGGAATAGGATTGTATATGTACAAGTCTAAACAAGTTGTACCACAACAACAACCTATGATGCAACAACCTGCACCTATTATACAACAAAAAGAAATTGACCCATTTGAATTTAATTAATTTAAAAAAATAATATTCTCATTAAAAAAAATGACAACCTCAATAGACGGAAAACAAATTGCAAACATGTTATATCATGCTGGAGTGGAAACTGTATTAACTGTTGGATATTCAGAATTAGGTAGAAAACTATTGAAAAGACCAGCACCAAAAGTAGATTTTAATATGACAGATATTGGTATGTTGTCCATTGATATATTACTTGCAATGGCAACAAAGGATATGCTTGTTAAGCAAGGTATTATTCCTGCAGATATTATGAAGTAATTTTAATATTTTTTTTTTCATTATATAAAAATGGCAAGTGCAGTAGCATTAATGGTTGGAGGAGCAATTACAAACGCCTTAGCCTTTTCAGGTAGTAATTATTTATTTTCACATATGGGTAGTAATAGTGATGAAGAGAGAAAACGACATGATAAAGCGATGGAACAATTAGAATCAGCAACAACTGCATGGAATGAGAAGAGAACACAAAGATTGGATTTTATTAATGAGCAACTGAAGAAGGAACATCATGCTGTGGATGAGTTCAGTGATGCTGACACTGCTATGAAACAATATTATTATATTACAGGAAAACAATTGCCAGATAATTTATCCACACCATTACCACCAAAACCTACATTGAGTGATTTTTACACTCCATCAGAAGACCAGAAAAATAGAGAGATTGCATTTGTTGTTGGTGGTATGGCATTGACAGGATTTGTTGCTTGGAAGTTGATGTAGGTAAAAAAAAAAATTATTTTTTGACATAATCTTTCTTTGGAAAAGCTAAATCATAAGCATGATATTTATTTTTTTTATTATTCTTACATGGTTTCAAACCAAGTGGTCTTACATAAAATGGTGGTTCTTTACCTTCTATCTTCTTTGTGAGATGTGCAGGACTCCATACTTCACCATTGTCTTTGAGAGTTAAAATTACACTCACACCATTTTCTGTGTTAATTTCTCTGTAGTCAGTGATTGTATAAATGTTGTTGATTTCTAAATCAGTCCATTTCTTTGTGTCAAATTGACTTTGTTCCTTTAACAGCTCTTCAAACTCTTCTTTTGTAGGTGTATAGTCATCATCAAGCAATTGTGCTATATTTTGCGTTTGTGCATTCTTTGACATCTTTTTATATATAAATATTTTTTCTTAAATAAAAATAAATGGAGAAGATATACTATAGTCCAAAAGATTTCTGGAAAGGACACTCAGCAGTTAGTAAATTAGCAAAAGAAGCAAAGGTTAGTCAGAAACAAGCATTAGAGTTCTTAAAGAAACAAGCAATTTGGCAAATATATTTACCTGCACCTAAGAGAATAATAAGACCAAAATTTGATGTGTCTGCAGAGAATGAAGTTCATCAGGCTGATTTGTTGTTTTTACCTCACGATACTATTGGTAGAAAAACATACAAGTATGCATTGACAGTGGTTGATGTTGGAACAAGATATAAAGAAGCCGAACCTTTGACGTCGAAAGATAGTAAAGAAGTTGCAAATGCTTTTGAGAAGATTTATAAAAGACATTTGAAGTATCCTAAACTATTGCAAGTTGATCCTGGTAGAGAATTTATGAGTTCCGTTTCAACTTTGATGGAAAAGCATAATACCAAAATAAGAAGAGGTAGAAAAGAAATACACAGAGACCAAGGAATAGTAGAAAGATTTAATAGAACCTTAGCAGAAAGATTGTTTGGTTATCAGTATGCTAAAGAGATTGATACTAAAAAAAGAAACAGAGAATGGGTTAAGAGATTATCTGATGTTATTAAAGCATTAAATAAGGAGACGAAAAAACCTCCTCCAATTATAACAAGAAAAGTTGATGCTGAAATTTGTCCTTATGTAAATGTTAGATATTTGTATCAACCTGGAGAATTAGAAGGTGGTGGAAAGAGAAGGGCTACTGACCCAGTATGGTCTGTTGATATTCATAAGATTGACTATCATATTATAACGCAGGGAATAAGAGTTTATTATTTGAAATCTCCTGCACCTAAGAGAGGGTTTGTCAAAGAGGAATTACTTATTGTTCCGGCTGATACCCATACGCGTATGTCGTAATGCCATCGTCAGTTATGTATCTTTTTGTGTCTAAAGGAGAAAGTGAAGTCTTATTTACTTTTAATCCATATATGTTGTGATGCATTGAGAGTAGCATGTTCATTGAGTGTGTGTATTTCTTTTTGTTGAATAATGCATCTCTGTAGTTTTCAAAATTGATTTGTTTTTTGATTACATATTTTTTTGTTCCTTTCGCTTTTTTGATGACTTGTTCATCTGCTCTTAATACTGAATATAGTTTAGGACGAAGACCAATATATTCTGATATTGGAACACCAGCACATTCATCCTTCATCTTACCTATGACCTTCTTGTTTGTTTCATCGTATAGTGGATGTTCTTTTGGATAATCAGAGAAATCGTATTCATCTTTCATTTCAGACATATCTTTGTAAGCATCTTTGGTTTTGATATCTACTAATAAACTGTCTGTGTCGGTGTATAACAAGGTGCAGTTATTACCATACTTCTTTTTCAATGTATTATAATACCAATCATACATAAGATGTTTTGATAAATCTAAAACACAGAAGCCAACATATATTGGTTTATTGAGAGTTAATCTTGTTTTATTCACTTGAATGGCAGATAACTCATTAGAGAACTTTATTCTACGATTGAAGTTTGGTTTGGCTATTATCTTGCGGATTTTTTCATTTTCACTGCCATCTGTTTTGACTAATTTAATATCAACTCTTTTACGTATGTTTTCCATTGTTTTGCCAAATACTGAGTTGTTCATAAGTTTAAAGAAATCTTTTTCAAATGTAGTCTTTGCTTTTTTACGTAATTCTGTATTCAGACGTATGTAAGGTTCCATCCAAGGTTTCTCATCAAATTCTAATATTCTGTGTATTTTTGTTATTTTCATACCAAGTTGTTTGTATAGTCTTAAGTTTTTGTAATGTACTACATATTTCTTCTTATCCATTAGATTGGGGACAAGTTTTTCTGTTTTTAACATACTATTTTCAATTAGTTCATTTTGATAGTCGGATAACCATTCTTTTTTAATTGCTAATTTTTCAGGTGCAAGTGGATAGTCATTATGTAGTTTATGTAAATGTTTGGGGTATTCTAAATCTACTTCATATATTCTTCCTCTACCTTTTTGTAATTTTGGAAGTTTTCCATCTATTAAATCTTTATTAGTTATCCATTTGAAACCACCAAATGGAAGTGGTTGGCTCATTGAATGACCATATAAATTATTTTCATCTAAATACATTATGTAATTGTCTTCTTCATTTGGATTATAATCTGCTACATATTTATTGTTTGCTTTTGCGTGTCTTTTAGAAACCATACTTATTCCACCTCTCATTCCTTTTTCAATGAAAAGATGCATATCCAAATCTGATAGAAGTTGTAATTCTATTTCTGTGTATTTTAGAAGAGCATCCCAAGATAGACCAGGTGCAGTGTAGTAATGTAGAGGGTCAAGTTTATAGTTATTCATACAGGTTTCTCTAAACTTTTGAAAAACATCTGCAAGTAAGAGAACATCTGTTTTGAGATATAAATCATGATAATCACCAAGTGTTTTACAGTTAAATTGTTTCCATACTTTTTGAGCGTGTTCATAGTCTTTTTGTTTGATACTTTCATCTGTAAGACTGCTGTAGAATTTGTCTATGGGTGGTAGTTGTGTTTCATCAAATCTATCAAAACTATCAATGTATTCATATGGATAGATACCTTTACGAGCAAGAAGATGTGAGTTAGTTGTATGTTTTACAGTTAATGGTAAGTCTGATTTGTTGAGTTTTTTATATCTTGTATTGTGACATTTTTTACATTTCGCTGTTAATAACCAATTTTCATTGATGTTTATTTCTTCTGTACCTTTACATTTTTCACATTCTGTCTTTACACCAATTGCTCCATCTACCAACTTTTCAAGAGAGGAAGCCATAAATTGAAAACTGTCTAAGAATTTCAGTTGTCCAATACTGAATGAGATGAATTTCTCTGAATTATTTGCAATACAAGTAATGTTTCCACTTGCTTTGTGTATTTTCTGCATTATTAGATGGCTATCATAACCTTTTAAGTTGTGGAAGATAACTGGAATTTTGGTTTTATTTGGTTTGATTGCAAGTTTGAGATTACAGGATTTGTGTGCTGGTCCTCTATATTCTCCTGTGAAATGACAGTGGTCTTTTACTTTTGGATTCTTTTCATTATTAATTTCTTTTTCACATATCCAACAATGGGAAGCATTTTCATAATCTTGTATGTTCTGTTCTGTTGGCATTATTAATGGTTTAGGATGTCTAAAGATGTTGTTGATGTTATTCACTTCACATTTTAAATGATTTAGAAAAACCTCTGCAACATCTTCACCTCTGTATATTACTGGTTTGTCTGCTTTACCATCATATCTAACAACTTGATATCCAAATCCACACGCTTCGTGTTCGCTTGTTATTTCTGATTTATCTCCTTTTTGTTGTGATTTGGGTTTGATTTGTGCTTCAAAGTCAGCATAGATAACATATGGAACGGGCATTTGATTTTGATGGTTTTTAAACTTGATAAGACCTTTTGATGGCATTTCTATTCGCATTGGAGATTTATTTATGCCTTCACAGTCTTCTTTATGTTTGATTAGTAGGTCTTCTCTTGTAAAACCATAAAGACATCTATCACAGAAATGTGTTTTATGTTTGTGTTTATTGTTCTGATTGTAAAGTAATCTATTAAGGTTTTTAATAAAACAGTAGTGATATTTTGTTTTTGACTCATCAGGAGGATAGTCATCAGGATTATAATCTTCATCTATCATTTCTTCTTCACTATCATCAATTTCCTCTTCAACATCTTCAGTTATCAAAAGCAGATTAATTCGTTCTTTTTCATTTGGTTGATTTGAAATATGATATGGAAATATAGTAAGTTTCTCTGTCTTTTTTGTTAATGTGTATCCATAAACATTGATTGCTATATTGTTTTGTTTCTCAACTTTTGGTATTTGTGAGATTGGTGTGGGAAAGTCTATTCCTTCCATATTTAATGTGCCTAAATATTTACGATAACTTGATAACTTACTTGGATTGTTTTTGTTTGGGTATTTAGAAGCAAGTATATGCCATTCTAAACATCTATCATCATCATTTGATAAATTAATTATTGCTTTTTTATTTGCTATTGCACTTGGAAGAGAAATATACGAAGAACCTTTGAGTGGTTCATATTTTGCTATATTAAGATAAAGTTTGATACAATGGTCAATTTCTAAACCCGTTGCGGTATTTGTGAATTTTTCAATCCATGTTTGTATATAAGTTGTTTGTTTGTTATAGTTTTCATCTAAATTATTTCCATCAAGAACTGCACATTGTTCTCCGTGTGATGCACCGGTAACTTCTTTTCTTTCACCATTAAGTTCATCTTTAAAAAACTTTATAGATAACCCAATTGAAAATTTAATACCATTGTATTCTTTAATGTTTTCATTAATTTTATCTATAATGACAGATTTTTTATCATTAAACAAAATATTTGGGTCTTTATATTTATGAGCATCTATTTCATACGCTTTGAAGTAATTGCATAATGGTTTATCAACCAGTTTCAGAACATTTTTCTCTTTAGTATCTTCATCATTAATTTTTTCACTTGTTTTAACAGCATTTTGTTGCTGTCGTTTTCTTATCTTTTTATCTCTACGTCTTTTACGCAGATTTTCCAATGTAGAAGTTTGTTGTAGTGCATCACTCTTCTGTTTCTCAATATCTAAGGATTTAAGACCCTTGTCTAAAGCCTCATCACTAATTCTTCCTTCACTATGCAATTGTATTAGTCTCTCTACAGAACTCATTTTTTTGTTTTCTTTTAAACTATAAAAAAATTTTTTAAATATAATAATAAAAATGGATATAGAAAAAGCAAAGATGCAAAATATATGTGCTATGTTGCCGTTAGGTTCAAATAAACCATGTAAAAACAAATCAGTAAAGCATTCTATATACTGCAAGGCTCATAATTTTATTATAAAACATAACAAAAGTAAAGTAGTGAAATGTTTACAATGTGGTAAAGGTACTACAGCAAAATATCAAATCTGTGATAAGTGTGGTGGAAAGAATTTTAGAGAAAAACAGAGATATTTTAACTCTATAAAACCTTTTAAGCAGGAAATTGCAAGATTGAGTATGATAGAGTGTTGAGGATGATTCAGGACTGAAAGAGAACATACATTCAAAACATTCAAAACTGAGTGAAAGTGAGAGAAAGAAACTTATTGAGGAAGGTAAGGCTCAAGCGAAGAATGAAATGAAAAAAAAGATAGAAAATGCTTGATTTTATTCAATAAAATTACAATAGTAAATGACCCACCACCAAAATATGAAAGTTAATATTTTTTTTTTTTTTGCTTCACTTCCGACCTACAATGTTGAAAATTTATAAGAATGTGCATTTTGTATGTTGAAACATATGTACAAAGTTTGGTGGTAATTGGTTGAACCAATGTTATTTTACAACAATTCAAAGACTTGCAGGAAATTCCAAAATGATGCTAGAACTTTGAAATTTTGTGATAATATGTATATATGCAACCCAAATACATATGCAAAAACTGGGACAAATCGGTTGATGGGATTCCACTTTCAGGAAGACTCAAAGACTTTCTGAAATTCCAAAAGTTGTCATAGGAACTTGGAATTTTAATATGTTATACAGCCTTAAAGTCTTGTTATATGTGCAAAATCTGGTGGTCATTGGATTATGTAAAGGCACTTTCAGGAGGGGTTAAAGTTTTTGCCCCAAAGTGGAATTTTCAAAATTCTTTTTAATATGTTTCTATATAGTGTCTATCCGCGACTTTTATCGGAGCAGATTTTGGATATTACTTTTAATTATTTGTTGTTCTCTACGAGTTGCTTAGTAACCTTTCTTAATTAAACCGATTACAGTGTTATCAGGATTTTTTTGTATTTTTTTCTTTTTTTTTAACCCATTTTTATCGCTTAGAAACGCTTTTTATTGAAACCGATTACGCTGTCATCATTTTTATTCAATGTCCCATTATAAAAAGATTTTTATGTCATTACCGGGATTCGAACTCATGCCCCACCATTTACAGTCCAAACCATCTAGACCACACGGCTATCACGGCTTGTACTAGAATAGTAAGAAATTGAACGTAAATAAATGACTAGTTTTTTGTCCAGTGAATGGTTTTCTAAATACTGAAATAGTCCGTAGGTGATTTCCCTTTTGGACTTTGATGTCCAACTATCAGTGTGGTAAAGATAAATTGACATGTAATAGTCGGTTTATCTGTCTGCTCAAAATACTGCGGTAAAATATATATGTGGTAAGATGTGTTTATATATAGATAGTGCTGGTTGAAGAGGTGATTTGTGAGGGTTTTTAACAGATTACCTCAAAACCGGCACTATATATATATATAATATATCGATTAATACTGATGCTATTCTTTCGTGAATCAACAACAACAAACCACAAATACAAGCCAATATTTTGGCAGTATAATATTCTTGCGATGCCGATCAGAGAGGTAAATTTTGCTTGAGACATTAAAAAAATTACAAAAAATCCGCCATATTTGCTAATACTTTTACACCAAACTTTAACCAAAAGATTTTTTCATTCATACGTACACATTCTGGCAGAAATATCAAGAGTCCTTTGTTTAATGTTGAAACATAAAAGCAGACCTGTTTTTCCATTATTTTCGTATGGGGACCAATGTGGGCAAATTCTTTAACTAAACATATCTGCTGTCCTTATTACTTCAGGGGCTTAACATCACGAAAACACGCCTATATAAT
Organism: Lucinisca nassula; assembly: GCA_963580285.1. NCBI lineage: Eukaryota > Metazoa > Mollusca > Bivalvia > Lucinida > Lucinidae > Lucinisca > Lucinisca nassula. The sequence continues at coordinate 5,060,019 of OY757013.1, read as the reverse complement.
TTTGACCCCCTCGAACCCCACTTTTATATAGTAAAACTGGGGTTTGCAGGGGTAAAACTTATTTTTCTTATTTCTGCTCTAAAATATAGATTGTGGGTACTCGTTAGAACCGCCTCGATGAGGCGGTTCAGTTCTAACGAGGACCCACAGTCTATATTTTGAGCAGAAATAAGAAAAATATCGTAATTTTTCATCTTAAAATCTTCATTTTTTTGGCGATAAAGGTGGCAATGTATTTGTATAGGCGTGTTTTCGTAATGATTTTTCTTCTGGGAAATGGAGAACAGCAGTGCATGTGATGCTCCTAAGAAATATTAAAACCTTTATAATCAAAACTTTAGGTAATTGGTCTTGTTCTTGGGACATCTAATTCTCGTTTGAGTGAGTGAGTTTTAGTTTTACGTCCCACCAACAGCTAAGGTCATACGGAGACGGGACCTCGGTTTAAAGACTCATCCGAAAGTCTGGAGAAGCCCGGGATCGATCCTGCGATCCCTGGTTTAGAAGGCGAGTAGCGTAACCACTGCACCACGGAGGCTTCTAATTCTCGTTTGAAGTAGATATCAATGAAAAAAATATAAAATGGAGCTAATTTGACTCGTATGGAATAGAACAGAATAAACTAAACAGATATCTAGAAGAATAATAAACTCTTGAGCACAAATGGAGAATGAGTGAAAAAAAAAAAAAATCATCATTTTCCAAATGATTTCCGGTAAAATTTGTTATTTACAATAAAAGTATCTCGTTATCAATTACATGCCTTCATTTTATTTTTACCCCGCACAGCACATAAATGATCCTCATGACAACTGCATCCTCGAACTTGAATGTCATTTTAAAATAACTTGGAAATTGATCATTCAATATATAATAAGCTCTGTCGATGTTTGCTCGTTAATTTTTATGTTTGTTTCTGACAATTTATTCATCAAATGTTGTTTGACTATTTTGTTTCCAACTTTTTTTTAATATATTGCTATTTATAGAAATATAAACCGGTCAAGTCACTTACGTCCTCGAACTTCTGTCTTCCCGGTTTATATTAAGCGATAAACTGGAAAATCTTTCACCATAATCATTAAATCGGAAATTGAATAATCTGCAACTGAGTTAAATTTCAGGAAAATCTATTTCTGACCATTTTTTTTTATTAAAAAACAAAAACAAAAAAAAAACTGAACTACTTCCGGTCGTTGAACAGGATAAAAAACATCCAACATGGCTGTAAACACAGGAAAATAACGAGACGAAAAGACTAACCCTGTAGTATTTCTCCAGCTACTGATTTGTTTACCCCGCCTGCAGTTCATCAGGTTTTCCCAGCAAATCTGAACTCCCTTGCACACACAGTGTTTTAATTTATTTTTCCATTTGTGTCAAAAATAGCCAAGAAGAGTCTGCCAATATACGCATCTTCCATGGCCATAATAGGCATATTGCCAACAACAACAACAAAAACATGTGACGTATACATTTGTACTGACGTCATATACGAAAAAAAAAAAAAACCGATACTACCTTATTTACCCATCTAATAATCAAGATCAGTAGACTAACAATGTAGACAGAATGAGCACCTTACTCTGTTAATTGCCAGTTCACGCGCAGCCTCAGTTTCACCTCGAAACACAAATGACCTTTTCCATCACGTATGCTCAATGATGCACTGTTTTATCGTGCCTTTGCTTTATTTTAGTTGTCACTACTGCTCACTCACTCACTCCCTCACTCACTCAATCATGAGAGAGAGAGAGAGAGAGAGAGAGAGAGAGAGAGAGAGAGAGAGAGAGAGAGAGAGAGAGAGAGAGAGAGAGAACAAATCATGTCGGGACAGAGATCGTTTGACTGCACTCGGACGTAAATAAAATACAATAAAAAAGATTAAAATCCAAGTGATCTGTTTTGCACCATCCGCTCAACCAAGCCAGCAAAGCGGCCAACGTCGGGTCGACAGCGATACGACGTCTTAACGCTGGGCTAATTTACGTCGTATCGATGTCGGCCGACGTTGGTCCGCTGTTTTGTGCTAGCCGGGCGCTAACCGCAAGAAAGCTTCACTGACCCCCAGATACTCGTACCTGGGTCTCAAAGTAGGACCACAAAAGTCGCGCGGTGGAGGATGCTCCTCCTCTTAATTGGTAGCCACCCAATGGAATTGGGCTGCATGATGCTTTCGCGCGAAGTAGAAAGTTTGACAAGAAACCGACCGAAAGTGGATAATTTATTTTCATTCGCAGCAAGTTTTTTTTTTTTTTTTCCTCCATTTTAGTTTTATGTGTGTTCGTGATGGAGTAGTCAGCTTGTTTGTAGAAATTATTTCTACAAACAAGCTGTAGCGCATTGTGGAATCCCCTCCCCCCGCCACACACACCACCACCACCACCACAACCCCCCCCCCCCCCCCCACACACACACACACACACAAACCCCATCTTTCATGCCCAGTATCAAAATATTGTATGATCGTAGGCGGTTTATCCTTTTCAGACAGGTCATCTATGAAAGACCTGGTAATTCACATTTAGTGGATAATGAATGTCATATCATAATAAAACCCCCGTCTGAGTATAGGTTGAGAAAAAAAGTCCTGAGCGAGGATTTAGACTGTTTCGTCCTGTATTTTTTAGAAGCCTCCGTGGTGCAGTGGTTACGCTACTCGCCTTGTAAACCAGGGATCGCAGGATCGATCCCGGGCTTCTCCAGACTTTCGGATGAGTCTTTAAACCGAGGTCCCGTCTCCGTATGACCTTAGCTGTTGGTGGGACGTAAAACTAAAACTCACTCACTCACTCGTCCTGTATTTGTCTTGTTTGATTTGATGTTTAACGTCCCCGTCAACACTGTATAGGTCACTTTAGAGACGTTGCTTCCAATGTTGTGGGACTTTCACCCGACATTGAGATGAAATGGGCAAGCTTAGGTCCACTTAGCGGTTTACCAGTACTCGTGTGAGGGTTTCTTTTTGTCGAGTATCAAGTATCGAGTCAAAATTGTCGAGTATCGAGTGAAAAATTTCGAGTATCGAGTCAAAATTGTCGCGTATCGAGTTAAAAAAGTCGAGTATCGAGTTGAAATTGTCGAGTATCAAGTCAAAAAAGTCGAGTATCGAGTCAAAATTGTCGAGTATCGAGTTAAAAATGTCGAGTATCGAGTCAAAATTGTCGAGTATCGAGTCAAAAAAGTCGAGTATCGAGTCAAAATTGTCGAGTATCGAGTTAAAAAAGTCGAGTATCGAGTCAAAATTGTCGAGTATCGAGTCAAAAAAGTTGAGTATCGAGTCAAATTTGTCGAGTATCGAGTTAAAAAAAGTCGAGTATCGAGTCAAAAAAGTCGAGTATCGAGTCAAAATTGTCGAGTATCGAGTTGAAATTGTCGAGTATCGAGTCAAAAATGTCGAGTATCGAGTTAAAATTGTCGAGTATCGAGTTAACATTAACATAATTCTGCAGCATGACTTTGCAGGTATGTGAGTCGTCTTATTTGAACAAGCAATAACTCAAAAATAATGACTTGTGTTTGTTTTATCCTAAAATATGTCATCATTTTAACAAGCTAATTTTGCTGATCTAGGGCAACAGTGGTCCTAAAGTGGTCTATCCCTAATATACCAAATATTTATAAATTTAGTATGCAACACATCTACACTGACATTTTTATTTTTCCTCTTTTTTATTGTTCATTTAACCCTTTTTGTACAGGAAACACCAAAACAGTAATTAGTAAGCAAACAGTGCAGGCCCAGATCAGAAGACGCAGAACGACCTTCACTCATCACGAAAACACACCTATATAAATTTGACCCCCTTAAACCCCAGTTTTATATAGTAAAACTAGGGTTTTCAGGGGTATAAATTATTTTTCTTATTTCTGCTCAAAAACATAGATTGTGGGTACTCGTTAGATCTGAAAATTGTCATTTTTCGGTGGTAAGAATTATAATGTATTTGTATAGGCGTGTTTTCGTAATGCTTTGCAAAATTTCCAGCAAATTTTCAAGTAGTTTTTGAAGAAAACAAAACATGGCACCCCTAAATTTTTAAATGGACTTATTCTGTATATGGTGGAAGATTCCTTTTGGTACAAAATGGGCAAAGCAACAATTTTCCCCTTACAGATAAACAATATTTGGGTGTCTTGAAACATTAAATCTTGTAATTAATTCCCAACTGATGTGCCTAGCATCAAAATGAACTAAAACAAACACTGGATGCCAAAGTTGATGTTAATTGACATTATATATGCTGCCCTAACAAATGCAGCCCATTTACTGGATAATGATGAGTTGCTGATAGCCCAAATGGAGTGCTGGAACCACAAGATGACCAGAGGATCAGTTGAGAGAAGATTTCCCATTTTGGAAGTGCTACTGAGGTTAATAAAATGGACTTTTTCACTGAAAACCTAAAAAATCTGCATGGCCCAAATCATTGATATTTGGTATGAAGCTTCATCTAGTGGCCCTCTACCAAGATTGTTCAAATTAAAGCCCTGGGGCTAAAAAATGTTTCCACCCAGGGACCCTATGGTTCAGTTTACATAGACTTTTATAGGAAAAAATCTTTAAAAATCTTCTTCTCTGAAACTGCAAGTCCCAGGTCTTTGATAATTTGTGTGAAGCTTCATCTAATGGACCTCTATCAAGTTTGTTCAAATTATAGCCCTGGGGTCAAAAGTGCCCCTGCCCCGGGGCCCTTTGGTTTGACATTGACTTACACAGGAAATGTCTTTAAAAAATCTTCTCCCCTGAAACAGCATGGCCCAGGTCTTTGATATTTGGTGTGTAGCTTCATCACGTGTACCTCTACCAAGATTGTTCAAATTATAGCCCTTGCATCAAAAATGCTCTTCCCAGGGCCCTTTGGTTTTACATTGACTTATATAGGAAAACCTTTAAAATCTTCTCTGAAACCGCAAGGCCCAGGTCTTTAATAATTGGTGTGAAGCTTCATCTTGTGGACCTCTATCAAGATTGTTCAAATTATAGCCCTGGGGCAAAAAAAAATTTAGGCCACCGCCCCGGGGCCCTTTGGTTTTACATAGACTTACATAGGGAAAATCTTAAAAAATCTTCTTCTCTGAAACAGCAAGGCCCAGGTCTTTGATATTTGTTGTGAATCTTCATCTAGTGGACCTCTATCAAGACTGTTCAAACAAAAGCCCTGGGGTCAAAATGCCCCTGCTCCGGGGACCTTTGGTTTACATAGACTTACATGTATATAGGGAAAATCTTTAAAAATCTTCATCTCTGAAACCAGTAGGCCCAGGTCTTTGATATTTGATATGAAGCATTGTCTAGTGGTCATCTATAAAGATTATTAAAATTATAGCCATTGGGCCGAAAATGCCCCCGCGCCGGGGCCCCACAGGTTTTACATAGGGAAATTTTTATTAATCTTCTTCTCTGAAACCAGAAGGCTCAGGTCCTTGATATTTGATATGAAGCTTTGTCTAGTACACCTCTATCAAGATTGTTCAAATTATTGCCTTTGGGCCAAAAATACCCCCGTACCGGGGCCCCACAGGTTTTACATAGACTTATATAAGGAAAATATTTATAAACCTTCTTGTCTGAAACCAGAAGACTCAGTTCTTTGATATTTGGTTTGAAGCTTCATATGGTGGACCTTGACCAAGATTGTTCAAATTATAGCCCTGGGACCAAAAATGGCTCTGCCGGGGCCTCATCAGTTTTCTAATTGATTCAAGCATATATCCCGGAATTAATTACATGTTAGTTTCAAGACGTTTGAATAGAAAATGAAGGGGCTATGGTGATGACAAGGTCAAAGATACTCGTGTGCGGCCGGTTTCAGCTCTGCGTGGAAGCATCAGGCAGCCCATCTATTTCTAAACGCCCCAATGGGCGGGGGCCGGGCCTTAACTGAGCTGTTATAAATCTAAGGTTTCTACAGAGTAAACTGTTCACACATACGAATGCAAACAGTGTAGATCAAGATAAGATGCCACAAAATGAGTCATGTCATCCATAATGATTGTCATTCTGTTAATGATTTACATTGACCAAAAATCCGATGGGTGAGTACCATCACAAAAATAAAACCTTCTGACACCCTTTAAATGCCACTTTTAAGTGTAGTAAAAGTGGGGTTTATCGGAGTTTACTTTGCCACCGCCCATCGGGGCTTTCCAAAACAGATTTGGCTGCACAATGCTTCCACTCAGAGCTGAAACCGACCGCACACGTGTTACTGTTAAACTGCTTAGAAGGTCTCAGCCTGTCCAGGCAAAGTGGTGCGAGTCGGCATATTAACACTATTTGGTTCATCGGGCGGCAGGGATTGAGATGCCATTTCATCTCAATGTTTGTTTGTTTGAGTTGAGGTTTTACGTCCCCGTCCCCGTCATTTTGGAGAGGCTGCTACCAATTTTGTGAGACTTTTACCCGACACTGAGATGAAATGACATCTCAGGCCCTACCACCCAACCGCTAGGGTTTAAGGAGCGGTCCGACTCGCATTACTTTTCCTGGGAAGGCTAAGTCCTGAGCGGTTTACCAGTATTCAAGTTCGGTCGGTTTCAGCTCTGCGTGGAAGCATCGTGCAGCCCATTTATTTGTCCAAGCCCCGATGGGCGGAGACGATTCATCTCGATGTCGGGAAAAAGTCCAACAAAATTGGAAGCAATGTCTCCAAAATGCCCTAAATAGTGTTGACGGGGACGTTAACCTCAAATCAATCAAACAAACAAACAGGGGTATAGATTATAGATTATTTACCCAACAATGAGATGAAATGACATCTCAAGCCTACACAACGTTTTACGCAACGTCGTATCAACGTCGATGCAACATTGCCTGGGTGTGTGTGGAGGGGGGTGGGGGGATGGTCAGAAGCGGTCCTGTACAAAAGTTCGGTCGGTTTCAGCTCTGCGCAGAAGCTCCATGTAGCCTAATCCAATTTTTGGTTTATCAATCGACCCAAAGGTATAAAGGACAAAACCTCTATTAGTGCTGGAGTCCACGTGACGTCACTGATTTGTAGGAATCCACGCAGATTATTTATAGAATTTTATCGCAGTGAGGTGAGCGTGTTTACGTGAAAAGGTTAACTGTAAAATCTGGGCTGGAAGCATGGGTTGGGCTAGGCAAACCGTGTCTACACGGTTTGCTTTCAGTTTAAGGAGTTTAAGGGTTAAACGAAACAGTCCACGTTCAGGCCCATTTTTCCCAACTACACCCAGAGACAATCGACCCACCAGTACCCTCAGTGCTTTGATTCTCCAAATCGGTGTCATTTTCTGCAGCAGTCAACACTCACAGGCTGCAGTAATGGAATACCGTCAGATAGACTTTGAGGGAGTGAGGTCGTACTAGTGATGCGTTTTGCATAGGATTAGCATGGATCTGGTAAAGGATTATCTAAGCATGTGTCACCAGTAAAAAAAAAGTCTGATTCTGATCTACGTGTTCACAAACGGCTTCTGTCTATCTATTAATCTTCTTATACTTAGTCGGTCATATTTGGCCATTACCTCAGTTGCCGTATCAAAGTGTGAAACTGCTTAACTTACCGACAAAAATAAAGCAATCCAGAGGCAGTTAGTTTAGTTGTGGTCTAACAACGAAGGTTCATAACGTATTTTGACGAAACACGCCTTCTTTCAGCGTTTAAAGTTTGAATAACTTTTCTTCGGAGCCATGTATTTTAAAAATCTGTGTGTGCAAGGGTTGCGACTAGGCCAAATACTGACCCAACTTCTGACGTCACTGTGTTTACTTTAGTGTAGATACTCAGCTGAAAGTTCGAATAATATACAACAAACAGTTGAGGAATATTTGAACCAAAATTTTTTCTGACCATTTTGTTTTTATTCCAAAATAACTGACCGGTACTGTTTGACCAGAAGTTTGTTTTAATAAATGGGTTACCAAATAAACGAAGCTTCGAAAACGTTCCATTTCAGTGACAACCATAACTGAAGTAATGGAACTTTTAGGAAGTGTTGATGTTTCATTTCTGCTTTTGAATGCAAATTTGGTCATTTCTGACGACTGTATGCTTATATTAAATTGACCGGAAGTAGCTTCCGATTTCACAATTATTTTTTGCTATAAAACATAATCCCTTTCGCAGAAGCTTACAAAAGAATAAAATCTTGACGACGGCCTTAGCAACTCTCCTGCTGTTATGCACAGGCTAAACCATGATGTTTTCCCGTGTGGTAAGTACCAAGCTCCCGTTGAATCTTGAACATACATTGCTGGTACTTTTCAAAAACAGCTTCAGAAAGTCTGTTCAAATGAGAAACAACAATCTATGTTTTGAACAATTTATTAAGAAAAATATCAGAACAATTGCATGACCAGATAAGGTCGAGTTTCGGAGTGCCTAAAACAAAACAAACTATATTCGCTATGTGAGTCCACAACCCATTAATCATTTTAAGCACACCTATTGCCACCGAAGTGCACTGGGTAATTGCGTCAATCTCCAAATCCGAAGTTTGCGGTTCGACCCTCACCCGGGGCAGATTTATTTATTTGTGTTTTTTTTTCTTTTTAGTGGTTTGTTTACTTTCTATCTCTACCAACCGCCCCCGCCCACCGGGGCTTGAAGAAATAGATGGGCTGCATGATGCTTCCATGCAGAGCTGAATCCGACCGCACATGAGTACTGGTTAACCGCTTAGAAGATCTAAGCCTACCCAAGCAAAGCGGTGCGAGTCCGGCCGCCCGTGCTTATTTGTTTTGTTTGATTTGAGGTTAACGTCCCCGTCAACACTGTATAGGTCATTTTGGAGACGCTGCTTCCATTTTGTGGGAATTTTACCTGACATTGAGATAAATGACATCTCAAGCACTGTCGCCCAATGAAACCTATACAGTGTTGACGGGGAAAATTTATTTCCGATGACAGGCCAATGCATATTTTTGGGCCCATATCCACACGCGACCAACGTACAGTCTGTAAAATCGGAAGCTGCTCTCACTGTCCGCTCGAAATCAGTTATAAAGCTGCTACACCACCCGAAGTAAAAATTCTCTTTGAAATTAAGTAGGCCTATTGGAAAATCTGTCATATGAAAGGTAAGATATATTTCTTTTCATATTTTCCTCAATTTGGAACCACAAACTAGCGATGTCTCCACAGAAATACAGAATCTTCTGTCAAATCACTGATAATGTTCTATTCAAACGTGTCTGGAAGGGTTATTTTTGCATATTACTTTTCTTGAGACCTTTCGTTTTCATTTCTAACTTATTGCAATGACAAAGCAATTATTATTAAATGGCCCCGTCAAGCGATTTTGGTACTTGTCGCCTATGCGAGCAGCGAAGGTTAAGGCGAGCCTGCGCATCCGCGCAGTCTCGCCAGAACCTTCGCTGCTCGCGCATACAAGCAGTGAATCAAGAGGAACGTTCAGACAGAAAGCCATTTCCCTGGTCCCTCTGAATGGCTGGGCATGCGCAGTTAAAATTTGTCATGACGGAATCCTCGAAGCCACAAATTCGCTTGGCGGGGCTCATTTATCACTTTCCAATTTACAGCTTACGGATCAGTGCTTTTTTCATCGAAATTATTCCTGTTTTGTTCAGTTACTACCGTAAAGATGAGCATGCTCTTAGGTATTGAAAGTTAGTCAAGTTTCGCTGTCATCTGCACCTTCAGCTGAGGAAATTATCGAACCGGGAAGGGCATTCCAATCTCTAATTGTCTGAGGGAAGACGGATCCTTTGTAAATGTGAGTTCTTGCTGCAGGGTCTGAACCGCGAGTATAGCTAAAGTTCCTTTCGCGAAAGCATTGCCTCCACTTCTGTTTTGTCTACGAAAGGAAGATGCACCGGCCCCGATAGCTCAGTTGGTAGAGTGTCCGCTCCGGGGAACGGGGGGTCACGGGTTCGATCCCGGGCGCGACATACCAGTCGTTAATAATGGTACTAGCTGCTCCTCGCTTGGCACTCAGATTTACGGGGTAGAGCTAGGACTGGTCGACCCAGTGTCAGGATAATGTGACTGGGTGTGGTATTATATGCAGTGTGTCTGGGACATGATACTTCAGTGAGGCAGCACTATAAAAGTGAGCATTGAGCTCGCTGTCGCAACCAGACACCGTCGGGATATGACTGAAATTTTTTTGAAAGCGACGTTAAACCCGAATTCACACACACACACACACACACACACACACACACACACACACACACACACACACACACACACACACACACACACACACACACACACACACACACACACGAAAGGCAGATATTTATGAGGCCTATGGTGTTATTTCTTGTATAAATATAAAGGGATACTTATTAAATAATTTAGTGGGCATGGGGTACTTTTGCAATCAAAGTATTGAAAGTACTGAGGAAAGTTGATTTATGAAGAATAGTTATTATGATAACAATGCCAGTCGTAGATCAAGCAGTTATCTAGATATTTTGTTGAGAAGGTCCCAGAGGGTTAAAAAATTCGACGAAGAAAAAAATGATTCATCGATTGTTTAGAGTGTGACTGTGGATCATTTCTCTCTTCTCCAAGAGAAAGGGAGAAAAGAGATAGAAACAGAAGAAATAACACCCCCCCCCCTCCTCACTCTCTACCGTTACCTGCTGCAAGGACAACAGGCGTCAATATCAGCTGGACTCCCCAGTGGCACAAGAAATACATCACCGTTGCCTTACCCAATCATCCCCACGAAAAAAAGGAAGAAAGTAAGAAAGATAAACTTTTCTGCTAATTTCTTCATGGGAAAACCATAAATTTATAAATAAGCCCAGTTCATTCTGTGCTTGTATCATCTGCTAATAATCTTTCAGCGAAGTTCTCCTAGCGGTCACATGGCGTCTTAGCAGCGTCGCATCAACGTCGCGTTGATACGAAGATGCACATATGTTGTGCAGCCGCTCGGAGCTATGTTCCTTCTGGCGTGGGGACTTAAAGAGGAGAATAACTTGACGAAAAAAAAAGATCATTTTAAACCATTTGATTTAGACATTATAACCCTGATCAGACGCCACGTTTAGCGAACTTCAGACTGTCTACCCAAGGCGACTTAAAATACGTTTATTCCAACCTGTACATTAACCCATACATGCCAATTGTTTCAATGGTGGGACATTCGGAAACACAGATAAGAGGGCACAGAATGTAGCGTCTGATCGGTGTCTTCACTATTTACTTAAAGTACGGAACTTTATTTAAAACTCACAGCTTAAAGCCTTAAACAACACATATTGTGTAATTGGAGCTCTCGAAAGCAGGTGAATAACTGTGTTCGATGTCGGTCAGTAAAGGGTAGTTTAGTTGGCCACATATGCAGATAAACACAGAGAAGCGATCAAGCCCTTTTAACCCAGTAGACCGGTGCAGACGCCGAGGTAGAAATACACTGTATCTATGCAAACTAAGGAACTTGTTTTGGCAGATTTTCTCCAGAAAATGCTTTCACACCAACAAAGACCAGCAGGGCGAGTGAGTATATAATATGTGTACTAAGGCAAATAGAATGTTTGCTTTCCTAGGACGAAGTCTTCACCAGTGTCCTCAGTGAAAGAGGCAGCATACAAAGGACTTTTTTCGCACAATCCTCGAATCTGGTAGTTGTATCTGGGACCACTATGGAGTCGTCCTTAATAAAGAAATTGAAAAAAAAGTTCAGAACAGAGCTGCTATCCTTTATAAGTAATAAGCAATTACAGCTTTGACTGGGATATTAGGAGAAATAAGATTGGAAAGAAAAGGAGAAGAGACAGTATGCTCATAGTATTATACAAATGTATAAATGGTGCTGCCAACATTCCAACAGATGACCTTGTTCCCCCAGCTAGTCGCTGTATAAGTCACCATTCGTTGGAGTTTCAGACCCCTGCAGCAATAGTTGACATGCATGTACAAAGATTCCTTCTTCCCCCGGCCCACTGGAGATTGGAATGACTTCCCAATTCAATCATTTCCACGGCTGATAATGCTGAGGATAGTAAGATATTGGCATTCTGATCAAAATAGAAGTTAAAGCAATGTTTAACATTGTTTCATCATAAATCCCTATTTTTTGTAAATATAGTCCTAATTTTCCTATTTTAGCCCTTATTGTTTTGGAAATAAAAAACAAAACAAAAAAGCAGCCCTAATTTTTGGCGAAAATGGCCCTAATTTTAGCCCTTGTTTTCTGCCGAATAGTGCTGGAAAGCCTGATGGTATATTCGAAAATCGCGGTTAATATTAAAAGCATAACTCTTTATATATCTTAAACAGTAACCCCTGCTTAAACATCATTTTCAGACCAATAAAATCAAAACAATGCTGATAACAAATATCCATCACGAAAACAAGCCTATTTAATATTGACCCCTTGAACCCCACTTTTATAAAGTAAAACTGTGGTTTCCGGGGGTATACCTTATTTTTCTTATTTCTGCTCTAAAATATAGATTGTTGGCACTCGTTAGAACCTCCTCATCGAGGCGGTTCTTACGAGTGCCCACAATCTATATTGGAGCAGAAATAAGAAAAATATCACAATTTTTCGTCATAAAATTTTCATTTTTTTCGGCGATAAAGGTGGCAATGTATTTGTATAGGCGTGTTTGCGTAATGCGCAGCTAACTGTACTGCAATTGTTAGAACCGCCTCATAGAGTACCCACAATCTATATTTTAGAGTAGAAATAAGAAAAATAAGGTTTACCCCTGTAAACCCCAGTTTTACTATGTAAAAGTGGGGTTCAAGGGGCCAGAATTATATAGGCATGTTTTCGTGATGAGCTTGATAGGCCTTCATGCGGATTGAACAAATAATTTGTCTAAATCGCGACGGAAGGGCGATGATTGTGGCCACGTAAAATCGATTTAAGCCCCACTCCCACCCTCTCCCACCAGGTTGGAATTTGTTTCACTGACCGTTCCAAGGCGGTTCTTCTGTCGCGGTTTATTATTGTTATGGTTTATCTTTGAACGCGTGTATCGCTTATAATTATTTTGTTTTGGATAGCCAGTTGGTCATTTTGTGAGAAAGTAGCTGTCCTTTTGGCTTTCCGCTATTCATGTTTCCATTTGGGTCTAGTTGTTTCTTTCCCTTTGGTGTCTCTGGTGGGAGCTGTGGGTTAATTTATCGATTCCTAATCATTGCCTTCTCTTCTATTTTGAAGGACAAAAATAAGTGATTTGACAGCGGATTCTGTATTCCTGTGGAGACATTGCTAGTTTGTGGTTCCAAATCGAGGCAAATATGAAAAATAGTATATCTTACCTTTCAAATGACAGATTTTCCAATACTTGAGTGGAAAATAAACTTAATTTCGAAGAGGATTAGTACTTGTGTAGCAGCTGTTGTTAAGCGGACAGTGACAGCAGCTTCCGAGCCTATCAATAATCAGAGGTGTGCGAAAACCCGAGTACCTTTGGAACAAACCACCTGGCCTTCTGATGCAGAACTTGGTTTTTTTGCACCCCAGATAAGGAAATCCATAGTTTTAGCCTAGGATAGAAATTCTGTTCTAACCCTAGCGTTTTTATCCAAAATGGGATATTCTCGCGTGGTTGATACATGCATTGGTTGAATACGACCTCATATGCGCCGTCGTTTATGTTAACGTGTCAGCACGTTATGTGACATCACTAAACATTCCAGTAGTGTCATCACAATATGGCGGACGTCATCCGCGCTAAGAAATGGAATGTATGCCAGAAAAAGAATCCTATATAGGTGTGAGTGGTGGATAGAAAGCCTCGTGATGCCGGACAGTGACCCTCGGGACGAATTTTTCAATCCACACCTCATATCCAGATAAGATTCTTATAATCTGCACTATATGATGTACGGGGAGACTTTTTACGGCAGCAACACGGCACAACACCAGCTGCAGTAGCTACACTAATAATCAAAGCACTGAAAGTACTGGTGGGTCGATTGTCTCTGAGTGTAGGTCAAAGAAATAGTCTTGGACTGTGATTTAAACTGTTTCATTTAACCCTAAACGTCGGGTGTTTAATCAAATAGTGTAGATCTTGATCAGACGCCGCGGTTATTTTTTATAAAATGTTATTCAGACAACATGGACTTTAGCACTGAAGACCCTTTTTTGCTCAGTAACTTTGGGTCGGACCCCCAAAATCCGTGTTATTTTATACACTCTGAGATCAGGGTGTTGCGTACATGTAAAAGAGTTATCATAGCGAAAAAAGCCTTTCAAAACGCAGTGAGACGTGACTGCACTTTTAATTTTGAACCCGACTGTGTTTTAGGTTTACAAGTCGACTTTAGATAGTACAGTGAAACATCACGAAAACACGCCTATATAATTTTGATCCCTTTGAACCCCACTTTTATATAGTAAAACTGGGGTTTACAGGGGTAAACGTTATTTTTCTTATTTCTGCTTTAAAATATATATTATGGGTACTCGTTAGAACCACCTCGACGAGGCATTACGAAAACACGCCCATACAAATACATTGTTAACACCGAAAAAAAAAACGAAAATTTTAAGATGAAAAATTGTGATATTTTTCTTATTTCTGCTCAAAATATAGGTTGTGAGTACCCACAATCTATGTATTAGATCAGAAATAAGACAAATAAGTTATACCCCTGTACACCCCAGTTTTACTATATAAAAGTGGGGTTCAAGGGGGTCAAAATTATATAGGCGTGTTTTCGTGATGGTCATTGATTTAATATATATAGCTGTTACTGGACTGGAATCATGTGTTTGGTCTGGCAAACGGTATAGACCCAGATCAGACGCCACAGAACGCGGCGTCTGATTAGGGTATTCGCTGTTTGCATTATGCACAAGAACTTAAGGATATACCAAAACAGTTCAACCATTTTCCCAGCCTGCCCTCAGAGACAACCGGCCAGTCAGTGCTATCAGTTCTTTGATTTATTTACCGTCAAACACCTCTCACCCTTAATTTTTTTGGAGTGGACTATTTCATCATGGTCATTCTATTAAATAGGGCGTCTAGCTGAATGGTAAGCAATATATATCCCGATAAGATGACTAGGAGACATAACATCAGGATCTACACAGTTTGCATAAATATCTGTACCCGGCTTTAGGGTTACAAGGGATAATTCATGTATTTGTTGTTGCTAGATAATTACGCAGTAACATACGTGGGAATCGAAAATTTACATTTGTAGATTGAACTTTCTGTGTAGAAATACTATCATCTATTTCAAACATGCAAAGACACACCATAATCTGTTTCAAACACTGAATTTTAATTTTGAGACATTTCCACAACAAAACATCAGGGGCTGTACTAACTTAAAAATCTAAACAATAAATAGATCTACCCTTTCTGTTATACAAAAAGAAATTATAATAAAGAATAAATCATTAAATTGACAGCTGAGTTTTATACCTTAAATACCAGTAATTGAAGCAAACAGGGGAGAGCCTGAGCAGCCGGCTGAGCAGACGCCGCATTTCACGGCGTCTGATCTGGGTATACACTGCTTTGCCGAACGCGTCCGGCAACACGCAACACTTTGGCCTACACGTAACATCGATAAAAAAGCGCGACTATTTTCTATTAATAACCATTACCTTGGTTTCACCAAATCAGTGATAGTCACGTGGGCAACAGCACTAATTCAGAGTCTGTCATTATTAACTTTGGGTCGATTGAAAGGAAACTGTAACCACAGAGACAGAAAGAATCCAAGAACAGCAGCAGAGCAACAGCCCTGATGACCCAGCCAGCCAGCCAGCCAGCTGCACAGCACAATATGAGCCACGGGATGAACAGGAACTCAACCAATTCACTGGAGCCACAGGTTTCCAGACATAAAGGTTTGGGCAAACATTGTAGACCCAGATCTTACTGCTCCTGACGGACCTAATTGCCTGCAATCATATCTACATGCTTTGGGTAGTACATTGATTTATTATAAATTTTAGGATCTGGTGCCCGATTTTTTTGTTGTTTTTTCATTCCCGCAAACATTGTTTTAGTGATGGGTGTCACGCGTATTCTATGATTGTAACACTCTCCCAATCATGGGAGAGCTCTAAAAACAGTTGTGATGGGACCCAGGTTCAGTCCCACCGGACCAAAGAGCTTTCGCTCATCCAATTGGGTCACAAACTAGCTATGATATAGTGTGTACGATTTGGGGTTGTTTATTATTATTAAATTTACTTATTATTGGTGCCGTCCTGCATGTTTCTATTCGTAGATTTTTAAATATAAAATTCTATATTAAACATACCAAATCTTTCTTATTTAAAGCGACAACAATATTTACAATATACAGAATAAGAATTTTTATATTCAGTTTCTTCAGTTAATGAAATTATTGGATTTCGAGAAATAATGTAGTGTCTTGAGATGCTAAATGATTACCTCCCTTATCACCTTAGATTACCTTGACAAGTACAGGCATTTATTAAAGTGAAGTTAGGCTCCCCTTGACAAGTTACAAGAATTTATTGCGAATTTTACAGTGTAGCTACAATAGCAGCAACTATCGATCAGTTGCTGATCAGAGATTAGGCATACAATAGGGCAACCCTAACCCTAACCCATACTAACCCCATTACGTGGCAGACAGCCAAATCAGAAAGAAACCCTTTACTTGACTTGATAGATGTTGTAAAAGAGAAACCCTTTACCAATGAAAGATTTATATTTATCACATGACGTCGCGTCTGAGAATGTAACGATGATGTTTTTGACTTTAACCGGACGCACCTACCCTCTTTGTGGGTCATAAGTGTCAACGAGAATGTGATGGAATCTTGCAATAGATAATCCACTGGTGGATTAAATATGCAAATAAGTTAGATACGCCCTGTAATGTTATATGTACGACGTCGCGTTTACTAATGGCGGAATAGTGACACTTTTGTTAAACAATCGCGCCTACATGTTCTAGTGACAGGTTGTTTATTCTTCAAAATTTATTTTGGAAATCGGCTTAATTTTGTAAACAGCATATACCCTGATCAAACGCCGCGTTCTGCGACGTATGATCTTGGCCTGCACTGTTCATTATGAAAACACGCCTATACAAAAACACTGTAAACTTTACCGCCGGAATTATGAACATTTTCAGCTGAAAAATTGTGATATTTTCTAATTTCTGCTCATAATAAAGATCGAGTACCCACAATCTATATTTTAGAGCAGAAATAAGTATAATAAGGTTTACCCCGTTTAACTTCAGTTTTATTTTGTAGAAGTGGAGTTAAGGGGGTCATAATTATATATGCGTGCTTTCGTGACGTCGCCAATTACCCTTTTAAGTGTTTCTGGTGCAAAAAAATATCACTTAACCTTGCGTTGATTCAACCTAATAACAAAATGTAGATGAAAAAGTGAATATATGATTCAAAAGAACACTATTGAAATTTGAAATGTGTGTGTGTGTATGCGTGCGTGCGTGCGTACGTGCGCGCGCGCGCGTGCGTGTGTGTGTGTAAGGGGGGAATAAGCAAAGAAATGTTTGGTAGGGATGTGCGGCTGGTTGTAGGATGTGCGGCTGGTTGTAGGACAAAACGTCCCATGCCATTTTTGACCAGGTGGACAAAATGTCCCACATCATTTTTTCAGGGTGGACAAAACGTCCCACATCATTTTGGCAGGGTGGACAAAACGTCCCACACGATTTCGACAGGGTGAACAAAACGTCCCATGCTTTTTCGACAGGGCGGACAAAATGTCCCATATTCTTGAGGTGGTGTTAGGGATTTGGTTGTTCTTTTCTTAGTATATGAGTATCCTTGGTAGCACAGGTTCTGAATCTGATTGCCTTTGTAATTCTCTTTGATCTCCATATTGCTTTTGGCATACAACATATTGTATGTAGGGCTATATATTTATTTTGACCGTTTTTTTTTTCAGTTTTTAATAACTTCCACACCTTTTATTGACAAAAACAATTCACTTTGTTCTTTAACTACACTAACAGATACATTCCTCTCATTTCCAATCAGAATGAGTTAATTGTAATTAGTAAAAATATCTTCCCAGTTTGTAAGATTGTAGTAATTTGATTTCAATTAGTTAACTTATTAATTAGATAGGTCTCTATTCCTAGTTGGAATGAGTTAATTGTAATTAGTCAAAATATTTTCACACTGAGTATGATTGAGCTAATATAATTTCTAATATCATTTCAACAAACAACAATTTAGATAGATTGAACAAATCTTTTTTATTAAGTATAATGATTCCCTTTTAGAGAATTAAACTGTTATCTTACTAATTGAATATGGGACGTTTTGTCCACCCTGTCAAAATAGCATGGGACATTTTGTCCACCCTGTCAAAATCGTGTGGGACATTTTGTCCACCCTGAAAAAATGATGTGGGACATTTTGTCCACCTGGTCAAAAATGGCATGGGACGTTTTGTCCATGGGACGTTTTGTCCGGCTCCCGCGTCTGGGTGTTCGTGACCCCCTCGTGAGAATTGAAAAAGCATACCTTTTCCTACAGCATAACCATATCGCAAATCCATACAAATAATAATTGGTTTATTAATCCTTCAATATTGGTCAATTCGTCATTAAACAATTGGTTTTATAACGCTGTAGCAAGTGTTTATGTAAGCTGATCTCAAGCTGATGAGCCTTTTGAAGTCGGGCAGCAGACCGATAATCGTTCCTGTTGACTGGAGGTTATGGTTTTGAGAAAAACTGAGAAAACTGGTCTGCTGCGTGGAGGGGTGATTTATTGCGTACTTATTGAACAGAGTGTAGAATGAGACAAGCCTGTAACTCTGTTCAGACTTTCTAATCCTGTTGTGTGCATTTATTTATTGTTTGCTGTGCTTGTGTACATATATTTATCGCTAGTTGTGCTTGTGTGCATTTATTTATCGTTTGTTGTGCTTGTGTGCATTTATTAATCGTTTGCTGTGCTTGTGTGCATTTATTTATCGTTTGTTGTGCTTGTGTGCATTTATTTATCGTTTGCTGTGCTTGTGTGCATTTATTTATCGTTTGTTGTGCTTGTGTGCATTTCTTATATATCAGGAAAACACTTCCTATATAATTCTGACCCCCTTGAACCCCACTTTTATTCAGTAAAACTGTGGTTTACAGGGGTAAACCTTATTTTTAATATTTTTGTTCTAAAATATAGATTGTGAGTACTCGTTAGAACCGCCTCGATACTCGTTAGAACCGCCTCGAGGCGGTTCTAACGAATACCACAATGCATATTTTGAGCAGAAATAAGAAAAATATCACAATTTTTTCTTCTCATTTTTTCTTTTTACGGCGGTAAAATTTACAGTGTATTTGTATAGGCGTGTTTTCGTAATGTATTTATTTATTTATTTATTCTGCTGCTTCTTATGAGTAGCCAGACAGAAGGAGAAGAAGAAGACGTTCTCCATTATCTCATAATAATAATAATAACTATTCAGTTGATATTTTCCCACAAATTTAATGTCTAATGTGTATGTTATATTAGAACAGATACAATATGTTTTAAAAAGAAATCGTGGTGTTTCTGAGATAACAAGGTTAACTGCAAATAGATAAGACCTGTCAATCATTGTGATGCACAATACCCCTCAACATACAGCTAATCAGATCAATAGAATTGATGTTAACCATTCAGCAGTCAGACAAATTTTTATCGTCCAGTCCTAATCAGATTTCCAATGACCTCCCTAAAAATTTGGTGCAATATTCTATTATGTCGATTAAACTATTATAATTTCACTTTGCAGTTGTCTTATACCTCGGACGGTATTGATGGGTCCGTGACCCTCGGGATGGATTTTTCCATCCACCCCTCATACCCACATAAGATTCTTATATTACAGCACCAGGTCATGCGGCATAATGGGAACTTATTTAGGATATATTTTTGATCTTCTATAAGATGCACACAGCATACAGAAATATCGGATCAAGAGCACTGCAAGTGGGTGCCATGCTCGTCTGTTATTTTCATATAATCACAAAGGGAAATAAATCGGTCAAATTGCATGATGACACTGAGGCTCTTGGTCAGAATGTAGCTCTTGTTATGATACAGATGTGTGTCAAGTTTCATGAGGCTGGGTCAAATACTTTTGGAGTTATGGCCAAGGTTAAAGATTTTTTGTTAAATTTTCGAAAAATAGGTCAAAGTTCGAAGGCCAAGGTCACAAGTCTAAACGCTTGATATCTTGCTTTCTGACTGTCCGACTCGCACCACTGTTTACCTCGGTAGGCTTAGACTTTCTAAGCGGTTTACCAGTACTCTGTGTATTCATGTGCGGTCGGTTTCAGTTCTGCGTGGAAGCATCTTGCAACCCAACCTATCTCTCCAACACGGGGGTAATACCATTTTCTATACCTGTGTTGTCGACCGCGCCGGTACTGTGTAAAGCTGCTGTCGACCGAGAAATACGGTTTTCGACCGAGCAGTACGGATGTCGACAGAGGAGGGTCTTCGATTTTGATGCACTTGGAGAGGCGAAAACGTTAGTTTAAACATTTACAAACGATGTCTGTGTTTTAAAGAGACAAGCTGTTAATTGTCTGTTCACTTATAGAGAGTCGTGAGTCTGAAAAACACTATAAAATACCGGTTCTTTCGAAACAAAATCAGTTTTCACAGAATATCATTAATCTAATGCTTTATGAAAAGTAGGAAAGCAATAAAACACCATATATATTTTATCTACCATTTACGCTTCAACAACAACGTGGGTTTGACATAATTCATGCACTCTGGGAGTTTTTATAGACCTTTGAAAAATGTCGGGATACGGATGTCGATTATTAGAAATACGGCCGTCGATGGTATCCTAGTCTGATTGATACGGCTGTCGACGAAATATAAAAACTACATTTCTTGTACTGCTGTTAAAATACATGATTTATTCTATGATTATTACTGAAATATGCAGTATTAGGCAGATTTCACTGGGAGCCATGAAGAAAAACGTATGTTTTGTGCGAACTGGTGTCTTAAAATCGCAATAATCACCAAGAATAACTCCATCCTTAACTCGCCCATATTTAGTTTATCCAACAGGCTACAAGGCTGGTCACTGATGTAAACACGTGAACATGTAAATGCCAAATCAGATTGAAATTAAACTGCAAAAAAAATGTTGTAAACCTGTGCAAATGCTCTTGAAGAATGATGTCGGAAAGATCACAGGCGCATGAAGTCTAAATGCTTAAACATTTCAAATTTGTTTGAAAGGGCCATAACGAAATTGAATATTGACTACGTCAATATTAACATTCATGTTTAGGGTTTTTTTTTTGTTTTACGGCCCTTTCAAGATTATTTCACCCATATCGAGCCGATCGTTAATCAGAGGTGGGCGAAAACCGGAGTACCCGAAAAAAACACACCTGAACTTGACGTCTCACATGTGACCCGAGCGAGGCTCGAACCACAGCGGTGAGAGACCTAATGATCAAGAGTCAGCGCTCTTAACCACTAGACCACGGAGGCCCGTTGTTTAGGTTTTGAGCTCAGAACTTCAAGAGCATGTGCAGAGACGAATATTTCTCAACAAATGCCATGACAAACAGTAGGGTTGATCAGCAGAAATTACGAAAACATGACTATTAAAATAAATTGAAAATTTTACCTAAAAACAAAAATGAAAATTTTCAGAAAAAAAAAAAATATCTGATACTTTTTATATTTCTGCTCAAAAAAAGATGTGTGAACGCGCGGTTCTAACAAGTATATACCCAGAATCTATGGGTATGAGCGGAAATATGAAAAATAAGGTTTACCCCTGTAAACCCCAGTTTCACTATATAAAAGTGGGGTTCAAGGGGGTCAAAATTATATAGGCGTGTTTTCGTGATGAGCTCCTTGTCCGACTACGCAAAATTCCTAAGCAGAAAAGCACTTCAGTCCACGTGACTATTACAGACTTGTCCGAATAACTTTTTTTTTATGGAAAAGATCCGCAGTGACTGAGGTCAGAGTGTTGTGTAAGAGGTTATCTTGGAATCATAGGTTGGGCTTCGCAAACAGTGAAGACCCAGACCAGACGCCACAGAATGCGGCGTCTGATCAAGATCTACACTATATACTTAAAAATCGGATTTCAAGGGTAAATTAAGCAGTTTAAATCACAGTCCAGGACTTTTCCGACCTATTGTCAGCGACAATCGACCCACCAGTACTCTTAGTGCTTTGACTTTGCGTTTGTTATGTGTGCGCAAGTGCATATTTAAGTAAAGGAGCAAAAATCGACCGTACATGAGTAGTGGTAAACCGCTTAGTGGGTCTTAGCCTGCCCAGGCAAAGTGGTGCGAGTTGGACCGTCCGTGCATATAATGACATTTTATCTCAATGTCGGGTAAAAGTCCCACAATATTGAAAGCACAGTCTCCAAAATGACCCAAATAGTGTTGACGGGAACGTTAAACCTCCCTCAAACAAACAAACATAACTAGATAACTGTACCGACATGTTAATGTCTATGTTGATATAAGAACAGATTTTTTTTTGACATGTCCCGTGCTTAGCTGTATTTGAAACAAAAATCACCTATCAGCGGTAATATGGTTTCTAATAAGTTGTTTGGAATTGTGGGTATACAAATGCTGGCGGGTGGTCAATGTCAGTATGGTCGCCGTGAATTGCAGCCAGTGTCGGACCCTGGATAACACAACGTAGATCTGTTCAAGACCGCTATATCCTATAACTTGTCTACGGAAGGCTTTCTAAGATTTTTAAAAAGCTACACGTGTATATTTAAACGAAATGTTGTAATCGGCATAATATGATTTAATAGAGAAGAAGAAGAAGAAGAAGAAGAAGAAGAAGAAGAAGAAGAAGAAGAAGAAGAAGACAGTATACCTTGCCACACACCTGCGTCACTGTCATCACCAACACTTCCAATATGTCTAGGGATGGCTTTGTTGAACCGTAAATTTCTCATTTCGTAAATTTCACACCCAAATTTACATATGGTCAATTTCGAAAAATTTTGATGCCTGAATTTTCTGACGTGTAAAGAATTGGTAAGTATTCGTCACACCTGTGAAAAACTAGTGCGACTTTTTAAAGGGTGTGAAGAATTGGTATCAATTCCTCACATACATGTATGTGAAGAATTCGTTGACAATGTCTGACATGTAAAGTAAATGGTAAGTATTCGTCACACCTCTGACCTATGTTTATGGGGTGTGGAGAATTTGTACCAATTACTATAACACGTGTCTCACATGTAAAGAACTGGTACCGATTCCTCACATATGAGAAGAATTGGTACCAATTTCTCACACAAGAGTATAATTGATACCAATACTTCACACATGTGGGGAATCGGTACCAAATCCACACAGAAGCCTCCGTGGTGTAGTGGTTACGCTACTCGCCTTGTAAACTAGGGGTCGCAGGATCGATCCATGGCTTCTCCGCACTTGCGGGTGAGTCTTTAAACCGAGGTCCCGTCTCCATATGACCTTAGTTGTTGGTTGGACTTAAACTCAAACACTCACTCACTCACCAAAGAGGTACTAGAGAAGCTTTTCAATGGTTTAACCATATATGGGTGTGGTAGCCATCTTGGTCAAGTGACCCAGATGCCGCGAACAAACAAGCGTTCCCCCTACCCAAAGAGGTTCAAAACATATTGGCTTTGATCGGCCAATCGGTTTTCAGACATTACGAAAACACGTATGGGGCGCCGTTTTACTATTTAATCCGTATTTATAGATATCCATAAATCGAATTATAGATATCCATAATTCGATATAAATTAGCCGAATAATCGATATCAATAATTCGAATTATGGATATCCATAAATCGAATTATGGATATCCATAATTCGATTAATGGATATCATTAATTCAGATCGATTTATGGATATCCATAATTCGAATTATGGATCCATAATTCGAATTATAGATATCCTTAATTCGATTTATGGATATCCATTATTGCTCTGATTTATGGATATCGATAATTCAAATTATGGATATCCATAATTCGATCTATGGATATCCATAATTCAGATCGATTTATGGATATCCATCATTTGAATTATGGATATCCATAAATCACCGCCAAAGCTTTTGGTTTAATGATTTCTCCCTAAAACACGTGATTGTTTATTGTAAAAATCTTCAAAATCTTCAAGGTCTTCATCATCGCTGGAAGATGATGGCCGGTCAAAGGGACCTATCTGCCGTGCATCCTTTTCAGCCCGTAAGGCTTACAAAGCAACGGACGCCATACGCTGAACGCCCGCCATGTGTGCAGTTGAATATCGGAACCAGCCGTAAGATCTTGAAATTCCGGCCAACGCATCCTGCACCTCTGGAATCACCTCCAAGAGGACTGCGCACCTAATCGGACGTAAGATTATAAAGATCCAAACAGGCAATCTGTACATGCTTTCTGGAGAAAAATGCACATAGTCGTTATATATAGTATTAACATATATCCATATAATACTATTTGACGGCCCCTGCCCATCGGGGCTTGAAGAAATAGATGGGCTGCATGATGCTTCCACGCAGAGCTGAAACCGACCCGCACACGAGTACTGGTAAATCGCTTAGAGGATCTAAGCCTGCCCAGGCAAAGCGGTACGAGTCGGCCCGTCCATGTTAATAAACCCTTTTGGTTCATTTGGGCGACAAGGCTTGAGATTTCATTTCATCTCAAGGTCGGGTAAAAGTCCCACAAAACTGGAAGCAACATCCCCAAAATGACCTTTACAGAGTTGACGGGGACGTTAAACCTCAAATCAAACAAATACTCTACTTGAGATGTATGGAGTACCAAGCAGATTCAGATATATCTCCTGGCCCCCGCCCATTGGGGCTTGGAGAAATAGATTTGGCTGCATGAGCTGAGAGTACTGGTTAATCGTTTAGAAGGTCTAAGTCGGTCCAAACAAAGTCGTGCGAGTCAATGGGCGACAGGGATTGAGGTGTTTGTTTGTTTGTTTGTATTTGAGTTTAAGGGCACAGTCAACACTAATTTAGGTCATTTTTGAGCCGGTCAGTTTATCTATCCACACTTTTCTTGGGCAGGCTTATACGTAAGCAGTTAAGCAGTACAGTGCACATTCTTTCGCCAGAAACTGACAACTGCCCTTCTTGAATCAGCGAAAGGGAGAGAATGACTGTAGAAAATATTTCATGATCAATCTCCTCGAAAGAATGTTGCCGACCCCGCCAGTTATCGAACCCACTTCCTCCTGATCACCAGTCAGACGCGCATCCGACTGAGCTACCGAAGCCGGCAGGATTGAGATGTCATTTAATCTCAATGAAGGCTTAATGACCAACATAACGGGAAGCAACGTCTCCAAAATGCCCTAAATAACATTGAAGTGGACGTTAAACCTCAAATCAAACAAAACATATCTCTCCCTGACCATAGGCCACCACTAAGCCCCTACCTCCATTCCGCCGGCCTTTATTACACTCCTAAATCGGAAATCTGACGCGAATAGTCGATTTTTTTTTTGCAAAGGGAGCAGCCATTATTCATTAGGTTTATTTGTAGAGGAGAATTATAGATATCCATAATTCGATTTATGGATATCCATAAATCAGCCGAATAATGGATATCCATAATTCGAATTAAGGATATCCCTAATTCGATTAATGGATATCCATATTTCGATCTAAATTAATGATATCAATAAATCGATTTATGGATATCCATAATTCGATTTATGGATATCAATAAATCGAATAATGGATATCAATGATTCGATTTAAGTATATCATTAATTCACATCGATTTATGGATATCCATAATTCGAATTATGGATATCCATAAATAATTATGGATATCCATAAATAATAACGGATATCCATAATTCGAATTATG
Organism: Lucinisca nassula; assembly: GCA_963580285.1. Classification (NCBI taxonomy): domain Eukaryota; kingdom Metazoa; phylum Mollusca; class Bivalvia; order Lucinida; family Lucinidae; genus Lucinisca; species Lucinisca nassula. The sequence goes on along the minus strand of OY757013.1, from coordinate 5,034,260 downwards.
GATATCCATAATTCGAATTATGGATATCCATAAATAATTATGGATATCCATAAATACGAAATAAATAGTAAAACGGCGTCCCATTAACACGCCTCTCAATATGAAAGTTTTCGCATGAAAATACTGAATTTTGCTTATTTCTGCTCTAAACATAGATTGAGGGCACTCGTTAGAATAACCTCGACGAGGCGGTTCTAACGAATACCCACAATCTGGTTTTGCTGAAATTAGAAAAATAATATATACGCCTGTAAACCCCAGTTTTACTATATATAAAAGTGGGGTTTACGGGGGTTAATATTACATAGGGGTGTTTTCGAGATGGATGAGATGTTTGCAGAATGTGAACGGACGACGACGGATGCCGGGGCATGAGTATACTCACTTGCTGAGCTTGCGGCTAGGGTGAGCTAAAAACCTAATGACCAATCCCATTGGTGACGGGCCTCCGTGGCCTAGTGGTTAAGAGCGCTGACTCTTGATCATTAGGTCTCTACCCGCTGTGGTTCTAGCCTCGCTCGGGTCACATGTGAGATGCCAAGTTCTGCAACGGAAGGTCAGGTGGTTTTTCTCCGGGTACTCAGGTTTTCGCCCACAAAATTGGAAGAAACGTCTTCAAAATGACCTTTACTGTGTTGACGGGGACGTTAAACCTCAAATCAAACAAACAAAACAAAGCAACGATAGATTATTATCAATCAGCCATTTCAAACAAACAAACAAAGCCTGACGAAGAATGCAACAGTTATTTTATTTTTTAACTGGGGTTAATTTCCAGTAAATCTGTCCCTTACACTCTCGTTGAATCATCGACATCCGTACCCAGTAACGTCGACAACTGTACCCCGCAAACTTTCACTTCATCGACAGCCGTATTGATGAAACTATAAACAGTTCCACAGATGCATAAAAAGACATGTTGAAACACAATTAAAAGGTTATCGCGTATGTTAATGATGTATCTGCATCATTTCGTCCTCGATATTCCATGCCACTGAATAAGAGTCACGCTTTTCCCCGGAAGTACTTATTTTATATATTTTCCCGTTTTATTCCGCTCAGCGTCAAAACAGGCTATTAGTCAGACTTCCAAAACACTTGAAACAACAGCAAACTATTTCACAAACGATTTGACACCACAAAAATGGACAGTTATACATAAAAATAACACATTTACAGCGAATTTATCGACTACCCTCCTCTGTCGACATCCGTACTGCTCGGTCGAAAACCGTATTTCTCGGTCGACAGCAGCTTTACACAGTACCGGCTCGGTCGACAAAACAGGTAAAGAAAATGGTATTACCCCCGTGTCCAAGCCCCGATGGGCGGGGGCATTTACTATACCGTATACACCGCATGTCCATCGATATGTGACCATGTAGGCTGCGTTAAGATTTTAGTGGCGTATATTCTATCGTATCGGTTCTACGAGCAACCACAGTCTATGTTTGCACGAGAAAAAAGAAAAATGCTCCTTCAGACGCCAATTTAAGACACGTGTAGGTTGAGTGGCGACACAAGAAAGTGTATCTTCCTGTTATCAATATCAACGCACCCGTGCAACAATGTGTACTTTAAATTTCTTCCAAAATGACATTTGTGTAATTAAAAGCTAATACTTTCTTTATTTCTGCTTCAAACACGCGTTATAACCACAGTAACGAGGCGGTTCTAACGAGTACCTATAATCTTTGTTCCGGAGGAAAAATCAGGTTAAAGTAATATTTCTGTCATATTCAGCTGTTTTTTTTCCACACTTTTTCAGTCAATCAATCATATCATAGCAGGCACGAGGCATGGAAGCACCACTGAATGTGTGCTTATTAGTTGTTCTGTGTCGAATTAGTGTTTGATTTGTTGATTTGAAGTTTAATGTTCCCGTCAACACTGTAAAGGTAATTTTGTAGACGTTTCTACCAATGTTGTGGGACTTTTACCCGACATCGAGATGAAATGACTTCTCAAGTCCTGCCATCCAATGAAACCAATAGTGTTTATAAGTATGGACGGGCCAAGTCCAATTAGTGTCGATTCGACACAAAGACATCCATCTGTCAGTGCCCTAGCCGCTCATATCAAGCCGAGAGAGATGTCATTTTCGAGCGAAAATATTATTTATTTATTTATTTATTTATTTATTTATTTATTTATTTATTGCCACCAATAGGAAGATTCTAACTTATGTTGCCTGAGTGAAGGGCCTTAATGTTGGCACTACTGTATTAATTTACTGTCAGCAAATTATCTAATTCAACGTGTTGCCCTTAATAGATATTTTCGTGTCAGTTAATAAATATACAAGTGCCAACATTTGAAGCCATGGCAATATGTTATGATGCAACAGGTTTTGTTGCCAGTGGCTAAATATCAGAACACAAAGTTAAGTTGTTTTTTTTTTTTTTCAGGAAATTATGTTTGACACTACATATACTGAGCCACGAAATAAAAAACAAAAACTCAAAACAAAAATAAAGCAAAACAAAACAACCAACACACACATAATCAAAAAACAAAACAAACAGACAATCCGCCCACCCCACCCCCCCCCCTCCTCCACAAAAAAAAATAATAATAATAAAAAAAAACAAGAAAAAACAAAACAATAACATAAAACAGCAGTGATCACGAAAAGATACCTATATTATTTTGACCCCATGGAATCCCACTTTTATACAGTAAAACTTGGGTTTACAGAGGTAAACATTTTTTTTTGTTTCTGTAGATTGTGGGTACTCGTTAGAGCCGCCTCATATACCCCCCATCTAAGAACCGCCTCATCGGTGGCGGTTCTTACGTGTACCCACAATTTATATTTTGAGCAGAAATAAGAAAAATATCAATTTTCCGCTGAAAATTTTTACTTTTTGGCGGTAAAATATACTTGTGCAAACGGTGTAGTCCCTGATGTAATGGCTCTGAGCCATCTTATCGGGATATATATTGCTTACCATTTCAGATAGACGCCCTATTTAGTAGAAAGGACGTGCCCAACTTCGTGGATGGAAGAGTGCATTCCAGAAAAACAAGGGTGAGAGGGGGTTGAGAGTAAATAAATCAAAGCACTGACAGCACTGATTGGTACTGGTTGGGAAAATGGTCATGAACGAGGACTTGAACTTTTTCGGTATATCATTAAGTTCTTGGACATGATGCATACAGTGTAGACCCTGATCAGAGGCCGCATTATGTGGCCTTTGATCTGGGTCTACACCGTTTGTCAAGCCCAAAACACACGATTCCAGTCCAGATTTAACAGATAACTCTCTTATATGTACACAACATTATGACCCCATAGTGGAACAACTAACACGGCTATTTTTGGGTCGATTGTTTGTCAACCGACCCAAAGTTACTAAACAGAAAAGCTCTTCAGTGCTAAAGTCCACGTGACTATCACTGACTTGTCGGAATAACTTTTTATAGAAAATAGCCGCTTTGTGCAAGAGGGTTATCTTGGAATCATAGGTTGGGCTTGGCTAACAGTTTAGACCCATACGAGACGCCACAGAACGCGGCGTCTGATCAAGATCAACACGATTTGCTTAAAAATCGGAATTTTACGGTTAAATGCAACAGTTTAAATCACAATCCCTGACTGTTTCTCCAACAATCCGCCCGGCACCAGTACTCTCAGTGATTTGATTTGGTACCTTTACCGAAGACATGTCTTTTGCTTGTCGTGCCTCATATTGTTTCACAAGTATTATTTAAAACATTTCAGCGGTATTTTTTGTTGTGTTTTAGAAATAGGAAGGTGTGGTTAGTAACATGTTTTAATTTCCATTAAATTAATATACTTAAGCATCGTACTGAAACTGTTGTTCTTGCATTGGCTTAAAATAATTTTTAATATTTTATATTTATGTATTAGAGATTTCATGACAAATGTATGGATCAGTATGCCAGTAGATTGGATGTAGGCGAGCCTCAAAAACTGGGAGAGGATACATTTAAGTCTTGCATTCAAACAAATATATTTTGTGTTCATTATGTTTATGTTTACAATACAAAGAAACCGTCCCCACCCATCGGGGCTTGAAGAAATAGATGGATTGCATGATGTTTCCACGTAGAGCTGAAATAAACCGCAGGCGAGTACTGGTAAACCGCTTAGAGGTTCTAAGCATGCCCTGGAAAAGTGGTGCGAGTTGGACCGTCCATGCATATAAACCCTATTGGTTTCATTGGGAGACAGGGCTTGAGATGTCATTTCATCTCGGTGTCGGGTAAAAGTCGCACAAAATTGGAAGCAACGTCTCCAAAATGACATACACAGTGTTGACAGGGACGTTAAACCACCGATCAACAAACAAACAAAAAATGCAAAGAAAAGGCAAAAATAAACAAAAATAATAATGAAAAGCGCTCTGTTGCAACGGTCACGTCCGCGATCTGGAAGCCCGGTTTCTGTCAGTTCGTCCGCCTGTCCATTTAGCGAAACGTCAACACATCACGTGAAAAAAGTCCTTGAAATGAACACCGCCTTAAAACCCACTTTATATGGAGGAAACTAACGTTTACGGGGGAATACTTTATTTTTCGTATTTATATTTTTTTCTATTTCTGCTCCAAGTCATAGGTTGTCGTTAATCGTTAGAACCGCCTCATCGAGGCCGTTCTAACGAGCACACACAATCTATGTTGTAGATGGTGAATGTTGTTATATCTTCTGTTCATTATCCTCTTTCTCCTCTGTTATGATTAACGTGTGAGACGCCATGTTTTGCAACGGAGGGACCGGGTACTCAGATTTTCGCTCATCTCTGACCAACAATCGGCGCGAAATAAGTGAAAGAATCTAAAAAAAAAAAACATTAACCCTTTTTGAACCAAATGGAATCTTCCTCCTTGTATATACCAGGAGTTCATTCCAAAATTTAGGGGTGCCAGGTTGTCCAAATATATTTGGAAAATGGCTTTATTTTTTCGCAAACAGTATAGGCCCAGATCAGACGCCGCGTTCTTCGGCGTCTGATCTTGGCCTGCACTGTTTGTCAGGGTACCCGTTTTGGGGATTCTGGTTTGTTTGTTTGATTTGAGGTTTAACGTCCCCGTCAACACTGTAAAGGTCATTTTGGAGACGTTGCTTCCAATTTTGTGGGATTTTTACCCGACATTGAGATGAAACGACATCTCAAGCCCTGTCGCCCAATGAAACCAATAGGGTTTATTAGCATGGACGGACCGCCTCGCACCGCGGTTCCTGGACAGGCTTAGATCCTCTAAGCGGTTTACCAGTACTAGTGTGCGGGCCGGATTCAGCTCTGCGTGGAAGCATCATGCAGCCCATATATTTCTTCAAGCCCCTATGGGCGGGGGCCTAGGCGATTCTGGTACTAAATAGGTTAAACTATGTTCTCCTTATATTTTTAGTTTGGAAGAAAGCCTTATACGACCTGAGATTAACAGCTATGGGGATCCGAACGTTTTCTGTTCTTTTGCTGATGAGCATTGTTGTGGACACAGTCACAGCAGGTATGTTCAGATATTACATGAGCCCCGCCAAGCGAATTTGTGTCTTCGAGCATTCCGCCATGACAAATTTTAACTGTGCATGCCCAGCCATTCAGAGGGGCCAGGCATATGGCTTTCTGTCTGAAGGATCCTCTTGATTCACTGTTTGTATGAGCGAGCAGCGAAGGTTCTGGCGAGACTGCGCGGATGCGCAGGCTCGCCTGAACCTTCGCTGCTCGCAAAGGCGATAAGTACCAAAATCGCTTGACGGGGCCCACATGTAGATGCGTCCAAAATGATAATTTTAACAATGATCTATGGAAAAATAATCCGTACGAAACAAAACCGAAAAACTGACTGTAACAATTGCACACAATTTATATTTTGAGCAGGAATATGAAAAACATCACACTTTTCTATCTAAAATTTTCCTTTTTTCGGCGATATAAAATGTATTTGCATAGGCGTGTTTTCGTAATGAAGAGCAAACAGCGAAGGTGCAAGTTTAGAGTAATCGTTCCTTCTGCGGGTATGTTTCGTGTAATTAAAAAAATAAAATACATTTTTCGTCATATTATCTTCAAGGAATTCATCATGAAAACACACCGGTTCAAATATATTGAAAATTTTACCACCAGAAAAGAACGAAAAAAAAATCTCATATTTTTCACATTTCTGCTCAAAACATAAATTATCAGAACTCGTTAGAACCGCCTCTGTCTCTATGTTTTTGAGCAGAAATAACAAAAATAATGTTTATCTCTTTAAGCCCCAGTATTACTATATAAAGGTGGGGTTTAACGGGGTCAAAATTATTTTGCCGTGTTTTCGAGATGCATTTTAATTAAGTTTTGTATAATGAAATTTTCATTGTTTCTGAATGCAGCCCTAATTGCATTATTTCACGTCACCGCAGTTGATCTGTCTGGCGGCCGTCCTGTCGTCAAGAAAAAAAAGAAAAAAAAAAAAAAAGCCTGATGACGTCTGGTATCAACCATTGCATTTATGAATGGGATTTGCATCACGTGAACATGTCCGCTAAATGACCCCCCCCCCCCCACACACACACACCCACAAACACACACACTAAACCCCATTTTATATAGATAAAACTTGGGTTGGTTGGGTATTCATATTTTTTTCTTATTTCTGCTCCAAAGCATAGGCTGTGGGTACCGGTTAGAACCGAGCATCCAATGCGTAGACTGTGGGTACCCCTTAGAACCGAACATCCAAAACACATGTTTGCAGTATAAATAAGGAAAAGTTATCGGCTTTTCATCAGAAAAGAAACCATTTTGGAGATTATGTTATCGTAATGAAACTATTATTCGTGTAAAATTGTCGAATCTTGAAAAGATAAACAACAATGAGGTAAAAACACTTGGTGACTCGTAAGCCCGCACAATCATTTCTTGTTCGTGTTATGAATACAGTTTTAAACCCTATTTTTATATACAGAAAACACACCTGATTCAGTGTAAATATTGCACTCACGCCATCGAATTTGTTCGGCCCTCGGCCATCGGGGCTGATGAGCTGTATGGTGTTTCCAGGCATAGGTGAAACCAACCGCACACGAGAAATAGAAAGCCTGCCCAGGTAAAGCGGTGCGAGATGGACTGTCCATGCATATGAACCCTATTGGTTTCATTTTGTGACTTGAAATGCCATTTCATCTCAATGCCGGGTAAAACTCCCACAAAATTGGAAGCAACGTCCCCAGAATGACCTATAAAGTGTTAATGGGGGAGTTAAACCTCAAATGATACTAATTATAATAATAATAAAAAAAAACTACAACAAAAAACATTAAGTTCGTGTCATAGACATTTTTGGGTTTTCAGGTCCTCGTCATGTTAACCCTTCTCTTGCTGAATATTCATTTAAGCCACACCCATTTCTATCTATCAACCTAACAAATTACTTGATGTAATTTATTGCTGCAAATTCATATACTAAATGCCAAAACAGTATAGATCGTGATCAGATGGCTTCTTCAGAAGCCATCTGATCTGGATCTACACTGTTTGCAGGACAGCAAGATAAGGGTTAACAAGTCCATCAAATGCATCTATACCCCACTTTATATAGAGAACGTTGGTGTTTCTGCTCAAAGAATAGGTTGTGGGTACTCGCTGGAACCGCCTCAATAGATCCACCAAGGATGGCGGTTCTAACAAGCACGTGAGGCGATTCTAACGACCACCTACGACCTATGTTTGGAGCCTCGGATATACATGTATAAGAAAAATATCCGAAAAAAATATTTTGGAGTTACGAAATAATGCAGTATGTAACACGTGTGTGTCATCGTAATGCTATTTTTACTCAAAACATTGATAGTTGTCGGCGGTTCTAACGAACACAAACAGTCTATGTTTAGAAGCCTCCGTGGTGTAGTGGTTACGCTACTCGCCTTGTAAACCAGGGGTCGCAGGATCGATCCCGGGCTTCTCCAGACTTTCGGATGAGTCTTAAAACCCAGGTCCCGTCTCCGTATGACCTTAGCTGTTGGTGGGACCAAAAACTCGAACACTCACAGTCTGTGTTTAGTGGTAAAATATAAATGATCTTACATGAGTGTGCATGTATTATTGAATTATTAAACGAGTCGAGAAAAAGGGATAAAATGCGAGGCTTTGCTGAGCATTTTATGCCTTTTCCGCAACGAGTTTAATAATTTCAATAATACATGAGCACGAATTGTAAGATTCTATTTATCATATGACATTTAAAACACATTCATCACGATTTGTCTACACAAATTTCAATATTCCGTCATGAGCATACGCGACGTCATAAAGGACGTATTACGTGTAATATTAGGGGGCGTATCTAACTAATTATAGCATATTTAATCCACACGTGCACTATGGAATTTATTACACGGCGTTATTACATTCTCAGACGCGACATGATATGATAAAATAATATGGGCGGGGCGGACTTCTGCTTTGTAAAGCTTATTTCGTAGATCTAACTCAGTCTTTTTTGTGTTTTCTGCATGCAGTGTCCGGGACTACCTTTGGTTGAGTTGACGTTGCATCAGCGGTGCCCATTTAGGCGTTGTGCCTGCTGAAGTTTCTCTAGTTAGGCCAATATTTCACATGGTTGCATCCGATTATTTAAATGCTTTATATATAAACTGTGGCAATGTATTGCCATGTTTTGATATTTCAATTGAAATGCAGCTCGATGTCATGTATATGACCGGAGTTTTCTCAATAAAGAATATCGTATCGTATCGTATTATAAATGTAGTCTGATAGAATGCACTGCATGTTTGTTTGTTTGTTGAATTGGGGTTAAAGTCCCCGTCAATACTATTTAGGTCATTTTGCAGACGTTCCTTCAATTTTGTGGAACTTTTATCCGACCTTGAGGTGAAATAACATCGCAAGTCCTGCCATCCAATGGAACCAGAAGGCTTATACAATGTATGCATTGGACGATCTGACTCACATCGCTTTGCCTGGACAGGCTTAGTCCTTCTAAGTGGTTTACCAGTACTTGTGTGTGGTCAGATTCAGCTCTGCGTGGACTGCTTGTATATCACGTGATCCGGATGTTGATTTCAGGGGAATGTCTGTGTATCGGCAATGTCTATGAGCCTATATGCGGTATCATGCAACTTGGTGGGCTTCAACATAAGCGGACCTTCGATAACCTTTGTTTCATGGACTGCGCGTAAGTTATTTTATATATAGACGATCTTACATGAGTGTTCATGTGTTATTGAATTTATTAAACGAGTTGAGGAAATGGGATAAAATGCGAGGTTTTGTCGAGCATTTTATCCTTTTTTTCCTTAACGAGTTTAATAAATTCAATGATACATGAGCACGAATTCAAGATTCTATTTATCATATGGCATTTAAAATGTGTTAAATTCACGATTTTTTTTTACAAAAAGTCAATATTCCGCCATTAGTAAAACGTGACGTCGTTAAGGACGCCGTACATGTAAAGTTATTTAGCGTATCTAACTTATTTACATATTCAATCCACTAGTGGATTATCGAATTGATTACATGGCGTTATAACAATCTCAGACGCGACGTCATATGCTAAATATACATATTACATTTACTTTTACAGAGTGTTTACTTAAAAACTTATAGTGGAACATGGGGTTGTGGTCGGGGGTGGGAGGCACACTAGCTCAAACTTCCGAAAATTAACATTCTTGACGCATTTAGGAAAAAGAAGCTATTGTGTACAATTGTGAAGTGTTGTTCACACTTTAATAATAACAACCTCCGTACGTGAGAGACGAGAGGGCCATGATGGTCCTAATTCGCTCACCTGAATAAGTCAGAAACCATGCCAGGTCTTCAACCAACAACATTTCACAAGTACGTAGACAAGCCTCTGTGGTGTAGTGGTTATGCGTCTCGCCTGATGAACCAGGGATCGATCCCGGGTTGCTAAACTTCTTAAGCAGGGTTATCGGTGCCATAAATTAAGGCGTAAATTTAGTGACACAGAGGCCTTTCTGATATTTAATCTTCATCAGTTTGTCTCAGCCCCAAAGTTCTAAAACCAAAACGGATGGTGGACAAGACCCGGCAAACACAACCCGAGCACAAACCGACCGACGTAGCTCATGGGACAAGTCAACTGGAGTCATAAGTCAAGAGACGCCTACCCTAGGACTTATAGGCGTCCCCCACCGAGCCAACATCAGCAAACATGGCCCACACTCCACGGAAGTCCCGGACATCAAGAAGGAGATGTCCAAAGTAGTGAGACTAGCAAAATTTAAGATATAACAAAAAGGGTAAACCAAATCCGCTAAGATACATGTCTCACCTGACAAGTCAGTCTTAGATTTAGAAAAAATAGAATTTTATACTGCAAAGTTAATGATATAATATAGTTATTTAAATCAGTACTTGTTACTGTCGTCAACACCGCAGTATCAACCTCAGAACTAAGGAACTGATACTGAGCTGATGAAACCCTCGGGGACGAACGAATCATCCACCAGCAGAGGTACCCACCCAGTGATTGCAATTAAGGCGTGTGTGTGAATTCGGATTTAACGTCGCTTTCAACAATTTTTCAGTCATATCACGACGGTGTCTGGTTGCGACAGGGAGCTCAATGCTCACTTTTATAGTGCTGCCTCACTGAAGTATCATGTCCCAGACACATTACATGATACCACACCCAGTCACATTATCCTGACACTGGGTCGACCAGTCCTAGCTCTACCCCGTAAATCTGAGTGCCAGTCAAGGAGCAGCTAGTACCATTTTTAACGACTTTGGTATGTCGCGGCCCGGGATCGAATCCGTGACCTCCTGTTCCCCGGAGCGGACACTCTACCAACTGAGCTATCGGGGCCGGTAACAATACCAAATTTAGTGGCACAGAGACCTTTCTGATATTTAATCTTCACCAGTGTGTCTCAGCCCTAAAGTTCTGAAACCAATGTGGTCATACGATTTGTATTACACGACGTTATCCACTGCTTATCAAAGACGTCATATGATAAACATACGCGTTATGCCGTCGTTGAAAACCAGTGGATAACGTCGTTTAATAAAAATCGTATAATAATACTTTTGCGGGAACAAGTAACGTCATGACGACGTCCATGTCAACAATGCATTTTTCATAGAAAACTTGTCAAATTAAAAGGCGATAAAAACCAATTTAAAGTAGTCTTATGATAAAGAGAAACTGACACTCGTGGTCATTTTATATGAAGGCTCGTTTCATAAATTTCATATAAAATGACCTCTCTTGTAAGATCCTCTATATATTATAAATATACATATTACATTTACTTTTACAGAGCGTTTACTTAAAAAACTTATAGTGGAACACGTGGAGGCACACTAGTTCAAACTTCCGAAAATTAACATTCATGACGCATTTAGGAAAAAAAATTGTGTACAATTGGGAAGTGTTGTTCATACTTAAATATTAACAACCTCCGTACGTCAGATACGAGAGGGCCATAATAGTCCTAATTCGCTCACCCGAGTAAGACAGAAACCATGCCAGGTCTTCTACCAACAGTATTTCACAAGTACGTAGAGAAGCCTCTGTGGTGTGGTGATTATGCTACTCGCCTGATCAACCAGGATCGATCCCGGGCTTCTCCAGACTTTCGGATGTGTCTTTAAACCGAGGTCTCGTCTCCGTATGACCTTGGTTTAAACATATTTTATTTCAACAACAATATGATATTACAATACAATATTTATACAAATCAAAAGCAGAATTCTGCTTATTTGGTTCTTTTCCTAAGAAGATGTAGCATGTTTAGTGTTAACTGACGGCTGTATACACCAGAATATATTGAAAATGAAAAACAAAACATGTTTTGAAATGCATGACCTTAGCTGTTGGTGGGATGTAAACTGAAACACACACACACACACACACACACACACACACGCACGCACTCACACGCGCGTATTTAGACCAATGGCATGTCAGCTAGAAGGTCGTCGAAGGTGAGATTATTTTGAAATTGGGTCATTGACCTAGGCGGAGATTTTTTTATTTTTGTACATAATTTTTTTTTTTTTTGTAAAACATATAACCCTCAAAGAAATCTTTTTCGTCAACTAATGAGTATAAAGTAATGTAAGTAAAAGTAAAGGAAAGCAATGCATACACGTATATTTACCCTTTGTCCAAGTATAAACAACATCGGGTCTGGAGCAAAGTGTAAGCGAACTACGAATGGGTTCATTCACTTTGCTCGCAGCTCGGAGCTGTTCATGCTTCAATGAGCGTTTAAAATTAAATAAAGTTCTTAATTTTCTTAGGGAGATAACTTTCCGAACTTCGTTCATCATCGAGTCGGTTCTAACGAGTACTCACGATCTATACTTTAGCGAAAATATAAGAAAATAAGTTTACCCCTGCAACCCCAGTTTAACTATATAAAATTCGGGTTCGAGGGGGTCATAATTGTATTGGCGTGTTTTCGTTCCAGACGTGCTTTAAGTCTGTCTACAGATGATTGTTCCAGCCTTTATACTACACTACCTCATAATCTTTTAAAATAAAACTGAAGGATTTAACTGAATGAAATTCTCTAGAAAAAATTCCCTTTATCTTGTCTGTAATGTAAGAAATGTTTTATGTGTTGTTTTTTTTTTGTTCGCTGCTGAAGAGGATAAAATTACACATTATGTATCACGCGCGCGTTTGTTTACTTGTTCCAAAATGTTAAGTTTCCATTCTTTAAGGGCTTTATGCTCAACATACTCTCGCTAACACCATCGATTACTACAGCAAGTTCTTCCCTACTCTGAAATCAATATGAGAAGGAAATAGGTATTTCGGTCGTTTAGAAACCTGGAAGTTAATGTTGGTCATACTGGCTCACGCGACATCACGTGGTCGTTAAGTGACGTTACAATAAACCTTGCTTCTGAAAGATGGCGATGCTTACACGTCGTTTAAGTAGTTTATGTCGTAGTACCAAGGCGTTAATCCAAAATCGTTAATCCATAGACAAAAGGGCAAATAGCAATGTTCGGATCAACAGACATGGACTCCAGAAGAATGTAATCTGGCGTCCGCGGATATTAAGCATTACTTGGTAAGCAAGCTTCGCCCACCATGCCCATCGACCCGAACGAAGAAAAAGTGTAAATGCCGGGAAGGGTATGTCCGATATTTTGGAAGTCTTTCTATGGCTTTCTATTGGCAAACATATCAGAAATAATTCTGGAAATGGCCACATTGTACGGATCCACAAGATCATGGTGCCTTCCATAAAACTTCTTTAGTGTTGATACCAGTTTTGGTTTTTTGATACCCCTGGCATAACAAACTGGTACTGAGCACATTCCCACGTTCCATAAAGTCCTGATACTTTGAACAGGCTCTAGCATAACGGATTAACTGTGAAACGTAAACTCCATATGCTGGTGCAGACGGGATATTATTGCCCAGGAAGGGAAAGTTAACAATGGGAAAATTAAAGTCATCTCGTTTATAGTACAGCCTAGTAGTAAGCTTCCCGTTGTCAATATAGAGATAACAATCCAAGTATGAGGAGGAGGTTGCAGTCTCTGTTGTTTCCTTAATTTCAAGTTCACGTGGATAGATGAATTCCAAGTACTCTGCAAATTTAGCATTTTCCAGAGACAATAAATCATCTATATATCTGTAGGTGAAATTGAATTGTTGTGCAAGGCGTTTCTTGCCTGCTTTGAGGAGACCTTGTACAAACTCCGCCCCATACGAGTACAAGAACAAGTCGGCAAGCAACGGTGTACAATTAGTACCCATTGGTATGCCAATTGTTTGTTGAAATAATAGGCTACTGAACCCCACGAAAATATTGTCAATTAGATATTCCAGCATTCTAGTGACATCTGCATCAGTGTACTTTTGTGGTGCATCCGAGTGATCTCGAACGAAGTAAGTGTTTTTGTAGCCAAGGACAACATACTGGTAGCGACGGTTACCATTCTTGTGGAAAAAACATTGATTTATGATTTCCTTGAGTTTAGATTTCAATTGATCATGAGGAATAGTTGTGTAGAGCGTTGAGAAATCGAAAGATTTTATGCTGTTTACTGAGAGAAAAGACTGTGACTGAAGATGTTCAAGAAGCTCTTTGGAGTTTTTCAAGATCCACATCTGATTCACACCACTCCTGGCATATGCAGTGTCACAATATTTCTGAAGGTCATCTTTAACTGCAGTAAGGGTTCGTGTTAGGATCTGTGAAAGAGGCTTGGTTGAGCACTAAGCTGAACCCGCGATATATCTCTGCTTGTACGGATTAGTGTGAAGCTTAGGAATCCACTTCAACTTTGGAAGTTCCATATCTTCCTCTGGGAGGGAAATTCCAAACGAAAGCATCACCGATTGGTGGTTTCGCATAATTTCATCCTTGGGCAAAGAAGAAAGACTATAGGTTGGGATGCTTGTCATAGTGCTCAAACCAAGCTCTTCTTTTAAGCAGTTTATATAGTGTGTTTTGCAAACAAACGCAATATTGTTAGATGCCTTGTCAGCTGGAACAACGACAAACTTCTGATGGATTTCAGCTTACTCAGCAGCAACATCTGGATTATCAAACACCGAATAATGTCGGCGAGACATGGTTCTGCTCAGTACTGTTATACGTCTGTTTACCAAGGCCATTACAGATTTTACCAATTCGAAGAGGGTGTCAACCTCCGCATCCTCTTTCCTAGCCCAGCGCCGTGCATACCCTTCAACAGAATCCAAAATTAATTTGGAATTCTGTTTCCAAGTAAAAGACTTTGGTTTCCTGTATTTGGGGCCTTTTGAAAGAATGTCTCGAAGTTTGTCATTTCTAACAATATTGAGGTCTCCTGTAATGATGTGACCTGCTGGATTGTAACAAAAATCTGAGACATTACATGAACATTCGGAGGGGTTTTGGGCAATGGTCTCGGCATCTAGACCTTGCTGCACGGTTTTATAATTGAATATTTTAGGTGCAATCGGAGTAGAATAAGTGTAGGAAATAATTGGTGGGCTCTTGTTTTTGAAATAAGCTGGTACGTTTGAAGTCACTGTTTTATTGTTCAGAATATTGCCAATGTTAACGGCGTCAAGACCTTTATTTCTGAATTCAAGCTTCGGGAAGTCACGAGGTGGAGTCTCTTCTTGAGAAACTGTTTGTACTAGCTTGTACAACCGAAACATAGCAACATCCGCAATAATAGCAACCGGCTTATATTCAGGAGAGTCTGGATCGAACGTGTTCACATCCACACCTTCTTTCTGCAAAGAGCGAAGTTTAGTAACCGGCAGTTGATACAGTTTGGTACGAATATGATGGAAGTCCTAAAGGTTGCTGGACGTGTGGAAGGAGATTGTCGAATGTCACATCAGCGAGATTGTCGAATGTCACATCAGCATGAACATTCGGGCGGTTATAGTCCATGACTTCCCCTACGTCGTTGAGAGCTGCCAAAGAGCCTCATCACATTGACCGAGCTGCATCCAGGGCTGGTAAGATTTCCTACAGAGTCTATCTTGTCATTGCAACCGTAGGGTGCTGCAGTGCCTAATTCTCTAATCCAGAACTCCTCACGTTTTCTACGAAGTGGTGTGCTCATGCTGGGATTATTAGTAGGATGGTATACAAACTTTTCGCTGTAAATAAAAAAAATGCTGTATGCAATTACGCTGTTATTTTATTTTTAGCCCTCAAACCAAATTGTTTCATTATATAATGGACGAAAAATAACTTGATATAATTAACAAACGTTAATGCAATTCATTCATGCATTCACGGATGTATCAACAACATCGGGTCACACGCAAAATTAAACGGAACTTGAATCAGTCCTTGTTGAACTACGCTGCAGAAGGAATTAAGCCTTGATGGTTTATTTGCTTTAAGTTTCAGAATAAGCATATATATTTTGTCGCATATTTACATTTTAAGGGGCAGGAAGAGATGTGAGGAATGTTAATTGGAAACGGTAAAAGGTAAGTGCACAAATCTCATCTGAAGAACGCATTTTGGAATGTCAAAAAGTGGTCTTAAAAGTATTGTGGTCTTATTCCGCTGACCGTTCCAAGGCGGTTCTTCTGTCGCGGTTTATTTTTGTTATGGTTTGTCTTTGGGTGCTTGTGTCCCTTATATTATTCTATTTTGGATAGCCTATTGGGCATGTTGTGGAAAAGTAACTGTCATTTTTGCTTTCCGCTATTGATGTTTCCATAGGGTCTATTGTTTCGTGTTTGTTTTTCTTTCCCTTTGGTATCTCTGATTGGAGCTGTGGGTTAATTGTATCGATTCCTGATCATTGCTTCCACTTCTGTTTTGTAGTATTGTGAGCAGATATAAAAGGTATGAAATCTGTTCAATAACTCATTTTTTCTGCGCTGAAGAACTCAAAACATATACGTTTTCTCATCGTTTAACATACAGAAATTACACATTTAAACACACCCGATGGTGGGAACTAATAAATGTACCCACTCAGATTTGTTCCCTATTACTGTGCCGTTATAAACATTTGGTCCAATTAGAAGTATAAAACGTTTACAAAGGGTTTTTTTATTACCCACCCTATGCCGACAGTCGTCACAACAACAAAACTCACATTATGTGAGTTTTGTTGTTGTCACGACTGTCGGCATAGGGTGGGTTGACTGTAGCATGTCCGTTAGACGTCATTAGGAACAAGAGAATGTTCATAAAATGCTTTCATGGCAGAACACTGCTTTTGTCAGTTTCTGTATGTATAGTCTATCGTGATTAACATATTAGTCTCGGCTTCTCTAGGAAAGAAATATATAAGTGACTTAGTGCCAAGCATATGTAAACACACTGCTAGATATGCTTGTGTAACTTACAGATTCATTTACACTGTCCGCCATGCTTATGTTCTTTATTAATGTTTGTATATATGATTATTTGCTCAAGTATTGCATGTAATACTTGACTATGTTCTAAGGTCAATGGAGGATGGCCTCGACCTCCACTGATCTATTGCGAGGTAAATAAACTTCTTCTTCTAATCATGTTTGGCAAGACGTGCATTTTATGTAATATCAGTTTTCATGCTTCCGGAACATCTATCTGGCTGGAGATATAGCTTAAGGGAAATGGAAATACCTGGCAGATTATTCCGCCATTTTTCAAAGGGAAACAACTTTCGGAACTTCCTGTACGGTTTTCTTTAAGCTATGTCCCACAGAAAAAAAGGTGTCAACTCTTAAAGGAAAGAAATTCTTTCCTTTTAGAATGACCCCTATTGACATGGGAGACAAAAATACTTTTGCAGGAGTTGTCTGCCCTGAAAGTGTTCTCATTCCCCTTAAACGAGTACAGTTGTCAAATTTCACTGATCTGCATACTCTGTTATGTCGGGGACGAAATAGAGCAAAATAGAAGAGAAGGCAATGATCAGGAACTTTTATTCAAACATCAGGCACATATACATGATGAATGAGCTGAAACATGGTCGAAAATAAATACGTATGAATATGTACATGGACAATAGACAAGAATATAATAGGTACTAATTAAAAGAATCCACAGTGAATGGTAATGACAAACATGATAAGCAAAACACGATAATCAAGAATGGTTTTAGGACGCAGGTCCGACTGGGCAAATGACGTGTAAACAACATCGATGCAACATCATGACATGTAAACATCGTATCAACATTGCCCAGTGAAGACAATGTTATGTCTATTGATTTATTCTGTTCTTAGCTGAAAACCCATAAAAGGAACATAGGAAATCAGTGCACACCCTGATCAGACGCCGCACAATGTGGCATCTAATCAGGGTCTACATTTTTGCTAACAGGAATTTTCGTAAAAATTAGAGACAAAAATAGACCCGAAACCCTTAAATGACAAAATGTAACAGTGAAATATCCATCCGTTTACAAATGTACATATGGGCATCCGTGGCCTAGTGGATAAGAGCGCTGACTCTTAATCATTAGGTCTCCCACGGCTGTGGTTCGAGCCTGGCTTGGATCACTTGAGACGCCAAGTTCTGCTGCGGGAGGTTAGGTGGTTTTACTCCGGGTACTCCGGTTTTCGCCCACTTCTGATTAACGATCGGCTCGATATAAGTGAAATAATCTTGAAAAGGTTGTAAACCAAAACCAAACAAACAATACAAATGTACAATGGGTTTAAACATGGAAACTTTACTAATGTATCCACCACCAGAAAACCTCCGAGGCGTATTCGTTATGCTACTGGGTCCATACATCACGCAAACACGCCTATATAATTTTGACCCCCTTGAACCCCACTTTTATACAGTAAAACTGGGGTTTCCGGGGGTATACCTTATTTTTCTTATTTCTGCTCTAAAATATAGATTATGGGTACTCGTTAGAACCGCCTCGATGAGGCGGGTCTAACGAGTGCCCACAATCTATATTTTGAGCCGAAATAAGAAAAATATCCCAATGTTTCATCTTAAATTTTCATTTTTTTTCGGCGATAAAGATGACAATGTACTTGTATGCTACTGGGTCAATCAAACAGGAATCATGGGTTCGATTCCTAGCTTCTCGAGACTTTCAGATGAGTCTCTTATCCCAGGTTCCGACTCCTTGTGAAATCAGTTGTTGCTTGTCGGTGAATCTTTAAACCGCGGTTCCCTCTCAATATGACCATAGTAGCTGTCGGGGCGCAAAACGATAGCATGTCTTGCTATGTCTCTTAAAGTGACTTTAAGAGACTTACATTTGGAGCATTAATATGAAAACTATCTCCAGAAAACAACTGTTTTGAGATTGTGTTTGTTTGTTTGTGTTGGAGTTTAACGGCCCAGTCATCAACACTATTTTAGGTCATTTTGAGCCGGTCAGTTTACCTATCCACACTTTTCCTTGGCATACTTATACGTAAGCGGTTAACCAGTACAGCGCACATTCTTTGCCAAGAAACTGAATCAACGGAAGGGAGAGAATGACCGTAGTAAAGAGTTCATGATCAATCTCCACGAACGAATGTTGCCGACTCCGGCAGGTACCGAACCCGCGCCCTCCTGATTACCAGTCAGACGTGCATCTGACTGAGCTACCGAGGCCGACTTACTGTTTTGAGATATGAAACAATATAATTATTTGGCTATTGAGTCATTGGACATGATGTGATGTCAACTAAAGAATGCCAATATTGACCATGTGGGCGTGGGGGCCGGGGCTGGGGAGGGGCGAAGCTGCTGGTGACTATTCGTCATACAGTAAAAGAGAGTAAGAGAGCAGAACGAGGTCCAGTTCACTGTTACATAGCGTAATTCCAGAATCTTATTTTAGAAATGTCGCATAGAAAATCTAATGTTGGAAACTAATATTATTTGGAGAATTTAATTTTAGAAACTCATGCCTTATGGGGACATATAGATATGTCAGGCGTCAAAGATTGTGTTTTAAACCAATGAAAGCTTGTGTGAATCCATACAACGAGTATATAAGAAATGTCTGATATATGTCTGTTACCAAAATGATTTAATCCAATATATGGCATATATGATCTTCAACGTAATAGCTGCTTTCGGGTACATTTCCAGTTTCAGGGATGTCTGGTGTGTTATTATTTTATTCATCACGATAACAAACCGTGTGACGGGCCTCCGTGGCCTAGTGGATAAGAGCGCTGACTCTTAATCATTAGGTCTCTCGCCGCTGTGGTTCGAGCCTCGCTCGGGTCACATGTGAGAAGCCAAGTTCTGCAACGGAAGGTCAGGTGGTTTTTCTCCGGGTACTCCGGTTTTCGCCCACCTCTGATTAACGATCGACTCGATTTGAGTGCAATAATCTTGAAAGGACCATAAAACCAAATCCAAAACAAAAAAAAAAAAAAAAAAAAGAAAAAAGAAAAAAAAGAAAAAGAAAAACTTGCGACTTAGTACATTCTTTCATATCTCCATAATGGTCTCTTTTTGATGAGTATTTGTGATATTATCTTATTTATACTCCAAACATAGGTTGTGGTTGCTCGTTTGAACCGCCTCATTGAGGCGGTTCTAACGAGTAACCTCAACCTTTGTCTTGGAGCAAAAATAAGACGAATGGTGTATACCCCTGTAAACCCCAGTTTTCACTGCATAAAGTGGGGGTTAGAGGGGTCGTTCATGACATGGACATGTCAACGTGATTAAAATAAACAATTCCTGTATTTTAACAAACAGTGTAACCCCTTGTCAGACGCCGCCTTCGGGGCCAAATGATTTAGGGTCCTCTGTTTTTCAGTGTTTTTCACTGACGCTTTTATGGGTGAGAATTTCAGAACAGCTGGTGTTATATGCCGACTGATAGCGGTAGAAAAAAATCTACCAAAATCTATCAAAAAAATTGTACTTCTCACTTTTTTGCGCAAAGAGAGAATTCTTACTTCCGGAATTAAACCGAGATTGCGCAGATCATTACGAAAACACGCCTATTCAAATATTTTGAAAATTTTACCAGGAAAAAAAAAAAGAAAAATTTTCGGATAAAAAAAACCGGTAAAGAGTTTTCTAATTTCTAATCAAAACATAGATTGTGGGAACAATCTATGTTTTTGAGCAGAAATAAGAAAAATAATGTATACCCCTGTAAATCACAGCTTTACTATATAAAAGTGGGGTTTAAGGGGTCACAATTATATAGGCCTGTTTTGTGATGATATATAAAGTGGGTTTTTTAAAGGGTATATATAAAACTGTCTTGTAAACGTGTGTGACATCTCAGTGAGAGGGATAATAAAATGTTTACATTTCTTTTCCAGGTTTAACCACATCAACCGGCTGGATCATACACTGGAAATAATTAAATAATAAATAATTCGCTATCGTGTTTGTAATTAATTACTTTTGATTTGTTTGTTTGTAGTTCATTACGAAAACACGCCTATACAAATACATTGTAAATTTTACCGCCGAAAAAAATGCAAATTTTAAGACGACGTCTTATTTCTGCTCAATATATAGATTGTGGGGTTTTAACGAGTACCCACAATCTATATTTTAGAGCAGAAATACGACAAATAAGGTTTACCCTGTAAACCCTAGTTTTACTGGATAAAAAGTGGGGTTAAAGGGGGTCAAAATTATATAGCTGTGTTTTCATGATGTACACGGTCCAGTCAACTCTATTTTGATCATATCGACCCGGGCAGTTTACCGAACCACACTTTTCCTGCGCATGCGTATGCATAAGCGATTTACCAATACAGTGCCGACCCCCGCCCATCGGGGCTTGAAGAAATATACGGGCTGCATGATGCTTCCACGCAGAGCTGAATCCGACTTACACACGAGTACTGGTAACCGCTTAGAGAATCTAAGCCTGCCCAGGTAAAGCGGTGTGAGTGTCGGACTGTCCATGCTTATAAACCCTATTGGTTTCATTGGGCGACAGGGCTTGAGATGTCATTTCATCTCAATGTCGGGTAAAGGTCCCACAAAATTGGAAGCAACGTCTTCAAAATGACCTTTACAGTGTTGACAGGGACTTTAAACCTCAAATCAAACAAACAACCAATACAGTGCACATTCCATCATGAAAACTAGCCTATAAAATTTTGACTCCCTGAAATGCCACATTTATATAGTAAAACTGGGGTTTACAGGGATATATATTTATTTTCTTATTTCTGCTCAAAAACATAGATTGTCAGTACTCGTTAGAGCCGCCTCAATGAGGCGGTTCTAAAAAGCGCCCACAGTCTATGTTGAAAGCAGAAATTAGAAAGATATTGCAATTTTTACCCTAATATTTGTCACTTCTGACACCATGTTGTACGCTATTATTTCACATGGACATGTATTCCTAATGTTTCCTCAGAAACTGACGCCCGCCCTTCTTAACCCATTTGGTACCAGAAAACCCAAAACGGGTACCCTGGCAAACAGTGCAGGCCCAGATCAGACGCCGCAGAACGCGGCGTCTGATCAGGGCCTCCACTGTTTGCAAAAAAGTCAAGCCAATTTCCAAACAAATTTTGAAGAAAACACAACCTGACACCCCTAAATTTTGAAATGGACTCTTGCTATATATAAGGAGGAAGATTCCATTTGGTACAAAAAGGGTGAATCATACTCGTACACGTAGCATAGGTCCTGGAAACGAATATTCAATCAACACATCGAAGTAATGAAAGAGTGTCCTGCTGAATAAACTAATTAAGTCACAACCATTTTTGACTATCAACCAATCAAATTACTTTAAACTTAATGTATTCATTCGATTCACAAACTACACGACAAACAGAGTCGATCCGGATCAGATGGCTTCTTCAGAAGCTATCTGATCAGGATCTACACTGTTTGCAAAGGTTTTGTTTGTTTGATTTGAGGTTTAACGTTCCGTCAACACTATAAAGGTCATTTTAGAGACGTTGCTTCCAATTTTGTGGGACTTTTACCCGACATTGAGATGAAATGACATCTCAAGCCCTGTCGCTCAATGGAACCAATAGAGTTAATAAGTATGGACGGGCCGACTCGCACTGCTTTGCCTGGGCAGGCTTAGATCCTCTAAGCGGTTTACCAGTAGTCGTTTGCGGGTCGGTTTCAGCTCTGCGTGAAAGCATCATGCATCCCATATATTTCTTCAAGCCCCTATGAGCGGGGGCCACGCAAATAGTGTAGATCCCGATGAGACGGCTCATAACGAGACGTCCAATCACGTGATTCCACGTCGATCAGGAAAGATAACCCAATAATTTCAAATCCCGGCATCACGAAAACACGTCAATATAATTGTGACCCCCTTGGACCCCACTTTTATACAGTAAAAATGGGGTTTACAGGAGTAAACCTTATTTTTCTTATTTCTGCTCTAAAATATAGATTATGGGTACTCGTTAGAATCGCCTCGATGAGGCGGTTCTAATGTGTACCCACAATCTATATTTTGAGAAGAAATAAGATAAATATCGCAATTTTTCACATTAAAATCTTTGCTTTTTGGGTGGTAAAATTTAAAATGTATTTGTATAGGCGTGTCAGAAGAAAGAAAGGAATATCGCTATAACAGTTAAATATACAATGAAATTCGGCTATTTAAACCACCAAAAATTAAGATTAATTTTGTTTAAAAAAGCTTGCTTTGAAGGCTTCACTTAATCTTTCTTTGTGTTTTCTGCCCATAGTGTCCTCTGGCCAGGGACAACCTTTGGGACTATTCAAAAGTGGTCTTAAAGACCACTTTTGAACAGTCCCAAAGGTGGTCTTAATATCGGAATTTTACTGTGTATGTCGAAAGGACCCGAAGGTTTTCATTTTGTATTCTTGAAATAAAACCAAATTTTTCCTCATTTTTAACACTACATTTTGATTCCAGCGAAAAATTCCTAATATGCTATTTAAAGGACTAATTTCTACGTTTTATTCATTGACCCCGGGGAAAAAATAGACGTTTTTCCTTTAATTTTAATGATTTAGATTGGGGCCTTAATCGATCGCCAAAAGTCATAGCCAATTTTTGTCCTCCTTGCTTCCAAAGGATAACCTTTTCATAGAAAAAATTATATGTGGGGACGGTCCGACCCGCATCACTTGGCCTGGGTAGACTCAGACTTAAGCGGTTAACCAGTACTTGTGTCCTTTCAGTTTCAGCACTGCGTGGAAGCACCATGCAGCCCAATCTATTTCTCTAAGTCCAGATAAACGGTAGCCCCTAATAAGATTTGAATTTATTTAATCCTTTGTGTGGAAATTTCTACCGTTAGGAAAAGACAGCCAATGCCTGGCAAAAGTTTCCAATTGCCCAGCCATTGTGTTGTATTTAAATATTTAATGTTCACCATTTCCTACACTTAACCCATTGTGTACTAGTGAACCCTTCCATTGCTATATGCTGGACAACTTCATTTGTCATTTAAGGGGTGTACGACCTATTTAATAAGTTCTTATTCTATTTTTTGACCGAAAATTCTGTTAGCAAATAGTGCAAGCCCTGATGAGACGCCCTGTTCTGCGGCATCTGATATGGCCAGAATCTGAATCAGAATTGTTACTGGTCACACGTCAACTGACATTCATACACCAGGACCTGTGATATGGGAAGTTAGTCCCTATCTCTAACCAAAGATGTAAACATCTTTGTGGGCATTCCGATGGGTACGAATTGCGCATCTCTTGTGGCTGATCTGTTCTTGTATTGTTATGAAAGAGACTGCATGTTGTCGCTTTCCATTGATAACCAATCTGAAATTATTGAAGTTTTTAGCTCCACTTCAAGATATTTAGATGATTTATTAAGTATTGATAATGCCTATTTCGATGGTTTGATCAGTCAGATTTACCCCCCCCCCCCCCCCCGCCCAGAACTTCAGTTAAATAAAGCAAATTCTTCTGATACAGAGGCCCCGTTTTTGGATTTACATCTATCTATTGTAGATGGGTTTGTTTCGTGCAACATTTATGATAAACGCGATGACTTTGAGTTTGAGATTGTAAATTTTCTTTTTTGGATGGTGATGTTCCTCGTGCGCCATCCTATGGCGTTTATATTTCACAATTAATTCGATTTGCTGGAGTGTGTAGTCATGTAACTGACTTCAACACTCGTAATAAATTATTAACGGCTAAACTTTTTAATCAGGGCTATCGGTACCATAACCCAGCAGGCACATGACGTCCGTTTGACGTCAGATCTTGGTTGGATTTTGGTCACGACGTCATATAACCAAAAAACAACGTCGATTAGACGTCATATCCTGACGTCAGCCAGACGTACTGATTAGACGTTGAACAGACGTCAGAACAAACGTCAATTAGACGTCTAAATCTAATCGTCGTTTTACGTTGCATTTTTGTTCTTTTTTGCAACCTGTATGCGAGTTTGCATGCATCATATGTACCGACTGCAGTGACAGGCACTCTACCACCAGGCGTAGTACACCTACTTTTTACCTGTCACTTCTACATGATGTTATAATTATTAAATAAAAAAACAATTGGTTGGTAAAGTAATTAGACATTATTCGCAACTGACTCAAGCTTTTTTTGAAAGCTAATAGTTGTGTACATGTATTTACATATTTGAAATCAGGCGCCATGTTCGATTTCCGGTAGAAGGTCAAGATTGAAGAAACCTGCAAAACGGGCGTATAATGTCACATTGTGAGTGTTTTAGTAAATATGACGCATCAGAAAAAAACAGACAAAGTAATCTCAAAATCAACCAGTTGTTATAATAATGATAAGTAAAGATAACTTACCTGTATTTGTGCTCCCAAGTCCCCGACCCTGAAACACGTCCGTGTTGTCCAAAGTCGGGAAGGTCAAGAGGACGGAAGTGGTCGATGATTGGCCAGAATGGGCTCGTCCAGTGACGTCACTGCGAAGAGGCTCCTAGAGGGTCATAACACTCTCCCCCATCTTTGAGAACTGGTTCCACCATAGATGAGAACTGGTTCCACCATACATAATATGTTTATTGTAATATTTTATATTTTACAATTAAACTTGAAATGTGAAACCTTAATGTTGTTTAAAGATGGGAGTTAGATAAATTGTTTTATAGCGCTATAAAGGTTATTTAACTTACAGAAATACTTCTTAATTAAAGGCTGATGAAAATCTGAGTATTTGGAGAAAAAACCATCTGACCTTCTGTTGCAGAACTAAGCATTTTGAAAAGATGAAACATGTTGATGCAGGTATGAACTAAAAGTTATGAAAAATTCTTTAATGCCTTATTTAGGCTTGCAAATTCCATATTTTTATTGGCCTTACTTTGGCCCACATAATTATGCCATGAGATGGCATAATTGAAATGCCTTATTTTAGACATTTCAGACTGTCTGTCTTAAGGTATGAGGACTTCAGTATTCTACTGTGTCCTATAAATAATGTTAAAATAATAAAATAGATGCCACCCTTAATACGTACAAAAATTGTAAATTGTGGATAATGGTTTTTGTGATTGTGGCTATTCCTGAGTAACTTTTTTTCCTTTGATAACTTAGATATAATGGGATTTCAGGTTACAAGATTTCATAGTCACTACATGCAATGTGCCAGGCTGTGTGTGAACTAGTTTTACAAAACAGGTGCATGTGTGCTGGTGCCACAAACCAAAAATAGGTCCAAAAGACCTGATGACTAATATATATATACTCAAAGTAAATTAAGCAATGTGCAAAATCTAAGTGCAAAGAAAAAAACATGTGAAAGCCAAAATACTAAAGCAAAACAAGTGCAAACTCCCCAAGAATCACTTCCATTAGTATGATTAGTATTTCAATATGCATTCTGCCATATTTCTAGTTTTCTAAAAATAGTTAATATGTTTCTATATAAATATGTACATGGTATAATATATGTACACCATATTTCCAGTACCATATTCTTAAATTATTGTTTGACATGTATACATGTACATGGTCAGTTAGGTGGCAAACAAAAGTATTACATAAGATCAAACTTAGACTACATCTAGGATTGTGATTCTTGGGAAATTAGAATAAAGATCTACTCTACTAAACAGCAACAGGAATGTATTGAAACTTACATGTTCCTGAGCCGGAGAGCCTACAAAATAAATCATACAATTTTGAAAGATACTGAAATTTTTAGTTAAATGAAAGCCATGCATATGTGAGGAACTACCTGTCTGACCACATCAAGCACTAAAATGAGAGATTTGAGGTCAAATTTAGTGCTGACCGATATCAGACTGGAATTTCTATTTCCAAAGAACTGGAGTCCGGCTGAATAATATATTTAGTGTTGAAAATAACAAACGAGCATGGTTGACACTGCACCAATCCCAGGGTGACGAATGAACACACTACATCAATCCCCAAGAAAAGCACAGAATCTGACCTGCAACGCGACACAATGGAAACAATATACAAATTTTTGGTAAAATATCAAAACTGTATCAATCCGAGGGTGAAGAATGAACACACTACATCAACCCTAAAGAAAGGCACAGAATTTGATATGCAACGCGACAGTATGGAAAAAATAATACGAAAATGATTAAAACGCGGCAATTCAAACTCGACCAAGATGTGGTTAATGGGATGACTGCTGGTCGGTAATAAGGGAGTGCATTACCAAGGCAAGCTGTACAACTTAGCAACATTTTTGTTACACACCCTAATAAGCTCGTTGGTGGTTACATCAAAATAACGAGCAACCCCCTCTGCTATATCATATACCGATATAGGATCATTACTCAAATAGGGGGCATCAGTTTCAATGATCAAATGATCAGGCTTCTCCATGACTGACAAACAAGCTGCAGTTCGTCTGTCTTTCAAGGAGGCCGATGAAATGCTAAAATAACAGTTTGGGAGAGAGGTGCTCCACTGTCGGTACTCTTCCTCTCCCCCAACAAAGCAATGGCGGTGTATTCGAGCCTCAGATAGCTCGAATTCAAGGAGAAGAGTTAAGACCTCCTTGGCCGCAATCCCAGAACCATCATCTCGGACATGTATTACAATGACTTTGTCCAGTCTTTTTGCTAATTGGAAGGTGAGGCGAAGAAATTGACGCTGCGCCTCAACTTTTGATGCAG
Source organism: Lucinisca nassula (assembly GCA_963580285.1). Lineage (NCBI taxonomy): Eukaryota > Metazoa > Mollusca > Bivalvia > Lucinida > Lucinidae > Lucinisca > Lucinisca nassula. The sequence continues at coordinate 5,006,835 of OY757013.1, read as the reverse complement.
CACAACGTGCCCTGTTATGCTTCTGTTTACATCGACACGAAGTGGTGAAGTCAAGACCAACCTCGCCAATTCCAACAGCCTCTGGAAATTCTTCCAGTTTATCTTCCAATTTCTGAAACAGAGAATTGGCCTTTCCAGCAGTGATCATATGAGGGTGGACTCCCAAGGTAAATTTCAGCCTTGCATCCTTCCCCATCTGAACACTGATTCGAGGCCACTTCTCTGGAAATACATAGTTGGCTATGGCGAACAGAAGTCTAACTTGGGAAGTCATCAGTCGTCTCAGACCCAATTTTGGAGTGAGATACTGATAGGAGAGCAATTCCATGTGGAAATGGGAGTCAATAATACCCCCTGTTAAAATAGGATGATCCAATGGAACCATCAATCAAGACATACTGATGTACGGATTTGAGAGCTATCCGAGCAGCTAAAGACAATTTCTGTAATAACTGTGCCATAATAAGGTAGTTGGACACAGCTATGAGTCTAATAGGAGGAAAAATCAGATAGTCATCAGCGGTCAAAGGTTCCAGGCCGGCTCTTCTATCATACTCCTGGAGGAAGAAATATTCATCCTCCAAGAACCCGAGAGATGTGGGTGGCGGTTCCATGGAGGCTACATATTCCAAGAGGTCAGGTAAGGAACCCAGGCCAAGCTCCTGACAAATGAACAGAAATAATCCGTTCATTAGCAGAAACCAGGCCTGAAGCAAGGTTTCACCCTGAATCCTCTGGTGCCTCCCATGGAACTTAGCCAGTTTTTCCCACAACCCTCAGATGCCTGACAATCATTACAGGCAGTAACTGGGTTCAAATACCAAGGTAAGTGAACCCACAGTGTGTGCCTCTTGAGGTGATTTGTGGATTGACCACATGTTTGGCAAGTTTCTGCATATTTGGATTTCTTTGGTGGCATCCTACAAGAAAAGAAATGTTCTAATATAAATAAAAAATCTCAATTGAACTTCTTACAATGATCATTACAGTACTTAGGATGGAGGCACTTAGCAGACATAAAAAATAAGCACTGGAGGCAGAGCACCACCACCTAAACAAAGTTGTGCGACCCTTCAGGGGATGGTGCAATGCACCCAGCACAAATTGTAGTTTACAGGATGGACAAGGAGCACCTTGACCAAACTGCAAAAAATTGTGCCACTGTCTCAGTATATAACAGGATCTGCACAAACAACTGTCTAATGCAAATACTTCCCCACCTGGGACAGTTTCACTACTTGGCTGATCCTGTCCCCCAGAAAAGACAAGAACCAACAGGCTACTTGACCATTCATAGATGACACCATCAACCTAATGTATTTAAAATATCGTAACTATGATGGCACTCAGGAAGATCGCAAACCAACCAGCTATTTGATCAGTCCCAAATGACATCAACGTACTTAAAACTTACGGACCATGAATATGGAAACAATCGCGATGAAATCCAATGGGATATTCCCGCGCAGGTTCGAACCCTGCTCGCAGCGCAAAATGTTATAATAATGATAAGTAAAGATAACTTACCTGTATTTGTGCTCCCAAGTCCCCGACCCTGAAACACGTCCGTGTTGTCCAAAGTCGGGAAGGTCAAGAGGACGGAAGTGGTCGATGATTGGCCAGAATGGGCTCGTCCAGTGACGTCACTGCGAAGAGGCTCCTAGAGGGTCATAACACAGTATGTAATCTTTTTAAAAGTATGTCGTATGAATGGCACAGTTGCAGATTTGCTACATTGACATATGTTTTCGCGACCATATTCAAAATATTTGTTCTGTCAGACACTAAAGTTGACGTCAGAGTAACACCATAATATGTTTACTAGTTATTTGCATATTATATATCACATATATTTTACATAAACTTGTTTTTGTTTGTTTTGGGGGGCTTGTTCTAAAAGGAAAGAATTTGCTCCCAAGGAGCAAATTCTTTTAGACAGTGGCTAGCCGGCCGGTACCGGACAACCAGCGTAAGAGTCTGCCCGTCCGGTACCGGGCGACCAGCCTACAAGTCTGCTCGTACCCGACAGCAAGCCAACCCACAAAGGAATGGCTAGCCGTCTGGTAGTTAATTTTAGTCTCTCATTTCAGATAGGGTATGAAGGGATGTCAAAGGTTTTTTCTTTCTATATATACTGCCATACTCCCTCGCGGGCATTCTAGGCAGGTGTATTTTACATACACTCCAGTTTTTGCAGGATGAAAGGCTACACAGCACAGGGGATGGTTCTCCCTGCACAGGGGGCCTCCAGTTTATGTCCCGATCCGAAGGACGGTGCACTTTATGACATTCATCCCTGCAGATGATGTCAGTGGAGCGTGTTCGGACACCGAAATTTTATCGCCGCTGCCGGGGATCGAACCCTGGACCTCTAGCATCAGAGGCAAGTGCACTAACCACTGAGCTATCACGCTCCATGAGTTTGTAACTGGAAGATAAACTTTACTTTGAGACTATGTAAATGGTGTGAGATTTTCCTCGTCCGTAATTACCAATGGGTGATATAACTTAATATTTCTTATAAATTTATGGGTTCGTAGAAATACCGGAACACACCAAAACACCGGAACACACTGGTAATTACCGAAACACACTTGATTTTTTTATATTTCTTTTATTAGAAATGTTATATTTGACTTATTTGCATTGTTTTATTGTGTATGGTGTTGTTGAAAACATTAATGATATAAAAATCATAAATAAATTTATCTTAGTTCAGTGTTTTATCAAATGTGTTCCGGTCCTGTAGGTCCAAATATATACAAGTAATTATACTGAGCAGTTTATGTTTAGATTTGCTCTCTCTGATATAACTCATTTGATGACCAAAAGAATACAGTTTGACAATTCTTCTAGTCACAAAAAAGGCTTGACATTTCCAGCATAGTGTCGCTATTGGGAAGAAAAACATGAAATGTCAACAACCTTAGCTCGTAAGAATTTCAATTTTTTTTATATCAGATTTTTACCAAGTTTGCTAATTGGCAACTCTGTCTGTGTCATTTTATTTATTTTAGCTCACCTGTCACGTAGTGACAAGGTGAGCTTTTGTGATCACTTTTTGTCTGTCGTCCGTCGTGCGTGCGTGCGTCCGTAAACAATTTCAAATAAGTATATCTCTAATACCCCATGGTCAATCTTGATCAAATTTCATGAGAAGCATCACCAGGTAGGGGGAAAGGCTGCATAAGGTTTTTGGGCTGATCAGATTTGAATTCTGGTTGCTATGGCAACATATAGCTCCCATAGACTTACAATGGGAAAAAATTAACATATCTTCTTCTCTGAAACCACAGGGCCCGGAGCTTAGATATTTAGCATGTAGCAACGGCCAGTGGTCACCTACATAATTCCTGCCAATCATGCCCCTGGGGTCCACATTGGCCACGCCCCGGGGCCCCTTCGCTCCCAGTCAGTTACATGCATATGACTACACACTCTGGCAAATCGAATTAATTGCAAAATATAAACGACACAGGACGGGGCACGAGGAACATCACCATCCAAAAAAGGAAAATTTACAATCTCAAAATCAAAACCACCGCGCCTACCACAAATCCCGAAAGAGACAAACCCATCCACAAGGGGCGCGCAACTGTCCACAAGATATCGTATTATTATGTTTCTCATTTGTTTCAAATGAATTCATAAGGACAGAAAACATTTATAACTCATCCATAATAATCAGATAATGATGTGTATCTTGACTGTAAAAATTGCATTTTTCTAAAAATTCAATTGAAGGCTGTTGTTTGAAATATTGTCAAAATAATGTAAATAACATATCAAAGCACTGAGAGTACTAGTGGGTCGATCGTTTCTGAGTGTAGGTTGGGAAAATAGTCCTGAGCTGTGAATCGAACTGTTCGTTTAACTTTAAGCAAGCACAGTAGAGTTGATCAGACATCGCGTTATGTGGCGTCTGATTATGTAGATTCTGTTTGCCAATGCCCAAGTGTACGAGCACAGTCCACCCGCCCCCGCCCATCGGGGCTTGAATAACTAGATGGGCTGCATGATGCTTCCACGCAGAGTTGAAAGTCCCGTTACATTGGAAGTAATATCTCCAAATGACCTATACAGTGTTGACGGGGACGTTAAACCTTAAATCAAACAAACGAGCACAGTCCAGAATTTTCTTCTTCCGCTGCGCTCTGACGACTTTGGGTAGTAGTTGGATTTTGTGCAACAGAGTGGGGAGGGTACATACGCAGCCCCCTCCCATCTTTTTGAAATTATTTCAGATTCATACAGTTTTCCACCCTCTGCAAAATACTTGAAATTCGCAACCTTAACCCGCCCCTTTTCAGAGTCTGCGTACGGCCCTGAATCATGTTCAAAACTGTCATTTGCATACACATGGCAAACAGTGCCGACCTGATCAGAAGCAATGTACTCTATATCCGATCTTAATCTACGCTGTATGTCTAATCACGGTACCACCTATAAAGTATGGGCTACTCATTTTTTTCACTTAAACATTTCAGGGTTCTAAAATTAAGTTCTTACCAGGAGTGCGAAGAGTCTATTTTTACTCGACTTGGCATACATTTGTGTAACAGTTTTATAAATAGAATGTTCCGAAAGACGTCACGTGACATCGTGGCCTGGATTAAGATATTGTTTTTCTTTCTTTACGTGAGCAACCTGGCATTCTTATACTATTTTGTTTAACCCTCAAATGCCACTATTTAAGCAAACAGTGAAGTTCCTGTGCAACCTGCTGATCAGACGCCTGATCTGGGTATTATCCAGCACACGATTTCTGTCAAGACTCTATAGATAGCTCTTGTTGCATCGATAAAATTAACGCAACGTGTCAAGTTCTATTAATAAAAAATAATATTGGTTTTCCCAAATCAGTGATGGTCACGTGGACAGTTGCATCCATTCCGTTTGGCCATTTAGTAAATATGGGTCGATCGTAAACCGATCGACCCAAAAATCGGATTTATAAAGGTACTTCGAGAGCATGTTTACGTGATGAAAACGAAATTTGATAAAAACTAGTCAATATTGTTTGTAGGAATGTACATAATAATAATAATAATAATAATAATAATAATAATAATAATAATAATAATAATAACAGCAACAACAACAACTACTACTACTGATAATAATTTTGATAATCAAAACGATGATGAAAATAATTAAACTACTATTACTGCTGCTACTACAACTAAATGGGCCCCTGCCCATCGGAGTTTGCAGAAATAAAATGTGCTACATCAGAGCTGAAACCGACCATACATGAGTACTGGTAAACTGGTCTAAGCCTGTCCAGGCAAAATGGTGCGAGTCGGACAGCACCTACATATAAACATTTTGGTTTGTTTGGGCGTCAGGGCTTGATGAAATTTCATCTCAATGCGGGATAAAAGCTCCACAAAATTGGAAGCAACGTCTCCAAAATGACCTAAATAGTGTTGACGGGGATTCAAACAAACTACTACTACTAATTCTGCTACTTATGATAATGATAATTTTAATACTAAAACAATTATAAAAAATAATTATACTCTAACTACAACTCTTACTACTAGCCTGCTCAGGCAAAGTGGCGCGAGTCGGATAGACCCTATTCATTTATTGGTTTCATTGGGCGGCAGGAATTTAGATATCATTTCATCTCAATGTAGGATAAAACTCACCACAAAATTGGAAGCAGTGTCTCCAAAATTACCTAAATAGTGTTGTCGGGGACGTTAAATCTCATATCAAACGAACAATATAACACTTATTACTACTCCCACTACTTCTACTATAACTGCTTCTACCATAATAATAATGATAAAAATAATTTCAATAATCCAAACGAAGATTATAATAATTATACTTACTACAAATTCCACCATTACTTCAACTGCTTCTGCTACTTTTACAACAAGTATTGTGATTTCGATTATTATTGTTATTATTATTATTATTATTATTATTATTGTAATGATTGTAATGTATGTGTTGGACAAAAATGAAAAATACACTCGCTGAAAATTCATCAATAATAATAAAATGTTATTAATCAAATTATTTCGTATTGGCCCAGTTACAGGTCCGAGGTCTGCTGTATTGGCACGAGGCCGAAGGCCGAGGCCAATACAGCTGACCGAGGACCTGTAACTGGGCCAATACGAAATTATTTGATTAATGACAATTTTATTAATTGATGCAATTAAAAACATGATTTATGATTTTTGAATATTGGTTGACCTTGTGTGATATAGGATAATCAATTAATAATAATACATATAGAAAACGATCGAGTCACTTGACATGGCACTTTGTGTCATATCTTTTCATGCTCTTATTTCTGCTTTGAAATATAGATCGTGGGTACTCGTTAGTACCGCATCGATGGAGTGATTTTGACGAGTACCCACAATTTATATTTTAAGCAGAAATAAGAAAAATATGACCATTTTTCGTTTTGGGGGCGATAAAGTTTCAATGTATTTGTATAGGCATGTTTTCGTAATGTCTGCTGCAATGTCGTCTAACAATGTATGTTCCACTCAATATGCTTATCGCGTATGTACATCGTAACATTGGCTCGATGTGCCATCAACATTGTCTGCATAATGAAACTTGTTTTGCAACTATATATCGACATAATAGCAATTTTAATACAAATTTTACATTGTGCAGCACATCCATTACATCCTTGAATACTATATCCACTAGTCACACTTTCATTTGACAGATGTAGTGTATGTTTCCATGCGTTAGCGTGTGCGCGCGCGAGTGCGTGCGTGCGTGTGTGTGTGTGTGATAAAATTTTTAAACTTCGCGGAACGTTTTAGTTTAAGCCTGTACTTAGTCTTAGTAGAGACTTTCTAAGGGAAGCAATCAAAAGCGAAAAAAAAATATTCTTTTTTTTTTTTTTTTTCGTATCAGTTAATTCTATGAATTAAAATAAAAATTAAAACGCTATATTTTAGTATGTTAAATTTTTATACAACATTAATCTTAACTGCTCAAACTTTCACCTCAGTTTTTGTCATGTTTAACTCAGTAAGATCTAATACCAAATTGCATGGTTATACAAGTAGTCAGTAAAGTATAGTTTAATATATCCATTTACCTCAACGTTATGTACAATAGCTAGTTTTAGTGACCCTTTTGGGTGAGCGAAAGCTCGTGGTCCGACGGAGCTGTACCTTGGCTCTGTCACTTAACATTCTTTGAATTCCTCCTAGGAGTGGGAGGATGAAACTCAAACCCGTTAGTCCTGTCCTCTAGTACTATAGTTGAATACGTTACTCAACAATATGTAAGATAGCAAGTTTTAATATATCCATGTAACTCAACCTTATGTACAATAGCTAGTTTTAGTGACCCTTTTGGGTGAGCGAAAGCTCGTGGTCCGATGGAGCTGTACCTTGGCTCTATCACTTCGCATTCTTTGAATTCCTCCCAAGAATGGGAGGGTGATAAACTAATGTCCTGACCAAATGTACATGTGTAGTTTCAGTTACCTATGATGGCATATAACCATGATAACTGTCGTCCAAAGAATTAATGTAAATATGCCTCCCCCCTCTCGCCCACCCCCCTTCAACCCCCCTTTTATATATACTTAACGACTTTAATAACGTATAGTTTTTGAATTTGCAAATTTCTGCGATAAATATGAACTAACCCGAAACTCGCATACTGAACGTTCATAGGACAGACATCTTTGCGCTTACGTGTCTAACGAGACAAAAACATGCATAGGTACTCACGTGTGTGTGTGTGTGTGTGTGTGTGTGTGTGTGTGTGTGTGTGAATTCGGGTTTAACGTCGCTTTCAACAATTTTTCAGTCATATCACGACGGTGTCTGGTTGCGACAGGGAGCTCAATGCTCACTTTTATAGTGCTGCCTCACTGAAGTATCATGCCCCAGACACATTACATGATACCACACCCAGTCACATTATCCTGACACTGGGTCGACCAGTCCTAGCTCTACCCCGTAAATCTGAGTGCCAAGCGAGGAGCAGCTAGTACCATTTTTAACGACTTTGGTATGTCGCGGCCCGGGATCGAACCCGTGACCTCCCGTTCCCCGGAGCGGACACTCTACCAACTGAGCTATCGGGGCCGGTATACATATATTAAACTACGCAAAGCCTTTTCAAAATTTTATAGACGCCATTCTGATTTAATTTCAAAATTCAATATTGGACTTAAATCTTTTCTGCAACAAGGTCCATCGGAACCCGAATTTTATGGTGACTTAGTATATAAATTCTGAAAATTATTTAACCGCAATGACTTCAGCACCCAATTTCGTAAAATAATTCTTCGATATAAAACGATTGGGTACAACATGGATGTTATACGACAGACTGCATGGATGGTAGTTAACCCAATCACAGTTGGCAACTTTGCTTCCCTCTTTAATTGCACGCCGGTGGGTCAGGCCTCAGATTCTATGACGGTTCCAACGTTAAGGCTTATTGAGAATTAGAGATATCTAATACAAGGTAATGTTGGTTGGTGCCTGATGCTCTGTCTCTGGTCGGGCCATCGGAGTCTAACTGTTGGTTTTCTTTTGCTCCAGCATTTCAGTGCTTTCTTGCTGTCGAGTCCTCACCGTTGTCTCACCTCTGTGGTTCTTTGATTATTTTTGTTCACGGAGATGTTGCACTGATGAATTAGGAGGCCTTCATGCGGACTGAACAAATTATTTGTCTAAATCGCGACGGAAGTAAGGGCGAGGATTGTGGCCACGTAAAATCGATTTAAGCCCCCCCCCCCCCCCCCGGTGGAAATCTTTCCACTGACCGTTCCAAGGCGGTTCTTCTGTGGCGATTTATTTATGTTGCTGTTTGTTACTTACTGTGTGTATCACGTATGTCTTTTTTATTTTGGATGGCCATATGGCCAGTTTGTGGGAAAGTAACTGTCCTTATGGCCTTCCTTTGTTTAGGTTTCCATTATGGTCCGGTCGATTAATGTTTGTGTTTCTTTCCCTTTGGTGTCTTTGGTGGGTGGAGTAAGTTAATTGTATCGATTCCTGATCTTTGTTTTACTTCTACTTAGCTACACAATTCTCAGCACCTTCAGCTGTCGAAATAATAGAATCGGGAAGGGCATTCCAATCTCTAATGGTTCTGGGGAAGAACGATTCTTTATAAATATCCGTTCTTGCAGTAAGGGTCTTGAACGTCATTGAATGGTGCTTTCTACAGTGAATAGCCGGGGGAACAAGGTCATCTGTTGGAATGCTGGCAGCACCCTTTAGACCTTTGTATAAGAGTATGAGCCTACTGTCTCTTCTCCTTTTCTTGAGAGACACTGGTTCTGCACTGTTTGCCAGGGTACTCTTTTCCCACGTGTAATGGGTTAAGGAACTCTGTCAGATACCGAGGCTATCATGCATAGTCTGACAGAATTTTCTGTTTTGTCATTATGTCAAGAGAACCAAAACATAATATAATATTTCAATAATATCTACTAGTAACAACTGAATTTAAACAAAAACCTACACCATCAACAATGCTGAACTTCATTTCATAAAAAATGAACTTGAATCTTAATGTAACACATTAATTTTGACAGAAAAAGCTGCTGTCTTTTGTAAACTCCAAGGCTTATCAGTGCCAGGCAGGTGTGCTATTCATAGAAAAACAGAATATTGTCTATTTATTTCTTCACACACATATCGGTCAAAGTTGAATACGAGATATATACTGTTTGTCATTGTCTAAACGCCCCTATTACAAGCATAGACGCGCCAAAAACTCAAATTGGTTATTGAACATGACACATGTCAGGTTACATAATACTAATCCGAACATACATTTAACTCTTTTTGTAATAAATGGAATTTTCCTCCTTATATAATTAAGCAGATGTACATTTCAAAATGTAGGGGTTGTCAGGTTGTGTTATCATTGAACATTATTTTGGAGCAGAACGCGGCGTCTGATCTGGGCCTTCACTGTTTGCCAGGGTACCCGTTTTGGGGTTTCTGGTACAAAATGGATTAAGGTGATCGTATCGTTAGAAACGCCTCAAAGGTACGGTAGTAACCAATGTATGTTTTGCATAAAAATAAGGCAAATATATCCACGTATAAGAGAAAATAATGCATTGAGATGCAGTAGAGAGGAATTCCAGAACAAAACAAACAAACAAAAAAAAAAAAACACTGTGCAACTTCCCCATATCCCGCCATTTTGTTTCAAGAAAGACAACTTCGCGAATTCTTGTTGCCACTCTGTGTGTCTACTCTAACTTGTAAAATAGGAGTGATCCATGAACTTAGATGACGTCTTTCATATCTCTGGAACTAGCATTTTTCAGCTGAAATTTCAAGTTTGATATTTTTCTTATTTCTGACCCAAAACATAGGTTTTCGGTGCTCGTTAGACCCGCCTCGTTGAGGCGGATCTAACGAGTACAAACACTCTATGTTTCTGACCAAAACAAATAATGTATAACCCTGAAAGCCACACTTTTTCCTATATAAAGTGGGGTTAAGAGGGCGTTTCATTCGGACATGTTAACCTGGTGAAATTCTTTCCTTTTAGAGAAAACTCCTTATGACAAAACTGCTTTAATGAGTGGCCTCCCCTGAAGGTATTCTTCCAGTCCACTTAAAGACCCATTTCATCCAGTTCTCGTAACATCTGACAAAATGCGAGCTGTGGGCAGCATGACAACACCATGTAGTCCTTACAGATGGATCCCTGCAAATATAACGAGCATGCTTAGGCTTTTGTATGGTAAAAAGTCAAAACTATGCACTATTGCGGCCTGTTATGTGAAAATTGTTACAATGTAGACGTGGTAAGCAAAAAAGAAGACAAAAAAAAAAATGTAAATGAAATCACATGCGTATTCAAGGTCAGTATCATTTCTTGACCTTAGACCAAGGCAATCCAGATTACTTTTCTCAGAAATCATTGGGCCACTTATAACAAATGTTCAAATGAAAGCTTTAAAGAACAATTAATCGAAGTTTTGTCACATGACTATTATGACCGCCATGCCTAACACGGTTAAAACTTCAAACATTAATATAAGTTTAGTCACAAGACTATTATGGCCGCCATGCCTAACCCGGTTAAAAACTTCAAACATTAATATAATAAAAATCAAAAATGAGTTCCTTTAAGAGCAATGACAACATTCATAAGAAAGAAGATGGGTCATACTACGTAGTTTCGGCTAATAAAGCCTCATCAGTGACCCTGTAATGATCCGGCAAAGAAAGCCAGAGGAATCATACTGCAATTTTGCGAATTTCGAATAGGCAGTCGATTCAAAGACTGATATAAATCAAAATGGGGTCAAAATAATTAATAACCTGTCTAGAATATGAGTCTAAACCAATAATTTATTTCCGATTTCTCAGAATATTCACGCTGATCTCAAAGGACCAAAAGTAAAATATAAACTGCACTATGGTTGATGTACGGGGAGACGTTTTACGGCCGCCACACGGCACAACACCAGCTGCAGTGAAGGCAAATAAAAATCAAAAATGAGTTCCTTTAAGAGCAATGACAACATTCATAAGAAAGAAGATGGGTCATACTACGTAGTTTCGGCTAATAAAGCCTCATCAGTGACCCTGTAATGATCCGGCAAAGAAAGCCAGAGGAATCATACTGCAATTTTGCGAATTTCGAATAGGCAGTCGATTCAAAGACTGATATAAATCAAAATGGGGTCAAAATAATTAATAACCTGTCTAGAATATGAGTCTAAACCAATAATTTATTTCCGATTTCTCAGAATATTCACGCTGATCTCAAAGGACCAAAAGTAAAATATAAACTGCACTATGGTTGATGTACGGGGAGACGTTTTACGGCCGCCACACGGCACAACACCAGCTGCAGTGAAGGCAAATAAAAATCAAAAATGAGTTCCTTTAAGAGCAATGACAACATTCATAAGAAAGAAGATGGGTCATACTACGTAGTTTCGGCTAATAAAGCCTCATCAGTGACCCTGTAATGATCCGGCAAAGAAAGCCAGAGGAATCATACTGCAATTTTGCGAATTTCGAATAGGCAGTCGATTCAAAGACTGAGTTTAGTCACAAGACTATTATGGCCGCTTTGCCTAACCCGGTTAAAACTTATAACATTTCTTCGCCGCAACCAATGGACGATTGACTCGAAACTTGGTAGCCAAATGATGGTTCTGGCTTGACCATGACCTATTTTACATCAAGGTAAAATTTGGTTGCTTAATTGAGCCAGCGCACGACAAAACCTACAATAAGACACGTGCGCCCAGCGAAGACTCAGATCAGCCTGCGCATCCGCGCAGTCTGATCAAGAGTCTTCGATGTGTGCTCTTAGAATAGCTACGGGCCCATTGCTCCTTCATGCAGCAAGAGAAGTCTCTGGTTAGACTATATGGCTGATCTGATTCTTCGCTGGACGCACATGTCTTATTTTAGGTTTTGTCGTGCGCTGGCTCATATAATTTTGTATAGGCAAAACGTGGAGATTATTATCGTTTCACAAACAATTAGTGCCTGTGAACTCTAGGTTTGTACATACATTAAACTAAATGTGTAAATGAAGCTATATGAGGATCAAAGATCAATTTCAGTCCTTGACCTTGGACGAAGGTCTCTCACTCTCAAATATCAAAATTAAAACGTGTTATTTAAAAAAAAAAACACAAAAAAAAAACCATGGAACAATTGAAGTCAAGTTTCAAAGGAAGCTTTTACTGGATCGACGAAATGATTTTTGTTTTCAATTGGTCCATGTCACTGACCAAGATGGCCGACATGAACGGAACTGTACATTGTACATATTCTTCAAAATTCATTTTCTCTTGAACCAGTCCGTCTTGAAGTATTCAAATGACGATTGACCTTGACCCGTTTTATACGAAGGTCACATTTAGCAGTTGTGCTTTTGTATGGAAAAAAGAAATTGTTGATTTGTCAGACTGAAATTGCCCGTGAACTTAAATGATGAACAAGTTAATGTAGTAACAGTCAAGAGCATTCCAGGTTACTCAGATATTGAAATATTTTAACATCTGGGTAAATATGAGCTATATTTCATACGCAAAAAAAAAAAAAAAAAAAAAAAAAAAAAAAAAACAGAAGTGAAGGCAATGGACAGCAATCGATACAATTACCCCACACATATCCAAGACTGATATCAAAGGGAAAGATATAAGAACATAATTTGACATCTCTATAATGAAAACGTCACAAGGACAGTTACTGTCCCACAAAATGGCCAAATGGTTATCTAAAATAACAAGATATTAGCAATTCACACATTGTTGAAATGGCTTTTGTCACATGACCAGGATGGCTGCCATGTTAAAAAGCTTTCAAAAATCTTCTAGGAAACCAAATGGCACTCAGCATCAAGTGAGAGGTCCAGGACCATTGGTCTACTGTTTATATTGTTATATTCCTAAGACCGGAGTTTGCGGAGATATGATTCTTGACCCCTAAGCCCCATCCCAGGAGGATTTGATTTTTTCCCAGTATTTATAAATAAATGAACCAGGGAATTGTAATTATACGAAAAGTCGCTCGTTATCAAAGACATTGATCAGTCTTCGCTGTTAGCAATCACGAAAACACTCCTATATGATTTTGGCCCACTTGAACTCCACTTTTATATGGTGAAACTGAGGTTTACAGGGGTAAACCTTATTTTTCTTTATTTCTGCTCAAAAATATAGATTGTGGGTACTCATTAGAACCGCCTCGGTACGCACAATCTATATTTTGAGCAGAAATAAGAAATATTACAATTTTTCATCTTAAAATGTTCATTTTTTCGGCGATAAATGTTACAATGTATTTGAATAGGCGTGTTTACGTAATGATGTATGCTTTCCAGAAAGCATTGCATGGAAGCTGGCCAGGTTGGACCACAGAGTCTCGTCTTCTATGCATAACGCTAGCTATGCATATTATGCATGCGTGTAACACAAAGGTTTTGCTGCAAAGTAAATTAAGGATATTCTTTTACATGTCAAAGAGGCTGCTTTTAAAAAAAAAATTGACCCAGCCCCCATTGGAAAAAAATAATTATTTTTCCCACCACTACGTGATCAAGTCCGTGAAATAAAGCCCCCTACACCACACTTTATATAGAGAAAACTGGGGTATACATTATTTTTTCTTATTTCTGCCCCCAATGCATAGATTGTGGGTACTCGTTAGAACCGCCTTAATGAGGCGGTTCTAACGAGCACACACGACCTATGGTTACTGTATAAATACGTATAATATCACAAATTTTCTTCATCAGAAAAGTAGTTATAATGGAGATGTCAAAAATGCACTATGGCGCACGGGTGTGTTATCGTAATGAATTTTATTGAGTAGTTTTGGCTACTCCACTGGGTCTGATCTGAGTCTTTGCAGGTCGCACATGTCTTCTAGTTGATAACATTATGCTCTGGTTCAAATGGAAGGTGTTTACTTACAGTAATGCCTCCGAGTCTTCGGATGCTGGTTCTGAGAGCTATAATACCCCCGGGTACACAGAATGGCATCAGGAAACATTCCCCAGTCCTAGTGGCTAACTCACACAGCACTAGCTCCATACAACAACAGGTTTTACATACTAAACATGAAGAAAAGAAATATGTTCGTATATAATATGAGCCCCGCCAATTTGTGTCTTCGAGCATTACGTCATGAAAATTTTAACCGCGCATGCCTAGCCATTCAGCGGGGCCAGGGATATGGCTTTCTGTCTGAAGGTTCCTCTTGATTCACTGCTTGTATGAGCGAGCAGCGAAGGTTCTGGCGAGTCTGCGCGGATGCGCAGGCTCGCATGAACCTTCGCTGCTCGCATAGGCGATAAGTACCAAAATCTCTTGACGGGGCCCATATGATAACTATACATACTCACAAAAGTTATGAAATTGTTTTTATTACTTTTGTAATCCCAGAGGTAGAACATTCAAACTTTCTTTCCTTTTGGAAAGATTATCCTTTTGCCTGTTTGTTAACAACAACGATTCTCTCTCTCTGAGCGTTATCATGATTCAAGATTGTCTTAAACAGCTAAAGGGCCATGTTGTCATTTCTGTATAGAAAGATAATTAAAACTTCACTTGCATTGAAGGATAAAAAAACCTTTTTATCAAATGATTTCTGCAATTTTGCCTTTTATGCCTTTGATTTTTTTGTTTGTTTGATTTGAGGTTTAACGTCCCCGTCAACACTGTAAAGGTTATTTAGGAGACTTTATGCCTTTGGTAGACACTACAAGCGCATGCCCACAAAACAAGAACGAGCATCGTTCTTAGCGGACGGAACAAATGCGCTGGGGTCCTCTATTTCAGAAAAATGTTTGAACACCACCGTCAGTGGTTACTGGATTGGAAATTGTAATTTGAATGAGTTACGACATGAAAGCCACAACAAAGGAAAAACACAATGCTGAAAAAAAATAAGCCCGCCTCTGGTTGGATTCGAACTCGGTCGGTTCGGGTAAAAAGTTCAATGCTCTAACTACTGTGCCAAAGTGCAGACTAATGATGCAAATGTCAGTGAGTGGTCATAATCTGAAATTATGAACTTCTTCTGCTTAGTAAGGTGCAGTTATTCATCTTTCGTGCTTTCTGCACCTAATGTAATCTGGTCAGGGACAACCTTTAGAACTGTTCAAAAGTGGTCTTAAAGACCACTTTTGAACAGTCCCAAATGTGGTCTTAATGTAGACGGATCCAATGTTTTGACACGTGACCGTGTTTACTTGTCACTGCGAATGCGCAAAACTACTTTTCGTTTTGACAACGATCTTTCGTGGTTGGAAAAAAGCCGCTGGTTCCATTTAAACACATTGTAAATATGTTTACGGGCATATTAAAGTTGAGTGTTACAGAAAATCGATGGAATTACACTTTTAATGAGTAGATAAATATATTCTAGACTTCATTCCTGCATCTTCCGCATTTTTAGTCATTCGTTTTGCGCATTTTTATTACAAATAATTAAGACCATCCCGCCTCGTTATCTGCCTTAGTTCAACAGGAGTAGTATAGGGGGCGGTATAGTGCCTTTTTATAGCGCCTTTTTTATAGCGCCTTTTTGTGTGGTGTTTGGCGTAATAACTTGGTCGTATAAAAAGGCGCTAGACAGCCCCCGCTTGATCTGAACTTGACTAGGCTAGATGCTGTTTTGTGTGATATGTGTGCTTTCGAGAAGGGCGGTATAAATTTTCAGTGTTTGGGGATTATAGCGCCTTTTGTGGAGGGCGCTATAAATTTTCAATTTTGTGGAATTATAGCGCCTTTTGTGGTGGGCGCTAAAAATTTTCAATTTTGTGGGATTATAGCGCCTTTTGTGGTGGGCGCTATAACTTTTAAATTTTATATGGTAAAAGTTGAAAATAACTTAGTCTTTTGTTGGAAATGTGATAAACTGTCAAGAGGTCCAGGGATACCACAAGATGACAATATGTTGGCCTAGTATCTTAAGACTTCATAGTGTCATGCTCATATATTGAGGCTATCTAGTAACAAATTTCTATTAGAAATACAATCTTGTATCTCAAGACTTAATTGATTCATCAATAGAAACTTGACTGTCAAGCGTCAAGTGGTTTGGCAAATATACTGAGGCTTGATAGTACCAACTTCTTAGTGGAAACACCAATAGATCTTGTATCTCAAGATCTATTTTTCTGGTTTCGTGAGTACTAAGAATTTTGACTATGAAGCGTTAGTGGATGTTATTTCTAGCCATCTCAAGTTTAGATACTACTACCTCTTCGCAATGAAGAGGAGGTGAAAAGATAAGAAAGATTGGTGAACAGTTTTAATTTTATTTGTCCCGCTAACTAACTTAATAACGATGAACAGAGGATTAGGACCGTCCCTCTGTCATCGTTTACAATTTGAAATCTTAACATATTTACATCATTAAATACATAGGATATTTCTTTGATAAACAATGTGTATTTCGTTAGCATTTGCAAGCTTGAATTCTATGTTTGTAAAGAAACTTTGGAGTTGGCATGTCATTTTGTATCCAGATCAATTTGCCATAATTAGAACTGATTTGTGTCCAGATCACTTTGCCATAATTAGCACTGAACCATCTGTCAGTACCTCTGTAATTTTGGTATAAGTCTTCTCCTGTGCAATACAGTTCCCCATGAATAGCTTTCGTCAAGTCTAGTCCCTTTTCAAGTTGATGAATGATGTAAATACACCACATTCCACAGTTTTTACTCCATGGACTTTGTAATGGTTCTGTATTTTGAATCCTTCTTCTGGAATTTCTCTTGATGAAAGGAAGAATAAAGTCTTCTTCTGGTGGCATGCCATAAGAATCAAAGTAGATGGCTTGATTGCCTCTGAGGTATACGGTAACCCAATGTTCTCCTGATGATGGCCTCCTTACTCATCAGTGCAACATCTCCGTGAACACAAATAATCAACGAACCACAGAGGTGAGACAAAGGTGAGGACTCGACAGCAAGAAACTACTGAAATGCAGGAGCAAAAGAAACCCAACAGTTAGACGACGATTGGCCCGACCAGAGACAGAGCATCAGGCACCAACCAACATTACCTTGAATTAGATCTCTCTTCTTCTCAATTAGCCTTTACGTTGGAACCGTCATAGAATCTGAGGCCTGGCCCACCGGCGTGCAATTAAAGAGGGAAGCAAAGTTGCCAACCATGATTGGGTTAACTATCATGCATGCAGTCTGTCGTATAACCTCCATGTTGTACCCAATCCTTTTATATCGAAGAATGATTTTACGAAATTGGGTGCTGAAGTCATTGCGGTTATATACCCTTCCGAACTCACACACTAAGTCACCATAAAATTCGGGTTCCGATAGACCTTGTTGCAGAAGAGATATTGAATTTTGAAATTAAATCAGAATGGCGTCTATAAAATTTTGAAAAGGCCTTGCGTAGTTTATGGTACCGACAACCCTGATTAAGAAATTTAGTCGTTAATAATTTATTACGAGTGTTGAAGTCGGTTACATGACTACACACTCCAGCAAATCGAATCAACTGCGAAATATAAACGCCATAGGCTGGCGCACGAGGAACACCACCATCCAAAAAAGGAAAACCCACAATCCCAAAACCAAAACCACCGCGCCCACCACAAACCCTGCACGAAACAAACCCATCCACAACAGACAGATGCAAACCCCAAAACGGGGCCCCGGCACCAGAAGAATTTGCCCTATTCAACCGAAGTTCTGGGGGGGGGGGGCAAATCCGACCGACCAAACCATCGAAATAGGTATTACCAACATCCAGCAAACCATCCAAACATCTAGAAGTGGAGCCAAAAGCTCCAACAATCCCAGATTGGCCATCAATGGAAAGCGACAACATGAAGTCTCTTTCATAACACTACAAGAACAGACCAGCCACAAGAGGCGCGCAACCCATACCCACCGGAACACCCACAACCTGCCCAAACAACCCAGCACCGAATCCAACATAAATATTGTCAAGTAGAAAGGTGAGATCTAAAAGGTTGATTATGCATTTTTTGTCCCTGCATAGCTTTTTCACGCACTGCAGCTTCAAATCCAAACTGTCTTGCAGTTTGAAAAACATGTGGTTCCCCAGCATAGAGTGGTTGAAATCTAGCAACATTTGGTGAAATGGGTTTTCGACGAGATACAGAACGAGCATTTTCAGTGGGTGATCGCATCCCAAGACTTTGCCATGATGTAATTGGACGTTTTCTCACAATAATAAACTTTTCACTTATTTTTCTAGTTTTTTTTTCTTTTTCTCAGAAGTCTTCTTTACAGAAAGTAGAAGTAAAACAAAGATCAGGAATCGATACAATTAACTTACTCCACCCACCAAAGAAAGGAAAGGGAAAGAAACACAACCATGAAGCGACCAGACCATAATGGAAACCTAAACAAAGGATGGCCATAAGGACAGTTACTTTCCCACAAAATGGCCAAATGACCATCCAAAATAAAAAGACACGTGATACACACAGTAAGTAGTAACAAACAACAACATAAATAAACCGCCACAGAAGAACCGCCTTGGAACGACCAGTGGAAAGAATTCCACTGGGGGGGGGGGGGGGGCTTAAATCGATTTTACGTGACCACAATCCTCGCCCTTACTTCCGTCGCGATTTAGACAATTAATTTGTTCAGTCCGCATGAAGGCCTCCTAACTCATCAGTGCAACATCTCCGTGAACACAAATAATCAAACAACCACAGAGGTGAGACAACGGTGAGGACTCGACAGCAAGAAACCACTGAAATGCTGGAGCAAAAGAAAACCAACAGTTAGACTCCGATGGGCCCGACCAGAGACAGAGCATCAGGCACCAACCAACATTACCTTGAATTGGTTCTAGGATATTGGAGGAGTATTTGTTTAAAGATATTTAAACGGTGAGGACTCGACAGCAAGAAACCACTGAAATGCTGGAGCAAAAGAAAACCAACAGTTAGACTCCGATGGGCCCGACCAGAGAAAGAGCATCAGACACCAACCAACATTACCTTGAATTGGTTCTAGGATATTGGAGGAGTATTTGTTTAAAGATATTTCTATTTTTAGCACTGGCGGCCATCTGGTTCATCTGAGCAGAAGGATTTTAGCTGTTGTGGTAGAGGGTCACCTAAGGAACATTTCTATGAAGTTTGAATAAATTGAAGTCTTCTTTTTGGAAAACCGTCTTAATATTTTATTACCATCCCATCGAATTAATGTTCTGATAATAACGCCACCCAAAAAACCACCTCCACCAGGTTTCAAAATGATGTTACGTTTAACATCACAATTGACCATGGTACTTGTTAATTTTCTGAGCTCATCTTTATGTTTTTCCATAAATTTCTTTGTCTGTTTGAGTAATTTCATTTTACCCTCAAAGATTTTTCTTGCAGCCAAAGAAAACCATTTAATCATTTCAAGTAGTCCCTCATTGAGCAATTGTTTGCGTTTTACAGTATTTGGTTCTCTACTCAAATTGTAGAGTGCCCTTATCAAGTTAGCTGATGTTCGTTTCGAAACCATAATGACTTGTGATCAATTTTCAAATCAGACACACACTTTTATATGTTTGGGAAATAAACAACTGGTCCTTGATGATTTTGTTTTGTAAACCAGTTTTGAAAAATATTTGTTCTAAATCTCAACAGATCTGGTGTATCTGGTTTCAAATCGATCAGTAAGTATCCATGTGGTTTGGATGTACCGTCATTGAAAGCTTACATTAAATGTGGAGATTGAAGTTGTTTTGCCAAAACTTTGACTTGCATTTTATCTCGAGGACTTTGAAACAAAATGAGATAATGTCCATTCAAACTGATTGTTCGACTATCTTTACTTTGGTGAAATAAATTTTGTGTGATGTATATCACACTTGCATTTCGATGATGTCCTTTCCTCGTAAACCACAGTTTGATTTGTTCTTCATCTTTGTCTCCTAACATATCGTCAAAGACGATCAAAGAGACAAAATCGTATCGCTGACAATGTCATCATCGTCATTGGGAATTCCAGAAAGAAATGTGATGTTGGATCCTTCACTTTCTTGCAAGATATTATAAGTTGGTTGCCATTCTTTGTAGCACAACACGATACGTTGTGGTTGAATATCAAATAAGTCTTGTTTGTATTCAATGAGTTTCCTTACAAACTCTGCTTTTCCAGATCCACTTGGACCTGATATAAAGAGATTAGCAGTATGTTTGAAAAACAAACTGTTAATATCTTGATGGCTTTGCGATACTGGTGTCTGAATGCTTGACATGATGAGTAGTTAGAAAGAACAACGAACAACATGTATATTTATATAGATTTTTTATTGCTATACAGCTATCTACTAAAACAATTCATTATTTTATTCATATCCATATGGTACAGTGTACCCATTTTTCACTATCACACGTTTATCATATGTAAATCTATAAATCTTTGAAAGTTTTTCAGTGGTAAATTTCCTATTGGGATGTTTTTTGATTTTTTTATTGATACTGCACATTTTCACGGAAATCTCTATCTTTGGATTTTGCCCAGATTAATATCTTTTCAAAATGTATGATTTGAGAAGTGTTAAAATCCAAAGTCAGTCCTTTTACTTTACAAGTGGATTTTCTATTACCATTGTTTTCAACATACTCATAACCATAGTTCTTTGGACCAATACCAAGACATTTTTGTGATTTTTGCATTGGGCATTTCATCAGTCCATTCCTCAAGTCGGTTGTTAACAATGATGGGATTCCAAAGTTTGGGATTGTGGACATAGATTGCAGAGTCAGTGTCAAAGTAAAGGACACGTGTATCAAGTTTGTGTAACACGCTGTACAATTTCAATCTGGCTTGTGCTGTGACAAAAGATGCTACTACTACATTACTGCAACTGTGTGGTTCAGTAATAGAGTCTGTTTCTTCTCAGTTGACATGTAAAACTGTTCAGCATTGACATCAACATACTTGACTTTTTTATGGGATTATTGACCAATTCAAAGTATGTTCATGGTTCCGAGATGTATTCAGTTTTAGTCATATTACCTCTTTGTGCCAATTTTCCCCACAAATTATTCAACTCTGTGTTTGCAGTAGCCCTACGACCCATATTCTTTTCAATATGCTCCAATCTAATTCCCTCTGCCTCAAAGTAATCTTGTTTGAACTTTTCTTTGTCTGCCTCAGTTTTACACCAGTCAGGATACCCACTGGCCTCTTGCTTTATTTTCAGGAATGTGTCAATGTACCCAGCAAAGATTCCACCTTGACCAGTTTCTTTATCATACTGTGTTGTCTCGGGTAAATGCCAAACCTCATAAATTTCTGTAAGTTGATAACCAAGTTTCAAAGCTTCAAACAATTCTATACTGACCCAAGTTCCAACAAATTCTCTATCTTCTGCCTTAGTATGGTTACAAAGTTGTGAGTCGTCTGACTTCTCTGTTGTTACATTTGTAAGGGAGTACTGGATGATACAAGTTTCTGGGGGTGGGGGAAGAACTTTACATTTGATCAGGCCACAATATTGTTGGATAGTGTCTTTGTCAATTTCTTCATGAGAATAAATCTCTGGATGACCTAGTGGGAAAACACCATAATTCACAAATGTATGGGTACAGAGAACAGACATCAATGTACTTGATTTCTTGATCTGAACGTTCATCAATCTCATGATACAATTTAGTAGCATTAGTCCTTCCCCCAAACAAAGCATATCTGGGTTTCAAGGGATCCAAGTTAGTAAATTCAGCCTCTACTAAAGTTTTGAATTCTTTGTCTTCTCTACACTGTGTGTCAAAATCACATTCCCAACATTCTATGACTTCATACCCTGCAGCTTTCAGAGTTTCAATCTTTCTCAAAGTGGAACAATAAAGAGTGTCTATCTTCAAACAGTTGTACTTATTGATCTTATGCCTGTCAGGATAACATCTTTGACAACCATGCCAATAACAACCTTGAAATTCATAGATTTTCTTATTTTCATGGTCAAACCCATCAACGTAAAACTCACCAATTTTCTGTTCCCCACCATTCAATGCATGTTGAATGTGTGTGTTCGTTTTTTTAGCCATTACTTGCAACCATCTTACAGTCTTGATCGAATATTTCTTTTGGTTTGGATAGCCTTCAGGAGGAATGATAGCTACTGAGTTTTCTGGCATATGATCCTTTCTCCAAACGAGTGAACAAGTTTGAGCCACCGTACATGCAACTTTAAAGGGGTCAATTCCACTTGTTTCCATCAATTGCTGCCTAAAGCAAGCACAACCTCTCCTTAAGATATCGACATCACTCCGACAATACTCTTCCATTTCTTGCCTGAAGTAAAAGATAGCATTGGATTCTACTTTAGACTTGTGCCATTGCAAGCAGTCGTCTCTGTCTTTGCTAGACATCTGGTCAGGGTTATACATTTGAGCAGGATTCTGATTAGCTTCAGTATTTGCCAAATGTGGGAAATAATCTTTCTTCATTTCTTTAAGGCCAAAGGTATCAGGGAAACTAGCCAAACGTCAAGTTTTCCAGCTTTCATGGATATGATGGTATGCCCATTCATGGTCATATCTGGTTTGTAAGTTCCATTCTCTAAGAGATATCTCAAAATAAACTGCCCATCATAACCACCAAAGTTGTGTGCAATACAAATTGAGTCTTCATTAAAGGGTTTGGTGTCTTTTATGGGTGGAGTAAGTTAATTGTATCAATTCCTGATCTTTGTTTTACTTCTACTTTGAATAACCAAGTATAAAAATCGTGCAAAGTACCAGGACCTTCAAAGATCATTTCTCGTCCTTGATCTGGGAACTTGCTACAAGTTTGACACTTTTCATGGATAGGTAAATGAATACAATGGTCACAGGCTCTCTGTGCTACACAGAAATTAACTATATATTCTCCAGTATTTTGTGAAGATTCAAAATCAAAGAAAATGTACTTGGAGAAGGAGGAACTTGTTTCTTCTGCTTCACCAGAATCTGCATCATCATCAGTCTTACAAACATAAGATTATATGTAACACTGATAATTTGCACCCACGATCTCTTTAGAAAATCTACATTTTCGATTTACTGGACAAACATGATTTTTCTTACCCCCAATAATTCTAGTGAAACGATTTCCACAATTATACACTTACTGACAAATTGACTTTTTCTGTCCAGGTTTGATTCTTTTGTGATTAGCAAAACATTGAGGACTGTCAAATTTTCTTTTACAATCCTTACAGAAACAAGTTTCTCCTGCCACACATAATGTCTCATTGTAACATTTGTCACATCCATGGGGACACATATGATCCCCTCTCTGTTTTTATCCTTTATCACAAAGTTCACAGAAGTAAGAACATCCTAGAAAACCAGTTATACTGGTGATTGTATCATTATGATTGTCTCCATCATAGTATATATGTATCACATTAGTCTGTCTTGTCATTTCGAATTCAGGTTTGAAGAGAAGGTCATCCTTCACGTGTTGCGAATGTACTTTGATCAGGTAGTTAGGAGTTGACACAGCTTGAATCTTCTTGTATTCGTCAATTCAACAAGGTTTGGTATGTGGAACTTGAGCTCGATCCAACAACTTCTTAGCTTCACTTGTCTGCATAGGTTTCCTTGAATCGGAGATATATTTCCATGTCTTCTTCCAGGTCGGGGATTCATCTTTGTCAGCATAACATTTGCCGACAACTACAGCTCTGGCTAGGCACATGGAGTCTTCTGTATTGTTGATAATAACAATACTTCTTTTCATCTTTCTCATGTTGTTAGAATAAAAGTAGAGGCCACAGTTTAGTGGCTTTCTTTTAGTGATGAGTTTGGAGGCCTTCATGCGGACTGAACAAATTATTTGTCTAAATCGCGACGGAAGTAAGGGCGAGGATTGTGGCCACGTAAAATCGATTTAAGCCCCCCAGTGGAAATCTTCCACTGACCGTTCCAAGGCGGCTCTTCTGTGGCGATTTATTTATGTTGATGTTTGTTACTTACTGTGTGTATCACTTGTGTCTTTTAATTTTGGATGGCCATATGGCCATTTTGTGGGAAAGTAACTGTCCTTATGGCCTTCCTTTGTTTAGGTTTCCATTATGGTCTGGTCGCTTAATGTTTGTATTTCTTTCCCTTTGGTGTCTTTTATGGGTGGAGTAAGTTAATTGTATCAATTCCTGATCTTTGTTTTACTTCTACTTTCTATTCTGTCCACTTCCTACATGGAGTCTTGCATAGGTCACTTCCATAGACATCTGGCCATCATCAATTCTTAAGTCTTCATTGGACTGTAAGAATTTCTCAATTTCTTGTAACAGGGCTTCTCCAGTTAACGAGGACACATCAGTGTAGGGTATAAAGACCCCAAGTTTAAGTCCAGGATGGTAGATACTAACTCTTATTCTGTCATTGCCCTGTGCTTCGGTATGTCTCTTGATGTCATCCACCAATTGTTGAAACAAGCGTGGTACAAATTCTAGTGGCGATGTCTTTTCAGAAAATTTCCACGCTATATACATTGGCTCTTGTTCTAAATCTTCTCGACTCTCTTTTTCTCACTGGTTTCAAAGTAGAAGTAAAACAAAGATCAGGAATTGATACAATTAACTTACTCCATCCATAAAAGACACCAAAGGGAAAGAAATACAAACATTAAGCGACCAGACCATAATGGAAACCCAAACAAAGGAAGGCCATATGGACAGTTACTTTCCCACAAAATGGCCATATGGCCATCCAAAATTAAAAGACACAAGTGATACACACAGTAAGTAACAAACAACAACATAAATAAATCGCCACAGAAGAGCCGTCTTGGAACGGTCAGTGGAAGATTTCCACTGGGGGGCTTAAATCGATTTTACGTGGCCACAATCCTCGCCCTTACTTCCGTCGCGATTTAGACAAATAATTTGTTCAGTCCGCATGAAGGCCTCCTAACTCATCAGTGCAACATCTCCGTGAACACAGAAATCAAAGAACCACAGAGGTGAGACAACGGTGAGGACTCGACAGCAAGAAACCACTGAAATGCTGGAGCAAAAGAAAACCAACAGTTAGACTCCGATGAGCCCGACCAGAGACAGAGCATCAGGCACCAACCAACATTATCTCTTTAATTTTCAATAAGCCTTTACGTTGGAGCCGTCATAGAATCTGAGGCCTGACCCACCGGCGTGCAATTAAAGAGGGAAGCAAAGTTGCCAATCGTGATTGGGTTAACTACCATGCATGCAGTCTGTCGTATAATATCCATGTTGTACCCAATCCTTTTATATCGAAGAATGATTTTACGAAATTGGGTGCTGAAGTCATTGCGGTTATATATTTTTCTGAATTTATATACTAAGTCACCATAAAATTCGGGTTCCGATAGACCTTGTTGCAGAAGAGATTTAAGTCCAATATTGAATTTTGAAATTAAATCAGAATGGCGTCTATAAAATTTTGAAAAGGCTTTGCGTAGTTTATGGTACCGATAACCCTGATTAAGGAGTTTAGCCGTTAATAATTTATTACGAGTGTTGAAGTCAGTTACATGACTACACACTCTAGCAAATCGAATTAATTGCGAAATATAAACGCCATAGGATGGCGCACGAGGAACATCACCATCCAAAAAAGGAAAATTTACAATCTCAAAATCAAAGTCATCGCGTTTATCATAAATTTTGCACGAAACAAATCCATCTACAATAGATAGATGTAAATCCAAAAACGGGGCCTCGGTATCAGAAGAATTTGCTTTATTTAACTGAAGTTCTAGGGGGTAAATCTGACTGATCAAACCATCAAAATAGGTATTATCAATATTTAATAAATCATCTAAATATCTAGAAGTAGAGCTAAAAGCTTCAATAATTTCAGATTGGTTATCAATGGAAAGCGACAAAATGAAGTCTCTTTCATAACAATACAAGAACAGATCAGCCACAAGAGGTGCGCAATTAGTACCCATCGGAATACCCACAATTTGTCTAAATAACTTAGTACCGAATCTAATATAAATATTGTCAAGTAGAAAGGTGAGGGCATCACACACTTTCTGACATGACCAAAGTGTATAATTCTTATGCTCTTTAGAAGTGAAAAATGCATTTCTGACATTACATGCAAGATAGAGAGAATCTTCTCTGTGAAAAGCCCATTCAATTAAATCATTAAGCTTTTCTTTTATAAGATTATGAGGAAGTGTAGTGTAAAGAGTGGAAAAATCGTAGGTAGACAGACTAGAAGCACGAAACTGTCTAGATTTCAATTTATTTAAAACCTCATTCGAATTTTTTATAGACCAAAACAGATTTCTTCCTGATCTTTCAAAGACTTTATCACAATATTTAATTACATGCGTTTTAATAGCAGTAAGACAGGAAGTTAATAATTTAGAAAGTTCAGTGGTAGTGCAAGAACTAGAATTTGCAATAAACCGTGCTTTGTAAGGTTTTTTATGAAGTTTTGGTAACCAGTATAGCGTAGGAAGCTTGTCTTGGCCTTCGTTAACACACACAGCAAACTTGGTGGCTGAAAGACAAACATGTTTATCTACTATAGCTCTCTCTTCAGCCAAAGGCTGAAGTTCATAGGCCTTAGTACCACCAAGCTCCTGCTTAAGCGTGTTAACATAGTGGAGCCGTCACACAACGACGACGTTGTTAGCGGCCTTGTCTGCAGGGGCCAAAACAAACTTCTTATGAAATTCTTGAATACCTAGTTTAAGATGACGTAAAGACGTCTTGGGCTTAGGAGGTAATAAGTTAGTATTTTGAGAATAGAAAGAAATGCGTTTATTCACTAGTCTTAAAATGCTAAGTTTCCAGTCCTTTAGGGCTTTACACTCAACATACTCTCGCTTACACCATCGATTACCGAATTCATTCAAGGAAGCAGCGATTTCATCTCTACATTTACTGAAATCAATTTTAGAAGGAAACCGATATTTCGGTCCTTTAGAAATTATATTCCTTATCCTAGAATCAGGAATAATTTTCAAATTGCCAGTAATTACATGACCGGCAGCAGGATAGCAATACTTTGAGTTTTTACAATCACATGAATCAGGAGTATTAGTATCAATATCAAGATCTGAAACAAGTTTATTGAAATTAAAAATGATAGATCTAACAGGTTTGTTATATTTATAGCAAATTATAGGTGTTTCAGTATTTTGAAAATAAGCAGGAATGGAAGAAAGCACCGATCTCTCACGGAAGATACTGGGCAAATCTATAAAATCCATACCCTTATTAATGAAGGATATTTTGAAGAAATGACGTTTATGATTAATTTCAGAATCAATGTAAGGACGGAGAGTATGCTGAGTATAGCCTCTAGTTAAGAGAGCCGCATCATATAACTGATGAGAACTATCGTAGAATTTATTCGCCTCGGTGTCCAGAAGACGTAAAACAGAAACGGGTAATGAACTTAAAAATGAAAGCATAGAGTGGCGTCCATGATTTAATAATATAATTGACAGTCACTTCAGTCTAGTATTGTTTCGTTTAAACGCACGTGATTTACGTTTAAAGTTACCATTTTTCCTGGTGCCGTGAGATCTAGTTCTGCGTTTTCGACATTCCAGGAGTGAGAAAATATCAAAGTCCGGCATTCTGGAAATATTACCCTCATGATAAATGTTGTCATTAAATCCCAGTGGAAAAGGGGTCTGTAAAAATTTAATCCATTTCAGTTCAGCTTCATGTCTTTTGATTATTTTGAATCTAGATGTAGAATTTGCATCGTAATAAAGTTTTTCCACTGGTTGTATAATAATGTTATTTACAGAATGACCTGTACGTCGAAAGTGACGGTACAAGAAAGTGTCAGTTTTCTTAGGCTTACTCATTCTACGATAATGCTCGTTCAATCTAGTTTTAAGCATGCGGTTAGTTTGACCGACGTACTGCATATTACAGTTTGCAGCACGTCAAGTAATTAGATAAATTAAATCTGTAGACTGTCATGTCAAATCAGACATGTTAACTACAGAGAAGCGTCTACCGTTTACAGATGAAGTAACTGTAGACGCAGTGCTTAAATGCGAACAACATCTGCACCTCTTGGCATTGCACTTAGAAATACTAGGATACATTCCACTTCTTTTCCACGGATTAGTATATTTTCGAAGGATGGGTGATTTGAGAGGAGATAGTCTTATACGAAGACTACTCCCAAAAACATTGGTATTGCCTGCTCCTTTGAGATTAACTGAAGTTACAGAAGACAAATTTAAGGGTCTAACCAATACCGAAGGCAACATAGTATTAAAGTTCTTAATAGAATGGGGAATCCATACAGAAGAAGCAGAGTGTAACCTAAGGGGTGATATTGATATTTTACATGTATTTGTAATACTCATTTTGGTTAGTAAGGTTGTGATACCGTCAAAACTAAAGCGATGTTCATACCGGTTATTAAATTAATAAAATTACTGAAGAAGATTCCTTCGAATAGAAGGTCGGTACAACAAAAGCCCACAAAACATCCTAGTCTACTTAAAGTACAGGGATGTCAAACAAGCAGTTGTTATACAACGAGGAACGAACATCGGTTTAATAATGACCTTCAACAGGTATCTAAAGGATGTCAATTGATGGAACAGTGAAAAGCAATTGCATAAGCTATCCCTGAGGATTGGAAAAATAAGAGCATTAAATGCAAGTATAATATTGTTCATATTCTTCATCTTCATCTTCTGTGTCAGAATAATCCACCAAATTAGGTCGCTTAGGTATAGGTGGCATCTCATCATCCGAACTGGATGGAGTTCTTATTCTTTTCCAATGTCTCTTTGGCATGTTGATTGTTTGGTGTTCAATGCTTAACTATAAAGCTTCAACCTGAAAAACCCGTTTTAACACCGACCCACTGACTTTGGAAATTCTTGTTTCAGAGTTATCATGACTAACAACCATATTCTTTTGGGGTAATGACAGTGAGAATCTTTAGAGAGTTGTTATGTGGAAAAAGGGGTACAACAAGACAGTTCGTTTTCCAATGCATTGCTCCTGCCTATCGAGGCTATGGAGAAAAAGATTGGGAAGTTTCCATGCAGGGCTGAATCCAACCACACATCAATATAATGTCTAACCAGGCAAAGGGGTACGGGCCGAACCATCCCTTACACCCTATTGGTTTCATTGGACAATAGGGCTTGAGATGTCATTTTATCTCAATGTTGGGAAAAACCTCCCACTAAATTGGAAGCCTCCAAAATGACCTATACAGTGTTTGCGGTGACGCACAGTGTTTGCGGGGACGCTAAACCTAAAACCAAACAAATAAAGCCATGAGAATGAACTTAAGATTTTATAATCATTGATTTTCAAATCTTATTGTCATTGTTAAAACAAACATTGAAAGCAGTGAGATTTCCCGAAAATCGCCCCATAGAGATTTTGTCTATTGGAACTGAAAGTTAACCCATTCCCAAAAAAATTTTAAGGTCAATTTTCCGAAAATCGATCATATTGGCTTTTAGTCCATTGAATTTGAAAGTACTATCTACCCGGTGAAAAGATCAATTGATATTTATAAACAGTAAGAATAAAACCAATAATGCTTATAAGTGTTGATTGCCTTAACCAATTTTTAAAATTCTTGTTTCAGATTAATCATGACTACCAGCTGTATTCTACCCTTGGAAATGACAGAGATGATTTTGGCATACAACATGTACAACTGTGGAAAAGGCCAAGACTTTACAGAACTCATCGAAGACAGATGGTTTAAAATAAGAATGAAGATTTTGAAGAACACTGGATCTCAAATAACTTGCCAAGATGAAATGATTCGTTTACTATTGCTCATAGATGAACTTCCTAATTTGTCAGATAAGAAACGATTAGCGTTTCATAGACAGATTAGCCGTTTACATATTCAACACCAGCCAACCCTTAAGAAAGCAAAAAGATGGCTAGTCACATTCTTTAACTTTACGACACGGAACATGGTATATATGTCTGAATAATTTTATCAACACTTTCTACATGGTAATGTGTCATCTAGAACTCTGTTTTGGTCTATAAAAAATTCGAATGAGGTTTTAAATAAATTGAAATCTAGACATTTTCGTGCTTCTAGTCTGTCTACCTACGATTTTTCCACTCTTTACACTACACTTCCTCATAATCTTATAAAAGAAAAGCTTAATGATTTAATTGAATGGGCTTTTCACAGAGAAGATTCTCTCTATCTTGCATGTAATGTCAGAAATGCATTTTTCACTACTAAAGAGCATAAGAATTATACACTTTGGTCATGTCAGAAAGTGTGTGATGCCCTCACCTTTCTACTTGACAATATTTATATTAGATTCGGTACTAAGTTATTTAGACAAATTGTGGGTATTCCGATGGGTACTAATTGCGCACCTCTTGTGGCTGATCTGTTCTTGTATTGTTATGAAAGAGACTTCATTTTGTCGCTTTCCATTGATAACCAATCTGAAATTATTGAAGCTTTTAGCTCTACTTCTAGAAATTAAGATGATTTATTTAATATTGATAAGACCTATTTCGATAGTTTGATCAGTCAGATTTACCCCCCAGAACTTCAGTTAAATAAAGCAAATTCTTCTGATACCGAGGCCCCGTTTTTGGATTTACATCTATCTATTGTAGATGGATTTGTTTCGTGCAAAATTTATGATAAACGCGATGACTTTGATTTTGAGATTGTAAATTTTCCTTTTTTGGATGGTGATGTTCCTCGTGCGCCATCCTATGGCGTTTATATTTTGCAATTAATTCGATTTGCTAGAGTGTGTAGTCATGTAACTGACTTCAACACTCGTAATAAATTATTAACGGCTAAACTCCTTAATCAGGGTTATCGGTACCATAAACTACGCAAAGCCTTTTCAAAATTTTATAGACGCCATTCTGATTTAATTTCAAAATTCAATATTTGACTTAAATCTCTTCTGCAACAAGGTCTATCGGAACCCGAATTTTATGGTGACTTAGTATATAAATTCAGAAAAATATATAACCGCAATGACTTCAGCACCCAATTTCGTAAAATCATTCTTCGATATAAAAAGATTGGGTACAACATGTACATTATACGACAGACTGCATGCATGGTAGTTAACCCAATCACGGTTGGCAACTTTGCTTCCCTCTTTAATTGCACGCCGGTGGGTCAGGCCTCAGATTCTATGACGGCTCCAACGTAAAGGCTTATTGAAAATTAGAGAGATAATGTTGGTTGGTGCCTGATGCTCTGTCTCTGGTCGGGCTCATCGGAGTCTAACTGTTGGTTTTCTTTTGCTCCAGCATTTCAGTGGTTTCTTGCTGTCGAGTCCTCACCGTTGTCTCACCTCTGTGGTTCTTTGATTTTTGTGTTCACGGAGATGTTGCACTGATGAGTTAGGAGGCCTTCATGCGGACTGAACAAATTATTTGTCTAAATCGCGACGGAAGTAAGGGCGAGGATTGTGGCCACGTAAAATCGATTTAAGCCCCCCAGTGGAAATCTTCCACTGACCGTTCCAAGGCGGCTCTTCTGTGGCGATTTATTTATGTTGCTGTTTGTTGCTTGCTGTGTGTATCACTTGTGTCTTTTGGTTTTGGATGGCCATATGGCCATTTTGTGGGAAAGTAACTGTCCTTATGGCCTTCCTTTGTTTAGGTTTCCATTATGGTCTGGTCGCTTAATGTTTGTATTTCTTTCCCTTTGGTGTCTTTAATGGGTGGAGTGAGTTAATTGTATCAATTCCTGATCTTTGTTTTACTTCTACTTTCTATATAGAAATACGTTTGTGAGATATATTATACTGACTGAGGAATATACCAAAGGTCAAGTCAAACAGTTATTCTGTAGTCGGGACAATCAAGATCTTATGATATTACCATCTGGATGTTTGACTTTCAATGACTATTGGTTGGAATATATAAATGCCAAAGAAGGATATGAAGTGACATTAGGCAACGAACAGTTGATAAAAGAACCTAAGATCGTATTGAAGTTCCCAACTAAATATTGTAATTGCATACTTAACTAAAAATCATGATTGAGACCATCAGAAAAAGTCTACATGTATCTTTAGATCAAATTCTGAAATTTGATATCTACAGACTTGCACTTGCACAAACTTTGTCATTAGAGCCAGATAATGTAGATTTCTTGAAAACTAAAAATGACATTTATATTTGGTTGAGAAGATACGATACATTTATGTCTTTACGACATGAGATGAAAAGAACAGCTTGGCTCATGAGTAACATACTGGATGAGACACCCGTGAAACTGGATCAATGGCGTTTGCATGTAGCTAACAACGATGAGGCGATCAGCTACATTTTCAACATGATAATGGATATAGAAAGAGCTTCATCAGAACAACCAATGGACTGCTCTGAAAACCGTCATAAAGAACCGATGGAAACTGATATTGACGATTTGATCAAGCCGATGGATTCCTTGACCATATAAATTGACCTGATACACAGATCATCAGTGTTTCATCAACAACATGGAGAAGAAGTGGTTTGAAGTACCTCTGACACAAGTGGTAAAATTCAAACCTTACAGAAGATTACTACTTTGCATCTACATACTGTTTTCTCGTGAAGATATTTCTATGGAAGAAATCCAGATGAAATTAAATGAAAAAGAAATTTTTGAAGATTTCAAGAAATTGTGGTGGACTTGTGCTAAGTAAAAACTGTTAGAAGATTCAGTTATCACATTTGAGAACTGGAAAAATATCTGTAGCTGACAATCCAAAGGTGATCGAGTTCTTACATTCGAAGACTAGAGGCAAGGATGATATAAGAGGAAGTGATCTTGAATAGAACTTCATTCTACTTCTGACTACCACAGGGAAAACTTCAAAAATCTTAAACAAGATGGAATACAATAGGGATCCAAGAACAAAGAAATAAAGTGATCCTGAAAGCATCTACTACCATTGTTCAAGTTTAAAGAGGTCTCTGGTTGGGCCCATCGGAGTCTAACTGTTGGTTTTCTTTTGCTCCAGCATTTCAGTGGTTTCTTGCTGTCGATTCCTCACCGTTGTCTCACCTCTGTGGTTATTTGATTATTTGTGTTCACGGAGATGTTGCACTGATGAGTTAGGAGGCCTTCATGCGGACTGAACAAATTATTTGTCTAAATCGCGACGGAAGTATAGGGCGAGGATTGTGGATCCCAGTGGAATTCTTTCCACTGACCGTTCCAAGGCGGTTCTTCTGTGGCGGTTTATTTATGTTGTTGTTTGTTACTACTTACTGTGTGTATCACTTGTGTCTTTTTACTTTGGATGGTCATTTGGCCATTTTTTGGGAAAGTAACTGTCCTTATGGCCATCCTTTGTTTAGGTTTCCATTATGGTCTGGTCGCTTCATGTTTATGTTTCTTTCCATTTGGTGTTCCTGGTGGGTGGAGTAAGTTAATTGTATCGATTCCTGATCTTTGTTTTACTTCTACATTGAAACAACAATATGATATCCATCTTCTACGGACATTGGAAAAATCACTTCTTGATCAACAACTGATGAAAATACCTTATGGACGTTGCTCCAGATGTAATGCTACGACACACTGGTTAAGAGATTGTACATCAGGCTTCAGGCTATTCTACGGACACTGTTACATATGTGGACTTCCACAGAATGTCCACAGAAGCAGTTGATACAAAAATTTTATAACCTTGGGGCCAGGTTAGACGAAAACGGCCTACACAGCTACGCAGTCTAACATGAGTCTTGAAATTTTAAATATCAACGTATACGATAACACATCCGTGTGCTAAAACGGCGTCGTTCCTATTTCAAAATTTGCCTTTCTCAGATGATTTTTTTAAATATTTTTTTTCTTATTTCTAATCCAAATATAGACTTGGTGCTCGTTAGAACTGCCTCAATGAGGCGGTTCTAACAACTACCCACAACCTATGTCTTCAAGCAAACAATAAGTAAAATAAGGAATACCCCCTTAAAGCCTACTTTTCGTTACATAAAGTGGGGTTTAGAGGGAACTTCCCGGACTTGTTAACCAGATTTAGAAACTAGAGGTGTTGTACGATCCAGGCAACGAAGACAAAACAGCTGATCAGACTGCACATCTGCACGAATGTGCAAGTTGAGTTACACATGCTTTTGTTCTCAAGAAGAACAGCCGAACAGCAATATGGAAAAAAACGTCAAACATAACGTAAACTCGCCCACTTGCACATAGGGTTTTAAAGGACGAATTTTTGGGCCAAAATATTGCATTTTTTTCCATGCGATCGACCTCTTTCCCATATCTAGGAAACATCACGAAAACATTCCTTTATAACTTTGAACCCCTTGAACCCAACTTTTATATAGAAAAACTGGGGGTTTAAAGGGGGTAAACCTTATTTTATTATTTCTCCTTTAATGTCTAGGTTGTGGGTACGTTTCTAACGAGTACCCTCCATCTATATTTTGAGAAAAATAAGAAAAAAAATATCACAATTTTTCATCTTAAAATTTTCGTTGTTTTCGGCGGTAAAGTTTACAATGCATTTGTATAGACATGTTTTCGTAGTTTGCAAGGGTCTCATTACACAAACCTGCTCCCAGTAAGCATTCTACATAAATCTACAGCGGGCCGTTAGCGGCCCGTCAGGGTAGCTGACGGGCCGCTAACGGCCCGCTGTAGATTTATGTAGAATGCTAGCAGGGCTGTATGGTTTGGTTCCCGTCCTAGTGATGGGTTACATGCACTTACCTGCTCCACAGTCATCAAAGCAACTACATAGTCCGGAGCTCCAATCCCTGACCCCACGGACACTTCCTATTAACTTGGGGTTTCCTATGGCCACGGGCTGGGGCTGGGCCATTATAATGTTGGTCTGAATGACGGACATTCTTCCTCCAGGTGGTATACTGCTGAATACAAAAATAATACTAACATGACTGTGCAAGAGCACGAAAATAAAAAACTGTAATAATATACATGTATGTTCAACCAGCGAAGACCCCCATCATCCTGCACATGCACGCACTATGTCAAGACTAGTCGCCAGCCTCTCATGCGAGCGGTATAAAGACTCTGCAATCTTGTCGTGCGCAGGCTTGAGACAA
Source organism: Lucinisca nassula (assembly GCA_963580285.1). Lineage (NCBI taxonomy): Eukaryota > Metazoa > Mollusca > Bivalvia > Lucinida > Lucinidae > Lucinisca > Lucinisca nassula. The sequence goes on along the minus strand of OY757013.1, from coordinate 4,971,347 downwards.
ATCGCCGATTTTCACATCTGAATTTGACCCTACGTGTAATCCAACGTTAACTTATGATTAATGGCCGCCGCCCACCGGGGCGTGGAGATGTGGTGCTTCCACACAGAGGTGAAACCGACCGCACATGAATACTGGTAAACCGCTTAGAAGAGCTAAGCGTGCCCAGGCAAAGTGGTGCCAGTTGGACCGTTTTTTTATACCGTAACGGTTTCTTTGGGTGGTGGAGCTTGAGATGTCGTTTCATCTCAGTGTCGGGTAAAAATCCCACAAAACTGGAAGGAACGTCTCCAAAATTACCTATATAGTGTTGACGGGGGCGTAAAACGCAAATTCAAACAAAATAACCAACGATTAGACAATAATCTATTCCATAAATAGCGCAAGCAGATTATGTGTATTGTGACATTTGCACCCAGCCAATACTCAGAGCAGAATTGCGCAGTCTGATCAGAGTCTGCGCTATGCGCACGATGGATGCGCGTAGGCGCAACGCTTTTTCGTGCACAAAGGGAAGTAATGTACAAGGAAACCTGTCAAAGCGGCTAGCTGTTTTAAGAGAAATGGGAACACCTGGCAGATGTTTCCGTCATTTTTTAAAGGGAGACAACTTTCGTAACTTCCTGTTTGCCGGAGTACCCCAAGCGCCCCCAACCCCCGACCTTTCGTTGTAGAACTTGGAATCTCATATTTGACCAATGCGAGGCTGGAAGCCACAACGATGAGAGAGATAGAGGATATTTGATTTTTTCAGTGTAAGATCGAATTTTATTTCATCGAATGAACACCAAAACTGTTATTTTCACGAGTGGC